>OU343216.1:184256424-184377469 GCA_910596185.1 Chrysanthemum makinoi
GATCATGTTGGGTTTCAATTTGCCAAAAGACAACTCACTTGCCATGAATCAAATTTTGGTACTTGGGCTCACATTTTTTATTTTTTATTTTTTATTTTTTATTTTTGGTAAAAGGGTTTTTTACCCTGGTAAATATATTAACCAAAAAACAATAAGGTTCAGGCAATATGACAAAACACCGAATTGGCTACGCACCATTTGTGCTACCTACCTATAAACCTTACAAGAAAGACAAGCCAATCTTGTATAAAAGAAAAAACCTGCCTAGACGACATAAAATATAACAAGACAATAAAAACGAGCTTGCCAAGAATACTTGTAACCGAATGCTTTCTAGCAATAGGGATGAGCTAATAAGTAATATCTTCCAATGTCGTGGGAATTTATAGTTCGCATCTAGATAAGACAGACAACCATACCTCTCTTGCAAATAAACACTCAAAAAATAAATGTTTGTGTGAATCAAGTTCCAACTCACATAATGGGCATTGAAACAGGTTTAAGTTGGTATCATCACCAACATCCCATTGTTTCAAAAGATCTTGTGTCTTGAGTTTACGTTGATACAAATACGCCGTAAAAACGTTTATTTATATTTTACGATCTTCTAATGTTTTGTCGATAACAAACCTAAAATCATTTTAACGAAACAAATAAAATACGTAAATAGTTTGAGCCAATAGTTTACTAACACACTTACATTTTCATATAAAACACTAAACAAGTAATATTGTTTACAACTTATAAAAATGCATATGTATAACAACTAGTGTTTACATAATATGAATATGTACTTATATATACTTAGTATATATTGTAATGGGTAAAAATCTAAGTACTTGACCCATTGACTAAATACATTGAATATAGTTGGGTAAAACCCAAAGTCCATAACCCATACCCATGGAGCTTGATCCATAACCCATGACCCATTGCATGACATCATGCATGAAGTCATGTTGGGTATTATCCATAGTCCATGACCCATACCAATGATCCAATGTCTAGATACATTGTATTTATTTGGGTACCCATGACCCAAAGTCCATGACCCATGATCCATGACCCACAACCCAAATAGTGAGGAGCGTCCACGGATCCCTAGGATTACACTGGATGGATCCCTCAAGTAAGGGATCCGGGGAACAGTAGAGGTTTTTGCCTATAAATAGTGAGCCATTTCTTCATTGTAACTTACCCCTTTTTACACATACTCTCTCTTAGTATTGTAAACTCTCTAACCTCATATCCAAAGGATCTTTCTATGTAGTTTTATGTTTGTGTGATTCTCTAAGTTCCTCTTAAAGGCGAGATCACCACCTCTTGAAGTCGAGGAAGCTTGTTAGGTCACTAGTTTTACCACACAAGCTTACAAGAAAGAGATAAAGGCGATTGAACAAGTAAACCAAACACACACACACGATATGATAAGGACGGTTACGCGTAAGGTGTGAATGAAAGAAAAACTTGAACAACCAACCCTCAAGTGAGGGTTATTACATAGTATTTATAGGAGGGAAGCTAGGGCAACACTCCTAGTCCCTTCTTTTCTCCTATGGGCTTGGGCCTAAGCTCATGGTCCTTCTACATAAGCTTAAGGCTAATAACAAACATAAAGGCCATAATAAGCTAACTATTACATATGAGTAACTAACACTTGAATAAGGTTTAGGAGTGATTCCAACAATCTCCCCCTCAAGTGTTATTACATATGAGTAACAAACACTCAAGTGTTGGTGATGAAAAACGGTGAAGGTGTTGATGTAATAGTAGCTTTGACGTCTCCTGACATTCTTCTTTCTTGTGAGAAGAATTGCCTTGATTTGAACCATCTCCCCAGTGTAGCGAGATAGTTTTCTTTGAACAGTTATGCTTTGACGTCATCTTTAACTTTGTTCTTTGATCATTGTTCTTGGTGATGAAAGTGATAGTATGGTTTTATCTGCATCAAGTCTGCCTCAGGTCTTCTTTGCTGCTCCAGTGTCTCCACGTCATTCTTCAACATGCTCACATGCTCTTTTGACGTTGGAATTACTGATGAAGTTCTTTAAGTCTTTAACTTTGTAGATTCTTTGATTTGACGAAGAATCATTCTGACTGTTGTGTTGTTTTTGGATAGAACTTCCATTAGTGATGATGTTGGCGTGAGCATGGGAAGAATCTGCACGATCATTACGCTCCAGAGCTTCCATAAAAGGAGAACATAAAAACGGTTAGTAATAAGCGGATTCCGGCACTTACAAGTTTGAATTTCGAGAGTGTTAATACAGATAGTGTGAAAACACAACTCTAATTCTTACAGAGGCCATTCCTGAATCGGAGTCCCACAAGTGAGATAACACGATGTACCGAAGTACACCTACGATTCAGATGAGTCGCGGAGGTACACCGAAGCATCACCTCACGACTGTAGACCGTTTGAGTCCACTAAGCGCAATCCACGGGGAGTTGCCGAAGCGACCTGCTGTCAGGGCTGTTTGATGTTGACCCTGGCAGGAGTTTCCATTCAATCACTGAGGATCACAAATGTGAACCTCTCATAAATGTTCTCGACAGATTGCTAAGATCTGTGAAGGACTCGATAATGTACCACTGAAACTTTTCTTGCAGAATTTTAGCATGCTCCAAAGTATTACCGTCTACCATATCTTGACCTTCTTCAGGGTAGGGAGTGTTATTAACAAGATTAGAGAACCATTCAAATTCCTCTGTTTTATCGTCATCTAGCCATGATACGACGTCAGTCTGAGGTGTCTTCTTCTTCTTTTTCAAAGGCCTAGATGATGATTCTGGTTTCTGTACTTGTTTGGGAGAGGTGGGTTGTTGTAGGGGCTCATGGTGTTCTTCATCGTCACCATCCGTATACTCAAAGTAATCACCGATTTTTTGAGTCTGGGGTGGTGTCTCAGAATCATGAGGTTTATCAGTAGAAGAACGAGGAGGAGACCTTTGTTGAGCAGGAGGCCGTTGGGGAGGAGGTGGCATGGAAGATTGTAGAAAACTAGAAGGGGGGTTGAATAGTTTACCAATTAAAATCTTGTTTTGAAACTTATTGAAAAGATCAATTGATGTTGATCTTAGATATGTTAATGAAATATGCAAGCAATATGTCTACAAGGACTCTTTTTCCTTGCCCTACTCCACTCCTCGAGTCTCACACTCGAGAGTTTAACTTCACTAGTCAACAAGCTCCTTTCACCGGCGGAGAAAACCTTTACACTTCGCTTACACTATTTCCGACACTAAGCTAGATGTCAAGTTCTTTCCAAGGGTACAACTGCTCCCACACACAATGTATTTTGAGGACTAAAATACTAACCACTCACACTCACAAGATGGTTTAATATAACAATGAAGTATGAATCAACACTAGATCATACAACACTAAACAAACAAGACTTCCAACTTCGCTTTTGAAGCTTGAATGTGACTTGATCTTCTTTGCTACAAAAGAGATCACTAATATGATATGAAACCGAGTTAGAAAGGTTAGAGAGAAGATATGTAAGAGAGTATGATAGAAAGGGATTAAAAACTACTTGGCTTGGCATTGCTATTTATAGCCAAAATGGACAGTGAGCTGCCGGACCGCGGAACTTAAAAGGGTTCCGCCGGTACCAATTTGGTACCGCCGTCCCTGTCAGCCAAGATATCAAGTCTTTGCTAAAGTCAACTCTATCTAAGTGAGATTGTGCAAGATATGAAGAGTACAAATCCACACAAAATATCTAATGAAATCTTCCAATGATTTCCATGATGCATCACATGATGTCATATGTTGTATTTCTATTTTTAGAAATATGCAAGTACATAAGTAGTGTTTGGTTTTAAGAACCTAACACATTCTAAAACTACTATCATACATAATGATTAGAGTCATATCAAGATGTTACTAATCATAAATGTAAATGCTTGAATGATGAATATATTGTTTGAAAAAGCTTGTTTTAATATCTATTAAACTTGACAAGCTTTAAGCTTTTATACAAATTAAATTTACTTTTGTCGTTAACAAAACTTAGGTAAAGATCAAAAATATAAATAACGTTTAATGACGATATTTGTATTAACAATCTCCCCCTTTTTGTTGAGGACAAAATATAAATTTTATTTTTATAAAAGATACAAAGTTTGTGCAAGAGTTATAAAAATATTAGTTTTAGAACTTGAAAAGAGAATGATAATGCAAGTGTATGATGTTTGACTATTTATGAAAGTCAAAGTATTCACTAGTTGATGCATGATGTTGACTTTTTCAGAAAGTCAAAGTATGCAGTTGACTTTTTAAGAAAAGTCAAAATATAATCAAGTTCTATATTTTCTCCCCCTTTTTGTCTCAACAAAAAGAAGAGGCGATGCGGAATGTAATGAGCCCGTGCCATTATCTCCCCCTTGATCAAAGCTCCCCCTAAATTGGGTGCTTAATGGGAAGATACATGGATTGTGAAAATAAAAGCTACAAAAAAAATGTTAGTAATAATGATCATTTACAAGCATTTCCAAATACTATGTAAAAGCTCCAACACTATAATAAAAACACTATTCATTAGTTAAAATTTTCATGAATAAAGATCATGAAATGGGAACACAATGATGTGTTTTAGTACAAGAAAAGAAAGAAAAAAAATTATCCTAAGAAGAGAAAACTAGAAATGCTAAACTATGACCATCCTAATTTGATGGTGGATGAGAAAGAGCGTTGAGGCGCTCAAGGATATGATTGAGGATGAACCTCATTTCTTCTTGAAAGTCAAGGACCATAACCCGTGTCCTATCAACGGTTTGGGCCGTTTGCTCACAAGTTGAGCAACCATGCCTAGGGGGTAGTATGTTTGGGGAGGTTGTGGTGGTGGAATGGTAGATGTATGTGTGTTGGTGGAAATTTTTGGGGTGGTCATGATGGAAGCAAGCAAAGCACTTTGCATTTGCATTGTCTCACTCAAGTGAGAGACCACCATGCCTTTGAATTGGTGGAGGTTGTGGAGTTCTGTTTGAATCTCCTCTCTAGTGGGATTGGCATCCCACATACACTCCTCAATGTCCTCAAGATGAGGGGACATTGATGTGGGGAGTGATTGATCTCCATACAAAGGACCATGAATGTCTTTGTGAATGGGGTGGAAGAGAAGAGGTTTAGGCCCTAATGGGGCGTTTGGGTGAAGGGATGACCGAGGTGACTCATGAGCCATCCGCTCAATTGAGCCAAAGGATGGCAATGGTGGTGGATGATTTGGCCTAGGAGGCAAGTCATCCAAGTCCTCCAAGAAAGGATTCGGGAGGTTGGTGGAGTAGAAAACAACTCCATGGGAATGAGAGTTGGAGACCTTGGTGAAGGTGGTGAAGGTGTTTTGGATGTTTGGATGGGTGCCGATGGAGGTGAAGTTGGTGTTTTTGTTGGTGGTGGAGTGGTGATCACAATGTGTGATTGAGTAGGTGTGGCTAAGGTAAGGTTTGTATCATCTCGGATGGGAGATGAGATTGTGAGTGGAGAAGACTCGGATGAGGAGCTAAGGTTAACGAAGCAACAAGGCCTCACACTAATTCTAGCGGTCTTCTTGCAAGGTTTTGGAGATGATTTTGTCATTTTTGACTTTGGTTTTTCTTTGCTAGATGATAGTAAGAATGAAGAAGGTGTGAGGATGATCATGGTAAAACCTCTAAATTTATAGAGGTGAAAAAATCATGGAGAAATGTGTTTGATTTGATGTTAAACCATTGAAGAGATGAGGTTCCTAATGATTTGGAAGTGGGTTGAATGCTAGTCATATCACCCAAGTCAAGCCATTCAAGAGAGATGGAGTGAAGAAGAAAAGATTTGCAATAAATGTGTTCTAGTGAGTGGAATTTCCTAATATTCAGATCACCCACGGATTTGAAGGTACCAAAAATTTGGTTCCTTCCTTTATGCAAAAGGGCTCCTTGGGTGGATTTTCAAATTTTTGAATTTTGGTGGGAAATGGATTTCTTATATATCTAAGTGAATTATACTAGTTCTAATAAGAGTATAAGCAATTTAGGATTGACTTATAAGCATTGGATGGTAGTTTGGAATCACGAAATAGTCGAAATTCAGAAAGTTACCTGAAGGATCCACGGCACAAAATCTTACACAGCCGGAACCCTAAAAAGGGTGCCGTCTGGTCCGCCTGTATAGGTACGGCGGTACCATTTTACATAACGGACGGTACCAAAATTATGGTGCCGTCTGATCCGTGGAGTGCAGAAATATGGACAGAATACGTTTTTAGGTGTCGGGGACATTTCCGAAACCTGAAATTCTTCTTAAAACATGTGATACTAATCATTTGTAGTTAGGAAAAGCAGATAACACATATATAAAATAGTGGAGCATGTATTTTGAGCAAGGCTTTTTGATTTTCACATTATAGTGAAAATGGGTAAAATTTGATAGCATACTTGCGCTATCCCCCTGCATAAGATTGTTAGCATTTACCATTGTTTCAGTTTATATTATCATCCTATATAATAAAAACGAAGAAATTGTATCAAACATTAACGAGAATGCATTGTTCCAAACACTCCTTAAAATTACCCTTATTTGTCCAACTTCTTGTAAATCTTGTTCATCATCCTACCAAGGCACTTGAACATTCCCTTAGTTTGCTTGAACTCCGTTGATTCATTCTCTATTTTGGGAAGAGACGCATAATACTCATGAGGCGGAAGACGAGAGCTTGGAAGACCATCCTCGAAGCTATTTGATGATGATGATGATGGAGTTGGAGGTTTTGCTCTCTTGCCTTTTGTCTTAGCAACTCGTGCATCACTCAAAGGTACAAAGATGTGAGGGATGAGTTCATAGTGAAGGTGCATTCCTCTTGGGGTTGGTGGAATTGGTGCGAAGTTTCTATAGAGACGGGTGAGAAGCATCCCGTATGGAAGAGCAACCGATCCTTGAGTTGGAATATCAATCATTCTCCTAGCTATGTAGTAGGCTAAGTTGAATGGTTGTCGAGTGGACAAGTTGTAGAGCATGTGACAAAGGCAAGCATTTATATGATCCCTATTTCCTATGGTGCTAATGACGTTGGCTCTAAGTAGCTCCTTTCATTTCTTAAATTCGGGATTAAGTTCATTTAGCTCCATTCCATATGGATCTCGGTTTACTTTTTTTCCCTTTCGGGTAACTCGGGTTGTATCACTTTTTGGGTTAAAAAGGTGTTCACGGATGACATCCTTATCGGCCAAACGGGTTTGGTAGGGAAGAGAGCGGTCATTTATTGCATCAAGAGCCGTGAGTGACCACTTATCCGTGTAGACACAAGTTCCTCGTTTGGGAATTCCTAACACTTGAGCAAAGTTGCCTAAGGTGATGGTGTAGTCGTTTTGATTGATTCTAAACCTAAGACAAAATTCATCATCGTCTTCATCACTAAAGCCGGTCACACTAGCGTAGAATTCTAACACAAACCTAGGACAAATTGGTTCATCGATGTCAAGAAGATAGTCGAATTGAATGGCGGCTAGTTCTTCACGAAGGTTGGTATTTTCAAGGAAGGATGAGTGAATGGTTCTACCCT
The DNA here is from genome assembly GCA_910596185.1 of Chrysanthemum makinoi. Classification (NCBI taxonomy): domain Eukaryota; kingdom Viridiplantae; phylum Streptophyta; class Magnoliopsida; order Asterales; family Asteraceae; genus Chrysanthemum; species Chrysanthemum makinoi. The sequence continues at coordinate 184,263,966 of OU343216.1, forward strand.
CATGGAAATACCTTGATTCTAGACCCCTAAATATTTCTACCTGTTCCTTGGTAAGTCCTTTGGTTTTGTGGTGTTTGGGAATGTAGTTAAGGGTGTCTTTGTGATCATAGAATTTTGCGGCTACCATGGTTATTCCTAAGGACAAGAGTTAATATGTTAAAAATGAGAATAAGTTTTAACGTTTTTGGTTCTAGTGTGTGCCTATATGAAAACAATTTGGAGTTGCGGTTATCTCGACTCATTTTATGCACAAAAAATGGTTTTAGTGGGGTGTTTGGCAAATACCATGAGATAACCCAAATGCTCCTAATTCAATGTGGCTTCATTTGAATATACCCGGAATGCATATTAGTTATGCAATACCTTTAGTATTCAAGAGCATGCAAGTGATGAAAATTTAACGTTTCTATTTGTATTAGCAATGAAAAATTGTTTTCCTACAAGTGAGAAGCTTTTCAAAACTTTTGACATGGGGTGTTTGGTTGTTTGAATAGGGCCTTATATTCATTATCTATCAATTAGTGGGAAGCATGATTTGTTTATGCAATATGATAATGTAGTACCTAATTTCAATGACTAGTTATGCAATTTGCCAATTGAATTCATATTTGGTATAAAAGCATACATAAAACCCCATGTAATGATTTGTGATAGTCTTGTGCATAAATAAGAATCCTAGACTCATAATTAAGAGATAAAATGTAGTTAGGATACTTACAATGATGTTATCTTCAGTGATTAGTGAGTGGGAAGATGACAATAATGAGTTTGGTTTAAGTTTTACACGTTTTGGTAAAGTGGGTTTTAAGGAAGAGGATGATTTGTATATAGCAGTTTTGCTTCTGTAGATACCACGACCATCGCACCAAAACTTTGGTTCCGTCTTTGTTGTCGTTGGTGCCGTGGCTACAGAGCAGTACAAGACAAAATTGTTTTGTTTTGACTATTCTAATGTTTTGGGCTATGTTTATCCTACATGTTTGGTTCCATTAACCCTAAACCAAGTCTAAGAAGATTAAAAGGTTCACGTTTAAGAAGCTTAGTTAAGATGTCGGCAATGTTGTCTTCGGAGGATACTCTCTCGATTGAAATGTTTCCTTTTTGAACATTGTCGCGAAGAAAGTGATGGCGGATTTCAATATGTTTTGTACTAGAATGTTGAACGGGATTCTTGCTGAGATCGATGGCTCCTTTGTTATCGCAAAGTATCACAATGTCGTTGAGATGAATTCCGTAATCTACTAGAGCTTGCTTCATCCAAAGAGCTTGTTGACATGCTTTTCCGAGTCGGCATACACTATGGTTTCTATACCCGTTCCTTTGGGATACCATAATCCTAAACACGTTGTTCCCTTAATGTATCTAAAAATCCTTTTTAAGGCTTCTAAGTGTGATGCCTTTGGGTTTTCTTGAAAGCGAGCACATAGACAAACACTAAACATAATGTCGGGTCTACTAGCCGTAAGATAGAGTAGACTACCAATCATTCCTCTATATTTAGTGTTATCTACGGATTCACCTTCTTCGTCCTTGGTGAGTTTAGTGTCCGAGGACATGGGTGTTTTAGTTGGTTTGGAATCTTCAAGGCCAAATTTCTTAAGCATGTCTTTTATATATTTAGATTGGTTAAAGAAAATGCCATCTTCTAGTTGTTTAATTTGAAGTCCTAGAAAGAAGTTTAACTCACCCATCATACTCATTTCAAACTCGTCATGCATGATTTTAGAGAAATCATCACATAGTTCTTGACAAGTTGATCCGAATATAATGTCATCAACGTATATTTGAACAATGATAATTTGTGATTCCTTTTTCTTGGTAAAAAGTGTATTATCTACTAATCACATAGTGTATTTGTTATCAATAAGAAAAGTCTTAAGACGGTCATACCAAGCTTTAGGTGCTTGTTTAAGGCCGTATAATGCTTTCTTGAGTTTGAAGACATGATGTGGTTTCTCAAAGTCGGTAAAACCGAGAGGTTGAGCAACATACACTTCTTCGTTAATAAACCCATTAAGGAAAGCACTTTTAACATCCATTTGAAATAATTTAAAGTCATAAGCACATGCATAAGCAAGTAATATTCTAATAGATTCAAGTCTAGCTACCGGTGCATAAGTTTCATCATAGTCAATTCCTTCTTGTTGATTATAACCTTGTGCAACAAGCCTAGCTTTGTTTCTAGATACTACACCATTTTCGTCCATTTTATTTCGAAAGACCCATTTTGTTCCAATTATAGTTTGATCTTTAGGTTTAGGAACTAGTTTCCAAACATCATTTCTACCGAATTGGTTTAATTCTTCTTGCATGGCAATAACCCATGATTCATCTTTTATTGCTTCATTTATGGTTTTCGGTTCAATGGTGGATAAAAAACAAAAATAATTACTTTGATTTTGGGCTTGTGACCTTAAGGTTCTTTGATTAAGTTGTCCTATGACATTTGTGTGACAAGCTTGGCCACCAATTCATTATTCGAGAAAACTACAGGATCAGATGGATTGATTGTGACGGTTAAGGGTGTTGATCTTTGATTCGTGCCAAAACGTCAAGCTTTAACTCACAAGCTAGCCACTTGTGAATGACTAACCGTAAGAAGCTTAAAACGGCTCGGACACTGAATCTGTGATAATGAAGGCTTAAGGGTTATGTGTGTGGATAAATCCTCAATATCAATATCAAAAATAATCACGAAGATAGATTCAAATTCTCTTAGGAAAAAGAATAATAAATCAAATCCCGTGTGTGATCGTGTGTACGGATTAGTCAACCCGAATCGTTTTCCCAACGAGGCGTGAATTGCCAACGTCGTTTTTGGTTCGGAATTTAATGCTCGATGTTTTGATTTGTTTGATTTATATTTTATTAAACTACGGGAATAGGGAAAGTAATTAAGGGAATCTATTTTACGGAAATCCTAAGTGCGATTATAACTAAAACGTAATTAATAAACGTAAATAAAATGCAACTACGTCTAAATTATAACCTAAAAATGCTTAAAATGACTTTTACTCTAAAAATGTAATTAGAAAACTATTTTAGAATTAAAACTATTTTTTAAGATTTTTCTTGATTTTTTTAAATTAAAAACTAAATTATAACTATTAAAACTAATTTAAAATACTAAACATTATAAAAATCAAAGAGAAAAATATGAATCTATTTTCTAAAAATCACAAATAACTCAAAAGACTTTTTAAAACTATTTTTGTATTTTTCAGATTAATTTTCTATTTTTTATGAATTTAAAACTATTTAAACCTAATTTAAATTGTGAAAAATACTAAATAAAAGTGGAAAAATAAGGAAAAATCTTTTTTATGCTTTTTATATTTTTCTTAAACTGTGAAAATTGAAAAATTATTTTTGGAACTTTTTCTTAATTATTTGCTATAAAAGCTAATAAAAATTGATTAGAAACTACTTTAAAATGAGAAAATTAGCTAGCAATGACCAAAAATAATGAAAATCTCAGGAAAATTCTAAAATGATAATCTTAATCTATGAAAAATGAGAGATCAATAGCTTATGTGTGAGATTTATGAGTCAGAGCACAAACCTGCTTATTAATAAGCTATGTAAAATAAGCAAATAAGAGAGTTAAGCTCTCAAACAGGTACTCAAGCTAGATTATGCTAAAATGAACTAATACCAGCTAATTATACCTACTCCTAACCAGCTACAAGCACTAATCAATGATTTAGGCTAACTGATTATTCTAAGTAAAACAGTGAAACACCCCCTTGGTTTGAGCTAGTGCACAAGCTTAACCAATAAGCTAAACCAAAAACAAGCAGTGCAGTCTTAAAGAACACCTGGCCAGCTACAATTAGACCAAATATAAGCTTCTAACTCTCTAAATTGAACCTAATGCAACAGCTGCAAAATCTGCATAAACTGCTCTGCACCTGACTTTTGAAAACAGATTCTATGTTTGACTTTATTGAGTTTTGATCCAAATTAATTCACTGATTATGAAGATATAAGACTAATGATGATAGCACTAAGCTTAATCTACTTGATTAAAGCCTATGTGCAAATTTTTATCCACTGATTTTAACAGAAGCATAAGCTAGATTAGATACAAAGTAATTTTGACTTTTAGAGTAAAACTGCTATTACTAAGTCCTTATATCACTATCAATTACCTATATAAGCATGAACAAACTACTCAATACTGATTAACTAAGCTATATCACAGATTTCTCAGCTGATCCAAACACTAATAATCTAACTGATTTAAGAACTCAAAACAGATTAAGACTATTTTATACTAAACTATCATCAAACACAGATCAATAACCACAAATTATCACTAAATAACAGATTCAAACCACAGATTCAACAAGAGAACGATATGAAAACTTACAAGCTCCTTAGCCACTATGGCTTGCAAATTGATGAAACAAGAACCGCTATCCTACTAGAACCCCTAACCTAATGTAATTCCAAAATTTTAACCCAATCCAGCTACAAGAACATACCAATCCATGATCAAAACCAAGCACATCGATCTACAAACAGTACTGTAGCAACGAACTCAACTGATATATTTGTGATTTGAGTTTGAAAAGAAGAACAAGCTCACAATAAGCTATGAAAAGCTTATATAAACCATATAGAAACAGTAGCTATGTGTAATTCAATCCATTGAACAGATTTGGAATGACTTTTTATTTTTCAATGATTTTTCTGATTTTTTTTGTATTTTTTGAGAAAATTGAAAAACAAACTAATTTAACTGAGATAATAAGCTAAATGATATCAATAAGCAATTAAAAGCAGTTTAAGAGCTAAACATGAATTTTGAGATTAAAAGGAACATTTCATTAATATCAAAACTTTAATACAATAACTGAAATTACTAAAGAAATACAAAAAAAACAATTAAAAATGATTAACAACTACACTTAAGCTACTGAAAAATGAAAAGAAAAAGATATCTCTCAATGAACGAATTGGGGTCTTTATATAGGAGAGCTTGAGGGTCTTGGAAGGATCTAGATACCAATTTGTGCTTTCTCTGAGCTCTTTTCCACCATTAGATCATATCCCACATGTATTCCATCAATCTCAATCATTGGATCATAATTGCCACATCTCATCGACCAATAGGAGAGCAGGGCGTGGCAGTGAGCACACGGATTGCTGACTTGTCACTGCCATTGTGTCATATGTGTCAGATGAAAGTACAAAAGTGCCCTTAATCATGGTTAATTTGACCAATTGACTCATTGGTAATTTAGGTTCATTCAAGTAGCGGTTTGGGTAAAAAGGGCGGGTAACTTTTTGGGTTTATTTATTATTTTTCAAACATTAGTTGACCGGGTATATGAACCGGGTTTTGGAGGGTTCGGGTTATAATATTAGACGGGTGCTAGTTTGTTTTAGATATTGGGCTTGGATCCGGTTCTTTCATTTTGGGCCAATAGGTTTAATGGGTTTAGGATTATAAATGTGATCCAAGTATCAATTAAGGGACCTAAAGTGTATAACTTGAAACTTCAGGGACCAAAGGTGAACTTCTGACAATGCTCATTAAGGACCAATTTTGTCAATCTCAAATAATCCAAGGGTGACTTTTGTAAAATTTGAAACTTTGAGGGATCAATTCTGTCAAAATCTGAAAGTGCAGAGACTAATCATGACTTTTTTTCAAACTTGACTGAAACTTCAAAAATCATCTTCTGAGAATAAAATCTTCCAAAATACACAATCTTGACCTTCCGGCTCAGCTAAAACTCTCTTGATCTCTCGTGCTCGGATTTACATCTGATTTGGATCCTTTTTGCGTGTTTTTGCATATCCATACCTGTACAAGCACAAACTCAAGAAAACCACAAATATAAGCAATAAACGGCTTTTCCTTGGTTGTTTTGGGTCAGTTTTTCTAATGAAAAGATATGTGTTTAAGCACCTATCAAAATACCCCAGACGAGACTATTGTCGTGTCCTCACGCAATGCAATCAACTCACGCTTCTAAAACCAAGGATCTCAATCTCTTTCTACTAAACCTATGAAGAAGTAGCAAAGATTCCTCAAAAGAGATTAAGAAAGTCTTAACTCTAAAAATGCCCCGTTTACCTTTTAATTCTCATGTATAGATATTACGATTAAGCACATTCCGGTTATGAATGACGGTTTGTTGAACTTTCATGTCGATTAATAACTCCAACATTTTTCAAACGACATGTTAGGATCACAGAGTAGAAAACACAACACAACGTGAAGTGACCATACGGATAGAATACATCGTCCCTGATTTTTCACAAGTCCCAAACTAAGCGTAAAACCGAAATCATTGTTACATACGACTCTAGATGCTAACACTACCCATGGAAGTTACTTGTGTGATTACCTTTTGTTCCCATTTTCCTATTTTCCTATAGATTTTTTTATTTTTGTGAGAAATGAATTTCTTCATATTCTCGTTTCGATAACTTTTATTCCGATAAAGATACAAAGCTAAGTCGATAATTAGTTATCCGCCTTCTCTCAAGAACCATTGTCGTAAAAATGAGGTCCACATCAAGGAATTTTTATTCACTAACTTTGATTTTTTTTTCAATTTTCATTTTTCAACATCATTTTTTTTTTTTTTTTTTTTTTACATGAACTTTTACTTTAACTTATATGAGCTGTGAACCACGGAGCTTCACGGGGTAATTCCAAGACTATAGGCTTCATGAGATGAGGATCCCGGCTGGCTAGGCTAAGACCTCATTCAATCCCGGCTAAAGATCCAAGGGTCCGATCTCGACACCGCAGCTCACAACTTTACTTATTACATTTCACTTATCACAAATTACTCATTTATTTATTACGGTTCCTTGATGTGTACCCAATTTTTAAAACAAAGATTCTTTTAAGAAGATAAAGAACTAACCATCGCCAAAAACTCAACATCTCTAATTATTTAGACAGATATGGGGTGAAACAATTTTGTGGGAACAAAAAGCCATAAGTACCTTCGATGGGCTCTAAAGAGAACCAACTACTCCACGCTTAGCATCTAAACTCATAAGTAACTCTATCATTTCTCGATCTCTGCAAATTTAAAATCCCAAATAATGAGATCCGCAGATGCTTAGCCGATAATTTTTAGATTATCTATGGTTAAGGGAACAAGCTAGGGCTCAACACGCCCGGTCAAGTCAGAATTCCATTCCTACTCTCACCAGCGGAAAGTCAATCAAGGTGTCAAAACATATATTAACTTAGCAATTGCTTCGTCTAATGAAATCAAGTTATGCATATTTAAAGTCAATCAGGGAAACTTGCAAATTCTTGGCCTTGTGAGCTAGAATTCGCATTTTATAGCTTCTTATCTAAGAGACTAGCCAACTTTTCAATCAAAAAGATTTAACAAAAGCTTACAAAATTTTTTAAATTTTGCTCATTTTTGCACAATTTTTCATTTTTTTAAGGAAAAACGGGGTTGCGAGAGAAACACAACAGAAATAAGCAAGTGCGGTCAAATCAAATCGAAGATTACCCTACCCCAGACTAGAACGAAACATTGTCCTCAATGTTTAAATCAAGGGTATCACGAAAATCTAAAAGCCGTTTATTAAGTATGCTAGAAGATAAACGTTAGTCGATAAGATTAGGATATCGGATTTCCATCAGCATCGATCATGAAACTCGAGTGGAGAAATGACAATCTTCGAGCACGAGAGTCTTCATATCGGGAACATCCTACACACATCATCACAAACAACCAAACACGAGAAATCGAAGAGGCAGACCTCTTCACGTCACTTATTAGAAAATAGAAAGAAGAGAAGGATAAGCATGGGGTGCCTCCCACGAAGCGCTACTGTTTTTCTTAAACGAGTCGCTAGCCTGACTCGTCCCCGAATTCATTTGTCCTTGGGGAAGAAAGTGGTAGAGATACCAGGGTCAAAAACGGTGTCTTCATTCCCGAAAGAATGAGACTGGGTGGGTCGGGTGGGAAAGAAAATGTCGGGCATCAGCACATAAGGGTTAAATCCTCCCGAACTCACAAAAGGTTTTTCAAGAAAGAGTGATCCATCATCCGGTGGTTTTGCGGGCGGACGAAAAGATGACGGATCAAGATGAGAAAACTCCAAGAAAGACGGGAGCTCATAGTAAAAGATAAGAGGTTTAGGCTCACAAATGAAGGCATCCATCCGAGGATCCTTATCTCCAGAAATGATTTTAACAAAAGGCTCATCAATGCATATCCCGGGTTTAAAAATCTTGTCTTCAGAAAGGAACGAAATCAAAGTATCATCCACGTGAAAATCCTCACGAGGAGAGGAATCACTCTCGGATAAAAAATAGTGTGGGACCTCTAAATCAACAAGCTCATCAGTCGAAATCTTAACTTCCTTATCTTTCTTTGGGTAAAACGGATCATCATATTTTTTTTCTTCATTCTTAGAAAGAATCGAGTCGGTGGGAGCAGGTTCATCGGTGAACTTCTCAAAGTAAATCGACGGATGTTGATATAACAAATATTCAATTTCGCGTAAGTCGGCTCTAAAATCAAAGATGTCATCTGCACTTCCCGGTGGAAGAGGATCCATGCGAGCGAGTTCATCGGTGAACTCCTCGAGAAGTAAATCAATAGAAGAATCCTTGAGCTCGGGCTCGACTTTTTGAATAACTTTTTCAGAATCTCCGTAAAGCATTTTTTCAATCAAACGAATATCTCCTTCGATATCGATGTCGGCGTTATCAATTTCCGGTGAAACTGAATCACTTTTCAAATAAGCCTCAATTTCTTTCATGATAGAATCATCTTCCTCATATTGAGTATGGGAAGGGATATTTTCAGAAGAAGGAGGAATGGGATTGCCACTCAAAGAAAACTCGACGTTTTTAGGAACAAGATCAATCCGATATACAGAAAGCGGAGGTGGGACAAGTGATGTGCTCTTAGAGCTAGCATTTTCCACCACAACCGTTGTAGTCTCCTTTTCTAGTTTCTTCTTTTGCTCAGCACGTATCGTAGACAAACTCTTAACCGTGAAACGTGAAAGACTTGAATCAATTCTCGATGTCTTAGGCCCAACTTTTTGAACTACCGGAGGTTGGACGTTTTTGGTACTTCCATTATTAGTAGGAATTCCCGGGTCCTTTGTCACCTCGGTGTTACTAATTTTGGCCACATCATATTGTTTGGTAAAAGATTTAGAAGTATGGTTAACGTTAAACGTGACGGCTTCTTTTCCAACTCTTAAAGTGATTTCTCCTTCATACACATCAATCAATGCATGGCCCGTCCTTAAGAAGCATCTTCCGAGAATAAGGGGCACACGAGGGTCGGCATCGAAATCAACGACAACAAAATCTGCGGGGAAATCGAACTTCCCCACTTTAACAAAAACATCCTCGGCTATACCGATTGGTGTTGTCGTAGTTCGGTCGGCTAGCTCGAGGGTCATACATGTCGGAGTAAGTGGAGGCAATGAAAGCTTATCGTAAATTGATTTCGGCATCAAATTGATACTCGCGCCAAGATCGGCCAAGGCGGAGCACTGAATAATTCCTTGAAAATCGCACGGAATGAGGAACTTGCCGGGGTCACCTAACTTTTCGGGAAGTTTCTTGAGAATAACCGCCGAACAATTCTCATTCAAAGACGTTTTTGCCAAATCAACAATTTTTTCTTTGTTACTTAACATTCCTTTTATCGTCGAAACAAACTTAGGCATGAGAAGAAGAGCATCCGCGAAGCTAATTTCGAAGTGAAGATCTTGAAATATCTGAAAGAATTTTTCCATTTGAAGATTTGCTTGTTCACGTTGCTTTTGATCATTCATTCTTGACGGGTACGGAAGTGTTGTTTTTGAGTTAGTCTTTTCAGCATTAACCGGAGCATCCTTGGGCTCAGACGTTGGGACAACCGTGGGTTGGACATTCTCAGTACTCCCCTTATCAGTAGGAAGCACCGGGTCCTTTGTCACCCCGATCTCACGGTCTACCACACCATTTGACGGAAGAAGAAATAGTGATAGGAACCGTGGGTCCATCGTAAGCAACACCACTTCGGGTAGTGATAGCTTTCATGTCACCTCTCGGGTTAGGAATCGTATTACTCGGAAGAGAACCGGAACCCGAGGGTTGAGAATAAGAAGTAGAAGGTTGATTGGCTTGAAAGTAACTAGCCATCATATCCCTAATTTCTCTCATCTGTTTGTTATTCGTAACTTCCATATCTCTTTTGAAATCATTCCTAATGCCGTTAATTTGAGTTTGCAAATTTTTAATGATGCTATCAGAACTCTTCATGTAAGACAGAAACTCATTGTTTGAAATAGCTTGGTGAGGTGATTGATATTGTTGTTGAGGAGGAGGTGTTTGTTGATAAACTTGAGCTGGAGGAGCTTGGTAGTTTTGATTACCATGATTGAGATTGGCTCCTCGGTTTTGATTGTAAGATTGGTTTTGATAACGGTTTTGGTTTTATTGAGGAATGGGTGCAAAACCGGGTGGTCCCATTTGGTTGGCAAGGTATCCTTGGTTCTGATTTTGAACCGGATTAGCAGATGCTACGGAAGCATTTCGGAGATCGCCATCGGTGGCTTGACAATTATAATACGGATGAGGACCACCGCAAATAACACATGTTTCAGAACGCTTTGACGGATTCGGATTTATGAATCTTAAACTCTCTCATCATAGAATTAATAGCATCAGTCAATCCACTCAACTCACTCTTCAAACCGTAGTTATCATTAGTAGTGATCTTAGAAACAACCGGACGGTTCCTAGACGAAGAAACTTTTGACTTATTTTCGATAATCGTTCTAATATCGGCGGGCATACGACTCAAGATATTACCACCGGCGGCCGCGTTAAGCGAATCTTGATCGGATGGAGTAAGAGCATTATAGAACGTATCAATCTGATGAAGATCGGTAAAACCGTGATTCGGGCATTTACGTAAAAGTTCCTTGAATCTATCCCATGCTTCTCCAAAACTCTCGTCAAATTTTTGTTGAAAATTTATGATTTGATTTTGTAACATTGTTATTTTTGACGGAGGAAAGAATTGGTTCACAAATTTCTTAGAAAGATCTTCCCATGTTGTGATCGACTGAGGGGGTTCTTTTTCGAACCAAGTCCGGGCTGCCCCCTCAAGGGAAAATGGAAACAATCTCAACTTAATCGACTCATGAGCTTACGCCAAAGTTAATTGTAGAAGCTACTTGATTAAACCAACGGAGGTGTGCATGGGGCTCCTCATGATCTAAACCACAAAAAGGTTTATTAGACACCAATTGTATTAGATTCGTTTTTAGTTCAAAATTTTCGGTGTTAATTGGTGGAAGTACGATAGCATCACCGTAGCCGTCTACGGGAGCTTGAAGTAACTCGTTCATCGCTCGAGTGTCTGCCATGACGGGTTCTTCAACGATAGTACGTAACTCGGGTACGTCTATTCTCTGATGACGTCTACGTCGTGATTGAGAGCGAGTGCGCATGCACTTAAAACCAAGTCAATTAAAAGAGACCGATATTCGAAAACACAATGAACTTAACCAATAATCCCAAGTGAATAAATCACCTCTACAAGACAAACGCACAGGCGAGCGGAGAAGCTTTGTAGGTCGCGCGAAGCTTATTATAAACCCGCTTCTTTACAGCCGCAATTTAATGTCAGGCCGTCCTTATACCCACCACACAGTTTGTTTGTCCGATAGAAATAAATAAACTCACAAGCGACACAAAGGCAAGTTTTTGATCTTTTGTTCAGGAACTTATAATGATAACACCTCCGTTGAGAATGTTATATAATTGGTATCTTCTATTTATTAACAAAAACACAAGAGAAAATCTTTTTGTATTTTTAATATGATATATATATATAAAAGAAAAAGGAAAATATTTTTTACTTTTTTATTTTATTTAAAAAAAATAGTAACTTCACGAATGAAGGATCTCGAGTCACTAATCGTCAAACCTCAAACGATATTGTCGTGACACAACCTCCCCGGCAGCGGCGCCAAAATTTGATTCGTGCCAAAACGTCAAGCTTTAACTCACAAGCTAGCCACTTGTGAATGACTAACCGTAAGAAGCTTAAAACGGCTCGGACACTGAATCTGTGATAATGAAGGCTTAAGGGTTATGTGTGTGGATAAATCCTCAATATCAATATCAAAAATAATCACGAAGATAGATTCAAATTCTCTTAGGAAAAAGAATAATAAATCAAATCCCGTGTGTGATCGTGTGTACGGATTAGTCAACCCGAATCGTTTTCCCAACGAGGCGTGAATTGCCAACGTCGTTCTTGGTTTGGAATTTAATGCTCGATGTTTTGATTTGTTTGATTTTGATTATTAAACTACGGGAATAGGGAAAGTAATTAAGGGAATCTATTTTACGGGAAATCCTAAGTGCGATTATAACTAAAACGTAATTAATAAACGTAAATAAAATGCAACTACGTCTAAATTATAACCTAAAAATGCTTAAAATGACTTTTACTCTAAAAATGTAATTAGAAAACTATTTTAGAATTAAAACTATTTTTTAAGATTTTTCTTGATTTTTTTTAAATTAAAAACTAAATTATAACTATTAAAACTAATTTAAAATACTAAAAATTATAAAAATCAAAGAGAAAAATATGAATCTATTTTCTAAAAATCACAAATAACTCAAAAGACTTTTTAAAACTATTTTTGTATTTTTCAGATTAATTTTCTATTTTTTATGAATTTAAAACTATTTAAACCTAATTTAAATTGTGAAAAATACTAAATAAAAGTGGAAAAATAAGGAAAATCTTTTTATGCTTTTTATGTTTTTCTTAAACTGTGAAAATTGAAAAATTATTTTTTGGAACTTTTTCTTAATTATTTGCTATAAAAGCTAATAAAAATTGATTAGAAACTACTTTAAAATGAGAAAATTAGCTAGCAATGACCAAAAATAATGAAAATCTCAGGAAAATTCTAAAATGATAATCTTAATCTATGAAAAATGAGAGATCAATAGCTTATGTGTGAGATTTATGAGTCAGCACAAACTGCTTATTAATAAGCTATGTAAAATAAGCAAATAAGAGAGTTAAGCTCTCAAACAGGTACTCAAGCTAGATTATGCTAAAATGAACTAATACCAGCTAATTATACCTACTCCTAACCAGCTACAAGCACTAATCAATGATTTAGGCTAACTGATTATTCTAAGTAAAACAGTGAAACACCCCCTTGGTTTGAGCTAGTGCACAAGCTTAACCAATAAGCTAAACCAAAAACAAGCAGTCTTAAAGAACACCGCCTACAATTAGACCAAATATAAGCTTCTAACTCTCTAAATTGAACCTAATGCAACAGCTGCAAAATCTGCATAAACTGTTCTGCACCACTTTTGAAAACGATTCTATGTTTGACTTTATTGAGTTTTGATCCAAATTAATTCACTGATTATGAAGATATAAGACTAATGATGATAGCACTAAGCTTAATCTACTTGATTAAAGCCTATGTGCAAATTTTTATCCACCGATTTTAATGTAAGCAGAAGCTAGATTAGATACAAAGTAATTTTGACTTTTAGAGTAAAACTGCTATTACTAAGTCCTTATATCACTATCAATTACCTATTTAAACATGAATCAACTACTCAATACTGATTAACTAAGCTATATCACAGATTTCTCAGCTGATCCAAACACTAATAATCTAACTGATTTAAGAACTCAAAACAGATTAAGACTATTTTATACTAAACTATCATCAAACACAGATCAATAACCACAAATTATCACTAAATAACAGATTCAAACCACAGATTCAATAGTAGAACAGATATGAAAACTTACAAGCTCCTTAGCCACTATGGCTTGCAAATTGATGAAACAGTAACCGCTATCCTACTAGAACCCCTAACCTAATGTAATTCCAGCTCATTTTAACCCAATTCAGCTACTGCAACATACCAATCCATGATCAAAACCAAGAACATCAGATCTACAAACAGGTACTGTAGCAACTGAACTCAACTGATATATTTGTGATTTGAGTTTGAAAAGAAGAACAAGCTCACAATAAGCTATGAAAAGCTTATATAAACCATATAGAAATAGTAGCTATGTGTAATTCAATCCATTGAACAGATTTGGAATGACTTTTTATTTTTCAATGATTTTTCTGATTTTTTTTGTATTTTTTTGAGAAAATTGAAAAACAAACTAATTTAACTGAGATAATAAGCTAAATGATATCAATAAGCAATTAAAAGCAGTTTAAGAGCTAAACATGAATTTTGAGATTAAAAGGAACATTTCATTAATATCAAAACTTTAATACAATAACTGAAATCACTAAAGAAATACAAAAAAAACAATTAAAAATGATTAACAACTACACTTAAGCTACTGAAAATGAAAAGAAAGAGAGATATCCATCAATGAGCCAATTGGGGTCTTTATATAGGAGAGCTTGAGGGTCTTGGAAGGATCTAGATACCAATTTGTGCTTTCTCTGAGCTCTTTTCCACCATTAGATCATATCCCACATGTATTCCATCAATCTCAATCATTGGATCATAATTGCCACATCTCATCGACCAATAGGAGAGCAGGGCGTGGCAGTGAGCACACGGATTGCTGACTTGTCACTGCCATTGTGTCATATGTGTCAGATGAAAGTACAAAAGTGCCCTTAATCATGGTTAATTTGACCAATTGACTCATTGGTAATTCTAGGGTTCATTCAAGTAGCAGGTTTGGGTAAAAAGGGGCGCGGGTAACTTTTTTGGGTTTATTTATTATTTTTCAAACATTAGTTGACCGGGTATATGAACCGGGTTTTGGAGGGTTCGGGTTATAATATTAGACGGGTGCTAGTTTGTTTTAGATATTGGGCTTGGATCCGGTTCTTTCATTTTGGGCCAATAGGTTTAATGGGTTTAGGATTATAAATGTGATCCAAGTATCAATTAAGGGACCTAAAGTGTATAACTTGAAACTTCAGGGACCAAAGGTGAACTTCTGACAATGCTCATTAAGGACCAATTTTGTCAATCTCAAATAATCCAAGGGTGACTTTTGTAAAATTTGAAACTTTGAGGGATCAATTCTGTCAAAAAATCTGAAAGTGGGGACTAATCATGACTTTTCTTCAAACTTGACTGAAACTTCAAAAATCATCTTCTGAGAATAAAATCTTCCAAAATACACAATCTTGACCTTCCGGCTCAGCTAAAACTCTCTTGATCTCTCGTGCTCGGATTTACATCTGATTTGGATCCTTTTTGCGTGTTTTTGCATATCCATACCTGTACAAGCACAAACTCAAGAAAACCACAAATATAAGCAATAAACGGCTTTTCCTTGGTTGTTTTGGGTCAGTTTTTCTAATGAAAAGATATGTGTTTAAGCACCTATCAATCTTATAGTTTTCTTGGCTATCTGCATAAGATTCGGATATAGTTGTCTGGTAAACATCTCCTTTGTGACTTTAGGAACGATATCCAGAAGGTACTTGTGAGTGTAGCCTTCGATCATTCTGTCCATTTTCCCTTGTAGATCATCCTGCATTAGCTTCTGTATGTATTCCCTTTCATTCTGCATCTTGTCATTCTCATCATGTAGATACTGCATTTGGTCAGCAAACCAATTTAGTTTTCTGTAGAGCATGTCCTTCTTTCTGACTTGTTGGATAGCTTTCACAATTCTTTCATGAGTATGAGAAATCCAAGATCGAGGTGGCTTCTTCACTGATTTGGATGATGATTTGGTTGATCTTTTTGATGGTGGTGGTGAAGAGTGAGAAGAAGAATCGGATGATGATGAGATGTGAGGAGACTCCGGGTCCTTTGGTGGTTCAGAAGTTTCTTCCTTTGATCGTGCAAGACTATCTAGAAGAAACGTATCATACTCAACATCTTCTTCATTGCCAGACTTAGCTTGTTCATCACTTTGGATTTGGTGCAGCTTCTTCATCGCTTTTACCTTCTAACTTCTCAGATTTAGGTTCTTCGAAATCATACTCAATAGTGTCTTCAACACGTGTTTGTTGTTGTATCAAAGTCGTGGCACCAGATCCCTTATCGGGTTGATTAACCGCATCGATCCGTGAAGGTTGAGCTGCTCCACTTGACCCTCCGGGGCCACCCATTTGTTCTTGAGCAAATTGTTGTGCAACGTGTTGAAGTCGAACAAATTTGAACTTCTTCCTGTATGATTTATCCAGTTGCTCTTCATCACTTTCTGAGCTTTCATCATATGGCACAAGTACAGGAGTCTTTCCTTTGCCATGTTCAGCTATTGGACTAGGAGGCTTTTGTACTGATGGAGATTCATCCTTTGCAGTTTCAGAGTAGTGGACCTCCTCGTCTGATTGTGTATCTTCAGAGCTTTCGTCCAGTAGCTTTCTTTGTGGTTCAGGTGTAGGAATAAGAGCAGCTGTTGGGAATTATGTGAAGTACGAATTACTGCTGAATGGATTCTGCCGAAGGGTATGGATTCTGCTGAAGACATAGTTCTGCTGAAGATTAGTTTGTTTCTGCGGAAGTTATTATTCCGTGTTTAGTATATTTAGTTTGGATATATATGAGCTTTATTAGGAAGTGATTGTGTATATCTTATTTAGTTTTATGTTTATACGTTTCTTGGGAAACGGTTTAGGGTTTTGTTTAAGGTTCCTTGTCTATAAAAGGAACACAATAGAATGAATTATATACGTGTGCTTAAACAAGTTATTAATATAACGATCCATAGAGGATCAAAGAAGTTCTTAGTTATCTGTGTTTCATACTTGTGTTTATATTCCGCTACAGAATACAAGTTGTAGAGATTTTCTTTTAGTTTGTTTGTGATTACACAAGCGATACTAACGATCTACGAAGCTCAAGATCTATCAAGGTCTTCAAGTTTTCAACAAGTGGTATCAGAGCCTCGTGAGAGTCTCTACGATACTAAGGACAGGTTTTTCCAAACACCAATACAACCAAAACAAAACTTACCATGCCTGGATCAGACGTTGATGCTAAAATCACCAACAACCAAAACACCACCCATCTGCAACACCTAAGTCTCTCGAACAGCAATGCTAAGTTTCCTTACCTTAAAAGGGAGGAGTATGACCTTTGGGCGATGAAGATGCAAAACTGGATCTCCAACATTGATTGGAATCTATGGGAGATAGTGAAGGGGAACATTTGAAGAAAACTACCATAGATGCTGCTGGTAAGATGACTTATGTTCCTCCCAAAACTGCTGAAGAGTTACTGGCAGTTCAGAGAGAAACCAAGGTTAAAACCATTTTTCTTCAAGCTATTCCTGAGGATCACTTGAGTGATTTTCACTTCATGAAAGATGCCAAGGACATATGGTTAGCAATTAAGGCGAAGTTCGGTGGGAATGAGGAGTCTAGGAGAATGAGAAAGTCCATGCTTAGACAACAGTTTCAAGACTTTCAAATTTCTAAAGAGGAAGGAATACATAAGGGCTATGACAAGTTTCACAAGATTTTAAGTCAGTTAAATCAGCTGCAGGCAAAGCCAGATAATGATGATTGTAATTCTAAGTTCTTGAGGTCTTTACCTCCATCCTGGCTACAAGTGAGCATTGCTTTAAAAGCAAAAGGTGGTTTGGATATGCTTACTTTTGATGAGCTGTACAACAAAATTAAAGCTCTTGAACATGATGTAAGAAGTCCTTTTCGATCATCATCTACTGCAAGTCACACAGCATTCGTTGGAGCCTCTACCCCTAAGATGAGTCATGGTCCAAGTCCAATTTACTCATCATCATCTTACACTACCACTCCATCAAGTTCTAAATCTGGAGGTATCATGGAAGATGTGCTTGGATCCTTCTTTCCTGATTATGATCCTCAGCAGGAACTGGCATATGAGGATTTAGATCAGGTGGATCCACTGGAGATGGAAGAGATGAAGCTGAAGTGGCGGTGGCTATCTGTCCATGGATATCAAGAATTTTGAGCGCAAAGCTGGTAGAAGGTTTGGCTTCCAAGGAAGAGATCCAGCGAGGTTTGACAAAAGGAAGGTCAAGTGCTTCACTTGTCAACAGATGGGTCACTTCTCCAGAGAGTGCAAAGACAGAAAGCGGTGATGAGACGAGATAGTCTACTTATCAGCAGAATCAGAGGGACGCTGGAACTTCAAAGGGATCAGCAGATTGGTTACTCTTGATAGCAATGTGGACTAGACGCAACATGAGCAGGAAAAGAATAATGGTCCTGACATTGATAATGTTGGTTTGATTGCAAGTCGTACTGAGGATAGTCATGATCAGATTGCCTTGATGGGCATCTCTCACGTACAAAACTGTTTGTTTGGTTGTAGTGAGCGTTATAATGAACTCAAAGAAGCTTATGATATTTTGAAACCTAAATATAATGAATACTTTGTAGAAGTTGAAGCTTATAAACAGGCTTTAAAAACACTAGAAAGACAAAAGGTTTGGTTTCGGAAGAATCAAATAGCTTATGATGAGAAAATAAGTGTGTTGGAAAGGGATCTTGAATGTGCTAAGAATGAGTTAAAATATTCTGAGAAGTTGAGAGCAGATGTAGTGTCAGAAAATCTAGAGCTAAAAGAGAAACTAGATACTGAAATTGCTAGGCATAACGAATGGTTGTTAAATGGAAATAAGTTAGCAAGTCACATCTATGCTAGTCAAACTCCAAATACTTCTATAGGATTAGGCTTTAAGAAGTATGTAGGGTTAGAAGCTAGGGATGACACACGCAAATCTACACCAGCAGGCCTAGCTAATTTTGTGAAAGAAGGTACTCTACATGTTGTACGTGGACCTATTAGAGGTGAGCACATGCCCATTGACCTTTCCATTACTGTTGACTTTGATGGATCACACCATCTCTATGGCAAAAGTCAAAAGACTTGCCAGACCCTGATACTTCTTCTAATGACTTTGTCTCTTGTGTTAACAATGACAAGTCCTCCGAGCAAGGGTCTACAAAGTGTGATTCAAATGACAAGTCTGACTTTCCCAAGTCTTCACCCCTGCCTGCACCCAAGACTACCAATAAGCATGTCAGAGTTGCTGCCAAGGAATCCTCTTCCAAGACAGTTGCCTCTGAAGACTTGCTTTTTAATTCTTTGCATAATAATACTGTTAAAAACAATTCTTTTCATGGTTTTGGTTTGAATACTTCTGCTTGTAATAGAACATCTTTTGGTTTGAATAAATCTTCTAAACAGAAGACCTGTTTTGTGTGTAGAAGTAAATTTCATTTAATTAAGGATTGTGATTATCATGAGCAAAGGATGGGTAGGTGTGGTGATTCTAGGACATCTAGACCAATGTGGACCAATGTTAATGCTATACCCCCTTATGTTCCACAAGCAACTAATTCTCCTTTTCCTTGGAGAAGACCAGTTGCAAGACCATATGTACAACCAACAAGTTCATATTTTAAGAATGGTTATTGGCCTGGATATGTTGACTCAATGACTGATGGGAAAGGGAACTGGGATACTGCTGTCAAGTCCTCAGCAGGTTGTTCTTGGAATAAAAAGGGACCTAAATTTCAATGGAAACCCAAGAACAATAGTGGATCCTATACATCTGCATGGCATAATTCATATGATCCATGCAGTGTTCAAGTCACAATGACTTGAGCCTTAATAGTGTACTAATATTTTGTATATTTTTGTTGTTGTAGAATCATCCTCTTAAGCATAAAGATGTTGGCATTGTTGATAGTGGGTGTTCAAGAAGCATGTCGGGAAACAGGGATATGATGCATAACTTTGTATCAATTGAAGGAGGAGGCAATGTAACCTTTGGAGGAAGTGATGGAAGGATTACTGGGAAAGGGACCATCAGAACACCTCAACTGGACTTTGAGAATGTATACTATGTCAAGGAACTCCAACACTTCAATTTGTTCTCAGTCTCACAAATCTATGACACCAAGAACAAAGTACTCTTCACAGAGGATGAATGTCTTGTGTTATCTAAAGACTTCAAACTCCCAGAAGAAACTTCAATTCTGCTGAAAGTTCCTCGGAATCATAATCTTTATACATTTAACTTAACTGATGTTAAACCAGAAGGTGACTTAACTTGTTTGGTGGCTAAAGCATCATTGGATGAGTCTACCAAATGGCATAGGAGGATGGCCCATGTCAACTTCAAGACCATAAACAAGCTCTCTAAACTGGGTCTTGTTGAAGGTCTTCCTTCCAAAGTCTTCACTAATGATCATAACTGTGTTGCCTGCAACAAAGGAAAGCAACACAGAGCCTCATACAAAGTTGTGACTGCTGTGAGCATTATTTCAACCTCTTCAGATTGCTTCATATGGATTTGTTTGGTCCAACTTAAGTTAGAAGCATTGATCAAAAGTATTTTTGTCTAGTTATCACTGATGGTTATAGCAAATTTTGTTGGGTATTCTTTCTACGGACCAAAGATGAAACATCTCCAGTTCTGAAAGACTTTATTACCCTTATTGAGAATCAGTTGAACAAAAAGGTTAAAGGAATTCGTTGTGATAATGGGACAGAGTTCAAGAATGCTATCCTTATAGAACTCTATAGGTCAAAAGGGATCAAAAGGGACTATAGCACTCCAAGAACCCCACAACAAAATGGGGTGGCGAGAAGAAAAATAGGACCCTCATAGAGGCTGCAAGATCAATGGCAGACTCTAAGCTACCCACCATGTTTTGGACTGAAGCTGTTGGCACTGCTTGTTATGTACTTGAATATAGTGTCCATTACTCGATCACACTTCAAAACACCATATGAACTTCTCTATGGGAAAGTTCCTACTATTCATTACCTTAAACCTTTTGGGTGTCAAGTGACTATTCTGAATACAAGTGATCCATTGGGCAAATTTGATGAGAAGACTGATGATGGTTATATTGTGGGATATTCACTCATAGTAAAGGCGTACTGAGTTTACAATTTATCTGCTAAGAAGATTGAGGAGACATTGAACTTGAGGTTTCTAGAAGACAAGCCTAATGTTCAAGGACAGGGTCATGTTTGGTCTTTTGACCTTGATTACTTAACAGATTATTTGGGTTATTCTAGACATATGGTTACTCAAAATACATGTACTCAAGAGTCTCCAACAAACAGTGCAGATACCCTGGATGCTGATTCTGACAATGAGTTTGAAGATGATGAACAACCCATTGTAGTGCCTTCTTTCTCCCTAACAATTTTTCAAGTGACACTTCTAAAGTTACTTCTGATGAGAGTGAAGACGAGTCCAATTATGCAGAGGATCTTGCTAGACTGAAGAAACAAGAGTATGCAGCTAATCTAGATGCTGAGAGGAATACTGAGGAGAGTGCAAGTGAAACAATAAGTGGAAACCTCAATTCTACTGAACGTGATCTGGTTTCTCCTATCATCACCAATTCTGCTGAAGGCTATGCTGTTTCTACTCCCATTTCTACTAGAGTGTCCACAGACTTTGGAGATCCTTATACTCGTTTTCCAAGACCCTCGGATCTTGGTAATCATCAACCCAAAGCTGGAATCTTCACCTCACCTTCTTATGACACTGATTTTGAACCTACTATGACTAATCTTGATTCCTCCATTGAAGTCAACACCACTGCTACTAAAAGGATTCACAATACTCATCCACATTCAAATATTATTGGTGATCCTAATGCACCTATTAGAACACGGGGTACGGTGGCAAGTTCTAAATATGGTCAAGTGGCTTTTATCTCTTATGTCTCAAATCAAGAAAGAGACAATCACACAGACTATGAACATTGTCTGTTTGCTTGTTTTCTTTCTCAAGTGGAACCAACCAGTGTTACTCAGGCTCTTGAAGATTCAAGTTGGCTTGAGGCAATGCAGGAAGAGATGCAACAATTTCAAAATCAGCAAGTTTGGATATTGGTACCACTACCTGATGGCAAGTATGCAATTGGTACTAAATGGATTTTGAAGAATAAGAGAGATGCAAGAGGTGTTGTCATTAAAAACAAAGCAAGATTGGTTGCTCAGGGTTATAGACAAGGGAGGGATTGATTATGATGAAGTGTTTGCACCTGTGGCTAGAGTTGAGGCCATACGAATTTTCTTGGCTTATGCATCCTACATGGGATTTATGGTATATCAAATGGATGTTAAAGGCGCCTTCCTGTATGGTGAAATAGAAGAGGAGGTTTATGTCACTCAACCTAAAGGATTTGAAGATCCTGATCATCCTACTCATGTTTACAAGGTAGTCAAATCTCTCTATGGACTACATCGTGCACCACGAGCTTGGTATGCTAGGCTTTCATCATTTCTACTGAAGCATGGATATCGAAGAGGTGCCATAGATAAAACACTTTTCCTGAAGAAGAATTCCACATACATTATTCTTGTGCAAGTGTATGTGGATGACATTATTTTTGGATCCACAAAGGAAGCTTGGTGCAGGGAGTTTGAGGAGCTAATGAAGGGAGAATTTCAGATGAGTGCCATGGGAGAAATGACTTTCTTTTGGGGTCTCCAAGTTCAGCAGAAACCTGATGGTATCTTTATCAGTCAGGACAAATATGTGAGGGACATCTTAAAGAAGTTTGGTATGGAGAGTGTAAGGACTGCCACTACACCTTATGAAGCTCCAAAGTCAAAGATCAACAATGAAATAGATCCACCAGTGAATGTACATCTTTACAGATCTATGATTGGTTCTTTGATGTATTTAACAGCTTCACGGCCTGATATTACTTTTGCTGTGAGTGTTTGTTCTCGACATCAAGTTACTCCACTTACTTCCCATCTCAATGCTGTTAAGAAGATCTTTAAGTACCTCAAAGGCCAACCTCATTTAGGCCTTTGGTACCCAAAAGAATCTCCATTTAAGCTGGAAGCATATAGTGATAGTGACTATGCTGGTGCAAATCTGGATAGACGGTCCCCATCTGGAGGTTGCCAATTCCTTGGAAAGAGATTGATTTCTTGGCAATGCAAGAAACAGACTATTGTGGCTACCTCATCTACTGAAGCAGTGTACGTTGCTGCTGCAAATTGCTGTGGACATGTTCTTTGGATTCAAAATCAATTGTTGGATTATGGGTATAACTTCATGAACACAACAATTTTTATTGATAATCAAAGTACCATATGCATTGTTAAAAATCCAGTTTTTCACAGTCGAACAAAACATATTGAAATCAGGCACCACTTTATAAGAGATGCATATGACAAACATTTGATAAAAGTGGTTAAAATTCACACTGATGATAATGTGGCATATTTGTTAACAAAGGCTTTTGATGGACCAAGGTTTCAACACCTTGTGGTCCATATTGGTATGCTTAACCCTTAACTGCAAAGTTTAAGGGGAGGCATAGGCCTCAGGGGAGGCATATGCCTCAGGGGAGGATTTGTGTATACTTTGCATTTTCTTATGTAAATTTTTATGTATACTTTATGATTTATGATTCTGTTCACTAACACTAACCAGCTAATGTAATGATAGTTTGTTTGTCTTTGTTTGGTTTGTGTGTTTCTCTGTGTTTGTTATGATTTGCAGATTGGTTATTCAAGTTGGAATTTACCATGGTTGTTATTTTGGAATATGGTCAAGAAAGCTCTAAAGCTTGTTTCTACTGAATTCAAAGTGCTGAAGTGAGCTATTTGTTTCCACTGAAGACAATGTACTAAAGTTACAATGTTCATTCAAGAGAAGTACTGAAGCAAATTGTTCATTCATTCATTCGAGAAACAGCCATTTACGCTACAGAGTACAATCAATATCAAAAGCAACTACAAGGAAAGAGCTTTACATGATCTACTAATCCAAATCTAGTTCATATCATCTATTCCAACATCTAACAGGCTGTTGGATATGCATGATTGCTCACATCTTTCACACTAGATGTTGGATATGCATTTATCAGGACTTGCATAACCACCCATTCCTTCTATCTTGATGGCTGGATATGCATAACCGGTACGACGAAGATGCTAAGGATCAAAATGGGAAGGATGGATTGATGAAAACGATGATGATGAAGATGACCACGTATGTCATGTGTGCTTCATCTGCTGATTTCACCAAAAAGCAATCCTTCCACCTTCTTTGACTCCTTCCTTTATACGATATGTGATGATGCACCATAATATGAAGCAGGAAGTGCTAGAACCACCTCTCTATCCTTAGGGAGTGGCGGATTTCTGGCACGCTGGCCTTCGCTGAGGCCGAGGTCGGAGGTTGGGAGTAAGATGTTCTCTCCTTATAGGAGTCATCAATCATCACAGATTCACTTGGATTCACTAAACTATCTTCTTCTGAAGAAGGGATAAAAGGTGATTTAATTGGTCGTGAATATGGTTGAGGAAAGTAATGCAGCCAGGGGTTTGAATCATCACTTGATGATGATGATGATGAGAATGATGTTGTGAGATCTATGATCTCGTGTTTAGTACTCATGGTTGATTGTGGTTAATTTTGGAGCATTGATGCAATTAGGGTTTGTGATGATATTTGGGGTTTTTGATGAAGAGTTATGTGTGCATTGGGATTGTTTTATAGACAGGTTCAAGACTTAATGAGATTTAATGCGTGGGTGAAATAGTAAAAGATATTTATGAAGCTTCTTGAATACGTGATCTGCTTCGAGTAGTATTCTTCAGCAGATTGATTAGTGTTTCTGCCGAAGTTGAAAATTAATTTGGGGAAAAGTAGCAAGACATCGCTCGGTCAACATTTGACCAAACTTGGGAAACTACTACTTATTCTCTGTTCGCATATCTTCGTCTCAAATTAAAATTTTCCCTCATTACTCACATTCAAAACACTTCCACTTGTGTGACTCTTAACCCTAACTTACAATTTTTCTCATGGCGCTTCAATTCAAGCATGATCATAATAAAGTCGCTTTCGGGAACGGCGAAGGGTGATGAGTTGTATAGACCAAATGGTAGAATTTCTTACAGAGATCCAAGATTCATTATGCTTTAACACATTCTCCGAATGCAATATATGAATCGTTGGTTACTCAATTTTGGGCTGCTACAAAACGAGTGATACGAGATTGTTGCAATGATTGATGGAACGAGCATGTGGTGAGAGGAGCGATAAGAAGACAACTTCATTTGGATGATGAAAATGGGGTTTCGTATTCTAATGCGGTGGACATTCTTGCTGGACTAAGAGCTATTGGATATCAGGGTGAAAGGACCGATATGTGGTTGAAGAATCAGTTGTGTCCTATGTGGAGATTTTTGGTTCACACCTTGCTTCAATGTATGAGCAATAAATCTGGAGGATGGGATCAATTTTCTACACAACTGGGATGTGGTATTGTTTGTCTTTCTCGGGGTTTGACTTATAATTTCTCTAAGTATATTTTTGATAATATGGTTGAAAATATAGATAGGAAAAAGCATAAGTTTTGATGTACCCTAGGTTTCTTCAGATAATTTTAGACATTACCACACAAGCCCAAGACTTTTATCCCATAGGAGCTTTAATTGCTAAACTATTTGCTTCAATGAGAACTAAGTATGAGGGGGCACATCATCCTTTGCTAGCGGCTATGTTGTCTCGGGACAATGAATCAATAAGAAGGAAATGTTGTTGGTTCTCCACCTTCTACTATCGTAGCTGCGATGGGAATCCATTAGTGACAATAGATGAAGGCCCTTCTAATATTGCTGAAACCCATCTTGTTGCTCCTGAACAACATTTGTCCACTCCTTCACCTAGACCTAGTCCACCATCTACACAGGTTCCTCATGATGAGGTTGAGACTGACTTTAATAGGTTGCCTACTCCTAGTCCTGTTAGAGATCCAGTTGATGATAATGTTTCATTCATAGAGCATGTTGATGTTTTCTTCGAAGGCCCAATGATGCTCCCATTCCCACGAGCAATCTGGGTGGAGCCGAGGACCCTATTACACTTACATCTTTATATGCTTTAGTAAACAGGTATGGAACTGAGGTTACTAATCTCAAGAAGGAGCTTGCAGAGACTAAAACTAAGCTTGGTGGTGAGATTGTAGATTTGAAAAGAAAGGTTAAGGATTTGGAAATACAACTGAGTCAGAGAAGAAAAAGGAGATTGGATGTTTCTTTTGATGAGGAGGATGTGAATGCTCAGTTTAAGTCACTTGATATGTTGGCTAATGTGGCTCAAGAATCTAATGTCTCTATTTCAAAGGTTGGTACATCCGTGCAAAGAAATGAGCCAATTTTGTTTACTAGACGAAGGAGAAAGCAATCTATGCATAAGGATACAGTTCAAAGTGAAGATGTTTCAACTCAAGAACATGTTGTTGTTGATACTCCTTTGATGGACATTGCTGGTGCTGATGTTCAAGCTTCAAATGTGCTATCTGAATCGCTTCAAGTTTTCCTTGCTGGAAGGAAGTTTAATTTGAATCCGTAGTAGATGTATTTTCTACACCGTTGAAGATTTCTCTAAACATGTTTCTTCTTAAGCACATCCGATGAATCTTAGAAGTTCCTTTTATAGATACTCCTTCACCGATGCTATTTTTGAATCTACCGATAAAGGGAAAGGAGTAATGGTTGATACTCGAGCTTGGTCCAGATCTAGTCAAATGAACAGAAAGGTTAGCACAACAAAGGATGTTAGATGAATGTGCCAATTTGAAGAAAAGTGCTGAATTGGCTCAACAGATTGAAGCCGAGTCTCTTTCTAAATTGACTCCGAGAGACAAAAAGAATTAGATGCAATGGCTACTCGGATGCCTGCTGAACACGGGATGTGTATACTCAGCAAGTCGTTTCTAATCCTTCAATTGCTCGAGTATTTTGGGAGCGCACTTTTAATAGTGATGATATTGTGGCTCAGATGATGGCTCTTGGACAACAAAAGAAGAAAGAAGCTATGGCAAAAGGAAAGCTATTCAAACTCAAAAGAACATGACTAAGAAAATGAGAGCACAATCTGTAGCTCCAACAAAAGATTATATGAGGAAAGTAGTGAAATATCAGAGTTGCTCTCTCTATAACTCTGGTATGACTATGAAGCAGGTTAAGGCTTTACCTGATGCTGATTTAATCAGTTATTATAATAAGATTATGAAGTTTACTTCATCTAGTCCTCATGATCTACTTTGAAAAGAATTGCAGATGTTTCAGATGCTCCTAAATCCAAAAGACCAAGGATAGTTGAAATTGTAGATTCTTTTGAGGATCCTGTTTCAAAGTTAAGTACTTCATTGTTGCTTCGAAGTATCTCCCGGTTATTCCTTCAAGATTCATGAAGCTATTCCTTCATTGTTCAAGTTCAATCACCAACCTTATGTTGCTTCATCCGAATATCATCTTATGATGTAGTACCTAAAGTTGATCCTATTGACAAAGTTGGAAAAGAGTTGGGTTGTCAAGAAATACAGAAGCTAAATCTAAAAGGCCGAGCAAGAGTCGAGAAGATGTATGTCTTACGTAGTGTTGTTCCAATGCACGATGATTCTATTTCTTCCACGCAAATTAAAGATGTTACTGAAGAACCTATACCATCTTGACATTTATCTACCGGTAGGAGGAAGAAAAGAATGGCTAGAAAACGATCTGTTCTTTTCTCGGAGATCTGTGAAATGTGCTGAGGCACATACATCTAAGGTTAAGGAATCTTCAAGGGTTAGTTCTTTGGATCTCAATGCTGCTGATTCAACATTTATTAAAGAGGGATCTTCTGATGTTTTTCTTGAAGGGTCTCATGATGTTTTAGTTAATTGGTCATTGCAAAAGGATGAGTTGAATGTGATTCACCGGTTGGATCAAACGACCATGGAATTTAATTTTTTGAAGGAGATCTTGCATCCGGTGGATAGGGCGATTTGGTTACGCTATATACTCTTGTCAATAAGTATTATCATTCTAATGCACCAAAGGGTTCTGGTTTATATTTATTGGGTGATGTTCATGTTTTGTTTGATTCAATATCTCCCAATGGTAAAGGATACTTTATTTGGAAGAACTCTCACTTATGGCAGGTTACATCTTGGAGATTTTATCCTCTGCCTCGTGTGCATGTAGTTGAGACGAATGGTGGTATTACTGTCTGCATGTTTGCTGAGAGAACTTATCCATTATCTGTGAAACTTATGGAAAGAATGCTTCTTCAGAAGTTGGAAGTTCCTCCAGATCCTGTTGGCAATGATCTTTTGCATGTCAACAATGTGTCGGTGTTATTAAGAATCAGCTTATGGTACATAGAAGTTCCTCATTATTATGGTACTTTGTAATTTGTATGATTTGTAATTTTTGTTTCTTTGTTTTATTCTTAGTTAAAAAAAAACACTATGTATATGTTTTGTTTTTACTAACTTTTATTGCAGGTTTGTTGTATCTTATTGCTGGTTATTAACTCACCAGATATACCTTGTGTATGTCAAAGAGTTAGCTAGTCCAAAGGGTACAGCTTTGGTAAAGACACATCAAATCTGTTGATAGCTGTAATGGTTTGCTCAAAATCATAGGGTTTGCAACCACCCATGCTTAATTGCTGAGTGTTGTATGGTTATTAATTCACCATGATTTATTCCTTTTTCAAGAATTGACTAGCCCACATGTATATGGCTTGTGGTAAAGGCAGTGGAATTCCATGTTTGGTAATCAGTTCACCAATTTTAAGAATTGACTAGTCCCGAGCAAACGGCTCCGTAAAGACATATCAAATCCGTTCATGGTTGCCGATTTGCTAATAAATCGATGGTTATCGTGTACCATGGTTTTCGAACTTAAACATTTGGCTACTCCAGAGTGTAATGGCTATTGGTAAAGAGACATCAAATCCATTATTTTCAATGATTCACCTCTCACAGAGTTAACACACCTGGATGTGATGAGAATAGTTTGAAACTTATATGTTTTGATGTACATGTTGTCATTTGTTGCTGCAAAGATATGGAGTTTCGAGTTTCTTCTTCAAAGAGATGTTTTTGTTTTGATTCTTTGTCGATGATGTTTGACTACAATCCTCTAGTGTTTCAAGGTTAGAGATCTATCAAGAAACTGGAACTTAACCACGTCAAATTCCAGTTTAGGGGAGGATTGTTGGGAATTATGTGAAGTACGAATTATCTGACGAATGGATTCTGCAGAAGGGTATGGATTCTACTGAAGGCATAGTTCTCTGAAGATTAGTTTGTTTCAAGGAAGTTATTATTCCGCGTTTAGTATATTTAGTTTGGATATATATGAGCTTTATTAGGAAGTGATTGTGTATATCTTATTTAGTTTTATGTTTATACGTTTCTTGGGAAACGGTTTAGGGTTTTGTTTAGGGTTCCTTGTCTATAAAAGGAACACAATAGAATTAATTATGTACGTGTGCTTAAACAAGTTATTAATATAACGATCCATAGAGGATCAAAGAAGTTCTTAGTTATCTGTGTTTCATATTTGTGTTTATATTCCGCTACAGAATACAAGTTGTAGAGATTTTCTTTTAGTTTTTTTGTGATTACACAAGCGATACTAACGATCTACGAAGCTCAAGATCTATCAAGGTCTTCAAGTTTTCAACAGCAGCTTCCTTGGAGGGAACTTTCTTCTTTGGAGTAGGTTTCCTCTTTGGGACCTTCCTTTGACTCTATGTGCTTATTGCACTTCCATCACTTCCTCTTCTGGTTCTCCGAGTAGGAGTTCCAGATGGCTTTTCGTCGAGATGACCAACTTTACCTTCTCTATCGCTACTCGATATTGTATGCGTTTCATGCTTTTTAATTTCATTTGTCGAGGTGATCGCAAAGACCACGGCACCTTGTTTATTTGTTGTCGATTCCTTGATTCTGATAGAAAGGATAGGTTCGGACAACACGTCGTGATTGTCGAGGTCATTGAGCCTCTTGGGAATATCAGGATTAAGTCCAAGTGCTCTCTGGATCAAAAACTTCGTGTATCTGACATAGGGAATCTTTGAGCCAAGCTTCTTGTGAAATAGCATCATGTCCTCCCATATCAGTGCTTCGATTTTGATATCCTTCTTATTGATCAGTGACAAGAAAATTTGCAGTTCCATGAGCTTTGGATGCTCATAACCACCGCCACGACTGCAGACGTACTTGGTGATGATGATGTAGATGGTTCTCCACGGTTGAGGAATGTTCTTAAGCTCTACGTGAGAATGCTTAGTAATGATCCCTGAAGCTTCATTATAGCCAATGTCAATGAGAAATTGTAGAACTGTCTCTTCAGCAGGTGTGGCATAGAAGTCGGTTGCCTCGATGTCAGGGATGATGAGAACAGCCCGTAAGTCTGCAGGAGTGATGGTGACCTGTTTGTGATTAAGTGTCACTGCCATCGCACTTTGACTCGTGATCCTCTGCATTGAATTCAATTCTGAATGTAGATTTCTCGCACTGACTGTAGCGAGTGTGAGAGCATGTTCGGTAGGGATGATTCCTTAGAATATCCACAGCAACGAGACAAGAAGATTCTGAGCATGTGAGGGTTTCAAAGTCAACCCTAAGATTGTTCTTTCCAATCTTTCTCGGATAGCCATTTGGGAAGATATCAGCAATAGTGAGAACCTCAGGTGCATCCACATTCATTTGAGCGCCATGTCGTGATTCGAAATAACATTAGCCAAAAGAACCAACATATCGAAAGACATAATGTTAGTCAACGAAGGTCTTATTGTCTAGTTATTGAATGTAAAGTGACAATGATTGTTAAGAGTCCTAAGTCACTTGTTTGTCCAATAGTCCAATGACGCCGTGAAATGTTTCGTGAGTTAGTTAACTTTAAGTTTTAAAGTTTATGTTATCACTTATTGTTCACAACATATCAAACGATTAAGTTTATTAGTGACATTATTGGATTCGTGACGTTATGATTAGTTTATTTACAAGTTTGTACACGTAACAATTCATAATGAAGGTCAATCAAGGCTTAGGCGTAGTTTTGGCAAAGTTAAGCGCAAATAATAACATACGCGAGACGAAAGCTTATGCGAAGGATTCTAACTTACGCGTAAGAAATGTTACGCGTAGGAAAAGGGGACTTTATGCGTAGAGCTTACGCGTAGGCGATATAAACCTTTACGCGTAAGGCTTACTGTAAGAGTAGACCTTATGCGCGTAGAGGTCATTACGCATATCCTTCACAGATACGCTGTAGTCCCATTGTAGAACCTTATGCGTAGACGCTACGCATAACATTACTCTTACGCATAACCTTCTACGTGTAAGGTGATCCTTATTCGTAGAGATTCAATGACCTTGATTCTGAGTTTTACGAGTAGCAAGCCTGAAATAAAATCATCATAACATCAATCTTAACACATATATTCATTCTAAAATCAAATCATGGCATGAAAGCTTGTTAAACATTTATGCGAAGAAACACTTACGCGTAGGTCAAAACCCTAAGGGTTATGAATTACGCATAATAGTTTTAACCATAGGATTAGCACTAATTCAATTCTGGTAGGTCATGGATGTTATGAGAGTCTAATAACGGAGTTATAACATCTAAATCGTGGTGAATCAAAAATACCCAAACTCAAGAACTTTAAACCCTAACATCCAATTTTTAATCAATGAGAGTTTCTGGGTGGTTATAGAGCCCGGAAACCTTTAATTCAACATGATATGAGTATCACACAACAATCTTTTGACAAAAAACAATCACATTTGAAAATACCCAAATCGACTCATAAACCCTAATTATAAAAAATCCATTAATTCGTGTTTCTGGGTGTATTTTGAGCATAGAAACGATATCATTGATGTTGTTAAAGCATTTTGACACAATCTTTTAACCAAAAAACACATAACAAATGATTATATGTTCTAACCCTTACGCGTAAAACACAAAATTCAATGAATCTTAAGTTTTAACCGTTGGATTCGTGTGAAATTCAAAACCATTGTTTAAAATTACGTTAAGAACACAAAACCACTTACAAATTAGATGATCGAAACACGATTTCTTGAATGGGTTTTAGGCGTAGGATCTTTTAGGTTTATGTAATAAATGTGAGGGTAATGTTAGGTGGAAGATGTTTTAATTAAAAGTAACTTTAACATTTTGATGCTTTTGGTCCCTCCACTTTTTTCTTTTCAAACAAAGCCTTTTAACTTCCATTTTGGTTACCAAACAAAGATTTTAAGAAAGAAACTTGACGACACTCCCCCTTGACTTAAGAAAATAATGAAAGGTTATAAATTTTAGTTCGAGGAGTGTCATTGAACCAGAAAAGTTTGCCACCATTGATAAAAGAAACAGCCGGTATAGAATAACATGCAAGTACATGAATGTTTTTGAAACAGTTTGGTATAAATTTTCTCCCCCTCAACACTTGATAGGAAAAATACTGAATTTTGAAAGATTATAGTGTTGATGGAAGAAATGTACTTGCCATGTTGAAAGAAAAATAGATTAGAAGAATATTTTTGTTGTTTTGTTTTTGAAAAATTATTTACAAAATAGATTTTGGTGTTTGACAGATTTTTAAGACTGTTTTAGGAGGTCATCCAATTCCTCTTGAGTCAAACACCTCATACCAATCCGGTGGACCAACT
The DNA here is from genome assembly GCA_910596185.1 of Chrysanthemum makinoi. NCBI lineage: Eukaryota > Viridiplantae > Streptophyta > Magnoliopsida > Asterales > Asteraceae > Chrysanthemum > Chrysanthemum makinoi. Next base: position 184,296,423 of record OU343216.1, read on the forward strand.
CATTAAACCTAGCGGGAGGCAAGGCTTTGGTGAGAAGATCGCCAATTGGTATTCGTACTCCACAAAATATAATTAAACAGTGCCACTGCTTCCACGTGATCCTTGATGAAATGATATCGAAGATCGATGTGCTTTGATTTCGAGGCTTTGAACTGAGTTGCACGAGATCGCAATGGCACTCGATTGTCGCAGATACATCGGGATTGTCAAACACGTAACCATAGTCTTTGAGTTGTGTTCTCATCCGGATGACTTGAGCACAACACGCCGACATGGCTACATATTCTCGCCTTGAGGAAAGCGATGTACAATCCTCGCTTCTTCGATTGCCATGACACGGTTTATCACCAAGAAATTGTAAAGCTCCCCAAGTACTTTTCCGTGAGTCTAAGTATCCTGCATGGTCACGTCTGAAAAGCGATTAGTTCAAAACCAGAATCCTTCGGATACCAGATCCCTAAGTTAATGGTTCCCTTGATGTATCGGAGGATTCTTTTTAGCCTCGTGAGAGGTGGGTTTCAATTGATCGCGACTGATAACGAGAGCAAAGATATACGGCAAAGACAATATCAGTCTGCTTAGGTTTAGATACATGAGAGTCCCAATAATACTACGGTATTTTGTAGGGTCCACCAATTTCCCATGTAAATCGGCGTCTAGCTTCTTGGTATGAGCCATTGGTGTGGCATAGGTGTCACAGGTTTGCATTCCAAATTTGTTTAACAATTCAAGGGCATATTTGGACTGACTCAAGAAAATACCACGGGGTGATTGATGAACTTGTAGTCCTAGAAAGAACGTGAGTTCACCCATCATGGACATTTCAAAATTTTTCTTCATTAGTTTTGCAAAAGCGATTGAAAACTTTTTATGTGTAGACCCAAAAATGATGTCATCCACGTAAATTTGAACAATTAAGATATGTGCCCCGTGGTATTGTATAAAAAGAGTTGGGTCAACCGAACCTTTGGTGAAATTATTAGCAATGAGGAAAGATGATAGCTTATCGTACCATGCCCGAGGAGCTTGTTTGAGACCATACTGAGCTTTGTTCAATTTGTAGACGTGATTCGAAACTCGGGATCAACGAATCCATTTGTTTGGCTGACATAAACCGTTTCTTTAAGTTGTCCATTGAGAAACGCAGCTTTTGACATCCATCGATAGACCGTCATATTCATATGAGCCGCGAACGCGAAATATCCGAACGACCTCAAGACGGCGACGAGCAAAAGATTCTTTAAAGTCTATTCCCTCTTCCTGACGATAACCCTTAGCAACTAGACGTGACTTGTTTCGGATTACGTTTCCTTCAACATCCAATTTGTTTTCCAAATCCATTTGAGACCAATGACGTAGACCCTTGTTGGTCTTTCAACCAGTTCCCACACTTCAAGACGTTTGAATTGGTTGAGTTCTTCTTGCATGGATTCGATCCAGTTGTCTTTTGTCATTGCGTCTTTGATGTTTTTAGGTTCAGATTGGCAGACAGTGAGTGAAGACAGTGAGTTGTTGGTCCATATCCATTTGGATTGGGTTTTAAAGTAAACTTTTCAATGGTTGGGACCGACTCGCCATGTTTGTAAACAACAGTTTTAAACTCTTTAAGTTTGTTTTGCAAGCCGATGATTTCTTCAAGATGATCATCTATTCGTTTTGTTGAATGCTTTTTGTATGCAGAGAACTGTTTTTGACAAGTTAACAACTCAGCCTTAGCTTTTGATTTTCCAAGGTGAGAGCGTTAATTTGCTTTTTATGTTCATGTTTTAGTTGTTCTATCTCAGACAACAAAGCATTCTTCGAAGCGGCTAGATCACGCATCTGCCTCTCTAAATATTTTTCGTTTGATGAGATTTGGCAAGGTACGCTTCAAAACCGTTTTCAAGTTTTTCTTGAGTTTTGAAAAAGTTGAGTTGCTTTTGTAAACATTCAAAATCCTTGGTTAATAAAGGCATTTTGCTTTTCAAGTCTGATTAATGGCATGACATTTTCCACTATGGTCTAATGGTCTTGTATTAAACGAGCAAAACTGAGGAGGAAAAAGTTCGGCGTGTTCAACGTGAGTCACACCATGATCATTACTGAGATCCTCAAGTATAACCACAGAGTCATTTTGATTATCAAGGGAAACCGTTTGGTCATCTTGATCACAAATATAATGACGGGTCTAGTTGAAAATTGTCGAATGAAATGGGATCGACTCATTTTGAACATTCTCGAGCCTTGCCGGATTCGGATGTTGGCGGAGATATGAGACCGAGATAAATATGGTTTGTTCGGTACACGAGACAAGCCATCGTCATACACGGCCTGTGTCACTCATTTGTAACTCATGCATATTAGCCATCAACATAACAACCGTGATTGGCACGCAAGTCCTCCATATCATCATCCGAAGTCGCATTTGCCATAAAACTCGTTTTGTTCGTGAGAGTTCCACCAGCTTCATCCTTAAGAGCCAAAAGAAGAGCCTCTTTGAAATAAGCATTGCCCCTAGTCCTTGGCTTTGGGCATGCATTAGCCAGGTGTCCCTTCTCATTGCGTTGTAGCATCGAAGACCATTCAACCCATTCTGAGCATTTCCATGTTCCACCACTTGAGCTCGATTGTTATTCCTACCCACGGCATTAAACCCTTGACCACCCCATCGGCGACCATAACCACGATTCGAACTTCAACTTCGTCCATTGTTCACAAATGCTTGATTTCTTGTATTAGATGAGGAACGAATCCGGTTGTTGGATTTGTTGGTATAACGGCTAAAGGCATTAGCAATCATAGCAAATCCTTGTTGCAAGTGCTTCAAACGGATCGATTCCTCATTAGCTTCAATCGACAAGGGCTTGAGCAATGTTGTTGTTGTATGGAACCAATTGAGTTTGTTGAGATTGAGGCTGTGAAGGATCATGTGGTGTGATTGTAGCAGTTGGTTGAGTTGCTGGTTGAGGAGAATAACTGTTTTGAGCATATAAGGCAAGTTGTTGATTTTCCGGATGTGTCGTTGGAGCAATTTAAGCACGGAGAATCCTTTTCCTATCAACTTCCTTTTCATGAGGCTTCAAGTAATCGTACAACAATCCATATGTAGAATGATGCAAATTCTTCGCTTGACGGAGAAAAATGACATACTTCTCCCATTCAGGACCAAGACTACTCAAGAACTTAGTATTCACTGCAATTCTTGGCGTGATGATGTTGTGTTTATCCAAATCATTGATGATGTCTGAAAAACGATGATGATAAGACTCTAGTGTCTCTCCTGGTTCAATCATGAAGTGTTCATAAGCCAAGTAAATTTTGGATTCCAAATCCTCCGATTGAGTACGATCCTTCCATAAGAAGATGAATATGATCCACATTTCCTTTGCAGTCTTTTGAGCATCAACACTTCTAAGAATTGGGTTAGGTAATCCTAAGAGGATGTATTGCATTGCAAGTTCATCAGCTTCATAGTGTAGAAGTTCTTGAGGATTCAAGTCCGCAATGATAGCAATGTTTGTTTGTTCATCTCTTGGAGGAATAACATTTGGATCTCGGTACAATGACAGAGGCATCTCAAATGGACCTTCCAAGATAACCTTCTTTAAGAACTTTCCATGTGGCTTCTTGATCACAAAACCTAAAGAACCTTATCACCCATTGATCGTAGTTTCGAGGTGAGCATTGGAGGTCTATCAAGTGATCCAACCTCATGAATTGATTGTTGATCGCTTAAAGCTTCACATATATTTGCAAACCAAGTGGGTTCCTTCATAGTGTTCCTTGATGGATGTTGATTGAATCCATTTGTGTAGGGTTGAACTTGAAGACTTGGTGGTGGTTGAATCATTTGAGGTTGTGGAATTGCAGGAAGTTGTGGAGTATGTTGTTGATTAAATTGTTGTTGATAAATTGCTTGTTGTTGATTCCATTGTTGATGTTGTGGAGTTAGTTGTTGTTGACGTTGAGAATAAGTGTAAGGGAAATAGTTAGAGTATGGTGGTTGAGAAATGTTGATAACTTGTGTTGAAATATGGATCTTTGTAGTCGAATGAACCTTTGTTGATGAAGAGTCGTTAGGCGTAGAAATCACAATAGCCAAGTAACACTTATGCGTAAAAAAACACCAAAGTTACGCTGTAACAATCAAGAGTTACGCCAGATTTAGCTTACGCTGAAGTAGGGAAAAGACGCTAAAGTTATGCAGACACAAAGTTAGTCGTAGAAAGTTAGGCGTAGGATTATCTTAGGCGTAAGACTAGGCTTAGGCGTAAGATGAATCTTATGCGTGGGATTTCTACGCATGCTTTATGCTTATGCGTAATTTTAGGTTTTATCCCAAGTGATCTTTTACACTTCACGCTGCAAAAGATATCCAAAGTCGACGATTTTCGGCTTATCCAAGCAAGAAAACACGAGTAAACCACCAAAACGAAGATCAAACAAAGGATAACCTTACGCGTAGTTTTAGGGTTTTGCTACGCGTAGGATTACTCGTAACAATGATAATGCCCAAATATGTTTCTAAACCAGTTTTTGTGTGATGAAATTGCTTCAATAACACCAAAAGACACAAAAGTGTGAAACTTGATGATCCAAAGCTCTTAAAACAAATTATGAGGTTGAAACCCTCGTATAAAAACTAGTTTAAAAACCACGATCCACGCATAAAGTTTGAAATTTTTTGCCAAAAACACATATTTTAACACCTTAAAACGTTGAAAGTACAAGAATCTTGGATTCAAAAGTGTAAAAAAGACGTTTTTAAGCAAACCAAAGTATCAACCATGTTTACGCGTAAGACCAAGAACAAAAAACTTCAAGAACAAAACGTTTCACCCAACTAGTTGGCGATTGATACCACTGTTAGGTTACTAGTTTTACCACACAAGCTTACAAGAAAGAGATAAAGGCGATTGAACAAGTAAACCAAACACACACACACACACGATATGATAAGGACGGTTACGCATAAGGTGTGAATGAAAGAAAAACTTGAACAACCAACCCTCAAGTGAGGGTTATTACATAGTATTTATAGGAGGGAAGCTATGGCAACACTCCTAGTCCCTTCCTTTCTCCTATGGGCTTGGGCCTAAGCTCATGGGCCTTCTACATAAGCTTAAGGCTAATAACAAACATAAAGGCCATAATAAGCTAACTATTACATATGAGTAACTAACACTTGAATAAGGTTTAGGAATGATTCCAATAAAGCTCAAGTCCATGAGTTGCCAAGCTTCGTCATCATCAAGACTACTGAAGTTCTCTTGTTGATAGTTCTTTCCTCCCTCCTTAGAAGTGTTGTGTTGAAAGCATAAGTGAAAGATGCCAAACGGGTCAAGACGAAAGCATTAGTGAAAGGTGCCAAAGGTCCGTGTCGAAGGCATTAGTGAAAGGTGCCAAAGGCTCAAGTCAAAGGCATTAGTGAAAGGTGCCAAGGGGTCGTGTCAAAAGGCATTAGTGAAAGGTGCCTAGGGTGTACATTCGATATGGTGCATCGATGTACAAGATATATTATTTTGGGTCAAAGGATAGTGAGATCTTTATGTTGTTGTTATAAGGAGTATGTCTACTTTGGGATAGTTGTTGTGTAGTTTTGGGTAGTAGTTCCTCCTTTGTAATGGAACTCGGTATCTAGCCTTGTACCGGATAAAGTGTAGGTGACGCTGTGATAGGTTTGGTTATACCTCGTGGAAGAAACCAGTGTCTAGCCTTGTACCGGATAAAGAGTAAGCTGACGTTATAAAGGCTTCTCCGCCACATTAAGGAGCTTGTGTTGTGTAGTGCTTACGAACTCTCGAGTAGGTGACTCGGGGAGTGGAGTAGGGCAAGGTAGGTGTCCTTGTAGCCGAACCACTATAAATACTTGCATCATGGTATTGTGTTTCTTACTATTTATCTTTGCATTAATTATTTATATGCTTATATATCAACATCCAACACACACAATAAATAGATTGACATAAGTCGATCTAAATAGTTTAAAACGAAGTTTTAATCGGTAAAACTATTCAACCCCCCTTCTAGTTTTCCACAATTGGTACCAGAGCTTCGTTACCAAGTTTCTTAGAGTATATTGTACTTTAAAAACTTGATACGATCCGTGTATGATTGAAAACTACAAAGAAGGCTTTTACAAAAACAAACACCATGTCTTAAGAACACTTCTGTAGGATGTTGATTGGATGACAACATCAATTTTTTTTCTCTTTTCTTATCTTACAAAATGCACTAACCTTTCTTGTCATTTTGTTTAGTTAAGCACATTTTAATCAAGCCATAAGAATCCCTTGGTAACAAGATTACCTTTTCTAAGAAGGTATCTGTTAATACAAATAAACCATAAAAACGTTTATTAATATTTAGCGATCTCTTTGTGTTTTGTTGATAACAAATATAATGTTATCTTACGTAAAATTATAAGGATACATGTTATTTTTGTAAAGCATCTACGTATATCGTCATTTAATACAAATTTTTGTAATAATTCATTTATTGTAATAGTTTATTATGATGGGTAAAAACCACAACCCATGACCCATACCCATGTAGCATATCCATAACCCATGGAGTTAACCCATACCCATTGTCTAGATGTATTGCATATATTAAATACATTGTATCTACTTAGATACCCATGGTCCAAAGTCTAGGACCCATGACCCATGACCCATAACCCAAAAACCCATGGGCAAACAGGAGCGTCTCACGGATCCCTCAAGTTACACTAGACGGATCCCTCAGGCAAGGGATCTGTGGGATCCGTGCAACAGTGGCAAGAATTTGCCTATAAATAGAGAGCCATTTCTTCATTTTAATTCACCCCTCTTCTTACAAACTCTCTCATATATTCTTACATTCTTCTAACCTAAGATCACTTGATCTAGAGAATAGTTCTTCTTTCTTTTATTGTGATTCTCATATAGGTCCTTCTCTAAGGTGAGATCACGAGCATTCTACAAGTCATCCAAGCAAGGGGTCCTTGATTGATTTGTTCCTCCACAATATTTCTGTAGCAAAGATCTTGTATTTCATATTTCACATATTTGTTGTGTTATAGTAGTGTTGGTTTGGTCCTCCGTGTTACGGACTCGGTATTTATCTTTATACCGGAAAAGTGTGCAACGCTAGAAGGCTTCTCCGCCAAATTGAAGGAGTTTGTTGACATAGTGCTTGAACTCTCGAGTAGGTGACTCGGGGAGTGGAGTAGGGCAAGAAAGGTGTCCTTGTAGCCAAACCACTATAAATCGGTTGTGTCATTTATATCATTTACTTTACTTGCTTTCTTTACTCGCATTACTTTTAGATCTATACTTTCTCTTCGTCCATACGATTTCACATAACATCGAATCTAAAGTTTTTGAAATTAACTTAAAATCGGCAAAACTATTCAACCCCCCCCCCCTTCTAGTTTTCCACAATTGGCATCAAGAGCTAAGTTTACAAAAGTTTTAAACTAAACAGTATTTTAAAACTTTTCGATCACTGTGGGTTCTGAAAATTACAAGGAAGGGCAATCCATGCAATGACCTCCACTACTTGAAACTAATGGTTTTATATATTGGAAAAATAGATTGAAACGTATGTGAAGTCTAAAGATATTGATCTTTGGTACATCATTGTTGAAGGCGACTTTGAAGCCACTACAAAAGATGAATCCGGAAATTTAGTAAATACACCTCATGATCAACTCACGATGATAAAAAAGCTTTCCAAAAATAGTGAAGCAAAATGGTTTTATATAATACTTTACCCAAAAAGGAATTTAAAGAATTTCCATGCTTAAAACCTCTAAAGAGATTTGGAACTCTTTAGTTGTAACTCATCAAGAAAATCAACAAGTTAAAAACAATAAAATAGATTTATTTGTTCAACAATATGAACAATTTTCAATATCGAATGAGGATACTATAGATCATTCTTTTGCTAACTTTAATACTATAATTACATCTTTACAAGCACTTGATGAGTCTTTCTCAGTAATCATGTTAGGAGATATCTAAGGGCACTTCCATCCAAGTGGAGATCTAAGGTGACGGCAATTGAAAAATCAAAAGACTTGTCAATCCTCACCCTTGATGAACTCATAGGCAATCTAAAGGTCTATGAGCTTGTCCTCGTAAAGATTCAAGCCTCAAAAGAGAAGAACGAGAAGCACAAATCTCTTGCCCTAAAAGCCAAGAAGGTCTCAAGCGATGAAGAAAACTCCTCTCCGGATAGTGATGACGAGGAGTATGCCATGGCGGTAAAGGACTTCAAAAAGTTCTTTAGAAGAAAGGGAAGATATGTCAAACAACCATATGACGACAAGAAGGGGTTCCGAAAAATCAAAGATGACGAGAAAGCAAGGGATGAACGCGCTTGTTTTAAATGTGGGGACCCCAATCACTTTATTAGTAAGTGTCCCAAATGTGACGAACAAAAAACGTTCATAAGTGGTTCGTGGGGAATGAGCGAGGAGGAGGACGAAGAAATTTGTCTCATGGCAAATGACGAGGTATGTCACGAATACTATAGTAGCTCATCATTAGATGATGATTCATTACATCGTGAATATGATAAACTTTGCAAAACTAGCTTAAAAGTAATTAACAAAAACAAGATTTTGAAAAACCAAAATGAACGTTTAGAAAAGGAAGTCTTTGAGTTAAAGGTTAAATTAAAACGCTTAGAAAAGGCTAAGATAGCAAGTGGCTTAATGTGAGCTTTATGCTTCAACTTCAAACACTTGTTGATCATCTAGATTCTAAGATTGCTAGAATGAATACTAATACTCTAGATATGATATTAGATAGTGTTAAAATCGAAACAACCAAAAGTTTTAGGTTTTCAAAGAACTTGATGTCCAACTAGTGAAAACAAAGAAACACAATTGCCAAAGTAATAGAAAACAAGCCATCAGAGTCACGGATCCCACGGATCCCACAAAAAGGGAACCGCTAGTGCAAAGTTAGATTCGTGGTCTCAATCAGCAAACAAGAGTAATAATATAGCTTCTTTATCTAGAACCGATTTTGTTATTGTTAATAAGAAGAAACCAACCCATGTTACTATTAGACAACAACCTCTAAGACAATATCAAGAAACAAAGGTCCATCGTTTTCAAAACCAATCACATTTATAAGGAGACCTAATAATGTTTATCCGAGAAGTAACCATCAAATGGGAAGGAATCCTAATATGCAAAACGGCTTTCCATTTCAAAACTTTGCACCATGGAATGCATATTCACCTTTTCCATATATGTCTAACATGAATGAAATGTTTAACACTAATGGACCTATGAACAAATGGGGACCAAACTTTTGAGTTAATTGTATTTTTAGGTGTGCTTAAAGGTTCACTAGATCCGATGAATGGATCAAGGATAGCGGTGTACGAGGCACATGACCGACAATAAAGATTTATTTTCCACATATGAATCCTTCAATGGAGGAAATGTGGTATTTGGAAATAGCAAAAGCAAAATCATCGTAAAAATGGTACGATTTCTAACAGATCTCTAACCATTAACGATGTGTGTCACATAGAAAACCTAAACTTTAACCTCTTAAGTATAGGACAAATATGTGATAAGAAGTTTAACGATTTTTAATGAAACCGATAGTAAGATATTGAAAAACGGTATCACTATAGGTAGAGGAATTAGGAAACATGTAGTCTATGTCATTAAAATCGGTAATGAACCTAAAGACAAACTTTGTCTTACTTCTATGGATGATACTTCGATCTTATGGCATCGAAGATTGGGTCATGCCAATATGCGACTTCAATCGCTATCATCCAAAGATCAAGTAAGAGATCTACCAAAATTAAAATATGAATATCACTTTTGTGATGCTTGTAACATAGGAAAACAAGTCCATGCTAGTCACAAAGCTAAAAAAATGGTCTCTACAACTAAGTGTCTAGAATTACTACACATGGATTTATTTGGTCCATCCGCTATCCAAAGTTATGGAGGAAACTAGTACACTTTGGTTATAGTGGATGATTACTCTAGGTACACATGGACTAAATTTTTAAAGAATAAAATTGAAACGTTCGATTACTTTGAAATATTAAGTAAGAAAATCCAAAGACAGCCAGGAAGTCCTATAGTGTCTATTAGAACGGATCATGGTAGGGAATTCGATAATGAAGTGCAATTTGGAGCCTTTTGTGACGCTAATGGTATTACTCACAACTTCGCTCCTCGACTCCACAATCGAATGAGGTAGTTGAAAGAAAGAATAGAACCCTACAAGAAATGAGTCGCACCATGTTGAATGAGCAATCCATACATCAAAAGTTTTGGTGCAATGCCGTTGATACATCAACGCACATACTTAACCGAGTCTTAATTAGACCATTTTTAGGTAAAACTCCATACGAATTACTTCGAGGCAAAAAGCCTACGTTAGAACACTTTAGAGTCTTTGGTAGCAAATGTTTTCTACTTAACACTAAAGATTACCATACAAAATTTGATCCTAAATCAACCGAAGGTATCTTTTAGGTTACTTTCCTAATAGCAAAGCTTATGTCATATTAAATAAAGAAACAATGAAGGTTGAAGAGTCATTAAACGTAAAATTTGATGAGAGTCCACCCAAACCTACTCTACCTCTTGTCGATGACGAGATAGTCGAGAGTGAAGCTATAGAAATAAAGAAAAATACAAACAATGAAGATGAAACTTTAAACAATGAAATCATCAATATTAAAGAGTCTAAAATCACCCCGTAGATAAGGTCATAGGATAATTAAACGAAAGAACCTTGAGGTCTCATGTCCAAAACCAAAGTAGTTTATTTTGTTTTGTCTCAACCATAGAACCTAAGAATACACAAGAAGCCATAAAAGATGAAAGTTGGGTAATGGCTATGCAAGAAGAGTTAAATCAATTTGTTTATAACAATGTTTGGACACTCGTCCCTTGACCTAGTAATCAAACCATAATAGGAACCAAATGGGTTTATAAAAACAAGTTAGATGCAAACGGTGTAGTGTCTAGAAACAAAGCTAGACTCATTGCCCAAGGGTATAATCAATAAGAAGGAATAAACTTTGATGAGACCTATGCCCCCGTGGCTAGATTAGAGTCTATAAGAATACTTCTTGCTTATGTTTGTGCTAATGATCTTAAGCTTTATCAAATGGATGTTAAAAGTGCTTTTCTAAATGGTTTTATTAATGAAGAAGTATATGTAGCTCAACCTCCGGGCTTTATCAATTTCGAAAAATCTAAACATGTGTATAAGTTAAAGAAAGCTCTTTACGGTCTTAAACAAGCCCCAAAAGCTTGGTATGATAGACTCAAGTCATTTTTAATCAAAAACAACTACACCATGGGGTTAGTTGATAATACCCTTTTTACTAAGAAAAAAGAAATCACATATAATTATTGTTCAAATATACGTGGATGATATTATATTCGGATCTACTTGTCAAGACATGTGTGATGATTTCTCTAAAATCATGCATGACGAGACATGTGTGATGATTTCTCTAAAATCATGCATGACGAGTTTGAGATGAGTATGATGGGAGAACTAAGTTTCTTTCTTGGTCTACAAATCAAACAAGTAGAAGATGGTATATTCTTTAATCTATCTAAATACATAAAAGAGATGCTAAAGAAATTTGGTTTAGAAGAGTCAAAACCCATAAGAACACCATGTCATCCAACACTAAACTTACAAAAGATGAAAACGGTGAATCCGTTGATAACACAAAATACCGTGGCATGATTGGTAGTCTTCTCTACCTTACGGCTAGTCGGCCGGATATCATGTTTAATGTTTGTCTATGTGCTAGGTTTCAAGAAGATCCTAAAACATCACATCTAGAAGCGGTCAAAAGAATTTTTAGATACATTAAGGGTACGACTCAATTAGGATTATGGTTTTCTATGGGTACCGGAGTAGAAACTATTGTATATGCATTCTCGACCATTATGCAGTGATTATGTTGACCGAAAAAGTACAAGTGGGTATGTACTTTTATGGGATGTTGTTTAACATCTTGGTTTTCAAAGAAGCAAACGGCATGGGCCATATCAACAATCGGCGAATATGTCTCACGCAAAGCATGCCAACAAGAACTATGGATGAAACAAGCGTTAGTTGACTACGGCATTCATCTAAGTGACATAGCCATTCTATGTGACAACAAAGGTGCCATCGACTTAAGCAAGAATCCGTATTGCATTCTCGACCAAGCATATAGAGATTCGTCATCACTTCCTAAGAGACAATGTTCAAAAGGGAACATCTCTATTGAGAAGGTAGCATCCGAAGACAACATAGCCGACGCCCTCACCAAACCGTTGAAGCGGGAACAATTCAACCTACTTCGCCTTGGTCTTGGTCTCATGGAACAATCGTCGTAATTAGTTTTAAACTCTACAAGGTATGTAAACACTAGCCTTCTTCTTTCTGAGTCTAGGATCTCTTTTTCACACACAACTCACAAACAATATGGGAATTTTCGAAACCCAAGATAGGTTTTATTTACAACTCTTACTTTCATAATTTTCTTTTACTTTTCAAGGCAAGTCTCTTTTACAACACGTAATTTCATACCTATATTTTTTTTCAATGATAAACGTTTTCTTTAAACAAAGAAACTTTTTCAAAATGTTTTCTAAAAGGATACTTCTTCCCGTATCACTTTCATAAAAGCTATTTCTCACATCTAGGACAAACCTCTTTTTCATTATAAATACAAAGTAAAAACCCGTTTTCATTGCATCTCATGTCTTTTGAATCCTAAAGAGACCACATAAATAATATGTGTTTTCGGGTACATTCATTTAAGCAACAATGAACTAGGAGCACTCGGGTTATCTCACATAATAGTATGTTTTTTCACTTCTAGTCTATTTTTCTTTTTAGGAGTCGAGATAACCGCAACTCCAAATGGTTTGCATATAGGCACACACTAGGCACAAATGTTTCCAAAAGGAAAATTTTAAGCTGCCTGAGTCACCAGTACCACAGATCCCATCATTTACTGATGACTCTCAAGGGAAGGATCCGTGGGATCCGTGAGGCGTAAGTTAAATTCTCTCTATTTTTCTCACTTTGGCTAAAAACCTCTATATTTTCATCATTTTACCCTTTTTGCTAATGAGTATGTTACTTAATGATTGTGTTCTCATGATCACATGCCTTAAATTCATATCTAATCATTAGATTTTAGTCCACATTTTGGGTCAAGCCTTCATTGCAATGCATTATTTTTTTCTATAAATAGGGTTCCCAAATTGCTTGCATCCTCATCACTCTCAACCTCACAAACAACCATCATCATGTCATCCAAAAGATCTTCCAACATAGATGAATCACCTAGTGCAAACAATCCTTTTCAAGAAATCTAAAATTTTGTCCTGCCACCTTCCGTAGTACCACCACCCAAATCTAGAAAAACCGCACGGATTAGCATCCGGCCTTGTTGTTTAGCCAAACTATTGTCAAATAGTTCATCACCAACTACCCTTTCACCACCAAACAGTTCCATAGTAGCACCTCCCTCATCTCCAACAAGCACACCACCATCATCACCTATCAAGTCTCCACCTAAAATCACTCTATTGGAACTCGTTAAGACTCCAACAAGATCCCAACAAACCAACCCAAAAGAACTAGTCTCTTTAACACCTCCCACATCTCCAAACACAATTTACAATGATCTTGTAACCTCACCACCTTTAGCTCCCATTCTCTTACAAGAACATCTAGGTTCTTTTCCACCACCACTTCCAAACATTCCGGACTTTGATCCATATTTTTCAACTTTTCCACCACAACTTCCGCATATCACAAATCAAACTAACCTGGAAAACTTCCGCACACATTACCCACATCATTTACATTGTGAACATTGCCAATCCACTAGGGATCTTGCAATAGAAATTAGGGAAGAGATGCGACTCATACTGCATCAACATCATCACTAACCAAAACCTCCATCCATAACCTTATGCAAGCATGGAAGGAATCATTTTACCATTTTCTCTAGTATTTTCTTTTGAGTCATTTTCGTTAGAACAAGTCTTGTTCTTAGTTTTACATGCTAGTATGTGCATAAATACCACTACATTTTGTTATTATTACAAGGCTTTGTTTACATACCTTGGACCCCAATCTTGTTCTCGTCAATCACAAGATTATTTATGCATATTACTACTAACCTTTTCTTTGTAGGTTTTTATATTTTCTCACTTGACGCCCTATTCTCGGGGGAGCTACCGTCAAGGGGGAGTTTGAGATACGTGGACTATTTTTCCACATTTTATTTCTTTATTAGGGTCACTTTTTGTTTCGACAAAAACGGGGAGAAGAAGTAAAACTTATGCTTTCAAAACATACATCTAATCTTAAGTTTTACTCATCATAACATTATGTTTTGTCATCAACAAAAAGGGGGAGATTGATAATACGAATAAACCGTAAAAATGTTTATTAATATTTAGCGATCTCTTTGTGTCTTGTTGATAACAAATATAATGTTATTTTAAGTAAAATTATAAGGATACATGTTATTTTTGTAAAGCATCTACATATATAGTCATTTAATACAAATTGTTGTAATAATTTTATTATAATAGTTTATTATGATGGGTAAAAACCACAACCCATGACCCATACCCATGGAGCATATCCATAACCCATGGAGTTAACCCATACCCATTGTCTAGATGCATTGCATCTATTAGATACATTGAATCTATTAGATACATTGTATCTACTTAGATACCCATGGTCCAAAGTCTAGGACCCATGACCCAAAAACCCATGGGCAAAGAGGCTGCCTCACGGATCCCTCAAGTTACACTAGACAGATCCCTCAGGCAAGGGATCCGTGCAACAATGACAAGAATTTGCCTATAAATAGAGAGCCATTTCTTCATTTTAATTCACCCCTCTTCTTACAAACTCTCTCATATATTCATTCTTTTTCTAACCTAAGATCACTTGATCTAGAGAATAGTTCTTATTTCTTTTATTGTGGTTCTCATATAGGTCCTTCTCTAAGGCGAGATCACGAGCATTCTACAAGTCATCCAAGCAAGGGGTCCTTGATTGATTTGTTCCTCCACATATTTCAGAGCAAAGATCTTGTATCTTATATTTCACATATTTGTTGTGTTATAGTAGTGTTGGTTTGGTCCTCCGTGTTACGGACTCGTTAGCTTTGTATCGGAAAAAGTGTAAGCGACGTTGTGAAGGCTTCTCCGCCAAGTTGAAGGAGTTTGTTGACATAGTGCTTGAACTCGAGTAGGTGACTCGGGGAGTGGAGTAGGGCAAGGAAGGTGTCCTTGTAGCCGAACCACTATAAATTGGTTGTGTCATTTCTATCCTTTACTTTACTTGATTTCTTTACTCGCATTACTTTTAGATCTATACTTTCTCTTCATTCATATGATTTCTGATGAGTGTCTAAATACTCATCATTTTTGTACTATATAAACTGCAAAATCATCTGAAAACACTCAAAAATGCATCAAAATGATCAAAATATCACAAATCAGCGTTTTATGTGTTTTAAATGCAAAATATCAAAATCGATGAAAAACGTGATCAATTTGCAACAATGCAGCTTTAGTCCCCAAGTTTCAAAAGTTGTCAAAACAGCCCCGGTATATTAAAATTAAGAAAAATGTCATTTATGTCCATGGGATTCAAAAGTTGTCAAACAAACCTTGAAATATAAAATTGCAAAATTACAACTTTGGTCCCTCAAGTTTGAAAAATGTCGAAATGGCCCCGGAAAATTGGAAAATGTCAGATTGGTCCTTGTACTATTGAAACTTGTCAATTTCAGCCCTTGGATCAACTTTTGAGATAATGGCGATGTGGTCCCTTAACTTTCG
Organism: Chrysanthemum makinoi; assembly: GCA_910596185.1. NCBI lineage: Eukaryota > Viridiplantae > Streptophyta > Magnoliopsida > Asterales > Asteraceae > Chrysanthemum > Chrysanthemum makinoi. Next base: position 184,312,264 of record OU343216.1, read on the forward strand.
AATTTACACAAGACCTTTGCATTATTAATAACCTTTACACCTTTTGACCTTGAACCCTTTGTGACCCTCGCTACTAAGCAATTTGAACCCCCTTTCATTACTAATACTCGTGCCGTTAACCAAATGGTCAAACAATGTATGCATCTTTGGCTGCTTTTTTCTTCTTCCCCAACCAAATCCCTGAAATCACTCAACTTACCATCCCCCCTCCTCACTCTCCTCCTTCCCTTGTCCCTTCCACCTCTACACAATCCAAGAATCATTAAATGATCCCTCCCTCATTCACTCCAACCATAGCCATCCGTCAAACCAAAATTCCCGCCAAAATGATCAAATGGCCAATATTCACTTAAGCTCATCCAATGGTCAAGGAAATTAGTGGAAAAGTCGATAAAGTGGAGAGGCAAATAAGGTGGGTAAAAAAAAGAAGCAAGTGGAGATAGAGAAGTAGTAGCTAGTTTTTACAATTTTCTTTAATGTCGTTTCTTTTCTAAATGTATTAGTTTAAATTAAAATGTTGTAATTTCAGTTTGTTTGTATCACTTTTAAGTTGAAACATTATTACATTGTGCTTTTGAGTATCAATTTTAAAGATTAATCAAATATCAAGTTTATGGTTCACTGTCTTATTTTCAGTTTCAAAACTTTATGTTCAAGTTTCTAATAAGCTCATGTTATAATCAAATAAGCTCATTTAAGCTTATTATAGGCTTTGGTATGCCTCAATGAATCACTTTTAAGCAAATTTGAATGATGGTCAACAAAAGTCAACTGTTGATGCATATTTGGAAATGGTGATGATTTGGGTTGATGTCAGTTAGTGCTTTGGGGGGATTAGATTAGCATAGAGTAGGATTTGGTTTGGTTTAGCCTTGAGATATAAGCTGGTCTTCTCATAGTATCTCACTTTTCACTTTCAAATAAATTTGCATATTATGCTTGTCTATGTATCTATGGTCATCAGGAGTGTAAACTTATTTATATAGTTGTATTTAGCTCATGTAAGCTCAGTTTGATCAACATCTCAAGCCTGTTCACTAGTTAGCTTTATTAAATTTGCATAGCAGTTGATTAAGTGGTGTTTGGTTTAGCTGCATTATCTGTGTTATAGGCTAGTGCAGTGGTAGTTTCCTGTTGCTTCATGCTTGTTAAGATCCTTTGTATTCATATCTGTCACCACATTGCACTATAACATAAAAAAGTCAAAATTACCTTTTAATTATCTTAATTTGTTAACTGTTGGATTTTTGTTAAAGCAAACACTTGTTTTGTGTTTTTAATTCATAGGTATAGCTTGTTTCAGTTTTATTTCATCATTATACACCTTTATCAGTCCTTAAATCATGATCAAACCTCAAATTGGTCAACATTTCAGTTTTGTGAAAAAGTCAAAATATTGAAATTCTCGTTTTTCAACTAAAGGATTTTTATTGGACTCATTTCGAAGTCATTCTCAATAAAGCTTGTGGTTTTAGAAAGCTCTACTGGTCTATTTTCTTATGTCCATTTTAGTGTATTTTTGTGAATTTTCTAAAAGCCCCAAACTAGCTTGTCAAAATGGGACTCAATGCTGCGGAAGCACTGATATTGCACTGTGGATTATGCATCTTGCATGCTTGTCACAGAGCTCATTTGAGCTCACCTAGGTTTAATTTTTGGTTTACAAACTTGGTCGTCTAGTGTAGGATCCAACAAGTTTTATTTTCATTTCTTATTTTGAATCCTTGCATAAGCTCAAAGTAGGTACCCCTTTAACTGCTTTTTAGCTTAAAGCTCATTCCATCAAATCATAAGCTTGATATCCAGAGGTTATGGGTTGTTGTTTTTAGTTGATTTAGAGTTGTTTTAGCTTATTGTAGCTTGTGTATCAGTTTGGTAGCTTTTGGATTCCATTTGCTTATTCAAGTGCTTATTTCAACAAGCACTTGCTACATCAGTTTCAAATTCCTCTAAACATCCCCATGTTTTTCCATTTTTCCTAGCTTCCTAATATTATTTTAAGCTTTTACTGAAATTTTCATATTTTTCCAAGCTTGTTTGCTATTTTTCTTAATTTAAATTAGTTTTTAAGTATTTTTAATTAGCTTTAAATACAAAAAATTAAGAAAAGTTTCAAAAAAATAATTTTTCATTTTTCTTAAGTTTAGATAATATAAAAAAGCCAAAAATATTTTTCCATAATTTTCTTGGTTTAATTAGTATTTTCTAGCATTTTAATTAGTTTTAAATAGTTTTAAATTAATAATAAATACATAAAAAGTCTAAAAAATATCTTTTCAGTTTTAAAATTAGTTTTATGATATTTTAGATTTTTCTAAGTCTTAATTTTATTTTTCTAGCTTTATTTCATATTTTCTTGTATTATAAGCTATTATTTATTAATTAAAAATAGTTTTTAATTAGTAATAATTAATTAAATAGTTGTAAAAATAATTTTCCTTTTCTAATAATTTTCTTTTATATTTAGTATTGTAAAAATGTATTTTTCATATCCGTAGGTATTTTCCTTCTTTATTTTCTTTTTTTATTTTGACGTTACGTTATTTTTATTTAAACGTAAGTTTTAAGTTTTAAACGTTCATCATTTTAAATATAGTGATAGCGTTTATTTAATATATTTTATCTTTTTAATTTTCTTAATTTGTATTTAAGTCGCTTTAATGTATAAACTTTTTCAGTAGTGTAATTATCCATCCAAATCCTTTCCGATCATTATCCTTAGTGATCATTCTATCATCTGAGTTTGTGTTTTACACACCATTGAGTCTCCGTGGGACTTAACGACCCGGGAATTCATTCTATTCTCCATGACTTCATTGCATTTGTTTCTGAGCTGTTTTAGGCTTCTTACGGTTAGCCATTCACAAGTGGCTAGATTGTGTGAGGTAGCTTGACTTCCGGGATGAGATCAAATTTTGTAGCCACCGCCGGGAGGCTTTAGCTGTTTAACCTTTTCGGACCCATTCTTACACATATCCCATCCTTTGTAAAAAGTTTTTTGTAAAGTTATCGTAAAATCCAAAAGTTCATTAACACTTTTCCTGAAGTGTTAACAACACCAAAAATATTTTCATTCTTTGTTTTTATAGCTTTGCTTTTCAAAAATCCAAAATATCCATCCTTAATCCTCTAATGATTCTCCACATTACATTATTCCCTCTTATCTCTTATGTTTAATTCTTCATGTCATGGCTTTCAACATGTTCCTGGTGTGGAGGTCCATTTAACGGTGGAAATTGTTTCATGTACCAATGTGAGTTTCGGAGACAAGTTTAGTTGTAATCCCATCCCATTTCAAATGAAACACTGGATTTTTCTACCTACCTCCACAGCCCCAATACGAATCCTACTCATGCGAGTTTTGTGGGAATGATTCTCATTACGGTTTTGATTGTCCACCACGGGTCCCGCTAGTCTATGAGCCAGAACCATGTTACAATCGTGAACTTTGGTGAAACTTATTTTCCCAATTATCTCTCATTGTGAGAATTGTGGGGTCCTCAGACTTTTGAATGTCAACCAATGAATCAAAAATTTCAAAATTCCAATTCTCCCGGTTTTGACAATTTCCAACCCCCATAGTATTCCATCATTCATCAATATCCTTCACAGCATTTCAATGATTACGAGGAGTGTAATCTTCCACAAAGTTCTGAAGAAATACATTCAAAGAAACTAAAATGAAAAGAATGGTGTGTAAGCTTCGCCAGATGAATATAAGAATCAAATATGATGACGATGATGATGAGGATACTATTCAAATGAAGGAATATTATGAGAGCTTGTCAATGAAATCACTCCCGGCTCCCATTGACTCTCTCATAATGGGGGACAGCCTTTAGCACTATTCGAAATGGAATCGCTAGTGTTGAGAGCCTTGTCCCAATCCCAAGTGAGTCCGAGGTTATCTCTGGTAATATGTGTGATAAGCCTCTTGATGATGATTCTTACCCTCTTGACATTCCAAATGATCATGTTGATATGTTCTCCGATTCTGACAACGATTGTACTTCGTTTGACGATTCTTTATCCTATGGAGACATCTATTATGTCGAGGAGCTACCTTCTGAGCTAGTTAGCTTAGAGGAAGTGAGAGATTCTCGATGACTGAAATTGAGGACGAGATACTTCGTGAACAATTGTTCAATATAAATCTCCTCGTTTCTAAGATCAATCATTCGGCTAAGTCACTTCATCTCCTATCCCCGTTTGGATAGTGACTCTACATTGGACAAGCCCGAAACATCTCCGAACTTGAGGCTTTTCCAATGATTTCTTCATGAAGAGTTCTCCGGTGAACTCTCTCATGACATATCTCCTCCGAAATATGATCATTTCTATTTTGATCTTGAGGATGATATTGGCTCGGAGGAAGGTGTACTCTATCATAAGAGTTTGCTTATTGATGATACTACCTTCACCCTTCCTCCCAATATGTCTACATTTGAGGATGAAGAATGGATCTTGATTGTTATAAACATCTTTCTTCCATTCCTCACTTATGATGTGACTTCCTCTCTTCTTCACTCCTTCGGGAGTGAGGACACTATCTTTGACAGGCATTTTCATTTATCATTTGTAGAGCCGGGTCCGCTCGTATATCTCGGTGTGGAACTTTCACGTGCTTCAAATGTTTGTCCAAACCATTTGAATGAAAGTCCGATGGAGATTGTTTCTTCCACTTTGCTTCCCCATGAACCAATGATTCGGGGTCGAGTCAAGCTAGCGACTCGGGAATCAAAAACAGTAGCACACACCATATGGGTTTTCACCCATATTTCTGACTTCTTTCTATCTTCTACCACCTAAGTGTGGGGGTGATGCCCCACATGTTATATATATATATACAATTTAAAAAAAAAAAAAAAAAAAAAATTCTTCTTTCTAAATAATGGCCGTAGTATTTCCCTTTTACGTTCTTTGTTTCGGCATAACCGCCGGTACTTTGAATATTGAGGGCAATATTCTTCTTGGGGGGAATTCTCACGAATTTTATCATGTATTATCCTACCATTCCGTTTTTGGCAAAAAAAATTTTTGGAGTAAGTGTTTTACACTTACTCAATTGGTTATCAGTCCGCCTTGTCTAATAAACTAAAGGATTGGCTAATCCAGAAGCAAACGGCTCTTGGTAAAGATATCTCAAAACCGTTGACGGCTTGCAATTTGCCCAAAATTGTATGGTATTCAACTCACCATATCCTAAAAAGTGAAGAGTTGGCTAGCCCGCAAGGTTATGGCTTGTGGTAAAGGTAGTGGAAAAACCATAATTGGTAATCAGCTCACCAAAGATAATATTGATAATTTATCTAAGAGTTGGCTAGTCCGAAGGGTAAGCTTACGGTAAAGACACATCAAACCGTTATACGACCTTATGATTTGCTCAAGATCATTTGGTTATCATTGTACCAAGGTTCTTACTTGAACTGAAACATTTGGCTACTCCAGAAGTGATGGCTTTTGGTAAAGAGTTTTAAAATCCATTAAAGATCTAAATCATTGCTAGGGACTAGCAATATCTTAGGGTGGGGGATTGATGAGTGTCTAAATACTCATCATTTTTGTACTATATAAAGCTAAAAATCATCCGAAAACACTCAAAAAATGCATCAAAATGATCAAAATATCACAAATCAGTGTTTTATGTGTTTTAAATGCAAAAATATCAAATCATGAAAACGACAATTTAAACAATGGCGTTTTAGTCCCCCAAGTTTCAAAAGTTGTCAAAAACAGTCCTTGGTATATTAAAATTAAGAAAAATGTCATTTAAGGTCCATGGGATTCAAAAGTTGTCAAAACAAACCTTTGAAATATAAAATTGCAAAATTACAACTTTGGTCCCTCAAGTTTGAAAAATGTCAGAAATGGCCCCTGGAAAATTGGAAAATGTCAGATTGGTCCTTGTACTATTGAAACTTGTCAATTTCAGCCCTTGGATCAACTTTGAGATAATGGCATATGTGGTCCCTTAACTTTCGAATTTACAATAGCACTTTGCATTATTAATAACCTTACACCTTTTGGACCTTGAACTTTGTGACCCCTGTCACTAAGCAATTTGAACCCCCTTTCATTACTAATACCCGTCGGGTTAACCAAATGGTCAAACAAAAGCACTTGGCGCTTTTTTCTTCTTCCCCAACCAAATCCTCAAATCACTCAATCCTTCATCCTCCTCACTCCTCCTTCTCTTGTCCCTTCCACCTCTACACAATCCAAGAATCATTAAATGATCCCTCCCTCATTCACTCAACCATAGCCATCTGTCAAAACCAAAATTCCCGCCAAAATGATCAAATGGCCAATATTCACTTAAGCTCATCCAATGGTCAAGGAAATTAGTGGGAAAAGCTCAGAGCAAGTGGAGAGGCAGTTTGGGTATAAAAAAAAAGAAGCAAGTGGAGATAGAGAAGTAGTAGCTAGTTTTTACAATTTTCTTTAATGTCGTTTCTTTTCTAAATGTATTAGTTTAAATTAAAATGTTGTAATTTCAGTTTGTTTGTATCACTTTTAAGTTGAAACATTATTACATTGTGCTTTTGAGTATCAATTTTAAAGATTAATCAAATATCAAGTTTATGGTTCAATTGTCTTATTTTCGGCAAAACTTTATGTTCAAGTTTCTAATAAGCTCATGTTATAATCAAATAAGCTCATTTAAGCTTATTATAGGCTTTGTATGCCGAATCGTTAAGCAAATTTGAATGATGGTCAACAAAAAGTCAACTGTTGATGCATATTTGGAAATGGTGATGATTTGGGTTGATGCTGAGTGCTGGGGTTGGATTAGATTAGCATAGAGTAGATTTGGTTTGGTTTAGCCTGAGATATACTGGTCTTCCGAGTAAGTATCTCACTTTTCACTTTCAAATAAATTTGCATATTATGCTTGTCTATGTATCTATGGTCATCAGTAGTGTAAACTTATTTATATAGTTGTATTTAGCTCATGTAAGCTCAGTTTGATCAACATCTCAAGCCTGTTCACTAGTTAGCTTTATTAAATTTGCATAGCAGTTGATTAAGTGGTGTTTGGTTTAGCTGCATTATCTGTGTTATAGGCTAGTGCAGTGGTAGTTTCCTGTTGCTTCATGCTTGTTAAGATCCTTTGTATTCATATCTGTCACCACATTGCAGCTTATAACATAAAAAGTCAAAATTACCTTTTAATTATCTTAATTTGTTAACTGTTGGATTTTTGTTAAAGCAAACACTTGTTTTGTGTTTTTAATTCATAGGTATAGCTTGTTTCAGTTTTATTTCATCATTATACACCTTTATCAGTCCTTAAATCATGATCAAACCTCAAATTGGTCAACATTTCAGTTTTGTGAAAAAGTCAAAATATTGAAATTCCTGTTTTTAACCTAAAGGATTTTTATTGGACTCATTTCTGAGTCATTCTCAATAAAGCTTGTGGTTTTAGAAAGCTCTACTGGTCTATTTTCTTATGTCCATTTTAGTGTATTTTTGTGAATTTTCTAAAAGCCCCAAACTAGCTTGTCAAAATGGGACTCATGCCTCAAGTGTGGCACTATATTGCATGGGATTATGCATCTTGCATGCTTGTCACAGAGCTCATTTGAGCTCACCTAGGTCTAATTTTTGGTTTACAAACTCTTGGTCAGGTCTAGTGTAGGATCCAACAAGTGCTTTTCATTTTCAGCTTATTTTGAATCCTGTGCATAAGCTCAAAGTAGGTACCCCTTTAACTGTTTTTAGCTTAAAGCTCATTCCATCAAATCTGTTAAGCTTGATATCCAGAGGTTATGGGTTGTTGTTTTTAGTTGATTTAGAGTTGTTTTAGCTTATTGTAGCTTGTGTATCAGTTTGGTAGCTTTTGGATTCCATTTGCTTATTCAAGTGCTTATTTCAACAAGCACTTGCTACATCAGTTTCAAATTCCTCTAAACATCCCCATGTTTTTCCATTTTTCCTAGCTTCCTAATATTATTTTAAGCTTTTCCTGAAATTTTCATATTTTTCCAAGCTTGTTTGCTATTTTTCTTAATTTAAATTAGTTTTTAAGTATTTTTAATTAGCTTTAAATACAAAAAATTAAGAAAAGTTTCAAAAAAATAATTTTTCATTTTTCTTAAATTTAGATAAATATAAAAATCCAAAAAAATATTTTTCCATAATTTTCTTGGTTTAATTAGTATTTTCTAGCATTTTAATTAGTTTTAAATAGTTTTAAATTAATAATAAATACATAAAAAGTCTAAAAAATATATTTTCAGTTTTAAAATTAGTTTTATGATATTTTAGATTTTTCTAAGTCTTAATTTTATTTTTCTAGCTTTATTTCATATTTTCTTGTATTATAAGCTATTATTTATTAATTAAAAATAGTTTTTAATTAGTAATAATTAATTAAATAGTTGTAAAAATAATTTTCCTTTTCTAATAATTTTCTTTTATATTTAGTATTGTAAAAATGTATTTTTCATATCCGTAGGTATTTTCCTTCTTTATTTTCACTTTTTATTTTGTACGTTTACGTTATTTTATTTAAACGTAAGTTTTAAGTTTTAAACGTTCATCATTTTAAATATAGTGATAGCTTTTATTTAATATATTTTATCTTTTTAATTTTCTTAATTTGTATTTAAGTCGCTTAATGTATAAACTTTTTCAGTAGTGTAATTATCCATCCAAATCCTTTCCGATCATTATCCTTAGTGATCATTCTATCATCTGAGTTTGTGTTTTACACACCATTGAGTCTCCGTGGGACTTAACAACCCGGGAATTCATTCTATTCTCCAGGACTTCATTGCATTTGTTTCTGAGCTGTTTTAGGCTTCTTACGGTTAGCCATTCACAAGTGGCTAGATTGTGTGAGGTAGCTTGACGGTTCGGGACATATCAATTTCACATAATATCGAATCTAAAGTTTTTGAAATTAACTTAAAACCGGCAAAACTATTCAACCCCCCTCTAATTTTCCAGAGTAACTTAAACTACCAACTAGATATCAAAGGAACCGGAGTTGTCTATTAATACTTTTTATCAAAAGCAAGGGACACTCAAATTTTCATTAAAGGTATGATTCTCTTAAAACTTATCTCTAAACAACATTAGCTTAGAATAAGTATGCTTGCATAGGAACTTATATGGTTATATTAAATTTTAGTTTCTTAGTTTTAATATATGCTTTAGTGATATACGTGGCTTCATTAGGAAATCTTCTTGCATACGTGTTTCTCTTCCGTCTAAAATCTAGGTATATAAATATGTGTTATCTTAACCTAAAAATCAAACCTTTCTAATAATAAAACAAAACACAAATCTAAAAAATCCTCTTTCCCCATAAAACATCGCTCCAACACCACCAAACCCCATTTTTCAAATCTTTCACTTTCAAAATACCTCTCATTCAAACTTCATCTTCCTCCTCATCTCATTTTGAAAAATCAAAACCAAGGAAGAATTTCATCATCATGGTTTATATCGCCTTCGTGATCAACGTCTTGACACTCATTGCTCTCGTGTATCCCATGATCAAGTTTTCTCATAGAGACATGTATTTTGTGTTGTTAATCTACATTTGTATCATATATCTAATCCTTTGTATTGCTCTTAGCATTGAAATAAAATATTATTAATGTCTTAGTTTATCTCGTTTGTTTCTCATAATGTGTTTGTCATATTTTTCGTTCGTATCTTTAAAACGTTGACATATTTTCGAAATCTACGATGCATGCTTAAGTAGTAAATATTGGCTAAAACACACTCCTTTTTATAAACCTAAAAGTTGCAAAAATCAATTTTACGTCAAGATCACTTTTCTGTCACACTGCAGATCCACGGATCCCTAACGTTTAACGAGCCGAATCCCTTTTAAAAGGGAACCGGGAGAACCGTGGAACTGGGAAACAGAAACTCTTGCAACATAAAAACCACTTCATGAAACTTACCATAAAAGGAAAAACCCTACTAGAATGTTAGAACAAAGTGAGTTAATTGTCATTGTTAATAAAAAATAAGGGTAATCAATAAAAACATCAGGAGATTATTTTCACCTATCAAATGTCCTCTCTTTTGATGCATCACTTTATCTTAACTTGCTCATGTAAATTATTCATTTCACTTCCATAGGTCTCATCATGACTTATGAGTATGAATTCGACTTTCAACTCACTTGTGTCTACATTCCTAATATCTCCCTCGAGCCTAACACACCTGCCAATCTTGTCCGTAGGTTCAATAATCTTGAAACTCGTTGCTTTCATGAAGGACGTGTTGTTGACTCACCTCTACTATACCAAGAAGGGATCAATACCTCATTCCGAACCATAGGACTAGAAGGCCTTCTCGGAATTAACGAGAAAATTTGTCCATGGTTTGTTCTGGAATTCTTCCGTCAACTTGAACTCGTTTGTAATGAGGATCGATCTCTATCACTGTGTTTTTGGATCAAAAACCAAAAGTTTTTCTTAACTCTTGGGCAATTTGCTCACATTCTTCGAATTCCAAATCATGGACAATGTGCCTTCACTTAAGATTGGTCTCTTGATTCTCTCTTCAACTACCGTGAATAAACAGTCCATATTGTTCACACATATCTTCCCCTCAAGAATTAACTCGCATTTTATGCAATCCTCAATCCAATTACTCAAATCCAAACATAATCTATACACGTGATATCCGAGATGATCTTAAACCTCTCACGTCTTTCTAATGAAAATGTTTGGAGTTTTAAGGAAATCGAGATTCTTCCTTGATGTGCTCACATAATGTATTGTCTCCTAACCCAACAACCATACAATTCGCCTATTTATTCAAGAAGGTAATTGTAAACCTTCAAGGTAACAAGAACAAACTAATTCCATATGGAATGTTCCTAACACGCCTTTATCATCATATCATGTACTTTCATTCTCTATTTCAAATTCCTTTATATGTACTTGTGAACAAAATGATGGAACCTTTGAACACATCCCACATCACGTCATTCTTCATCCCTGAATCCGCAAATACTCACCATCCATTTGACGATCCATCAAACGAAAACGCACATGAAACCTAGTCTCTTCTCCAAATAGATTCAATCTTTAGGATTCATCTTTTATCTTTGTAATATGATCATTCCCATGAAATAAAACGTTTATTGATCATTTGATATCTCGCTTATAAATGTCTAATTTCTTGAGAAATCATTGTTTTTAATGTACGACACCTAGTGCAAAACCTGCACACTTTATGGAAGTTACCGTCCGCAGAGTCGATTCCTGGCTATAACTAGCCGGATCCCTCATAAGAAGGATCCGTGGGATCCGGGTAAAACAACACTAGCACCGATATCCTTTTCTCCATTACCCTCAAATAGTCTATTTTGGATTATGAGGAATCAACAACCGGATCATATGGAAGTAGAGACATCTCTACCACCACAAGCATCCTTGGTTGAACCACCTCCAAATATGCCTCCACAAATCCCTCCTTCTTTTGTGGATCCTCAATCTTCCTCATCCAATCTTCCACCTCAAACCACTCCATTTCTACCACCACCATCTCCAAGCCATGAAAAAGATTGTTATCATTGTCAACATGTTAAAGGCTTAATACATGAAGTACGTGACGAACTACGTTTCATGTTCTATCACCTCCTTGAACTTTTCGATGAGGTCAACAAACCTAAACTTCCTTGAGCTTAGGAATTCAAGTGATGTTCTAGTCTTAGGCTTAACATTAGGAATCATACTTCATGTCTAGATCATTTTCTTAGTTGAAGAGTTATGTATATCATTTCTCTCGTTTTATTAAATGAAATTACATGTTATATGCCATATGATCTTGAGAATATGTTTGGTGCCTTAATATATAACTATTGTTGATGTTGACACCACATTTTACATCTACATTGTTGTCATAAGTATGCAAAAGTGATCGGATCCTCGACTTTTGCCTACACGGATCCCTCCCCAAGAGGAGCCGTGCATCCGTAAACATATAAGACCTTTTTATTACTAATTTGAGTCTCATTTGCATGAAATTATGCATCATATACTTGTTCTCTAACCTTTGTTTTGTAAATTTTTAATATACACATGAAGACTTTGACACCCTTAGCTAGGGGAGCTTGTCAAAGCAAAATATTGCAAAATGCTTGCAATACTTTCATGATTACATTACTACTTGACGTCCTCCTCCCAAAGGAGCACTTGTGTGGGGAGCATGTTCGTCCAAAAGATCGAAACCATTTGCAAACAAAATTGCAAAACATTCGCTTATTCTTCCTAATTACTTGACGCCCTCAACAAAGGGAAGCACCCGTCAAGGGGGACCTAAGACGAGAATTCTTCTCTTCTCTTACTCTCTACCTTTTTCATATTATTACTTTTCACACGTTTTTTTTAAAAACAATGTGTTAGTTTTTTTCGACTTTTTGTTTCGACAAAAAGGGGAGAAGAGAGTAAAAACTCAATTCAAACTTTTACGAATTTTAGTTTTTCCTTAAAATAATCTTAGGTTTTGTCAACAATAAAAAGAAGGAGATTGTTAATACAAATAAGCCGTAAAAACGTTTATTTATATTTTACGATCTTCTAATGTTTTGTCGATAACAAACGTAAAATCATTTTAACGAAACAAATAAAATACGTAAATAGTTTGAGCCAATAGTTTACTAACACACTTACATTTTCATATAAAACACTAAACAAGTAATATTGTTTACAACTTATAGAAATGCATATGTATAACAACTAGTGTTTACATAATATGGATATGTACTTATATATACTTAGTATATATTGTAATGGGTAATGTAATGGGTAAAAATCTAAGTACTTGACCCATTGACTAAATACATTGAATATAGTTGGGTAAAACCCAAAGTCCATGACCCATACCCATGGAGCTTGATCCATAACCCATGACCCATTGCATGACATCATGCATGAAGTCATGTTGGGTATTATCCATGGTCCATGACCCATACCTATGATCCAATGTCTATATACATTGTATCTATTTGGGTACCCATGACCCAAATTCCATGACCCATGACCCACAACCCAAATAGTGAGGAGCGTCCACGGATCCCTAGGATTACACTGGACGGATCCCTCAAGTAAGGGATCCGGGGAACATTAGAGGTTTTTGTGGAAAACTAGAAGGGGGGGTTGAATAGTTTTACCAATTAAAACTAACTTTTAATCTATTTAGATCGACTTATGTCAATCTATTTGGATGTATGTGTTGGATGTTGATAAACAAGCATGTAGAGGTAAGTAATGAAAAGATAAGAGTAAGAAGCACAAAACCACAACGCAAGTATTTATAGTGGTTAAGCTACAAGGCTTCCTTGCCCTACTCCACTCCCCGAGTCACCTAATCGAGAGTTCGTAATCACTACACCAATCTCCTTATGGCGGAGAAGCCTTCACAACATCGCTTAACCTTTTTCCGGTACAAAGCTAAATACCGACTTCTTTCACACCAAGGCGAACCATACCTACACAACGTCGCCTACCCTTTATAAGGTACTAGGCTAAGTACCTAGTTCTTTCACACCTTAGGTGAACTACACCTTCACAACGTCGCCTACCCTTTATTAGGTACTAGGCTAAGCACCTAGTTCCATTGTAATGGAGGAACTACTACCACACTACACCAACGACTAATCCCAAAGGAGATCTACTCCTTTACAACATCATCAAGGATATCAATATCCTTGGATCTAATACTAGTCTATCTTGTACATCGAAACACACCATATCGAATGTACATCTAAGGCACCTTTCACTAATGCCTTTGACTAGATCTACAAGACACCTTTTACTAATGTCTTGTGTCTTCACTTCTAAGCACCTTTCACTAATGCTTCTTTGTCTTGACTTCTAAGCACCTTTCACTAGTGCTTCTTTGTCTTGACTTCTAAGCACCTACCACAAGTGCTTTATCCTATAGACGATAGATACCCTTCACTAATATCTTCGTCTTGACTCTTGAGACATCTTTCACTAATGTCTTCAACACTACACTTCTTTGAAGAAAGAAATGAATCATCAACAAGAAGACTTCAATAGCCTTGATGATGAGGAAGCATGGCAACTCATGGACTTGAGCTTGCTCGACTTCAAAGGTGGTGATCTTGCCTTTAAGAGGAACCTAAAAGATCACACAAAAACAAAACTACAAACATAGATCTCTCGGATCTAAGGTTAGTGAGATTTAACTCAGGGGAGAAAGTATATTGGAAAGGGGTAAGAAACAATGAAGAAATGGCTCACTATTTATAGAGGAAAAAACTCTACTGTTCCCCGAATCCCACGGATCCCTACCACAAGGGATCCGGTTAGCACAAAGCTAGGGATCCGTGGTCCGCTCCTCTTTGCCCATGGGTATTTTTGGTTATGGGTCATGGGTTATGGGTTGATCCATGGATTTCTTTCTAGATACAATGTATCTTAAGGATACAATGAACTTGGTTAAGTGGTATATATAAAACCATGGGTTATGGGTCAAAACCATTTGCTAGTATTTACTCATTTAGTATATACTTGTATTTACCCATTTTAGCATATACTTAGTTTTTACCCATTTTAGTATACTTAGTTTAAGTATATGTTTAACCCAATATGTAAATACTAGTTGTTGTACATATGTTTTTAAATCATAAAATCACTTATACTTGTTTTAGTGTTTTATGTGAAAGCGTAAGTGTGTTAGAAAACTATTAGTCCAAACCATTTACGTATTTTATTTGTTTCGTTAAAATGATTTTACTTTTGTTATCGACAAAACATTAGAAGATCATAAAATATAAATAAACGCTTTTACGGCTTATTTGTATTAACAATCTCCCCTTTTGTTGATGACAAAACATAAAATTATTTTAAGGAAAAAGCTAAAATTAGTAAAAATTTGAATTTGTAGTTTTACTTTCTTTCCCCTTTTGTCGAAACAAAAGTGTTTGAAGAAGGCAACACGTTGTTTTAAGAAAACATGTGAAAGAAAAAGTAAAAGGAATAGAGAGCAAATAACGGGAAAGGATCTCGTTTTTACTCACCCTTGACGCGAGTCCATCCCTATGTAAGGGCGCCAAGTAAATGATACTAATCTAGTTTGTTTGCAAATAAGTTTGCAAAAGATATCAGCTCACGAGAGACGAATGTGCTCCCTCTTGATTATTGCAAAGGGATGTCACGAAATGTAAACCTAGTATTGCAAGTAATTTGTAATGTATTGCTTTGACATAAAGCTCCCTAGCTTTAGGATGTCAAAGTCTTCATATGTAAATTGAATAACTACAAAACAAAGATTAGAAATAAAGTATAATTCACAATTTCCTGCAAATGTGATTCAAGTTAGTAGAAAGAAATATTTCTGTCTCACGGATCCCACGTTTCCCTCCTAGTAGGGATCCGTCTAGGCAAATCTGAGGGATCCGCCTGGTCGATGAATAAAGTCAAAAAGATTGGTATAACAAGAAATGTTAATACTATAAAGAGATATGGATTATATAGTATACTCACATACTCATAAATATAGCAAGTAGCATGTAATTCCATTTAATAAACAAGAGTTATGATATACATGACTCAAAAACAAGACAATAGACAATACATGACTAGGAATTTCTAGATCACCTAACGCTTGAAGCTAAGACACCACTATAATCTTCTAGCTCAAGTTTTGTTTAGGTTTAATCTCGTCGAAACGTTCGAGGAGATGATAGAACATGAAACGTTGGTCTTCTGGTACTTCATGTATCAAACTTTCAACATGTTGACAATGATAGCAATCTTTGTCATGGCTAGGTAGTGGTGGTGGATGAAATGATATGGCTTGATTCGAAGGATCAAGTGAAGCTGCTTCGCGGAGCTTCAAACGATGGAGGATTGGTTGGAGGTGCATTTAAGAATGACTCAACCAAGAATGATGGTGGTAGAGAAGTGTCAACTTCCATATGGTCGGGTGGTTGACTTTGATGATTTGTCATAATTCAAATGGGATTATATGATGGAAACGCTAAAAGGAAGCGGAGCAAGTGTTGACTCAACACCTTGATTTTGAACCATTATTCCTCCTAATGAGGGAGAATCTACGGAAGCAATGAGATGGCCTAGGAAACGGCAAGTCCTCTAAATTGTCGAGGTGTGGTGATGATAGTGGGGATGTAAATGAAATAGCTCTAGGAACTAATGGTGATGGTTTAGTGGAGATGATATTGTTTGGCCTAGGAGGTATGGTGGTGTTTGGCATAGATAGTTTGGGGTACTATCCTTTTAGGAATTGGTTTAATTGGATGATGAAGAATTCTATCATTTGTTGGTTTGATGGGAGATGATTCGGTTGAAGAAATTTCTGTATAAATGTGAGCTCTTTAATGGGTAGTTCTTTGGTGGATAAGTTACTACTTGGGGTTTTTCTTATGATGGGATGATTTCAAGAGGTTGCAAGACCTGAAGTTTAGATGAGAAGTGATGACTATGGAGGTCCTAACAAGGTGGTTTATAAACTAAGAGATTTGGCAAGCATTTAAGCTTTAAGCTACTAGGATTCATTAGAATGTGATGATTGACATGCACAAGAGTCAACTTCAGAGGTTGCTCTGATCTAGGAACTCATTTAAGATGAGATGGAGTGTTTGAGTTAGGAAGATGAGTTGAAATGATTGTTTTAGCAAGATTTGACCTATACATCGGATCCCACGGTTCCTCCTCGAGGGATCCGTCTAGGCTAATCCTAGGGATTCGCTCTTCGCCAAAGATATGAAAGAGGGAAATGATGTTTCTAAGATCTAAGACCTATATCATCTTGAGTGTTTCAGTCCCTCCAAGTGTTTTAAATGAAGGAATGCTTGAGTACTTGAAGGTAATGGGTGATGTAGCTAATGATTGTCATTTATGGAAGGATTTGAAACTTTCAAGAGTACCAATGGATGAGCAAGGATGACACTAAAGATTTAGAGTGTCAATTGAAGCTAAATGATCCTAGAGATCGGGTTGTGTCTTAGGATAGTGTATTGGAAAATATCCTAGAAGCTTTGAGATGAGAAAACTAGATTTTGATCAACTTTGATCAACTTGGAGGTGAGGATGATTTATGATCAATTTTGCCATAATTGAAAGATTTCTAAGACTAGATGTGAGGGATTAATGAAAATGAAGTGTGAGTTTAAGAGCGGAAGAGTAATGGATTAAAAACGAAACGGTAGATCTACAAGCTTTTAGTTTGACCTTCTGGTGAGTTATGTATGAATGAGAAAGATTAACCTATCTTGATAAAGACTTAATTTGCCTTAAGACACTATGTTTAGCTTAGTGTGAGGTGTTCTAAGAATGTGTTTGAAATACAATGCTTGTAATTGCATTTTCTGTTCGACGGATCCCACCGGTTCCTAAGAGTAGGATCCGTCTAGTGTAATCTTTGGGATCACTCCCATCGCTTCAGCCAAATAGACCTTTACTAAAGGTATACAATGATCTTGACAATGCATTATATCTCAAGGATAGTCTAAAGAAAGTTCTAATACTAAGGTATCAAATGTTTTATTTCATGAAGGAAATTGGATTACATTGATAAAGCAAACAGTACAAGAGATTTGATCCTATTTTGGAATACTATTGGTTTCCTTGAGTGTTTTCTAGAGGATCATTAAGTGATTGATGAGTGTTAGTGGAATCAAGAATGAAGAAAGTATTCATGAGGGATATGTTTAGCGGTTCCATCATCTTGTTCAGTACGCATAACCGGACTTTGAAATTGAGGATGGAAGTGCATAACATTATGATAGAGGCGTCAAGAACATTCCATAAGGGATGAGTTTATTCTTTGAGCCTTGAAGATTTGCACTACCACCTATGAAGAAGTAGGCCGAGATTGTATGGTTGTTGTGTTAGCAAACAATAAAATATGTGAGCACAACAAGCGGGAAGGATTTTCGATTTCCCTAAGGCTCCAAACATTTTCACGTAGATGAGGCAAGAGGCTTGTACTCTCTCGATATCCCTTGTAAAGATAATGTTTGAATCTGAGTAATATGGTCGAGGTTTGCATATTATGCGATTTAAATCTTCCGGAGAGGGTATATGTGAACAATATGGACTATTTTCTTCACGAAAGTTGAAGAGAGAATCAAGAGACCAATCTTGGGTGAAGGCACATTGTCCATGATTGGGAATCCGAAGGATGTGAGCAAAATGCCCAAGGGTTAGAGTGAACTTTTGGTTTTGATATAAAACCAAAGAGATAGAGAGCGATCCTCGTACGTAACGAGTTCGATTTGACGGAATAATTCCATTATGAACCTTGGACATATCTTCTCATTGATTTCAAGAAGACATTCTAGTCCTATGGCTCGGAAGGAGGTATTGATACCTTCGAATTGTAGAGAGGTGTCTACAATACGTCCTTCATGGAAGTGGCGGTTTTCGAGATTATTGAACCCACGGACATGATTGCCAGGTGTGTTGGGTTCGAGAGAGGTGTTCGGAGTGTAGAC
The DNA here is from genome assembly GCA_910596185.1 of Chrysanthemum makinoi. NCBI lineage: Eukaryota > Viridiplantae > Streptophyta > Magnoliopsida > Asterales > Asteraceae > Chrysanthemum > Chrysanthemum makinoi. The sequence goes on from OU343216.1 coordinate 184,330,724, forward strand.
GCTAGTGAGTGAAAAATCAAACTCATATTCATGCGTCATAGTTAAACCTATAGGAATGACAAGTTAATAAAAGTAGATGTTTGTGGTCAACTTATGATAATCTAATGTTTTTACTAGATTTTTATTAACAATGGTTTTAACAACAATGACACTTAACTCAAGGTTTTGACTTTCTAGTGATTATTATTTTTTAAAGATAGTGGTTTTTAATCTTGCATGAAAACCGTTCAGTATACGGATCCCGATTCCTTTACAAAAGGGATCCGGCTAGTATATCCTCCGGGATCCGGTGGATCTGTAATGCACGTAGCTTTGATAAAGAAATAGGTTTTACGATTTTATACCACGAATATGTTTTATCCTACATTTTAGCATGCACATGACTTCTAATGTATCACGAAAGTAAATAAAACATATAAATCAAAAGAAATGACAAACACATTATGATAATAATAACCTAGATAAACTAGATCATTAGTAATATTGCATTTCAATACTAAGGATGATACAAAGGATTGGGTATATGATCCCAATGTAGATTAACAACACAAAGTAAATGTCTCCATATGTGAACTTCAACATAGGAACACAAGTGCGAATGAGTGAAAGTTGTTAGGCGATGAGCACTAGAAAAGTGCGATGTAAACCATGTTGATGGCGGATCTTCTTGGTTTCAGGTTGAGATGAAATGAGGAGAGAAGATGAAGTTTTGAGTAAGAGAGATTTTGAAAATGGAGGATTTGAAAAAGTGAGGGTTTGGTAGAGTGGTCGACGGTGGGGTTTTTATAGGGAAGGAGGAATTTTTGAAATTCGTGTTTTATTTTATTATTGGATTGAAAAGAAATAAAACATAAGTTTTATATGCTATGACCATAGATGAGAAATATAACAATTATTGTAAAAAGGCTTCCTAACTAAGCTTCATTAAAACATGTATGAGCACAAAAGGATAATCATATAAATACCTAAATAGGTATACTTAATAATCAAGCAATATGAAAAGAAAATCATACCTCTAGCGCACTTAGGAATGTCTTTACAAATGACACAACAAATGTCACTTAGACGATTCTTGCTCCTTTGCGAATAAGATACCTTCTTAAGGAAGGTATTCTTGCTCCTTTGCGAATAAGATTGTTATCATTGTCAACATGTTAAAGGCTTAATACATGAAGTACGTGACGAACTACGTTTCATGTTCTATCACCTCCTTGAACTTTTCGATGAGGTCAACAAACCTAAACTTCCTTGAGCTTAGGAATTCAAGTGATGTTCTAGTCTTAGGCTTAACATTAGGAATCATACTTCATGTCTAGATCATTTTCTTAGTTGAAGAGTTATGTATATCATTTCTCTCGTTTTATTAAATGAAATTACATGTTATATGCCATATGATCTTGAGAATATGTTTGGTGCCTTAATATATAACTATTGTTGATGTTGACACCACATTTTACATCTACATTGTTGTCATAAGTATGCAGGCAGACGGATCCCAAACTTTTGCCTACACGGATCCCTCCCAAGGAGGAGCCGTGCGATCCGTGCAATAGAAGACATTTTTATTACTAATTTGAGTCTCATTTGCAGGAAATTATGCATCATATACTTGTTCTCTAACCTTTGTTTTGTAAATTTTCAATATACACATGAAGACTTTGACACCCTTAGCTAGGGGGAGCTTCTTGTCAAAGCAAAACATTGCAAAAATGCTTGCAATACTTTCACATAGGATTACATTACTACTTGACGATCCTCCTCCAAAGGAGCACTCGTCAGGGGAGCATGTTAGTCAAAAGATCGAAACCATTTGCAAACAAAATTGCAAAACATTCTCTTATTCTTCCTAATTACTTGGCCCTCAACAAAGGAAGCACCTGATCAGGGGACCTAAGACGGTTCTTTTCTCTACTTTCTACCTTTTTCATATTATTACTTTTCACGCTTTTTAAAACAATGTGTTAGTTTCTTTTCACTTTTTGTTTCGACAAAAGGGAGAAGAAAGTAACTCAATTCAAACTTTTAATTTTAGTTTTCCTTAAAATAATCTTAGGTTTTGTCAACAATAAAAAGAAGGAGATTGTTAATACAAATAAGCCGAGTAAACGTTTATTTATATTTCATTTATCTTCTAATGTTTTTTGTCGATAACAAACGTAAAATCATTTTAACGAAACAAATAAAATAATAAATAGTTTGAGCCAATAGTTTACTAACACACTTACATTTTCATATAAAATACTAAACAAGTAATATTGTTTACAACTTATAGAAATGCATATGTATAACAACTAGTGTTTACATAATATGGATATGTACTTATATATACTTAGTATATATTGTAATGGGTAATGTAATGGGTAAAAATCTAAGTACTTGACCCATTGACTAAATACATTGAATATAGTTGGGTAAAACCCAAAGTCCATGACCCATACCCATGGAGCTTGATCCATAACCCATGACCCATTGCATGACATCATGCATGAAGTCATGTTGGGTATTATCCATGGTCCATGACCCATACCTATGATCCAATGCCTATATACATTGTATCTATTTGGGTACCCATGACCCAAATTCCATGACCCATGACCCACAAACCCAAATGGTGAGGGCTCCACGGATCCCTGATTAATCGGACGGATCCTCTCAAGTAAAGGATCCGGGATCCGGGAACATTAGAGTTTTTGTGGAAAACTAGAAGGGGGGGTTGAATAGTTTTACCAATTAAAACTAACTTTTAATCTATTTAGATGCGAATGTTATCTATTTGGATGTGTGTGTTGGATGTTGATAAACAAGCATATAGAGGTAAGTAATGAAAGATAAGAGTAAGAAGCACAAAACCACAACTAAAGTATTATAGTGGTTCTACAGGCTTCCTTGCCCTACTCCACCGATCACCTAATCGAGTTCGAATCACTACACCAATCTCCTTATGGCGTATAAGCCTTCACAACGTCAGCTTAACCTTTTTCCATTACAAAGCTAAATACCGAGTTCTCACACCAAGGCGAACCAAACCTACACAACGTCGCCTTACCCTTTTATAAGGTACTAGGCTAAGTACCTATTTCTTTCACACCTTAGGTGAACTACACCTTCACAGCGCCGCCTACCTTTTTTATTGTACTAGGCTAAGCATCTTAGTTCCATTGCAATGGAGGAACTACTACCACACTACACCAACGACTAATCCCAAAGGAGATCTACTCCTTTACAACATCATCAAGGATATCAATATCCTTGGATCTAATACTAGTCTATCTTGTACATGAAACACACCATATCAAATATACATCTAAGGCACCTTTCACTAATGCCTTTGACTAGATCTACAAGACACCTTTCACTAATGTCTTGTGTCTTCACTTCTAAGCACCTTTCACTAATGCTTTTGTCTTGACTTCTAAGCACCTTTCACTAGTGCTTCTTTGTCTTGACTTCTAAGCACCTACCACAAGTGCTTTATCCTATAGACGATAGATACTCTTCACTAATATCTTCGTCTTGACTCTTGAGACATCTTTCACTAATGTCTTCAACACTACACTTCTTTGAAGAAAGAAAGGAATCATCAACAAGAAGACTTCAATAGCCTTGATGATGAGGAAGCATGGCAACTCATGGACTTGAGCTTGCTCGACTTCAGAGGTGGTGATCTTGCCTTTAAGAGGAACCTAAAAGATCACACAAAAACAAAACTACAAATATAGATCTCTCGGATCTAAGGTTAGTGAGATTTAACCTCGGGGAGAAAGTATATTAGAAAGGGGTAAGAAACAATGAAGAAATGGCTCACTATTTATAGAGGAAAAAACTCTACTTGTTCTCCAGATCCCACGGATCCCTACCACAGTGGATCCTGCCAAGACAAAGCTAGGGATCTGTTGTCCGCTCCTCTTTGCCCATGGGTATTTTTGGTTATGGGTCATGGGTTATGGGTTGATCCATGGATTTCTTTCTAGATACAATGTATCTTAAGGATACAATGAACTTGGTTAAGTGGTATATATAAAACCATGGGTTATGGGTCAAAACCATTTGCTAGTATTTACTCATTTAGTATATACTTGTATTTACCCATTTTAGCATATACTTAGTTTTTACCCATTTTAGTATACTTAGTTTAAGTATATGTTTAACCCAATATGTAAATACTAGTTGTTGTACATATGTTTTTAAATCATAAAATCACTTATACTTGTTTTAGTGTTTTATGTGAAAGCGTAAGTGTGTTAGAAAACTATTAGTCCAAACCATTTACGTATTTTATTTGTTTCGTTAAAATGATTTTACTTTTGTTATCGACAAAACATTAGAAGATCATAAAATATAAATAAACGTTTTTACGGCTTATTTGTATTAACAGTTTTTGCCTATAAATAGTGAGCCATTTCTTCATTGTAACTTACCCCTTTTTACACATACTCTCTCTTAATATTGTAAACTCTCTAACCTCAGATCTAAAGGATATTTCTATGTAGTTTTGTGTTTTTGTGATTCTCTAGGTTCCTCTTAAAGGCGAGATCACCCACCTCTTCGAGGAAGCTCAAGTCCATGAGTTGCCAAGCTGCTTGTCATCATCAAGACTACTGAAGTTCTCTTGTTGATAGTTCTTTCTTCCTCCTTAGAAGTGTTGTGTTGAAGGCATAAGTGAAAGATGCCAAACGGGTCAAGACGAAGGCATTAGTGAAAGGTGCCAAAGGTTAGTCGGCATTAGTGAAGGTGCCAAGACTTAAGTCAGCATTAGTGAAGGTGCCGGGGTGTGTCAAAAGGCATTAGTGAATGGTGCCTAGGGTGTATATTCGATATGGTGCATCGATGTACAAGATAGATTATTTTGGGTCAAAGGATAGTGAGATCTTTATGTTGTTGTTATAAGGAGTATGTCTCCTTTAGGATAGTTGTTGTATTAGTGTTGGGTAGTAGTTCCTCATTTGTAATGGAACTTCGATATCTAGCTTCTGGGATAAAGTGTAGGCGACGTTGTGATAGGTTTAGTTCACCTTAGAAGAACCCGGTTCAGCCTTGTACCGATAAAGAGTAGGACATTGTGAAGGCTTCTCCGCCACATTAAGGAGCTTGGTTGTGTAATGCTTACGAACCTCGAGTAGATGACTCGAGGAGTGGAAGTAGTAGAACGGAAGGTGTCCTTAGGCTGAACCACTATAAATATTTGCGTCGTGGTTTTGTGTTTCTTACTCTTTATCTTTGCCTTAATTATTTATATGTTTATCTATCAACATCCAACACACACATTAAATAGATTGACATAAGTCGATCTAAATAGTTTAAAACAAAGTTTTAATCAGTAAAACTATTCAACCCCCCTTATAGTTTTCCACACGTTGCATAACAAGCCACAAATGAAACGCGTGTCTCGAAATGCAATGAGGATACCATACGACATTTATCCAAACAGCTTCTATTCCTCTTGGACGAATATCTTCCCAAACAGTGCCAACCGAAAAAGCTTTGAAAACACCTTCATTATCCCTCCACCACAATGGGCTCACCTTTATCGAATGCTAATTTGTACCAAACATTTAGGGTGCGTTTGGTATGTTGCCATTAATCACAGCCGATTTGATATAGAGGTACAATAGGAATGGATATATGTTAAGAGATCAATTCCAATATTATTGTTTGGTTTTATAATTAAATTTCGGTATCAAAGTGATAGAACCCACTCATATTTAAAGTGTTCTTTCATATTTTTTATGATAATAATAATAAAATAATGTGCTCTCTTAGAATGAAACACTCATTCCTTACTCTTTTGGTTACTTTCAAGTATCCCTCGTATTCATTAATGATTTCCATTTCAAATTCCAACAAACATTAAACAACCAACTCTATTTGGAATGAAAGTATTCTTTCACTCCGATTAACACATACCAAACGTACCCTTATTATTATGATTGAAAGTAATCATCTAATCCAAAAGTGTCAAACCAAACGGGCCTAATTTATCATAGTTACGTTGATTTGAAAAACAAAAAAAATCAACACAAAAATGGCGGTGTAAATTAACTTGTCCTTACTAGACATAAGTCCATAATGTGTTTTATGTTCAACTGTGGGCGGAGAATTCTGTTGTGAGCATGCGGTCCACAAAAACAAAGCCGTGAGCATGCAGACGAAGCAAACAATATTATGGACCATGTATACGGGTTGTCAAAAAATGCACGAAAGATAAATAAAAAATAATAATGTTGTCGAGGGTGAGTAACATCATAAATTAAGGATATGGTCACCAGTCTTATAAAATATAATAAGTTTTGTGTTTGTGTAAATGTAATAGTTGTTTTTGTAATTGTGATAACCTTAACTATATCCTTTTGAGTTATAATTAGCAAAATTGTTATTTAAATCACGATAGATAAATTATGGTTAACGAATAACCATTCATGATCTATTGCAAGATATCTTACATCGTATTATGATCTTGCATGAACACATTCAAACAAAACAAATGACCAATTATTGTGACATTAAATAATCATTCATAAGATTATATTGCCACAATGAGTAGCCAAAGCCACTTTCCACATGTGGTATCACTCTCCCAGATGAGTCACACTAAGACTGAACACTATGGTCACGCGTGAACCACCACCACCAAGCATGACCACGCGTGAATGTGGGGGTGCACCACCGCATGCAGTGGTTGCATTTTTGTTCTTGTTTTGTGGTCTCAGACCACCGTTTCGTGACCGGAATCCAAGGAAATTTGGGTATTTTTATCATTATTTTTGGTTTTGTGGTGTGTTATTGTTGGGTATGTTTGCATAAAGTGGAATATCTTTATATTTTGTGTTTGGTGGTGAGAATAACACCTAAAATGATGCAGTTCTGAACTCAGCATATATCTTAATATCTATATGTTGAAACTAGAAAGTTCAGTTTTAAAGTTTCTGCAGTAAGAATAGATCTTAAGATATATGTTGGCATCCGAATTTTGTTTATTTTTAAGTTTCGGGGTTATTTTGTCATTTTTAGTTCTGCAAGGTTTAGGTCCGAATTATAAGTTTAATTAACTTTCTTTCCTAGCTAATTAATTAGTTTAAATAGTTTCATTTGTTTAGGGTTTAAAGATAAGTTGATGTTTTGATATTAATAATAAAGCTTTGCTTTTATTGAATTCCTCATTGGAATTTCGATTCAATTGTTCTTTTAATTCGTATGTTGTTCGGCCGTTACGATCCGCATCATAAAAGGTGGTGGGTTTGGTAGTGTGTTGAATAGTGATGTGGCGTTAACATGGAGGTGGTAAGTTTGGTGACCTTAGTGTTTAGCCTAAGAGCATCAAGTGCCCACAAGCCATCCTTTTCGCATAGCAAAAATGGTATCACCTCAACAATTTTTACTTATAACTCGGAACTTATAAATTAAATAAAAATCATACTCCGTCCAAAATTTAGCGTTATAGGACACCCCATAACGCACGCATAACCCAATAAAATACACAAAAAAAAGGAAAAAACGGATAAGTTTTGCTTGGCCAGTACAACGCCAAAACCTATGATGCCACTCGCGGTGTCGAGCTCACGCCATAAGGTAGCGTTTTTGGTCGCGCGACCCACTCTAGCCATCGACACCAAGCGCTCTAACTGTTGGAATTATATAACATGACAATCAATAAATAATCACAAAACATCAAAGTATACATGAAGGCGTATAGGATTTATTAACTAATAATTAATTAACATAAGAAGAATATGCATTACTTACTTGATTCTAGCTGAACAAGAATCAAATCCACAAACTAGCAATGGAAGAACCCTAATTTGATTTAATTAGGATTATGTGAATTACCCTTACCGTTTTGTAATTCAATCCAAGAATACTAACAATAATGTGTTAGTACCACTTTCAGTACACAGCGCATAAACCGAATTAAAGTAATGCTAGTTTTGATTAAACAAATAACTTTGTTTTGGAGAAAGAAGTGGATCGATCCCCTAGAGGGTGTCGACCGGTTTTGAGAGTAAAAACACACACAAATAATTTAGGTTTTAGCTTATGAGTACAAGATATGCAAAACACAAGACCCCTAGCCTTGTATATATACTAAACCAAACTTGGTGAACAAGTTTGAGTTTGAGTTGGGTTGGGTTGGTCCTCCCTTTGGCCGATCGGTTATCATCCCACAAGAGGGATTCCGGAACCTTCCCAACTTTTGCAATCTAGTCCGTTTCCAAATACATTTAACGCCCGTTAGTCCATTACACTAATTACTTAACGTCCGTTATGTTATTTTGTTTGATTAATAAATAAATACAACGTTTATATTTAATTATTAACTTTAATTCTCATACGTAAACTGTGCAATCCCGTGGTCTTGAGTTCGATCCTAACTCACGTCTACTAATTTATATCCATAAAACTAACAGGTCCCTCTTGGATATATCTTAATAGAGTGATCACATCGGTTTGCGTCTAGCAACACTTCGATGCCTCTAGCACAACTCGAGTAAGGCTCCTGGAAAACCTTTTAATGATTTCTCATTATTATTATTATTCTTTTGTTTCTAATACGACGTTAAATAAAGATATGGATTTAAGTCATTCTTTATAAAACTATTCGCTTCGTTGTAAGTGATTGACCAAGATTACCAAATCTTCTAAACATATTTAGGGAGATTTTCGTACAACACAAGACAAACATCTTTAACCCACGAGGGGCCCAACATTATTAAACTCCAAATAAATTTGAAGGAACAAATTCTATCTTGACTACAAGAATAACCCACAAAATTTGTAACATTTCTGAAAACAACCCTTATGACTACCAAGACATTATAGCGTTAAGTTGCTCCACGTAAATGCACTACATTCATGACACTTATCTGGTATCTCAAGTCCGAGGATAACTATTCATAATTTACTTATAACAATATCCACAAAGTAAATTATGTAGTTGGGATAAGTCCTATATTCAATTTATTGAATATCATCCGAAATTGGTATGTATTCTCATCAATATACTTTCAAGTATATTCTACCACATCTTTCAGATTTGTCTTAGTTTAATGATACTCCCATATCATTAATCGACAACAGACATTTAGAATAACTTAGTTACTCACTGATTAAACATGCAAATATAGGACAACAATATTATAAATGAAAATAAACATAATCCAAACTTTATTTCATCAAAATAATAAATGTTTTACAATATCCTTTATCCAAATACTAATCACAGTTATGCATGAAACTATTAGCTAAACGAAGTCCAATTCTATTGGCAAGTCCAATAAGCTTGTCTTTAGCTAAAGCCTTAGTATGAAAGGATTAATATCATCTGTGAACTTTCAATAGATTAATTTCACCTTCACGGACTTGTTCCTGAACATAGTGATACTTCAGAGAAAATTTACGGTGCCTTCATGACTCGGGTTCATTGGCAAATATGATTGCAACAGAATTGTCACAATACATATCAATAGGCGATTCAATTGAAGGCATAACACCAAGCCCAGAAATGAATTTCCTAATCCAAACAGCCTCCATTGCGCCTTCGGAAGCGGCTATGTATTCTAACCGCCGCATCACAATCGTATCATCTTGCTTTCCGGTCAAGCTGCTCCTCCATTGATGACAAAGACATAACCGTCGAGGACTTCTATCATCTTTATCACACGCCAAGACGCATCACAGAGAACTGTAACACCAAGCTGCGTGGTCGGATTTAAACCATACACTAAAACATATCTTTCGTATTCCTCGATACTTTAGAATATGTTTAACAAGATAGTCGCCAGTTCACCCGATTCGTTGATATCGACCGGTCATGTTCGAGCTTAGCGGCATACATTTGGCTGTGCCTCACATACATAATATATCCCTCTTGCCGGGAAGCATAAGGAACTTTCTCACGTGCACACCAAGTCGGTGTTGAAGCACACATATCGCTACATAAGCCATGCTTTACTTCCATCCAAATATATTTCTTGGAATTTTTCATATTGAATCTCTTCAATATTTTATCAATGTAAACGCTTTGACTTAAATCAATTAACCGCTTTGACCTATCTCGGTAGATCTTGATTCCCAGAATGTATGCACTTCTCCTAAATCTTTCATGGAAAAACACTTCCCAAGATATGCCTTAACATTTTGCAAACTTGGAATGCCTTTTCCCATAATTAATATGTCATCGACATAAAAAATAAGGAAAATTACATCACTCCCACTAACTTTGTGATATACATATGGCTCATCAAGATTTTGAATAAATCCATACCTTTTGATTTCTTCATCAAATCTTTTATTCCATTGCCTAGATGCTTGCTTCAATCCATAAATGGACCTTTGAAGTTTGCATACACGGCTTGGAAATTGTGGATTCACGAACCCCGTCAGTTGCTTCATATAGATGTCTTCATCTAAGCGACCATTCAAAAAGCGGTTTTTGACATCCATTTGCCATATCTCATAGTCATAGTATCTTTGCTATGCTATGAGAATTCTAATAGCTCTAATGTCCTTCTGAGGAGAAAAGGTCTCCTCGTAATCTATGCCATAAGTTTGAGTAAAACCTTGCTTAACTAGGCGAGCTTTATAGACGTGTATATTGCCATCCATGTCAGTCTTAATTTTATAGAGCCACTTACTTCCAACCACCTTGGCGTTTGGAGGTAAATCGACCTCTTCCCTTCATTTTCTCATGGATTGCATTTCCTCATTCATTGCAACTTGCCATTTGTCCTTATCGGGACTTGCCATGGCGACTTTATAACTAGTAGGCTCTCCAAGATCTCCTAACACAGTTTCCTCAACCTCTACGTTAAGACATAGATGCATGCGTAGTCCTTAAGGATCTGAACGGGAATCACTTCAACTTCGGTGGAGGACCTACTACGGGTTCTACTAAGTATCGTTAGTTTTTCGGAAGGTAATGCATCTTCTTGATCATCTTCGGATCATAAACTCTCCCATGAATTCTTGAGATCTGAGATCACTTTCAATAAAATCTCCATACCAAGCAACAATTACTTTATTTTCGGTTGGATAGTAAAAGTAGTAACCCATAGTTTCCTTAGGGTATCCTACGAAGATACACTTCTGATCTTTGTTGGAGTTTATCTGGCATTGAGTCACGCGTCTAACATACCCTGCAACCCGGACCTTTAAATAAGACTAGTTAGGAGCTTTACCATGCCATATTTCATATGGTGTCTTATCAACCTTCTTTGTAGGAACCATATTTAGAATGCAAACGGTGATTCTAAAGCATAGTCCCAAAAGGATAAAGGTAGAGTAGTAAGATTAAACATAGATCGTATCATGTCCAACAATGTACGATTTCTTCTCTAAGATACACCATTTTGTTGTGGAGTATATGGAGAAGTGAGATTCTGGACAATTCCATTCTTAGCTAAGTAATCTTTAAACTCTTGGCTTAGATACTCGCCTCCTCTATCGGATCGAAGAGCTTTAATCTTCTTTCCCAATTGCGTTCTACTTCGCTTTGAAAAACTTAAATGTTTCAAACACCTCATGTTTATGTTTAAGTAAATAAACATAACCATAACTACTGAAATCATCAGTAAAGGTTAAGAAGTAGCTAGCACCTCTCTTTGACACATGTCTAAGTGGTCAACACACATCAGTATGAATAAGACCAAGTAGATCGAAGCCTCTCCATATTGCTATGAAAAGGTTTCTTCGTCATCTTCCCGGATATGCATGACTCACATTTATCAAATGATTCATCATTGATATTTTGCAAAAGCCCTTCTTGTTGCATCTTATGCATGCGAGCCTTGCCTATATGAGCAAGTCTACAATGCCAAAGATAAGAAGAATTCAAGTCCAACTTTATTTTCTTATTGATGCTAAACATCTAATTATTATATTTGTTAGATTCATTTCCAATCACATCAATTTCAAACACACATTCACATAATTGCATTAAAATGAAATACACCATTTAAAGAAACAGAAATTCCATTACGTGAAATAGTATGAGTAAAACCATCATCCAACAAAGCTGAAAAGGAAACAACACCTCTAATTATAGAAGGTGCGTAATGACAATTGTTCAATAATAGTACTAAGCCCAAAGGCAATACTAAACTAAACGTTCCATGGCTTCAACAGATGCATGTCGCCATTTCCCACGCGCATATATTGCTCCCCATAGGCTAGCTTCTCTCTCCACTCTAAACCCCAGTAGTGTATTACAAATGTGAATACCACATCCAAAGATCATATACCTAGGAATTTTTATGATTTAGAGTAAATAATTCAATGACAAATAAATTACCGAAGAACCGACCCAAGGACCCTTCAGACTTCATTTTATTTGCCCATCAATTCATCAAGATAGAGAGCACGTTTCTCTTCCAATGCCCAACAGACTTGCAGTGGTGGCATGCTTGATCCTTTTTAGGATTTTCCTTCCTAGGAGTAGGGTACTTCTTGGGTTGTGGTTGATATGCCATAACTTGTTTACCCTTATCAACTTTCCCTTTGCCCTTCACCTTCTTGTTGTTACCATAGCTTTTGGCTTATTTATCCTTCCACCTCGAATAGCAAGTACCGGGGAGTAGGAACCTTTTGAGGTAACCCTTTTCATAATCAATAAGCAATGCGTGTAGGTCGTGAATTGTCTTCCCACGCAGGCATATTGAAGTTCGAACAAAACCATTAAAATCCTTGTTAAGGGATCTATTAAGATTCACGACCATGTCATCATCATAAGTTTTGCCAAGTGCCCTTAATGGTCCATGTAACCTTTCATTTCGAGATACATGAGCACTTACAAGTTTACCCTCTCCCCGCCTACGCTTGTGTAATGCGTCGGTCAAGTCATAAATCTCAACAATAGTGGTTTCCGAACATAGTTTCAAGTTCATTGAGCATGTTATATGGGAAATAGTTTTCAACCGCTGAAGAGCATTCCATCGTTCCCAACATAAGACAAGCCACATCATTATGACACTTATACTCAATTTTCCAAGCGCCCTTTCGGCTTGAGTAGCTTCAGTCCGGTTGGTTCAAGAGACAAGGTTTATAAAGATATTTCAACCGTCGACAACTCTACAGACAATTGTCAAAGAGCGGTGCCAATCATTGAAATTCTTAGAGCGAGTCAACTTTTCTCGATCAAAAAACTTTTGAACGTAGAACTTAGCGATGTTAGTGTTATCGTTATTTTGAGCCATTTCTACCGAAAAAAGTTCAAGTATTAGTATTTTCGATAATACAACTTTTCAAGAAAATAAAATATACCCAATAGTAATATAAACATATAACTATATAATTTTCTCGAAAACTAGGATCCAAATTATCATAGGTTCATTACATCAGTTGATCTGCTAGTAACGAAAGCATATAATAAGGTAATCTTTCGAACATTAATTGGCAAACAATTTCCAACTCCTAGATCATTATGGGATTTATATTTTCCAATGCTATTGCAAATATAAACATGTTTCATCCCATCTTATGCCATGAGTCCGCCAGCTTCACTTCCTACTCAACTTAAGTGTCTAACTTAAAGAACTGCAAATATGTCCATGTAAGGTCCGACTTTACATAGAGATTTACCTCTCCATTACAATCTAGCCAAGTCACATGACGTAAATTGCAACTTCAAGTGTTCCTTTTAATTAGATGGCACATAACTTAATTTAAAAGGGTACTAGTTTTGATTTTATGTGGTCAAATCAAATATGTACAAAGATGTCATGCATTCATCTTGTAGCATAATTTTAATAAAAAACTTTTTATTACCAATTCATAAAGATCAAATTATCAAAGTTTTGATTGAGGTATTGGGTTCACCAATCAATGAACTTAGTGTCAATTATCACCCATTATACCGTACTTTTGCATAAGTGTAAACACTTAGTGTTTCGGGTAATTACCACCGAAGTGGCGCATGGAATTAAAACTAATTCACCCTTAAGATGAGTTTGTACATTTATGGCTTACTTAGTAGCTCCAATTTGACTCATAAGCAAGCGGAGAGTTTGGTCATTGGCAATAACCTCCCTCTTTAGGGTCACAATATTATCCTCCACCTCCTAATACTTCCCACACAAATCAAATGGGTGAGCCGTTCAGGCTATTTGTACCAAAATCATCAATCAATTAAACTATTGAAAACTTAACTCTTCAAAAACAAATCAAATTTCACCATTGTTTAGTCCGTATTATTTTTCTATTCAAAAATTTACCTTTGCTTAAAACCGCACATAATAAACAAACAAGCAAACAAATAAAAATAAACAACTAAAAAACAATACGCACATAATAAACAATTTAATACGTGTAAACAAGTAGCCACATGCAACTTATTCGATAAAACCCTATTAATAATCAATGTCTACGTTAAATTAATGTATATATTAATTAGGGCTTTCACTCTCTCAATTGAAAGTGAGCCACATACATCGATGAATCGATTGCGTAAACCCATAATTAATAATATATCAAATTGCACATAATTGATTCATTAATGTATATAATTGGAGTCTTCCCCAATTCAAGATTTATCGTAAATAAACATGTGATAAATATATCTTAACAATTAAACAAATATCAAAGCAACAATCCATGACAAACATGCATGTATTATCATGGATATATCATAACAATTATACAAATAGTCACAAGATCGCATATCAATAATCCCATGTCGCATAACAAATTATTCATGAATTAATCACGTAACATATATATATATATATATATTAATTCTAGGTTTCGATAAGGTTAGCAAACAATTTTCAAACCCTAAAAATTATTTGTACGTGTCGACTAAAAAAAATAAAGTGGTACGCCCCATTAAAAATTTAAATCGACCAAAAAAAATAAAACATAAACCCTAGATTAACCATATCAAACAACATACAATTCTTTGTTTTATTAGCGTTTATGTAATTAATTCCTCATTAAAACCAATGACTCGTGATGCCACTGTTGGAATTATATAACATGACAATCAATAAATAATCACAAAACATCAAAGTATACATGCGGAGCGATAGGATTTATTAACGAATAATTAATTAACATAAGAAGAATATCGTCGCTACTTGATTCTAGCCTAACAAGAATCAAATCCACAAACTAGCAATGGAAGAACCCTAATTTGATTTAATTAGGATTATGTGAATTCCCCACCCGTTTTGTAATTCAATCCAAGAATACTAACAATATTTAGCGTTGATACATACACTTTCTTGTACACGCATACTAAACCGAATTAAAGTAATGCTAGTTTTGATTAAACAAATAAATTTGTTTTGGAAAAAGAAGTGGATCGATCCCCTAGAGGGTGTCGACCGGTTTTGAGAGCAAAAACACACACAAACAATTTAGGTTTTAGCTAGCATGAATTCTGAGATGCAAAACACAAGACCCCTAGGCCGTATATATATTTAAACCAAACTTGGTGAACAAGTTTGAGTTTGAGTTGGGTTGGGTTGGGTTGGTCCTCCCTTTGGCCGATCGGTTATCATCCCACAAGAGGGATTCCAGGAACCTTCCCAATTTTGCAATCTAGTCCTTTTTCAAATACATTTAACGCCCGTTAGTCCATTACACTAATTACTTAACGTCCGTTATGTTATTCCGTTTAATTAATAAATAAATACAACGTTTATATTTAATTATTAACTTTAATTCTCATACGTAAAGTGTGCAATCCCGTGGTTTCGAGTTCGATCATAACTCACGTCTACTAATTTATATCCGTAAAACTAACACTAACCGGATACCACAATCACAAACAGATTAAAATATATAAAAACTATATTTAAGGATTTTAAAGTAATAATGACATACTTACTTCATCTAATTTGAAATAATATCATATTTGTTTCATCTAATATTCAGAACAATGGAAAGATATCAAGAAACTTTGTAACAACAAATAGTTAGCAGAGTCATTTTTTGATAACAGTAAGACCTTAAACCAAGCCACAACACCTTGAATGGTTCAAATATAATTACACCTTAAAAACCATATTAAGCCGAAAAAAGCAAGACCAAAAACCAAGCTATTGTTTGAACAATACTAGCAACAGGCCAAACACACAATTAACACGACATCACACTTGTAGCTCATTTTTTTCTTGTACATTTTCGAACAAATAGCTGTCGAGTTTGAGCTTATTATTCTCTTAAATCAGTTGTTGGAGAATGAAAGATAGAAGCACTCAGTCAGGCAAAATCAAACTTTATGGCACACCCTAAAAAAAATTCCAAAGAGTGCAAGATCAGGACCATCAGGTTTGGTAAATAGATCTGTCCCTTATTGTGAACTTGCGGGAATTGCTGACTCATCTTTCTTTGGTTCCAATTTCCCATCCATGGTAACAGCCTCCAACATCTTGTAGAACTCCTCAGGAAGTGGACCAGGTCGGTGCAGTGGCACATGTTTTGGAACAGGTGCATTGTTCTCGACTACTTCACATTCATAATCCCACTCTGCATTCCAACACAATAAGAATTCAATACCGTTTGCATTTGTAGAAGATAAGTCCAAAGAGAATTCACTCACGTAACACATGATGAAAACAGAAGACTGGTTACCCATAATCTTAAATTTTAAAGAATCTTAAAAGCTGTTATGTTACTTTTTCGAAAACAATTCTGGCAACTAATTGTGGCCAGATTATTACGTATTAGTAACAGCCATTGTTGCAGCAAATTTATACGGGTATCATGGAAGGTTAAAGAGTTTACTTATGTAAGGAGCAAAGAATGAAAGTTAAAAAGCAAACAGTTTAAAGAGTGAGACTGAAATCTATAACTTCATGAAGAATAGTTGATCACTCCTTTTTGGAGAAGAAATGTAGGAGAATCTGATAGCAAATAGAAGCTTACCACACACAAAAATAAAAGCAAGATTTCCTTAAATATAAGATGAAAACCGAAATTTAAATTTGATAAGAACCTTATATCATTGTAACTATTTAACTATTGCAGAGATGTTGATTTACTAACAAAGGCAAAACACTCTGGGTTGGACAGCGGGTCAAAGCCGGAAGTTTTGGGGTACTGGTTTACTCAGATTGACCCAATACAACTCCTTCCACTTTCTACAATGACACCGAGCAATAAATACAATTACAAAAGCTACTGCATTTTATTAGCATATAATCCAATATTTTAAAAAAACATTGATCAGGAGAATGAATCTAATACACTTTGGGCAACAAGTTACTTTAGCTAAATTACTTAATACTCTTACTTAATTTTAACCAGTTGGCCCGTTAGGTATAAAAAAAACCCAAATGGACTCATTCATAAGTAACTAAGTCAAAATTGCACATCTACAATTTATGACCTTATTTGAAACAATATAAAATTTTGATGGTGTAGTAACACAATACACATGGAATGTCACAATTTTTCAATATTTTGTCTTGATCACAAATCATGAGGGTGTATTAGAGCATCTTGAAGTCTAAAAGTCCAATTGGTGAGGAACACTCAGATATGAACAGAGTTAAAGTTTGTAAAAGAACATGTATTCGGATCATTAAGCTACATCCGGTATAAGTCAGCAATACTTCAAAGGGTATCATTTTGAAATTTAAGAACTGTATAATTTAGCCATAAATATACTCAAAACTCAGCAATGTCATCTTTTATGACGGACTCCTTGATTAAATGTTTACGAAAGCTGATCAACACAGGGTATTTTGGTGCGGGTCAGGCGGGATGTGTTGACCCGAAACACGTTTGTCAAATATACTTAGATTCGTTATGATTAACTCACTGTCAATTATATTACAAAAAACATATCATTCCATAACAATATGTTGTTTGAATAACATGATTAGGAGATCAATGCATAAAAAATACACATTATGCGCTTTGTAACTCATTTGACCCGTTTCCTTTTATGCTACTACGTATTTCTTTACCTGTTGGAGGTAAAAGAGTAAAAACATAACCGGAATCAAACCAACTTGCTAATGGAAGTGATTAATCAGCTTGCTTGTAACCTTGTAGAGAGGAGTAGGGTTACTCTACCACGACACAACTGAACTACAACCCCAAGAATAGTGTACATCTCAAAATAGAGCACCACAGATGTATATATAACTGGTCTTATTATATACGTAACCGCTATGTAGATACAATTCCTTTGAGTGATATATGAAAATACAAAAGACTTAGGTAACATCTATTTTTTTTTCTTCATAAATTGACCTAAAGCAAGTGCTTTATTACATTGGTCGACAACAACAATATTATTTGCTAGTTTCTATGATACACAACATTCCTTTTTGAAACAAGATTTCAAAAGCTTTGCAGGAAAGATTTGAGGAAGGCATGTAGGCTTTTTAAGTTGGATGTTAATGGAACCTTCTTCATCTCTATGTTTTGTGTTCTTGTTAGTCTTTTTGTCGTGGGTAGTACCTGCAGAAACTTTCATTGGCATAGTAGCAGTCGTTGGAACGCCAATGAGTTGATTAATCATTTCTAAAACCTCACTCATCTTTGGCCTTGACTTGGGGTCACTAGACAAGCAAGAATTTGCTATTATGGACAACTCCTGTGCGGATTTGAATGAGTACTTACCTTCGAGTCTCGAATCAATGATTGTAATGAACTTTTTGCCGTTTAGTTGGGGATTCACCCATTCTAATAATTCTTCATGCCGAGGACCGTTCTTGTCTAATGGGTGCCTACCTGTGATAAGTTCATATAGGAAGATCCCATAGCTCCATACATCACTCTTGGATGAGAGATGCCCTATTGAAATGTACTCTGGAGCAGCATATCCAATGGTTTCCTTGAACTGATAGCCATTAATAACCGAGATTTAGAAAGTAATTAGAAAAGAAAACTTAAGTTAACATGATTCCAAAATCCAGTGTCCATACATGCGAAAAACTTGTGAGTTCGATTGTTTACAGAAGTTAAGGAGTTCTTGCTTGGAAATCATGAAATAAAAAAGCCTGTCTTAATTAACATACGTTGGAAATTGTGACATGCGTCCGTCCGTCTTGAGGACCTAACCCAAAATCCGAAAGCTTAGCATTCCATTGATCATCTAGAAGAACGTTGGAAGATTTAAAATCTCTGAAAATAATCTACAAAGAAAAAAGAAACGCAAAGGTTAAAGATAGTATATGCAATTCCGTATGTTCAAAACTATTATTTTCCTTCTTTTTTGGTATAGAAAGGCGCTGAATTACCTCAAGATCCATTTCCTCATGAAGATATGCCAAGCCACGAGCAGCATCTTGAGCCACTTTCAGTCTCTCTTTCCACAAGAGAAGTGATTTGGAACTTCTAGATAAACGATCTCTCACGCTTCTATTAGGCATATATTCATAGACTAAAAGTAGTTGTGTTCCTGTTCCATTATCCTCTATGCAGTAACCAACTAGTTTGACAAGGTTCGGATGCTTA
Source organism: Chrysanthemum makinoi (assembly GCA_910596185.1). Taxonomy (NCBI): domain Eukaryota; kingdom Viridiplantae; phylum Streptophyta; class Magnoliopsida; order Asterales; family Asteraceae; genus Chrysanthemum; species Chrysanthemum makinoi. Next base: position 184,350,125 of record OU343216.1, read on the forward strand.
ACCGCCCCAAGAACATTAATCTCATTTACCCACTGTGTGTATTCCTGTTGCAACAGAATCAAGAGCACCCAACAAACTCATAAACATAATAAGTTTGGCAGGTAAATTGTTTGATGATTTGAAGAAACGTGATTCAAAAATTTTCTGTCTCAATCAAAATGGTACGAGATCTTCAAATCTTGCCAATAGTAATTACGTAGTATGTGTTTTTGGCAAAAATAGGTATTATTAATTTCGGTCAAAGTCGACAAAATAAAGCATCCTATTATCTGGAAATACAAACTTTTTTCTTAGATACTTGTGTTCTCTAGTAGACTGAAGAGCATATCTATGATATTAGTCTGCTTGCTATAACTTCGAGCACTTTTTTCGTAGGTGCAACCACACACACACCCTACAAACACTTTTTTCTTAAATGAGATTTGAACCCTCAATTAGCCACTTGGTTAACGGGCGTCTACATACTGGTAAGATTACTTATAAGATAGCTAGTGTATTGATCAGGGAAGTATCAACGATGCATGTATTAATGGATGTGCAGTGCAATATTAAAGTCCATACCAGCTACAAATAAGAAAGTTTTAATTTGGGTGCTAAATGCCTAAATTAATCTTCTATGGTTCCACTTTAATCAATTATGCATTTGATCGAATGGAAATCCGTTGGAACTCAAAAACACTAAATGCCGAAAAAACACTTACCGTCAATACTCCATTAGCATACTTCACCGCCACCTGAGTCTCACCAAAGGGACGTTCCAAACTCTTAATCACGCCCCTATATACTTTCGCAAATCCACCCTGGCCAATCTTTAAACCCTTTGAAAAACCATTAGTTGCAGCATTGAGCTCAGCGAGTGTAAAAACCCTCAGATTGCTAGGTTTCTCGGCCAAACTTGAGAATTCTGACGTCTTTGCATGAAAATTCGGTATGAAGCTATTAAAACTCGAAAAGGCAGTGTGAAAAGTTCCAGTCCTAGAAGAATTTGTTTGCGTTCTCGTATCATATTCAATATTTTCACCATCTTCGAATGAGCAGGAAAAACATCGAAAATGAAACACCATTTGTTCGTTCAAATCTTTTACAAGAAAAGATCAGAATTTAAAGAAATGCTAGAGTCGAGTCAACTATTTGGCTCAACTGAAACTCGATTAAGTCAACCTCCTATCTATATTTTTATACTTCCTGTATCTATACATACTAACGCGTTTATATTGTGGGTCTCTCCAATTCTAAGATAAAGAGATGGAATCTTAGCCATTAGATCACTTTCATCCTAGCCGTCCATTACTTCTTAAAAAACTCCAGCATATATAGAACAAAAAAAAAAAGAACATACACTCAGTTCTCTAGGAACTGAGTTTTAAGCGAGGAGAAATGAAAAATAATTGGAAAAAGAAAGGAAGTGTTATTTGATATGTTCTTGAGATAGAGGAATCCTTTATAGGGTATATACCGCAATAACGAACACCAGAGAATGAGAATTTTCTGTATGTGTTTATCTGAGATATAACGAACCAGTTGAAAATATATGACCAAATAAACCGTATATAACAATGATACGGGATAACTGCCAAAGCAGTTTTAGGGTTTTCAGGTTGTCAAGTTTTGTCCCCCAATTTCCGAAACTTAATTTCTGAGGAACAACATTTCAGCAGAATCCATTGTATTTCAGCAGAAACACAACTTCAGCAGAATCCATTGTATTTCTGCAGAAACACAACTTCAGCAGCAATTTTACAAAGCAACACATTGGAAATAAAAATTTCCCCGGGGGCTCGCCCTTGGACTGCTGCGCCCCTGGACCACTGCTGGACCCCGTCCCTTAGGGTCTTCGCCCCTAAGATCATAATAAACTCAAGTAGATGTGCACTCCGCACCTCCAAACCTAAATGATGTATTATCATGATAAAATTGGTCAAACAAGTTAATCCAATTACACTAAAATATCCAACATTCCTCCCTATTTTAGTGCAATCCTTGATTAACTAAAACAAGTAATCTCAAACAATCAAACTTTTGCATAAATGAAATGTCGTGACGATTGAATTTCACATTAGTACATTACACATTCCAAATATTTGAATTTCAGGGTGTCGCTTAGGATTGAACCCTGGGAATTCAATATGAATACACGAAGATAATGTACACAAAAGTTTACATACATAGTAGTTCTATCTTGACACATGTTTTACTAGCCTATGTCCTTATCCTTCATAAGCATGTCAAAGCCAAGTCCCAGCTTCTTGAAGCGACTAAACTTCATGCTCATATAGGTAACTCTTTTAGTCTTGCACCTACAATGCAATTTGTCAAAAGAGCTATTAAGAATATATACATTCAACCTCCCTAACTTGTAGGTCTGAACACATACCTTGGGATGATTCTTCTAATGTGTTCCAATCTCTAGATATTAAGCCTTCCACATTGAATTCAGCACCTAGCGTCATACTAGATGGGAATTGGGTATCTTGATATCAGAGATTTCTGATGGACTTTAATCCCATCCCTATAGCCGAATTTTTCACGAGATCTCTATTCAACCCTTTGGTTAAATGATCGGCTAAATTGTGTTGTGTTTTCACAAACACCACAGATATCACACCATTCGTGATAAGATCACGTAATATGCTATGTCTAACACCTATGTGTCTAGACTTCCCATTATATACTTGACTGTATGCCTTAGCCAAAGTAGCTTGACTATCACATCTGATAGAAATGGATGATATCGGTTTAGGCCACAATGGAATTTCATAAATTAAGTTCCTTAGCCATTCAGCTTCTTTACCAGCTGCTGCTAATGCCACAAACTCAGATTCCATTGTTGAATCAGTTATGCAAGTTTGCTTCTTAGATGCCCAACAAATGGCACCACCTCCAAGTAGGTATACCCAACCAGTTGTGGAAGAATGATCTTCTGTATTGGAAATCCAACTTGCATCTGAATAACCTTCAAGAACAGAAGGGAATCCAGTATAAGTCAAACCATAATCCATTGTACCTTTCAAGTACTGAAATACTCTATTAATTGCTCGCCAATGGATTAAACCTGGATTGTGAGTATATCTACTCAACTTTCCAACAACAAAGGCTATATCCGGTCTAGTACTAATCATGGCATACATGAGAGATCCAATAGCCCTTGAATATTCAAGTTGATTCACAGCAACACCTTTATTAGGCACAAGTTTTGTTGTGGGATCCATAGGAGTACCTATAGGAGAACAATCTTTCAGATTAAATTTATCCAACATCTTCTCAATATAATGTGATTGAGAGATAGTAATGCCATGTTCTCTACGTATGATCTTAATGCCAAGAATCACATCAGCCTCCCCCATGTCCTTCATCTCAAACTTAGAGGACAAAAACTCCTTAGTTGTATCAACTTGATCTTGGTCAGTACCAAAGATCAACATGTCATCAACATACAAGCAGATGATTACTCCTTTACCAGAAGCATTAAACTTGCTTTGTATACACACTTATGCTGCTTGGTTTAATGCAAAACCATTAGACAAGATAACATCATCAAATTTCGATGCCCTGCTTGGGAGCTTGTTTCAAACCATAAAGAGATTTAACCAATTTACAAACCTTATTTTCGTTACGGGCATGACAAAACCTGCAGGTTGTCTTATGTAAATCTCTTCATCCAATTCACCATTCAGAAAGGCTGTTTTAACATCCATTTGGTGAATTACTAGATTATGTATAGCCGCAAGTGCTAACAATAATCTAATGGTGGTAATCCTAGCAACATGAGCATAAGTATCAAAGAAATCAATACCTTCCTTTTGTCTAAAGCCTTGGATAACCAATCTGGCTTTATACTTGTCTATGCTTCCATCCACCTTCATCTTCCTTTTGAAGATTCATTTACTATTCAATGGTTTAAAACCGGTGATAAATCGACGGTTTCCAAGTATTATTGTACATAATAGAGTCAATCTCATCTTGGATTGCCTCTTTCCAAAATCAAGACATCCCTTGAAGCCATAGCTTCACTGTAGGTCCTAGGATCTTCATCAATATTGAAACAATATTGATATTGAAATTGAATTTCATTCCTTGATCCTTCGACCAGATATAGTTGGAAATCGCCACCAAAAGATTTGGTTTTCCTTGCTCTTACACTCCTCCTAGGCTCGAAGGCTCGGAGGAGAAACATCACTTGGTCAGATGCACAAAAGTTACTAGAACTTGCAATCATGTCTGCAGGTTTAGGTAAAGATGTAAACCTATCCTCATTGCCAAAATCAGCATCTCGTGACTCAATAACAGAGTGCACGGATACATAATCATTGGGTTCTATGACATAGAATCTATAACACTTAGAATTCTCAGGATAGCCAGTGAATACACAATCTATACCTCTTTGACCTATATTATTTATTTTAGGATCAGTCAATCTTACCACAGCTCTACTGACCCCAAACTCTGAGATAAATCAGTTTTGGTGCCTTTTTATACCAAAGTTCATAAGGGGTTATCTTGTTCCTTTTATTAGGAACTCTATTTAATAAATAACAGGCTGTCAACATAGCCTCACCCCAAAATCCATCACTTAGGCAAGAATAGCATAACATGGAATTAACCATTTCTTTTAATGTCCTATTCTTTCTTTCAGATATACCATTTTGTTGAGGTGTATATGGAGCAGTGGTTTGATGTATTATACCAGTAGATTGAAAATATATTGGATCATAATACTCACCTCCCTATCAGGCGAAGTGTTTTAATCTTCACACCATGATAAAGCTCTACTTCCTCTTTATAAATTTTAAATTTATCAAGAGCTTCATCTTTTGTATGACATAAGTAAACATAGCAGTATCTAGTAGCATCATCAATAAAAGTAACTACATACTTTTTATTACCAAGTGAAGGAGTTGAATGAAAATCACACAAGTCACTGTGTACAAGTTCTAATACCTTAGAATCTCTAATGACATTCTTGGCGAAAGGTTGTCTAGTTATCTTAGTCAACAAACAAGTTTTACACTTTTCACCATTCAATTCAAAAGCAGGTATTAGACTCATTTTTGACATGTCTATCATTCTCTTGTAATGTACGTGTCCTAGTCTAGCATGCCATAATCCAGATTTATCACAATTATTGCTAGAACTAGTAGAAGCCATGCAAACAGAATTATTAACAAACGAAACATCCAAATTTAATTTAAAGATGCCATTAAAATATCCAAAGCCAATAAAGGTTTCATGTCTTGACAAGATATACTTGTCACTTTCCAAGACTTGCTTGTAGCCACAATTATTTAATACAATACCAGATACTAAATTCTTACGAATTCCAGGTACATACACAACATTGTTTAAAAGTAAAGAGTTTCCAAAAGTAAAGACTAGATTAACAGATCCTAGTCCTTTAATTGGTTCAGTTGCAACATTGGCCATCTTTAACATAGATCCATCTTCAATTGGCTTAAAGTCCTTGAACCATTGAAGATTTTTGCATACATGACATGTTGCTCCTGAATCCACCCACCATGATAAATCATCATCCTGCACATAGAATGTTTCAGAGATTATTGATACATAATAATTCTCAACAGAATGATCAGTAGGTACTAAAAACAAACCTGATTGCTTTCCAGGATCCTTGGATCCACTAGCACCAGCCTCGTTTTTACCTTTACCTCCACCCTTAGACCTGCAATCTTTCTTAAAGTGTCCGGGTTTCCCACACTTCCAACAGGTCACTTTTGGTTTCTTATCAGAACCTTTGTTGTTATTGCCTTGCCACTTTCGTTTCCCTTTACCAGCCTTAGAGGATTCACCCTCCTCCACCATGTTCACAGAAGAACCAGCCATGGTTTTAGTACCACCAACAGAACCTTTCTCCATATCACGTATGGATTGTTCAATTTGGAAATGACTTCCAAGTTCAACTAGATTCAATTCCTCTTTCTTATGTTTCAGATTGTTTTTAAAATCTTTCCAAGAGGGGGGCAGTTTATCTATGATACTAGAGACAGAAATTGATTCATCCATTTTCATATCATATTGCGCAAACTGTCCTAATATTCTTTGCAATTCGTGGTACTGTTCCATGACAGGCCTAGTGTCTACCATTTTATAGTTATTAAAATTACCAACAAGGAATTTCTTACTAGACGCATCTTCTGCCATATACTTGGCTTCTAGGGTATCCCATAATTCTTTTGCAGACTCTACGTTTTGATAAATATCGAACAAGGAATCAGACATACCGTTAAGAATATGACCACGACATATGTAGTCTGCGTTTTCCCACTTTGAACGATTACGAGTCTGTTCCAGCGTTTCATTCTCAACAGCCTCAGGGCATGGGGTACTCAGAACATACACCACTTTCAAATTCGTGAGATAAAAGTGCATCTTTTTCTGCCATCTACGAAAATCCCGCCCAGAAAACTTCTCCAACTTTGCAAACGTCTTATTCATGTCTTTCACAGAATCAGGGTTCGTCATCACTAATTGATTTGATCTTTATAGGGTATATACCGCAATAACGAACACCAACGGATATGCTTAATCTTTCAGATCAAATCAATTTGGCGGTTCTACCAAATTATTCAATCGGATACAATTCAGAGAATGAGAATTTTCTGTATGTGTTTATCTGAGATATAACGAACCAGTTGAAAATATATGACCAAATAAACCGTATATAACAATGATACGGGATAACTGCCAAAGCAGTTTTAGGGTTTTCAGGTTGTCAAGTTTTGTCCCTCAATTTCCGAAACTTAATTTCTGAGGAACAACACTTCAGCAGAATCCATTGTATTTCAGCAGAAACACAACTTCAGCAGAATCCATTGTATTTCAGCAGAAACACAACTTCAGCAGCAATTTTTACAAAGCAACACAGTGGAAATAAAAAATTTCCCCCCCAGCCAGGGGCTCTGCCCCTTGGACCCTGCCAGGGGCTGCCGCCCCTTGGACCCTGCTACCGGGGCTGCCCCGGACCCCCGTCCCTTAGGGGCTTCGCCCCTAAGATCATAATAAACTCAAGTAGATGTGCACTCCGCACCTCCAAACCTAAATGATGTATTATCATGATAAAACTGGTCAAACAAGTTAATCCAATTACACTAAAATATCCAACATCCTTTCCATTTCCTTTTCATCTCTTAAAAAAAACTGAGGATTAGTATCCTCTCATGTTTAACTCTCTAATATTCTTCTCATGTTCACATATTGTGAGAGGATATAAATTGGCAGGTCCCATATTTTATCTAACAATGACCCCACTATCTAATTTACTTTTATGTTATTGGTTTAACATGACACAACTTGAGAGACCAACATTAGAGGATCTCAATCCAAAAACTGAAGAGCACAAAAAATATTCCGTTTCTTTTCCTTTCCTTTCAAATTTTAACTCGAAAACTAAGTGTATAGTAAATGAAAACACACACAAACACTCTCATCTCTCTCCACTTTTTAGTTACAACCATTGAGCCACCACGACCAGGAATTGCCGCCATCACCACCACTCTAACTACTGCTTAAATCCTTCATCTTGCATAATATTTTCATTTTCACCACTTTCGTATTTAAACATCGAGTATGGATCAAATGCGAAATATAATTAAAATGAGAAGAATGAGAATAAATCACAACCACAAATATTAGATGCATTCACAAAAATATATGCATCTCCCTATTATTTCTTTTTTCTTATTTAAAATGTGTGAATACAATTTTTTCTCTCTCTTTTCATTTCAATAATTTTTCTCACTAAATCCACACTCTTTAAACATCTCATATCTTGTTTTTGTATTTTATAAATAATCCTTCAACTTACATGATATATACAGAATCGGTCAGTAGGATAGTGACGTTAACAAAAAATTTACTGATAGGTAGTCAAGTTAAACTTTTCTTTTAACATGAATTAAGATAAACTTTGTTATCTCTGTTAGAAATTGGGAAAGACAACTATAAGGCTATTTGTTTAAAATAAAAGTTGTCACATTCTTGCAAACATAGTGTATTTGTAAGTATGGGTGGAAATGAGCTTAGCCGTTTGTAAAAGCTCGGGATCGGATCGGTAAAAAGCTAGAATGAGCCGAGCCTAAACGAGCTCAAGCCCATGCTCGAGCCTAATTTGCAGCTCGTTAATTAATTAAGCTAGAGCCCGAGCTTTACATACAAAGCTCGTTTGGGCTCGCGAGCCTAAATGAGCCTAAACGATATTATGATATTTTAAGTATTAAACATATATACGAGCCGAGTTCGAGCTTATTAACGAGCTAAATACAGATATATTACGAGTCGAGCTCGAGTTCGAGCCAAGCTTTATATTTTCTTTGCCAAATCGTATAAACGAGCCGAACCTGAACCTATATAACATACCACGAGCTGAGCTCGAGCTTAAAATTCAAGGCTCGAAACGAGCCAAGCTCAAGCTCAAGCTTTTTAAAACTTAAATGAGCCAAGCTCGAGCTCTGACAAGCTTGCGCTCGACTCATTTCCACCCCTAGTTGTAATACCATTCTTCTTTCTCAAATTCTTTTACCTTTAAAACAGTAATTTTCTCATTGCATCCCAAACCATTCTTATTTCGCACGGAGTATTATCTTTGTATTAATTATATATTATGCAAAATTATTTGTCCATATTTTCATTTCAAATTGTATTAATTGTTCACTAGAGATTAGGAAAATTGGTCAAAGTTACTACTACATTACACTTACATGAAATTTTTATTTCAAAACTAAAAAAAATAATAATAAAAAGAAAAAAAAAATAGTAATTGGTTACCATTAAAACTTTCATTGTTTAATAAAAGTAAAAAGAAAATGAAAACCAATAGTAGCATATCGTGTAATAAAAAGTAAAAAGAATAAAAAATAATAGTAGCAAATATGTTTTTCAGTGTGTACAACAAGTCAACAATACTACTCAATTTCATCTAAACGAAGTATAGATGAAATAAAATATGGGTGTTGATACTCACACCATTTTATTTGATAGTTACACCATTTTATACAAACTGTATAGCATACCGTACAACACTGTAATGCACAAATTATGGTGAAAGTATAAAAAGTTGTGATGTGAGTATCACCACTCGTAAAATATGACAAATCATACTTGTGTCCAACAAGTTTATCTCCTTTAAAAGCATAAGATATCGTTGGTGCCATGAAGTGGTAAGAAAAAAGCATGGTACTCGCGCAATGTGACGGTGAGTACTCCGTGACTAAATTTTATTGCGAATAAATATTTTTCATTTATATATTTTTTAACAATAACTTTATGTATTTTAATTTTCGGTGAGCTAAATAGTTTAAATTATTACACTCGACCTTATTGCTGATATTTTATATGTGTGTGAGAGAGATATGAAATGGTTTGTTTGTATTTATATAGTAGACGCAATTATATATTTTTAATAATTATTATTATAATAATGATTTTTAGCGATTACACGTTTTTAATAATAAACTTTGAAAACTATTAATAATAAACTTTGAAAACTGTATTTAATTTAATAGAATGTATTGAATTATAAACCTTCCTTTTATAGTAAGTGTGTAAACTTATTATTTTTAAAGCTTCCTTTTTAAAAATGGCCTAACTTAATTAAAATGATTTCAGCTCAACACGTTTTTATTATAACACTAACGATGTGTTCTAAAGTCAAGTGAAAAGGAAGTAAAGATAGTAAAAGTGAAAGTTGTGTTATAGAGTGAATGAAAGTGAAAGCGAATGAGTATATAAAAAGAGGAAAAAAAAAAAGTAAAATTAAAAATAAAAGTTGAATTCTTACTTTACTCCACTAAAATTTACCACTCGGCACCAATGTTTTAAAAACTGATTATTTTATCGACCCGGTTAAGTCGCCGGTTCACCGGATCACCGGTTCACCGGATTACCGGTTTAACCGGTTGAACCGCCGGGTTGAACCGATTCTATACATATATATACTTTTTCATATATTTAATAAGTAGTATTGCATAATCTAATAATTTATCCGTTTTTATTCATACATTCGATTAAACACATGAAAAAGATTGAGACTATACGAATAAGTTTTGCTTTTTAAGTCTACATTTATAAAAATATAGCCAAAATTTTCAAGGTGATTCTAAATTATAAAATGGTTTGTAGTAAAAGTATATTAATTGGTGATTCTAAGATCATATATAAGTATAATTTACTATTTTACAAAATTTTAACAAACATTAGTTATCATGATTTTAACTTTTCAATCAAAGTCATGACCCGGCCGGGTTTATCAAACCGGGTCAACCCGAGTCAACGAAAAACCGGCGGTTCAATCCAGTTCTCAACCATGCAAAAACCCGATCCTATCCAGCCCGGTCTCCGAGCCGGTTTCTGGCTCAACCGGTTGAACCGACCGGGTCAACCCGGGTTTTAAAACATTGCTCGGCACAAAAGTACAAAACACCCTTCCTCGTAATATGTTTGCTAGTGAGTAGTAGTATTACATTGTTTTTCCCGACATACAAAAAAGAAAGACTAATAAACTAGAAAATTTTCAATTTCAGTTTCATGGCCTGTCTGTCTGTGTGACATAAAACCCTCTTTTTGAACTCGATCATATTCTCCTCTGAAACGCCGTTATCTCCTCTCCGTTACGGTAACTCCCCTTTCCTTTTATTCAATCGCAATACTCTGATTTTGTTCTCATTTATTTCAAATTTGTTTTTTTTAGGTTTTGTTATAGTTTAGTTTGCATATGTTTAATTAGTCTGCTAAGCTTATTGTGATGTTTTAAATAAGTACAAAAAGAGGAAAGGAATCCTAAGCTCCAAAATTTGGTACCAAGGTTATGTTTGTTTTTCGCAATACCATGTTTGCGAGACTTTTAAGTTTTTAAAATCAGAATAAAAAAGATTCAGTAAAAATTGAAGTCATTTTTATGTCTAAAAAAGTTAAAAATAAACAAACACTATGGGCGCCTTCAGACTTGGGAGGAAAAAAAAAACTTCTTTTTTGGAAACGTCTGCGCACCTTCAGGCATAAGAGGAAAAGTACCTTTTTGAAAAAACAAACACAACTTAAGTAGTGTTTGGGATTGCATTTGCAGAACAATTTATGTTTTCAAAAGCTGCATTTTTACTAAAGAGTTTTACTTTATAAAACCAACGATAATCACCTTTTTCTAATGGTTTGCTAAACACTGTGACCTGACTTTTATGTGTTTTACAAATACAATTAAAGATGGCTTGTTTGTTTTTAGTTTGTACAAAGTTATCTCTAAATATAATTTCTCTGTAAATACATGATGTTTTTTTAGATAAGCAATTGATGTCTGTTTTCGATGCTGAATAATTATGTAAATATCAGTGACTTATTGAAAAAAGCAACCCCCTCGAGAGTCGTGACTTTTTCTGTTAAGTCATGGTTATAAATTAAGTTTGTAACAAACAATCTTTTGTCGACTTACCGGGAAATTTTCCAAACTAAGAAATTTAAGTCGAAATTGAACACCACCTAAGTATTTGATGACAATTTATGTGCACACAATGCAAGCTTAACTGATATATACATGCTTAATATTAAGGTTTAGTTGCCCATAGTATTGATAAATATAAATATCTGGCATAAGGTTCTCTATCCAACAAAATGAGAAGATGTTTTGAATTCGTAAGAGTAAGCTTTTGGATCGACAAGGAAGTCCATGAACATAGACAGGAACGGCCGTTTTTGAAATTCGACTATTGGTAGTCCATGGACATCTTTGTGCAACACCACAGATGTGTGTGGTTCCTTGTTGCGTTTTCAAGTATACAGGGAATTCTAATCAAAATTGGACCCAAAATAAACTCAAAGTTCACTTGAATATACGTGATTACAGATTTACGATAACAATGTTGGCAGTTGATTTCACTTCACAATGCCGGTCTATAGCTTTAGTAGGTGATTTTTTATTTTATTTTTTTGGTATAGTCAAAGGTATATAATAAAGTTACAATCACTAGAATGCTAGCTCGTTGCTAACAGTGGGGCCAACTTGCCAGTTATCAGATCAAAAGGGTCATTAGTCTGTTAGGTTATCTAGTACATAAGCAGTGTTATGATTGTACTTACATGCTACACCTCTTTAGATTATTTCTAACTTACTATGTAGAGGGGGTGCCTAATTTTATAACACCTGTAGATTATATTGTTTTGCATATCATTATTATCCAAGTTATTAATATTAATATCATTGATCCTTTCTCCCTTTGTCCGTGGCAGAATATGGTATTGACACTAGGAATTTCATGAAGTTTGTATTCTCATTTCGATTTGCGGTAACTCTGAAAGATGAAAATGTGAAGTAGCTTTTTTTGTGACCAAGGAGGTGTAGAGAATTCTGTGGTTCAATTGTAAGCTGCTGAATGGTACTGTGTGGAAACTGGAAAGATGAAGATGGAGCGTATATTGCAGCCTTAATAGGTGAATCACTTGCACCTTTTCTTATTCTTTCCCGGGGCTACTAATTGGATGCAGGCTCACATGGGAATTGGTGATGTGATTTGATAGTTAATTCGAGGTGGCAACTGTACACATTACTTATGGATGGGTCAATTTGGGTTGTGTCGTATATCATACGGGTCAAATAAAACACATGGTAAAAATGGGAATAAGTCAAATGGGTTGCGTTGCAAATGTCCCAAACTCTACTTTAGTGCATACAATCTCCTGTATTGTTTTATTAAAAGATTTAGATTACTGCTGCAATAATATTGTTTTGTAATCATAATACAACACATTTATTATGGATAAACAATAATCAGTCGACAAAAAAGTGTTCAGACTAAGTCCCAGATTTTTCAACCTGCACTAAGAAATTAACCGTTCTAACCCATTACTTAATCTGCTTGATCCACCCATCGTGCCACCTCTATAGTTAATATATCAGCCTTCATCGTGAGGCTTTGTTTGTGCCATCTTAATCTTCCTATATTTTGTTTTCTTCCTTATATTAATTATTGTATATGCAGGGCTATACTTTAATTTATGTTCTATGTAATCAATGCATGGGATAACGAGCATAATGGAAGAAACATCCGAAAACAGTACAGATTTATCTGCTGATGATATTGGCACTATTGAAGAAATTCCCGAGAACTCAATTCTGTCTAGACAAGGGTCTGTTAATCTTGTGCCTTTCATTGGCCAAAGGTTTGTTTCTCAAGAAGCTGCTTATGAGTTCTACTGTAGCTATGCAAAGCAGTGTGGATTCTCAGTTCGGCGGAATCGTACTCGTGGTAAAGATGGTGTAGGGAAGGGGGTTACAAGGCGAGATTTCATCTGCCACCGTGGTGGATATCCACATTTTAAGCCATCAGAGGATGTGAATGTACAAAGAAACCGGAAGTCATCACGTTGTGGATGTCAAGCGTATATGAGAATTGTGAGAAGGTCAGATTTTAATGTTCCCGAATGGCGTATCATTGGTTTTAGCAACGACCATAACCATGAGCTCTCGAAATCAATGGATGTGCAAATGCCGATTCCTGCTTACTGCGCCATGTCCGCTGATGATAAAAGTCGTATATGTATGTTTGCAAAAGCTGGGATGTCGGTAAGGCAAATGCTAAGGTTGATGGAACTAGAAAAAGGTGTGAAACTTGGTTGTTTACTATTCACGGAAATTGATGTGAGGAATTTGCTTCAGTCTTTCAGAACTGTTGACAGAGATAATGATGCTATTGATCTTCTTAAAATGTGCAAGGACAAGAAGGATAAAGATCCAAAATTTCAGTACAACTTCAAGTTAGATGCAAATAACCATCTGGACCACATTGCATGGTCATATGGTTCATCGGTTCAAACTTTTGAGTCTTTTGGCGATGTTGTAATATTTGAGACAACTCACAGGCTGGATGCTTATGATATGCTTCTAGGAATTTGGGTTGGAGTGGACAATCATGGCTCAAATTGCTTCTTTGGCTGTGTGCTTCTACGGGATGAAAGTTTGCAGTCTTTCTGTTGGGCCTTAAAGGTGAGAACCTTTATGAATATATTTTATTCTTCTTATCGCATTCCAGTTTTTCATTTAAAATATTGTTCGATGTTTGATTTACTTGGGATGATTTACAAATATATGGTGCATGGATCCCTTATTATTAGGGAGTGAGAATTCAACTTGAAAATAAGTCTTAGTCATTTCTCACAAACCAATGGATAATGGTGATTTCATTATTTTGTCAAAACATTAGATTGTTAGATTCAGAAAGTTTACTTAGAAATGGGTCGATTTAGGCTGTGTTTCTGCATACAGCCTCAATCGTTCTTTGTTTTTAAATATACCAAATTGTGTGATTATCATTGTAATTATACTATTTTTACAAGCATTATTAACGCATTAATTGCTTATAAGAGTTTATAGAATAGTATACAAAGACTTTCAAGCCAACCCGTTTTGACCTGGGAGGTTACTAAATATAAACACTTGGATTTTTTTTTGTGACCTTTAAGGAGCCATATGAGATGAAAATCTGTTGGATCTAATATAACTTTCTCATCCTATTATCTTTTTAACTCTCTTATATGCCTCCCCTTCTATCTTGATATCTTTTATCCTCTTGTGACAGACTTTTTTAGGGTTCATGAATGGAAAGGCTCCTGAAACAATATTGACCGACCAAAACATGTGGCTCAAAGAAGCACTTGCCATTGAAATGCCAAGGACCAAACATGCCTTCTGCATTTGGCACATCGTTGCAAAGTTTTCAGATTGGTTTTCTGTACTGCTTGGCCCTCAATATGATCAGTGGAGATCTGAGTTTCATAGACTATATAGTTTGCACTCAGTTGACGAATTTGAATTGGGGTGGAGAGAAATGGTTGATAACTATGGACTCCATGAAAACAAGCACATTGTGAGCTTGTATGCTTTACGCACTTTTTGGGCACTCCCATTCTTGAGATGTTACTTCTTCGCGGGAATGACAAGTACCTTTCAACTAGACTTGATAAACACTTTCATCCAGCGGTTTTTAAGTGCACAATCTGTTCTTGAAAATTTTGTGGAGCAGGTATCGTGTTCCTGCTTTTAACTTTCCAATATTTCTTTTGTAGCTTCCATTTGATTAGGTGTGATAATTTGACCCATTTACTTATGAACGGGTTGATTTAGGTTATAATTTATCTCTAATGGGTCAAACAGATAAAATTGAAAAATGGCTTCAAAGGAAAAAGGTCAAAAGTCGCCCAAACTGTATTCTAAATTGCATAAAACCTTTTGAATAATTGTATTTAGAAAAGCAGATTTTTATCTAAATAGTATAATTTCGGTAGTCATATTTGACACATTGATTATCTGTTTAGAAAGTCAAAAATTTGGGCAAAAACTGCACCCAGCCATATCAATATTCCGAAGTCCGAACCCAAATTGACCTCTACATATGATTTGCTGTTTGTATCCAGGTGGAAGTGGTTATGGATGCCAAAGACCAAGTTGCTTTAAAACAGAAAATGATTCGAAGCAGCCAGAAAATATCTTTAAAAACAGGTTCACCACTAGAGTCGCATGCTGCAGCTGTTCTCACACCTTATGCGTTTTGCAAACTGCAAGAACAACTTGTATTAGCTCCACAATATGCCTCCCTATTGGTTGACGAAAGTTACTTTATCGTAAGACACCACACTGAGATGAATGGCGGGTACAAAGTACTATGGGCCCCACATGATGAATTCATTAGCTGCAGCTGCCATGATTTCGAGTTCTCAGGAATCCTTTGTAGACACGTTCTTCGTGTTCTATCAACAAACAACTGTTTTCACATTCCATATCAATACCTACCCATCCGTTGGCGCGATTCCTTAAATTACACAAAACCCCTCCTTATTCCTACTGCAGGTCAATCTACAGGAAATGTCCAGATATTACAGTCAATGGCTTCGACACTTGTTTCTGAATCCATGGAAACAGATGAACGGTTGAGCTTTGCTTGTGACCAAATTAACCTGATGTTGTCTCGTCTCAAAGAGTTTCCTGGATCAGCTAACTCCGTTGATGACATGTCTTATAACAACAGCCCACCCGATTCTCTAATATTTCCAGAAGTTGATTCTGATGTTAATTTTCAAAGCTTCAATGGTAATCCTCATGAATCTTTAATTATAGGGAAGCTGAAAGAAAGGTCAGATAATCTAAGGAAGCGTAGGCGTTGCTCTGTACCCTGCTGTGGGCAGTTCGGGCATGATTCTGATGAGTGCCCGTTGATGGGAAGTGATATGAATGGGGATGGTCTAGGGTTTCTATAGGTTTATGTTCGTAAAGGTTAGATGTATAATCTTATTTTGTTATTATGTCATCACACATTGAAATTAAAATCCTTATCAATAGAATGGCAGCTCTTTTTGCGTAATCATTATATGTTCATCTTTTTCTTTAATTACTAGAAGGGCAAATTGCATAAAATCGTTGCTGATTTTGGTTCATATTCAGTTACAGGTAATTATCTCTTTTTCATCCAAAAAAGTTCTTGATAAAAATTCTTTAATTTAGGAAAGATTTGATTTAAAGTAATAAGTATACCTTGCCGTTTGTGAAGCACTGCGTGTCAGTAATTTTGACCATCTTGACTTATTTTGATGCGGTGCTGACTTGTGGCACTTAGAAACCAGTTATCTGCTGGGCAGACGGAGTTAAGTACGCGAAATAAAAAAAAGGGGACCCATTTGGCCTATCTAGACTGGGCTTCTTGAATATTCTGATCACATGGACAGACTTGGTTCAAGCTTGATGACAATGCAGTTTGTGGCCATTTTGCACTTACACGTTGTAACTCTGTACTGCATTGTTTGAGTGCTTTATCGAATAAGGTTTGTTTCTCTTGCATTTTTGTAACATATAAGATGGTGGATGAACTTTTTCACCAGATCCATAAACAATTTTGTATATACATATAGTATTATAGGATTATGTATACATGTAGGAAATTAGGATTAAGAATTTGCTGATTAAAGAATAGGGATATCTGATCATAGGCTATCAAACATGTTGCCCCAAGTTACCTAGATACTAGATGGTTAGGGAAGGTTTAACATTTAACCACGCGTTTTATTAGCCTCTACGTAGTATTTTGGCCTGCACCACAAACGAACCAAACTGGACTACTTTCTGTCTGTGTTACTTTTGTTTCTTGAGACATTCATAGAAAGATCAGACCCCAGTTGATCGAGTCATTAAGTTTAAACATGACTCGAGCATGTTCGAGTCAAACTCTATCGAGTTACAAATAAATTTTCAGTACAAAAAAAAACAACTCGAAAATATATAATGAGCTGTGTGGAGTTTATGAGAATACAAATTTATATTGTTTATTTCATGTCCTGTGTTAAAAAGAAAGTTCGATTATATATGTAACTAGGGCTGCTAAAGAGTCGAGGTTTCCTTGAGTTATTCGAGTTTGAACTTAAGTCTAACTTAATCAAGCTCCTGAATTGGCCTTTCCTAATCAACCCGCATAGTGATGATATGCATATAAAATGAAGAGTAAATTACACCATTCGTTTATGGCTTTGACCATTGCACCGTGTCCTTAAGTGTGAAACGTTATGTTAACTTCTCACTAACGTCAGTTAACTCACTTAACCCATGAGGGCATATATTTCCCAAGTACATTGCATTTATTAAAATTCATTTTTCACATTTAAACATAAAATATCCAATTTTCCGGCCACCACCCTCTCGTCGAATTTTTTCCGGTGAACCCTTCTTAGCCGAATCAAATGATCGATCACCTTAATAAACACCAAACACAAAATTCAAACCAACCCAATCTTATCAATATGGCCATTAACAACTCAAACAAACCTTAAAGTTAAGTTTACTAGCTTCATTGGCTTAGGCTCATTTAAACAAAACATGATTAAGGCTAGAGGACCATGCACCATTTGAGGAAACACAAATGCGGTTATGTAAAACACAGAGATGCAAACACCCTAACCTGAGACAAAATGGACCCTAAGACTAAGCTAAACCGAGCACATCCTAATCGTTCCACAATTAAACCAAAGCATACGCTATTGAGTGATCCAAATCGAACCATAACAACAATATCAATGTAGTGGATGGCAAAGCTTATCAAACCTTATGTAAAATATGTTTTTAACTCAAATAAGTGAAGAAGATGATGAGAAATGATAGAAAACGATTTTGTTAACTTACCAACGAGAAGAGAAGAAAGATAGAGACGGATAGATGTAAACTCGACCCGAAATCATTTTGTTTCCACTCGACAACAACAATTACAACATCACCATTTTATTTCGAGCACATCCGAAACCAAAACAAAATAAACAACAACGACAATAACAACAAGAGCATTATCAACATTACATCATAGACCTTACAAGTCAATTTCTCTACCCATGAGATGATGAGATACTAAAAACAAGTACTATTAGACTAATAAAAAAAACCTCATTTCTACAACTCAAAGTACACCTTTTCCATAGCTGAGTAGACAAGGTTGAGAACATTGGGTACTGCTTCGAGGACATCCTCAGGATTGATCACACCACCTCCTTCAAGAAACAAAGTCAACAAATTCTTGAAAACCCACTAGCAAAGCCACCCTCTCATAATCGATGGATCCACGATGTGGTGAGGTGGTGGTGGCACGTGAGTGTATACCAAGAGGTGGGGGAGGGTTTTTAGGCGTGACGTACCTAGTGGATCGTGGGGGTGTAGTGTGGTAGGCGGTGTGACGGTAAGGTGGTCGGCGGCTAGAGATGGTGATCATGATGATGTGTGTTTTCTGATGTACAACGATTTATGTAATTTTACTTTAGTTAACGGGAAATGACGGATATACCCCTTTAAAAACCTTAGTTAACGGACGTTAGTGGGAATTTGTGGGCCCGTTGGACGTGCATAACGTTCACACTTAAAGGAGGTCAAAGGACTAAACCATGCGGTCAACGCAAAC
The DNA here is from genome assembly GCA_910596185.1 of Chrysanthemum makinoi. NCBI lineage: Eukaryota > Viridiplantae > Streptophyta > Magnoliopsida > Asterales > Asteraceae > Chrysanthemum > Chrysanthemum makinoi. The sequence continues at coordinate 184,369,045 of OU343216.1, forward strand.
CACAAGGACGAACGGTGTAATTTACTCTAAAATGAATATGTTTATGGACTAATGACATGTGGTATAGATTTGTAGATACTCTTGTAAAATGAGAGGTCTAGCTAGGAAACTGGTGTCAATGTATAGATTTGTAGATACGCTATATGTATGGTATGGTGGCATCAAAAATTGGTGACATTGAATGAAAGGTGACACGTTACTGAGAATAACATCAAATCATTTCGCACACAACCTTAGAAAATGAGCTCACTAAAAGACATCTGAACCACACACAAAAAGCGGTAGAGTTGGGATGACACTGTCCCTAAACACCAAAAATTACTTCAAGAGGCGTGTGGAGTGACATTGAATGTACGTCATCGAATGATACTAAAATGACTTTGTAACACCATGTGATCTCATAGCCATATTATAATATACTAGCAGATACTCACATACTAGCAGATACTCACGCGTTTTAACGATCTGTATCCTGTAATTAAAATTTTCGGCAAATCATACTTTTCAAGTATAAGCTTTTCTTAACAATAATTTTACGAGAACTTTATATTAAAGTTAACTTTACACAATAGCCAATAATTATATAAAAAACTATATTAAGTTCGATAAAAACGTATATTGTAATAGACCACATCATTATTTTGAAAACCCGACACAACATCAAATCGCCCACTTAACGCGTTCATCATTTAAAAAAAATAGACCACATCATTACTTTATCTAAAAAGGCATATATAAATGAATTATGTGCACATAATGATTGTTGTAATTCTAACGTGTTATCATATACGCAGTACTTACTTAAAAAACAAGAGTATTACAGTAAAATGTGTTTTGTTACTAAAGGGCTAACAAATAAACGAAAGAAATATTGAATTTTGGGCTTGTACTTTTTTTTACCTTATACATGAATATTAGGGTTAATCTGTTTTTCTTATCGTCATGTAAATCAAATCATCATTCTCAGTTCTGCATCTCTAAGCAGCATAATGACGTCTCCGGTTATATCTTTGAACTTCTCTTGTTCTTTTGCTTTGAAAATTTATTGTTATTGAATTCTAAAGATATTGAATCTTTTTTATTATCTATATTACTCTTCATCTATAATAAGTTATCATCTCTTATAAAACTTATCTGAGATGCATGAGATTTGTTGATGTTATAATATATTGTATGTAAAGTTTTAACTTCTCATTTTTTTTTTCATTGCTCGTTTGTTTTTGTGTTTTTATTGTTTATGATTAAAAAGAAAAAAGTGTAACTGCAATTAAGAATTTGTTCCAATAAAGATCATGAAAAACTAAAGATCAAATAAAACCATTCTCACCACTCATTTTTTCATCAAAACAATAAAATAAACATTTCAACTTCACATTTTTTAAAACTAAATATCTCACAAACCATTAATCATTAGACGAAACTAATCATACCATCACGACAAGCATAAAATTACCTTTAATTTGATATCCCATCATATACTTTCTACGAAATTTTTTTCCGACTTTTTCGTGGGTTTAGGGTTTACGGTTAGGGTTTAGGTGTTTAGGGTTTAGGGGTTTACTTAAGCTTTTTATTAAGTGTTTATCACGTTTAGCGGATATTTAGGTAATATCATATGTGATATTATACTATTAGTGATTTACATATCATATTTTTATTTAGGGGTTATTGGGTTTTATATTCAAATTAGTGTTTTATCATATTATTTTTAGATTTTTGTGTTAACAAATTTCAAGAGTAAAAAATTTCATTTATAGTGTAATATATCGAAAAAAACGAAAATAAAAAATAAGTTTGTCGAAAGTATACAATATTGGATCTATCTATAGAAAGATTAATTTTATTCTTGTCGCAATGGTATAATTAGTTTTATCTAACTATTAACGGTTTATGAGATATTTAATTTTTAAATATAAGGGTGAAAGTGAATTTAATTAATTTGATTAAAATGAATGGTTGAAAATGATCCATTTGATCTTTAATTTTTATGTGATCTTTATTGATCTCAAATTAATATGAATCTTGTATCCAACGGGATAATCATGTTTGGCCAATATAATTAGATTAGATAGCAAATGTATAATAAGTGCCTCCAAAGTAATCAAGTGCTTCTCTTCTTTTAAATCTCTTTAAGGTAAGTACTATTACCATTGTACAAATTATTTATTTTGTGTCAAAACATTTTTACAGTTTGTAATTAAAGTAGTTCATCTTAATAACATACCTGATGGGAGTTGTACATTTGACATATATGTACGTGTTTTAAGATGTGTGGTTTTTTAAGTGTTTGGCTTATTGGATTTTAACAATAGATGATTAGTAGCTTGATTAGATTGTACAATATGGTAACATGGTTGTATATTTGAGTGAGATGGTGATTTAAATAGTGCATTAATTGTATTTGTTAATTATTTGTGCTTTAAATAGCTATAATTTTATTTTATTTATTTATTTTCTAAATAACTTGTGATGCTTAAAATGTATTGTATTGATTAGTGGCTTGATTAGATTGTAAAATATGGTAAAATGATTGTATATTTGAGTAAGGGCTGATTTAAATAGTGTATTAATTATTTGTGTTAATGTATTTGTACTTTAAATAGTTGTAAATAATGTTTTTTTTACTTGTAATAATTAGACCCCCAACCCTCACATCACTTCACTTTCTACCTCAACGACACATCACTTTTCTCTCTCTTCACAACCATCTCACTTTTCACTCTCAAACATCTCACACCACTTCACATTTCAAACACATTTTTTTAATTTATTAAAATAACCCACTAAATATCTCTCATACACTTACAAACTCCAAAAAGATGAAGAACGGCGAGATCACCCTGGTCTCATGTATCCTAAGGATGCCAACCGGACCCTCCCCCAAGGACCTGGCCTCAGGCAATGAGCACCTGTCCCAGTGAATGTACTTATCAGGAGGTGGGATTTGAACCCCGGTCATTTTCTCCAATATGCCCCTCGTTGACCAGTCAATATGAGCATTTGTGGTGGAGGGTTCGTACCAATTGAAAGCTTTTAGGCCAATGGGGAGATTCGAACCCCGGTCTATTGACACAAGGTTGGAAGCTCTTATCATTGGACTAAAGGCCCATTAACAAAGAAATAATAAAATACCCACTACGCACGCAATGTCGCAACCCAAAAGGTGAAACATTCACCTTTGACTGCACTTTTTCGTCCTTGTCAAACCCTCACCTCACCTCCCCCAATGGTGCTTGACGCGTGACTCCTTTTGCCGATTCCTCAGTGAGCTCCTTTTGAGGGTAGCCTTAAATTGTATAGATAGACTTGTATTTGTTTAATGCCAAAAGTAATACAACTTTTTTCATTATAAGTAAGTGTTGAATCTTAATTTTTTAAATCTTTTATTTTGAAAACGTCTTAAATAAGTTATAATGTAGTATAAATAATCGTCTCCAAAATAAATCAGTTTAGAAAGCAATCACTCAGTCTTACAAATTAAATCGAAGAAAATGATAAAATAATACAATGATGATCGAATGTATTACTTGGATTACATAAATGGATGAATTTTACATTAATCTTGATGATAAATTAACTTTAAGAACTCCAAAATTAAATTACTTGGTTCAAACTAGTTGCTTAATATTCTACCAACTTGCTAGTTTTTAATAAATCCGCTGTTAAAAAAAAAAACTAGTTGCTTAATAAAGGGTAGATCGTCAATAAAGCAAATAGATATATAACCTCAATTAACAACCAACAAGACCCTAGTATATTACTATTAGCTAGTAACTTCTTATGTACCTCCATAAACTAATTAAGATGCTGATTTTTGACAAGACACTATCAATAAACTAGGTCCAAATTCATGGGTACATCTAGTTTGGAGACATTCTTTTTGCCATATGATTCTTTATTCTATCAAATAACTACAATTATACCATGAAATGTGCTGAGAAGACAACCATTGATCAACATTCCTTTTGTCACAACTATTCTCTATTCTCCATTCCATATTAGAGCATCAATTGCGAAAATTAGAAGAGAATAATGTACGTGGTGTTAGGAATGGGTGGTGTCGTCCGAGATTGGTGGTACATTAGCCGTAGCGAATTTATTGCTTCGTGTGCTTCCAGCCAGAGGACTCCGGTGGGTGGGTCGAGGGTGTATGTGTTCTCCAGAATACGAAACAATGAAGATGGTTGAGTCCGTATTGCTTTGCTCCACTTGTTTCCTTGCCCCACAAGCTTTTGTTGTGCTACACTTGTAGTAGTTTCTGATAACGCAAACACAAACCATTTCATTTACCAATTACCAATAGTAAATCATGCACAGAATATGTAGCCAATAACTTGAAGTTTATATAAATAAAGCAAATATTGTATACTTCCTATATGTGAAGATAGATATAACAATATCTTTCTAGATATCTCAAAAGTGTAGTGCAGTAGTGGTGTAATCTTTAGCAACGTTAGAATCAATATATATTGAGCAAAGATCGTAGCTATTGTTGTAATATGTCCACGAACTTTTAAAGTTCGAGAGCTACTATTATTACCAATATAAGTCGAATATATCTGCAATCTATGACAATTTTGTTATGCTATGATTTTAAAAACATGCATACCTAGTTGCTAATTTTTTCGGTGTCAGGATACAAAACATGTCTTATTATAATTGTCATTGTCGATTGAAATCGATCATTGTCACGTTTGCAAGATTAGTATAGGTTCTTAAGTATGGATGTCACACAAAATTATTACATGCACCAAAATTAACATGACTGAAATTAAAAGGAACCTTGGATAAGGAGAGCCTTTGATAGGTTTTTGACCATATTTTCTCCATGCCCATGTATCATTGTTGCTTAATTCCTCTTGTGTCAATTCGACTACCACCTTCTTCTGCTGGTTTTTCCTACATATTCAAACACTTTTCTACTTAAAATCTACTTTAATGGAATAAAACTAAATATTTGGACATCTGTGTACAAGTATTTGTGGTTACCTTTTTCTAGTTGGAGTTTCAATGGTAAAAGAACTAGAACCAGCATCTGTCACTAGTTGTTGTTCATCATCAAAGGACACAACCGCGGTATTGGTGTTTAGCGGCTGAGAACACCCTTCTTTGTACACTTCCTCTAATCCCTCTAAAGGGTTCTCACTAGAATTGGAGTAAGAAAACAGGTTCATGTCGTTTTCGGATGCTAAACATTCCATGTTGTCAAAATCATCGTCGAAATCTTCGACGTTGGTCGTTGTGTTTGTACCGGATGTGGCGTTAGCATCATTAGAGATGGTGTTGCAACTCCTAACCACAGCATGCAAGTCCCATTCATCATCCATTTCTTTAGAGTTTTCTTTTTGCAAGAAAGTGCCCTTTGTGTAGAGTCAACCGGGTGGTGGTGGAGAGCAGCCACAAAAGGGTTGACTTTTGAGAGATCGTGTGGTTCAAGGGTGCTTTGACTTTTTGATTATGGAATTGATATACTCAAAGTAAAAGGTGAATATATGGTTATATAGGAACACACAAGTTGTGTGTTTCTTTCTTTTGACTTTTGTACCAAATTGTCAAAGGTGGCCCATCTTGATTTGCTTTGACCTAGGTAAACCATGTGTATGGGAGATTTGAAGTAATTCTAAAGTGTTACCTTAGTCCATTTAATAGTAAGATTAAAATATACCTTTAGATCTAATCTAATATAAAGTTGTTTGAGTTAGTGGGCTTTGGTAACTACCCAAACATGCAAGTTGGACCCACTGCTTTAGATCCTTTTTAGTGTTTGACTTTTTTACCTTTTTTATTTAAGCGCAAGGGTCACGCTTGGGGAATTTACTTGTACATTCGGGCTCTTTCTTTGTCAATGTTAATAAAATCCTTCTTATTCCATAAAAAACTTAGTTTTGTTTTAAGCATGGCTTTTCTATTATCAATTTTAACATCCTAGACTATTTGCGTACAGCGACGACAGTATATAGTAACATTAATTTGTGTTGTGCAGTTTTTTTTATATATACATGTGCGTAAAGTAAGTGGTTTAAAATTTAAATCGTAAGTTAGTAGTTTAAATCATAGCTGTTAAGATCTCGATCTAGCTCTTAAGATCTTCGGATTTTACGATCACGTTAAAACGAAAACGAGTTGACTCTTCATAGGATCTTAAAAAGCATAAAATCTTAAGTAGAGTATCGATCTTACCATAGGATCGTAAAATACTTTCCTTGAGTTAACTAACTAATCAACTATAAACGAATAAATTTTGTTAAAGTAAAACAATAACGCAATGCGAATACTTATAAATATTCTATAAGAGTGAAATATATTGTATATAAGATTAAAATATTCATGTCATTGATCATCGACTAAATATTTTAGTATTTTAAATTGTTACACGTTGCATTTTCATATTATTATAACTTTAAAAACTCTTTTTATTTTCTTTTCAAAAACATGTTATATAATAATGAGTAAATTTTCGTCCTTGTGGTTTGCGTTGACCGCAGGGTTTCGTCCTTTGACCAGCACCGTTCGTCCTTAAGTGTGAAACGTACCAAAAGCGTTAAGTTTGATTTGTTAAAGTCGGGTAAAAATACTATACCATAAAGATATACCTCAAGCCATTCACCTATTTTTCTTGTTGCCTATTAAAATGTAAAAACAATCTTCACTAAAACATTAACCAGTACCTTACCTGGTTGTACTAGCACTCAATTGTCAATAGACGTTTCAAGACAATGAACAAAAAACAAGCCCTCCTATAATCCCTGCTATCAATCTTTTCAACACATACAAAACTAAACAATGCTAAACCCTTTGTGTATCTTTCACATATCCTTATCAATTCAGATTCTAAGCCGCATGTTAAAAATATGAAAACCAAATGCGCAGATTAACAATATTTTTAGGATTCAATATATATTTTTTAACGACCGATCGTGAGATCGAGATGAGCAAGAACAAGAAAGAATTCGATTACAAAGATTTATTTCACTCGAATTGAACACTATAAAAGTGAAGAAAACTTATGTATAAATGAATGAAGAGGATGATGTATTCTTGCTTTCTTGAACTTAACTTCTTCTCGTCTCTCTCCCATGGCCGCGTTCTAGTACCCTCATGTGAGGTCTAACAATATAGGTAAATAATGATATCAACTTATTAGTAGGTTTGATGTTTTGGTGTATGAGGCAGTGGATGCAAAGAAGTTATAATAAGGTATTAAAGCATTTTAACAGCAAAAGATTGTATTTTTTTATTATTGTAATTTACTCTATAATAATTTTTTAATAAGAATTACTATCCCACATCGATATTATGATCTTAATCTATTTCTTGAGGTTTACATTGCTTTTTATAAGATGGTTTTAAACAAATGTATTTTCTCTTTATATGTATTATAGATATATACAAAGGCGGAGCAAGAAAATTTTGCTCGAGGGGGCAAACTTTAATAATTTTCAGAAACTATACTACAAATTAGTTCTTAAAGATGGGTGCAAATAAAAAAACAATATATTTTAGAAAATTTACACTACATTTTTTTTGCTAGGAAACACGTACCCCTTGTACCTCATCCTTTTCTCTGCCCCAGGATATATATCTTACATAAAACAAATATAAATGGATTACAATATAGGAGGGTACCCACACATAGCGAAATTTAAAAGTATAAATAATTATAGTTGCGAAATTGTGGTTAAATGTTTAGTGTGTGAAATTGATGAATAATGTTTATTAGGTCAATCTTTAAACTTATACTTAGTCTATATGGATGTAAATTATACAGTAATAACTAAAGTAATTGGGAGTATATGAGTAAATTAGTAATTTTACCATTCTCTCTTTAAGATTTTTAAATAGATGTATTTACTCTTTACATATATAGTAGGATCTTATAACCTTGATCCGACTCGAATCGAGTTATTCGGTTCGATTTCGGTTTTAATATCTATTTTTCGGTTCAATTTTTTGTTTGATTTTTTAGGTTTGGTCGGGTCAGGGTTTGACCCGATCCTCACTTAGCAGAGCCCGTTGCACACATAGGACTAAACATAAGTAGCTAAAGTTTTTATATTTACATGTGTGTCTAGCTCAATAGTCAATACTGCTAAGTTACAAATTAAACTGTTGTAATGCTTATAAATGAAGCAAGATTACCACATATGTAAATGAGCTACCAAAGATTTCACAAAATAAAAGAGAAAAAACGAGTGTGGGTGGCCCCCATCAAACACTTGTAGCAAAAGAATGAAGATTTCCTATCAGTTTCAAACTTTCAATTCATATTGTCAATGGCCAAAAAGATCCTTTGTATCGTTTGTCCCACATTGTGAGGTTGTCTAAGTTTAAGGGACCTTCTAGAAAGGTATAATCCGTTTTAGGTTAGATATTAGCAATAGAGAACAAATATGAGTGACATAGTTGTTGAATGATGCAAATCCCG
>OU343216.1:184377569-184409301 GCA_910596185.1 Chrysanthemum makinoi
TTTTGGAGTTTTAAGTGTATGAGAGATATTTAGTGGGTTATTTTAATAAATTAAAAAAATGTGTTTGAAAAGTGAAGTGGTGTGAGATGTTTGAGAGTGAAAAGTGAGATGGTTGTGAAGAGAGAGAAAAGTGATGTGAGTTTGAACAAGTAAAAAAAACATTATTTACAACTATTTAAAGTACAAATACATTAACACAAATAATTAATACACTATTTAAATCAGCCCTTACTCAAATATACAATCATTTTACCATATTTTACAATCTAATCAAGCCACTAATCAATACAATACATTTTAAGCATCACAAGTTATTTAGAAAATAAATAAATAAAATAAAATTATAGCTATTTAAAGCACAAATAATTAACAAATACAATTAATGCACTATTTAAATCACCATCTCACTCAAATATACAACCATGTTACCATATTGTACAATCTAATCAAGCTACTAATCATCTATTGTTAAAATCCAATAAGCCAAACACTTAAAAAACCACACATCTTAAAACACGCATATATATGTCAAATGTACAACTCCCATCAGGTATGTTATTAAGATGAACTACTTTAATTACAAACTGTAAAAATGTTTTGACACAAAATAAATAATTTATACAATGGTAATAGTACTTACCTTAAAGAGATTTAAAAGAAGAGAAGCACTTGATTACTTTGGAGGCACTTATTATACATTTGCTATCTAATCTAATTATATTGATTTAAGATCATTTGAGCATGTAAGATTATTTAGATCAAATTGATCAATCTCCACCTCCATTTTATTCGATCTAATGGATTGCATTAATCCCAACAATTTAAAACCCATATTTTCACTTTCTATTTTTTCAAATATTAATATCTTCAAAACCGTTAATCGCAAGAAAAATATATCATTATGACGAAGCATTTAATTATCTTTCTATGATAGGCACTTTGATATACTGACTAAAATTTTTATTTTCGTATTTTCACTTTTTTTTAGCTGCTTTACGCTATCAAATTTGCATCAAAAAATTCATATATGATAAAACACTAATTTGAATATCACATGTGATATTAGTGTAATATCATATATGATATGTAATATCACATGTGATATTAGTATAATATCACATATGATATTACATATAATATCACATGTGATATTACATATGATTTTTTCATGTAAATTTTAATAACGTAAAAAACGAAAAATAACGAAAAGCGCGAAAAAACGAAGCTTTTTTCAAAGATAATAAAGTGCCCTCGGCTTCATAGAAAGATAATTAAATGTTCGTCGAGATTCAATAAAATATTTTCACTTTAACGAATTAACGTTTAAGAGATATTTAAATTATAAAAATATGCCAAATAATAAAACCCTTTTAATCTCAACGCATTGATTTCTTTTAGACGGGATTTGCATTTAGCCTTTGGTATGATGTGGAAAAGTTTGACATGAAAATAACTCTCCTCAATTATATTGGCCAAACATGATTATCCCGTTGGATACAAGATTCATATTAATTGCAGTTACACTTTTTTCTTTTTAATCATAAACAATAAAAACACAAAAACAAACGAGCAATGAAAAAAAAAATGAGAAGTTAAAACTTTACATACAATATATTATAACATCAACAAATCTCATGCATCCTGGTGATAAGTTTTATAAGAGATGATAACTTATTATAGATGAAGAGTAATATAGATAATAAAAAGATTCAATATCTTTTTAGAATTCAATAACAATAAATTTTCAAAGCAAAGAACAAGAGAAGTTCAAAGATATAACCTGAGACGCCATTATGTCGCTTAGGAGATGCAGAACTGGTAATGATGATTTGATTTACATGACGATAAGAAAAACAGATAACCCTAATATTCATATAAGGTAAAAAAAGTACAAGCCCAAAAATTAATATTTCTTTTCGCTTTATTTGTTAGCCCTTAGTAACAAAACACATTTTACTGTAATACTCTTTGTTTTAAGTAAGTAATCGCGATAGTGATGTAACATCGTTAGGAATTACAACAATCATTATGTGCACATAATTCATTTATATATGCCTTTTTAGATAAAGTAATGATGTGGTCTATTTTTTTAAATGATGAACGCTGCTAAGTGGGCTTACTGATGTTGTTGGTTTTCAAAATAATGATGTGGTTCTATTACAATATACGTTTACTCTAACTAATATAGTTTTTTATATAATTATTGGTTATTGGTAAAGTTAACTTTAATATAAAGTTCTCGTAAAATTATTGTTAAGAAAAGCTTATACTTGAAAAGTATGATTTGTCAAAATTTTACCATGTGATACTGATCGTTAAAACGCCGCGGAGTATCTGCTAGTATGTGAGTATCTGCTAGTATATTATAATATGGCTATGAGATCACATGGTGTTACAAAGTCATTTTAGTATCATTCGATGACGTACATTCAATGTCACCCACACGCCCTTTGAAGTAATTTTGGTGTTTTAGGGACAGTGTCATCCCAATCCTACCTCCGCTTTTGTGTGTGGTTCAGATGTCTTTAGTGAGCCTATTTTCTAAGGTTGTGTGCGAAATGATTTGATGGTTCTCAGTATCGTGTCACCTTTCATTCAATGTCACCCAATTTTTGATGCCACCATGTACCATACATATATGTATCTACAAATCTATATACATTGACACCAGTTTCTAGCTTTGGGGACCCCCTCATTTTACAAGAGTATCTACAAATCTATACCTTTTAATGTTAGAAAGTTAACATGTCATTAGTCCATAAACATATTCATTTTATATGCATATCATCACTATGCGGGTTGATTAGGAAAGGCCAATTCAGGAGCTTGATTAAGTTAGACTTAAGTTCAAACTCGAATAACTCAAGGAAACCTCGACTCTTTAGCAGCCCTAGTTACATATATAATCGAACTTTCTTTTTAACACAGGACATGAAATAAACAATATAAATTTGTATTCTCATAAACTCCACACAGCTCATTATATATTTTCGAGTTGTTTTTTTTTGTACTGAAAATTTATTTGGAACTCGATATAGTTTGACTCGAACATGCTCGAGTCATGTTTAAACTTATTTGGAACATGCTCTGAAGTTCTATGAATGTCTCAAGAAACAAAAGTAACACAGACAGAAAGTAGTCCAGTTTGGTTCGTTTGTGGTGCAGGCCAAAATACTACGTAGAGGCTAATAAAACGCGTGGTTAAATGTTAAACCTTCCCTAACCATCTAGTATCTAGGTAACTTGGGGCAACATGTTTGATAGCCTATGATCAGATATCCCTATTCTTTAATCAGCAAATTCTTAATCCTAATTTCCTACATGTATACATAATCCTATAATACTATATGTATATACAAAATTGTTTATGGATCTGGTGAAAAAGTTCATCCACCATCTTATATGTTACAAAAATGCAAGAGAAACAAACCTTATTCGATAAAGCACTCAAACAATGCAGTACAGAGTTACAACGTGTAAGTGCAAAATGGCCACAAACTGCATTGTCATCAAGCTTGAACCAAGTCTGTCCATGTGATCAGAATATTCAAGAAGTCCAGTCTAGATAGGCCAAATGGGTCCCCTTTTTTATTTCAAGTACTTAACTCCGCCTCTGCCCAGCAGATAACTGGTTTCTAAGTGCCACAAGTCAGCACCGCATCAAAATAAGTCAAGATGGTCAAATTACTGACACGCAGTGCTTCACAAACGGCAAGGTATACTTATTACTTTAAATCAAATCTTTTCTAAATTAAAGAATTTTTATCAAGAACTTTTGGATGAAAAGAGATAATTACCTGTAACTGAATATGAACCAAAATCAGCAACGATTTTATGCAATTTGCCCTTCTAGTAATTAAAGAAAAAGATGAACATATAATGATTACGCAAAAAGAGCTGCCATTCTATTGATAAGGATTTTAATTTCAATGTGTGATGACATAATAACAAAATAAGATTATACATCTAACCTTTACGAACATATACCTATAGAAACCCTAGACCATCCCCATTCATATCACTTCCCATCAACGGGCACTCATCAGAATCATGCCCGAACTGCCCACAGCAGGGTACAGAGCAACGCCTACGCTTCCTTAGATTATCTGACCTTTCTTTCAGCTTCCCTATAATTAAAGATTCATGAGGATTACCATTGAAGCTTTGAAAATTAACATCAGAATCAACTTCTGGAAATATTAGAGAATCGGGTGGGCTGTTGTTATAAGACATGTCATCAACGGAGTTAGCTGATCCAGGAAACTCTTTGAGACGAGACAACATCAGGTTAATTTGGTCACAAGCAAAGCTCAACCGTTCATCTGTTTCCATGGATTCAGAAACAAGTGTCGAAGCCATTGACTGTAATATCTGGACATTTCCTGTAGATTGACCTGCAGTAGGAATAAGGAGGGGTTTTGTGTAATTTAAGGAATCGCGCCAACGGATGGGTAGGTATTGATATGGAATGTGAAAACAGTTGTTTGTTGATAGAACACGAAGAACGTGTCTACAAAGGATTCCTGAGAACTCGAAATCATGGCAGCTGCAGCTAATGAATTCATCATGTGGGGCCCATAGTACTTTGTACCCGCCATTCATCTCAGTGTGGTGTCTTACGATAAAGTAACTTTCGTCAACCAATAGGGAGGCATATTGTGGAGCTAATACAAGTTGTTCTTGCAGTTTGCAAAACGCATAAGGTGTGAGAACAGCTGCAGCATGCGACTCTAGTGGTGAACCTGTTTTTAAAGATATTTTCTGGCTGCTTCGAATCATTTTCTGTTTTAAAGCAACTTGGTCTTTGGCATCCATAACCACTTCCACCTGGATACAAACAGCAAATCATATGTAGAGGTCAATTTGGGTTCGGACTTCGGAATATTGATATGGCTGGGTGCAGTTTTTGCCCAAATTTTTGACTTTCTAAACAGATAATCAATGTGTCAAATATGACTACCGAAATTATACTATTTAGATAAAAATCTGCTTTTCTAAATACAATTATTCAAAAGGTTTTATGCAATTTAGAATACAGTTTGGGCGACTTTTGACCTTTTTCCTTTGAAGCCATTTTTCAATTTTATCTGTTTGACCCATTAGAGATAAATTATAACCTAAATCAACCCGTTCATAAGTAAATGGGTCAAATTATCACACCTAATCAAATGGAAGCTACAAAAGAAATATTGGAAAGTTAAAAGCAGGAACACGATACCTGCTCCACAAAATTTTCAAGAACAGATTGTGCACTTAAAAACCGCTGGATGAAAGTGTTTATCAAGTCTAGTTGAAAGGTACTTGTCATTCCCGCGAAGAAGTAACATCTCAAGAATGGCAGTGCCCAAAAAGTGCGTAAAGCATACAAGCTCACAATGTGCTTGTTTTCATGGAGTCCATAGTTATCAACCATTTCTCTCCACCCCAATTCAAATTCGTCAACTGAGTGCAAACTATATAGTCTATGAAACTCAGATCTCCACTGATCATATTGAGGGCCAAGCAGTACAGAAAACCAATCTGAAAACTTTGCAACGATGTGCCAAATGCAGAAGGCATGTTTGGTCCTTGGCATTTCAATGGCAAGTGCTTCTTTGAGCCACATGTTTTGGTCGGTCAATATTGTTTCAGGAGCCTTTCCATTCATGAACCCTAAAAAAGTCTGTCACAAGAGGATAAAAGATATCAAGATAGAAGGGGAGGCATATAAGAGAGTTAAAAAGATAATAGGATGAGAAAGTTATATTAGATCCAACAGATTTTCATCTCATATGGCTCCTTAAAGGTCACAAAAAAAAATCCAAGTGTTTATATTTAGTAACCTCCCAGGTCAAAACGGGTTGGCTTGAAAGTCTTTGTATACTATTCTATAAACTCTTATAAGCAATTAATGCGTTAATAATGCTTGTAAAAATAGTATAATTACAATGATAATCACACAATTTTGTATATTTAAAAACAAAGAACGATTGAGGCTGTATGCAGAAACACAGCCTAAATCGACCCATTTCTAAGTAAACTTTCTGAATCTAACAATCTAATGTTTTGACAAAATAATGAAATCACCATTATCCATTGGTTTGTGAGAAATGACTAAGACTTATTTTCAAGTTGAATTCTCACTCCCTAATAATAAGGGATCCATGCACCATATATTTGTAAATCATCCCAAGTAAATCAAACATCGAACAATATTTTAAATGAAAAACTGGAATGCGATAAGAAGAATAAAATATATTCATAAAGGTTCTCACCTTTAAGGCCCAACAGAAAGACTGCAAACTTTCATCCCGTAGAAGCACACAGCCAAAGAAGCAATTTGAGCCATGATTGTCCACTCCAACCCAAATTCCTAGAAGCATATCATAAGCATCCAGCCTGTGAGTTGTCTCAAATATTACAACATCGCCAAAAGACTCAAAAGTTTGAACCGATGAACCATATGACCATGCAATGTGGTCCAGATGGTTATTTGCATCTAACTTGAAGTTGTACTGAAATTTTGGATCTTTATCCTTCTTGTCCTTGCACATTTTAAGAAGATCAATAGCATCATTATCTCTGTCAACAGTTCTGAAAGACTGAAGCAAATTCCTCACATCAATTTCCGTGAATAGTAAACAACCAAGTTTCACACCTTTTTCTAGTTCCATCAACCTTAGCATTTGCCTTACCGACATCCCAGCTTTTGCAAACATACATATACGACTTTTATCATCAGCGGACATGGCGCAGTAAGCAGGAATCGGCATTTGCACATCCATTGATTTCGAGAGCTCATGGTTATGGTCGTTGCTAAAACCAATGATACGCCATTCGGGAACATTAAAATCTGACCTTCTCACAATTCTCATATACGCTTGACATCCACAACGTGATGACTTCCGGTTTCTTTGTACATTCACATCCTCTGATGGCTTAAAATGTGGATATCCACCACGGTGGCAGATGAAATCTCGCCTTGTAACCCCCTTCCCTACACCATCTTTACCACGAGTACGATTCCGCCGAACTGAGAATCCACACTGCTTTGCATAGCTACAGTAGAACTCATAAGCAGCTTCTTGAGAAACAAACCTTTGGCCAATGAAAGGCACAAGATTAACAGACCCTTGTCTAGACAGAATTGAGTTCTCGGGAATTTCTTCAATAGTGCCAATATCATCAGCAGATAAATCTGTACTGTTTTCGGATGTTTCTTCCATTATGCTCGTTATCCCATGCATTGATTACATAGAATATAAATTAAAGTATAGCCCTGCATATACAATAATTAATATAAGGAAGAAAACAAAATATAGGAAGATTAAGATGGCACAAACAAAGCCTCACGATGAAGGCTGATATATTAACTATAGAGGTGGCACGATGGGTGGATCAAGCAGATTAAGTAATGGGTTAGAACGGTTAATTTCTTAGTGCAGGTTGAAAAATCTGGGACTTAGTCTGAACACTTTTTTGTCGACTGATTATTGTTTATCCATAATAAATGTGTTGTATTATGATTACAAAACAATATTATTGCAGCAGTAATCTAAATCTTTTAATAAAACAATACAGGAGATTGTATGCACTAAAGTAGAGTTTGGGACATTTGCAACGCAACCCATTTGACTTATTCCCATTTTTACAATGTGTTTTATTTGACCCGTATGATATACGACACAACCCAAATTGACCCATCCATAAGTAATGTGTACAGTTGCCACCTCGAATTAACTATCAAATCACATCACCAATTCCCATGTGAGCCTGCATCCAATTAGTAGCCCCGGGAAAGAATAAGAAAAGGTGCAAGTGATTCACCTATTAAGGCTGCAATATACGCTCCATCTTCATCTTTCCAGTTTCCACACAGTACCATTCAGCAGCTTACAATTGAACCACAGAATTCTCTACACCTCCTTGGTCACAAAAAAAGCTACTTCACATTTTCATCTTTCAGAGTTACCGCAAATCGAAATGAGAATACAAACTTCATGAAATTCCTAGTGTCAATACCATATTCTGCCACGGACAAAGGGAGAAAGGATCAATGATATTAATATTAATAACTTGGATAATAATGATATGCAAAACAATATAATCTACAGGTGTTATAAAATTAGGCACCCCCTCTACATAGTAAGTTAGAAATAATCTAAAGAGGTGTAGCATGTAAGTACAATCATAACACCGCTTATGTACTAGATAACCTAACAGACTAATGACCCTTTTGATCTGATAACTGGCAAGTTGGCCCCACTGTTAGCAACGAGCTAGCATTCTAGTGATTGTAACTTTATTATATACCTTTGACTATACCAAAAAAATAAAATAAAAAATCACCTACTAAAGCTATAGACCGGCATTGTGAAGTGAAATCAACTGCCAACATTGTTATCGTAAATCTGTAATCACGTATATTCAAGTGAACTTGAGTTTATTTTGGGTCCAATTTTGATTAGAATTCCCTGTATACTTGAAAACGCAACAAGGAACCACACACATCTGTGGTGTTGCACAAAGATGTCCATGGACTACCAATAGTCGAATTTCAAAAACGGCCGTTCCTGTCTATGTTCATGGACTTCCTTGTCGGTCCAAAAGCTTATTCTTACGAATTCAAAACATCTTCTCATTTTGTTGGATAGAGAACCTTATGCCAGATATTTATATTTATCAATACTATGGGCAACTAAACCTTAATATTAAGCATGTATATATCAGTTAAGCTTGCATTGTGTGCACATAAATAGTCATCAAATACTTAGGTGGTGTTCAATTTCGACTTAAATGTCTTAGTTTGGAAAATTTCCCGGTAAGTCGACAAAAGATTGTTTGTTACAAACTTAATTTATAACCATGACTTAACAGAAAAAGTCACGACTCTCGAGGGGGTTGCTTTTTTCAATAAGTCACTGATATTTACATAATTATTCAGCATCGAAAACAGACATCAATTGCTTATCTAAAAAAACATCATGTATTTACAGAGAAATTATATTTAGAGATAACTTTGTACAAACTAAAAACAAACAAGCCATCTTTAATTGTATTTGTAAAACACATAAAAGTCAGGTCACAGTGTTTAGCAAACAATTAGAAAAAGGTGATTATCGTTGGTTTTCTAAAGTAAAACTCTTTAGTAAAAAATGCAGCTTTTGAAAACATAAATTGTTCTGCAAATGCAATCCCAAACACTACTTAAGTTGTGTTTGTTTTTTCAAAAAAGTACTTTTCCTCTTATGCCTGAAGGTGCGCAGACGTTTCCAAAAAAGAAGTTTTGTTTTTCCTCCCAAGTCTGAAGGCGCCCATAGTGTTTGTTTATTTTTAACTTTTTTAGACATAAAAATGACTTCAATTTTTACTGAATCTTTTTTATTCTGATTTTAAAAACTTAAAAGTCTCTCAAACATGGTATTGCGAAAAACAAACATAACCTTGGTACCAAATTTTGGAGCTTAGGATTCCTTTCCTCTTTTTGTACTTATTTAAAACATCACAATAAGCTTAGCAGACTAATTAAACATATGCAAACTAAACTATAACAAAACCTAAAAAAAACAAATTTGAAATAAATGAGAACAAAATCAGAGTATTGCGATTGAATAAAAGGAAAGGGGAGTTACCGTAACGGAGAGGAGATAACGGCGTTTCAGAGGAGAATATGATCGAGTTCAAAAAGAGGGTTTTATGTCACACAGACAGACAGGCCATGAAACTGAAATTGAAAATTTTCTAGTTTATTAGTCTTTCTTTTTTGTATGTCGGGAAAAACAATGTAATACTACTACTCACTAGCAAACATATTACGAGGAAGGGTGTTTTGTACTTTTGTGCCGAGCAATGTTTTAAAACCGGGTTGACCGGTCGGTTCAACCGGTTGAGCCAGAAACCGGCTCGAAGACCGGGCTGGATAGGATCGGGTTTTTGCATGGTTGAGAACCGGATTGAACCGCCGGTTTTTCGTTGACTCGGGTTGACCCGGTTTGATAAACCCGGCCGGGTCATGACTTTAATTGAAAAGTTAAAATCATGATAACTAATGTTTGTTAAAATTTTGTAAAATAGTAAATTATACTTATATATGATCTTAGAATCACCAATTAATATACTTTTACTACAAACCATTTTATAATTTAGAATCACCTTGAAAATTTTGGCTATATTTTTATAAATGTAGACTTAAAAAGCAAAACTTATTCGTATAGTCTCAATCTTTTTCATGTGTTTAATCGAATGTATGAATAAAAACGGATAAATTATTAGATTATGCAATACTACTTATTAAATATATGAAAAAGTATATATATGTATAGAATCGGTTCAACCCGGCGGTTCAACCGGTTGAACCGGTAATCCGGTGAACCGGTGATCCGGTGAACCGGCGACTTAACCGGGTCGATAAAATAATCGGTTTTTAAAACATTGGTGCCGAGTGGTAAATTTTAGTGGAGTAAAGTAAGAATTCAACTTTTATTTTTAATTTTACTTTTTTTTTTCCTCTTTTTATATACTCATTCGCTTTCACTTTCATTCACTCTATAACACAACTTTCACTTTTACTATCTTTACTTCCTTTTCACTTGACTTTAGAACACATCGTTAGTGTTATAATAAAAGCGTGTTGAGTTGAAATCATTTTAATTAAGTTAGGCCATTTTTAAAAAGGAAGCTTTAAAAATAATAAGTTTACACACTTACTATAAAAGGAAGGTTTATAATTCAATACATTCTATTAAATTAAATACAGTTTTCAAAGTTTATTATTAATAGTTTTCAAAGTTTATTATTAAAAACGTGTAATCGCTAAAAATCATTATTATAATAATAATTATTAAAAATATATAATTGCGTCTACTATATAAATACAAACAAACCATTTCATATCTCTCTCACACACATATAAAATATCAGCAATAAGGTCGAGTGTAATAATTTAAACTATTTAGCTCACCGAAAATTAAAATACATAAAGTTATTGTTAAAAAATATATAAATGAAAAATATTTATTAGCGAATAAAATTTAGTCGTGAGACTCACCGTCACATTCGATAGATGCTTTTCTTACCACTTCATGGCACCAACGATATCTTATGCTTTTAAAGGAGACTAGTCTTGCTGGCTCAGCTTCCTAGCGGCACACATTAGATATGATGGTAGAGATCTGGTGGAGGGTTTTGTGGTGGTGAGGATGGTGGTTGATGAGATGTGTGGAAGAGGAGAGCATTTTGTATGTGTTTTGAGTGAGTTGTGATAAGAGTATTAAATATGCTTTACATATTTCTCTCTCATTGGCTATTCCAACTTTTTCACTTTTCCACTTTTCACTTCATTATTTTTCATTTTATGTAGTATGGATAAACTTGTTGGACACAAGTATGATTTGTCATATTTTCACAGTGGTGATACTCACATCACAACTTTTATACTTTCACCATAATTTTGCATACAATGTTGTATGCATGCTAGTTTGTATAAAATGGTGTAACTATCAAATAAAATGGTGTGAGTATCAAGACCCATATTTTATTTCATCTATACTTCGTTTAGATGAAATTGAGTAGTATTGTTGACTTGTTGTACACACTGAAAAACATATTTGCTACTATTATTTTTTATTCTTTTTACTTTTTATTACACGATATGCTACTATTGGTTTTCATTTTCTTTTTACTTTTATTAAACAATGAAAGTTTTAATGGTAACCAATTACTATTTTTTTTTTCTTTTTATTATTATTTTTTTTAGTTTTGAAATAAAAATTTCATGTAAGTGTAATGTAGTAGTAACTTTGACCAATTTTCCTAATCTCTAGTGAACAACGAGTGTAAGGCTAGCGATCTTGGATTGGCTAAAAAGACTTACTTTGCGGACACTTGAACCTCAGGACTATTTTTGCTAAGTTGTGAAACTTTGCATTTAATGTTGGACTTATTTTTGTAACGACGCTTAAACCTCGGGACTGTTTTGCAAGTTGTGAAACTTTGCATTTAATGTTTGTTACTTGTCGGCGACTTGAAACTTGTTTTGCCAACTTGAGAAAGTTGGCATTTAATGTTTTGCTTGTTACTCTCTCTCTTCCCCGACATTTAGTATATATATATAATTAATACAATTTGAAATGAAAATATGGACAAATAATTTTGCAGCATAATACTCCGTGCGAAATAAGAATGGTTTGGGATGCAATGAGAAAATTACTGTTTTAAAGGTAAAAGAATTTGAGAAAGAAGAATGGTATTACAACTAGGGGTGGAAATGAGTCAAAAAGCTTGTCAGAGCTCGAGCTTGGCTCATTTAAGTTTTAAAAAGCTTGAGCTTGAGCTTGGCTCGTTTCGAGCCTTGAATTTAAGTTCGGCTACGATCGTGGTATGTTATATAGGTTCGCGTTCGTTTATACGATTTGGCAAAGAAAATATAAAGCTTGGCTCGAGCTCGAGCTCGACTCGTAATATATCTGTATTTAGCTCGTTAATAAGCTCGAACTCGGCTCGTATATATGTTTAATACTTAAAATATCATAATATCGTTTAGGCTCATTTAGGCTCGCGAGCCCAAACGAGCTTTGTATGTAAAGCTCGGGCTCTAGCTTAATTAATTAACGAGCTGCAAATTAGGCTCGAGCTTGGGCTTGAGCTCGTTTAGGCTCGGCTCATTCGAGCTTTTTACCGATCCGATCCCGAGCTTACAAGCGGCTAAGCTCATTTCCACCCCTACTTACAAATACACTATGTTTGCAACAATGTGACAACTTTTATTTTAAACAAATAGCCTTATAGTTGTCTTTCCCAATTTCTAACAGAGATAACAAAGTTTATCTTAATTCATGTTAAAAGAAAAGTTTAACTTGACTACCTATCAAGAAATTTTTTGTTAACGTCACTATCCTATCTTGACCATTCTGTATATATCATGTAAGTTGAAGGATTATTTATAAAATACAAAAACAAGATATGAGATGTTTAAAGAGTGTGGATTTAGTGAGAAAAATTATTGAAATGAAAGAATGAGAAAAAATTGTATTCACACATTTTAAATAAGAAAAAGAAATAGGGAGATGCATATATTTTTGTGAATGCATCTAATATTTGTGGTTGTGATTTATTCTCATTCTTCTCATTTTAATTATATTTCGCATTTGATCCATACTCGATGTTTAAATACAAAAGTGGTGAAAATGAAAATATTATGCAAGATGAAGGATTTAAGCAGTAGTTAGAGTGGTGGTGATGGCGGCAATTCAGGTCGTGGTGGCTCAATGGTTGTAACTAAAAAGTGGAGAGAGATGAGAGTGTTTGTGTGTGTTTTCATTTACTATACACTTAGTTTTCGAGTTAAAATTTGAAAGGAAAGGAAAAGAAACGGAATATTTTTTGTGCTCTTCAGTTTTTGGATTGAGATCCTCTAATGTTGGTCTCTCAAGTTGTGTCATGTTAAACCAATAACATAAAAGTAAATTAGATAGTGGGGTCATTGTTAGATAAAATATGGGACCTGCCAATTTATATCCTCTCACAATATGTGAACATGAGAAGAATATTAGAGAGTTAAACATGAGAGGATACTAATCCTCAGATTTTTTAAGAGATGAAAAGGAAATGGAAAGGATGTTGGATATTTTAGTGTAATTGGATTAACTTGTTTGACGGTTTTATCATGATAATACATCATTTAGGTTTGGAGGTGCGAAGTGCACATCTACTTGAGTTTATTATGATCTTAGGGCTAAGCCCAGGGTCCGGGCAGCCGGTAGCAGGTCAGGGGCCCTGGCAGGTCCAAGGGCGAGCCCCCGGCGGGGAAATTTTTATTTCCACTGTGTTGCTTTGTAAAAATTGCTGCTGAAGTTGTGTTTCTGCTGAAATACAATGGATTCTACTGAAGTTGTGTTTCTGCTGAAATACAATGGATTCTCTGAAGTGTTGTTCTCGAAATTAAGTTCGGAAATTGAGGGACAAAACTTGACAACTGAAACCCTAAAACTGCTGGCGTTATCCCGTATCATTGTTATATACGGTTTATTTGGTCATATATTTTCAACGGTTCGTTATATCTCGAGATAAACACATACAGAACATTCTCATTCTCTGAATTGTATCCGATTGAATAATTTGGTAGAACCGCCAAATTGATTTGATCCGAAAGTGATTACAGCCTTCGAGAGATTAAGCATATCCGTTGGTGTTCGTTATTGCGGTATATACCCTATAAAGATCAAATCAATTAGTGATGACGAACCCTGATTCTGTGAAAGACATGAATAAGACGTTTGCAAAGTTGGAGAAGATTTCGGGGGATTTTCGTAGATGGCAGAAAAAGATGCACTTTTATCTCACGAATTTGAAAGTGGTGTATGTTTGAGTACCCCATGCCCTAAGGCTGTTGAGAATGAAACCCTGGAACAGACTCGTAATCGTTCAAAGTGGGAAAACGCAGACTACATATGTCGTGGTCATATTCTTAACGGTATGTCGATTCCTTGTTCGATATTTATCAAAACGTAGAGTCTGCAAAAGAATTATGGGATACCCTAGAAGCCAAGTATATGGCAGAAGATGCGTCTAGTAAGAAATTCCTTGTTGGTAATTTTAATAACTATAAAATGGTAGACACTAGGCCTGTCATGGAACAGCATTACCACAATTGCAAAGAATATTAGGACAGCTTTGCGCAATATGATATGAAAATGGATGAATCAATTTACGTCTCTAGTATCATAGATAAACTGCCCCCTCTTGGAAAGATTTTAAAAACAATCTGAAACATAAGAAAGAGGAATTGAATCTAGTTGAACTTGGAAGTCATTTCCAAATTGAACAATCCATACGTGATATGGAGAAAGGTTACATTGGTGGTACTAAAACCATGGCTGGTTCGTCTGTGAACATGGTGGAGGAGGGTGAATCCTCTAAGGTGGTAAAGGGAAGCGAAAGTGGCAAGGCAATAACAACAAAGGTTCGATAAGAAACCAAAAGTGACCTGTTGGAAGTGTGGGAAACCCAGACACTTTAAGAAAGATTGCAGGTCTAAGGGTGGAGGTAAAGGTAAAACGAGGTCTGGTGCTAGTGGATCCAAGGATCCGGAAAGCAATCAGTTTGTTTTTAGTACCTACTAATCATTCTGTTGAGAATTATTATGTATCAATAATCTCTGAAACATTCTATGTGCAGGATGATGATTTATCATGGTGGGTGGATTCAGGAGCAACATGTCATGTATGCAAAAATCTTCAATGGTTCAAGGACTTTAAGCCAATTGAATATGGATCTATGTTAAAGATGGGCAATGTTGCAACTGAACCAATTAAAGGACTAGGATCTGTTAATCTAGTCTTTACTTCTAGAAACTCTTTACTTTTAAACAATGTTGTGTATGTACACGAATTCGTAAGAATTTAGTATCCAGGTATTGTATTAAATAATTGTGGCTACAAGCAAGTCTTGGAAAGTGACAAGTATATCTTGTCAAGACATGGAACCTTTATTGGCTTTGGATATTTGAATGGCATGTTTAAATTAAATTTGGATGTTTCGTTTGTTAATAATTCTGTTTGCATGGCTTCTACTAGTTCTAGCAATAATTGTGATAAATCTGGATTATGGCATGCTAGACTAGGACACGTACATTACAAGAGAATGATAGACATGTCAAAAATGAGTCTAATACCTGCTTTTGAATTGAATGGTGAAAAGTGTAAAACTTGTTTGTTGACTAAGATAACTAGACAACCTTTCGCCAAGAATGTCATTAGAGATTCTAAGGTATTAGAACTTGTACCGATGACTTGTGTGATTTTCATTCAACTCCTTCACTTGGTAATAAAAAGTATGTAGTTACTTTTATTGATGATGCTACTAGATACTTCTATGTTTACTTGTGTCATACAAAAGATGAAGCTCTTGATAAATTTAAAATTTATAAAGAGGAAGTAGAGCTTTATCATGGTGTGAAGATTAAAACACTTCGACTGATAGGGAGGTGAGTATTATGATCCAAGATATTTTCAATCTCTTGGTATAATACATCAGACCACTGCTCCATATACACCTCAACAAAATGGTATATCTGAAAGAAAGAATAGGACATTAAAAGAAATGGTTAATTCCATGTTATGCTATTCTGGCCTAAGTGATGGATTTTGGGGTGAGGCTATGTTGACAGCCTGTTATTTATTAAATAGAGTTCCTAATAAAAGGAACAAGATAACCCCTTATGAACTTTGGTATAAAAAGGCACCAAAACTGAAGTTATCTCGAGTTTGGGGCGTAGAAGCTGTGGTAAGATTGAATGATCCTAAAATAAATAATATAGGTCAAAGAGGTATAGATTGTGTATTCAGCGGCTATCACCGAGAATTCTAAGTGCTATAGATTCTATGTCATAGAACCCAATGATTATGTATCCGTGCACTCTGTTATTGAGTCACGAGATGCTGATTTTGGCAATGAGGATAGGTTTACATCTTTACCTAAACCTGCAGACATGATTGCAAGTTCTAGTAACTTTGGTACATCCGACCAGTATTTGTTTCTCCTCCGAGCCTTCTGAGCCTAGGAGAAGTGTAAGAGCAAGGAAAACCAAATCTTTTGGTGGCGATTTCCAACTATATCTGGTCGAAGGATCAAGGAATGAAATTCAATTTCAATATCAATATTGTTTCAATATTGATGAAGATCCTAGGACCTACAGTGAAGCTATGGCTTCAAGGGATCTTTTTTTGGAAAGAGGCAATCCAATATGAGATTGACTCTATTATGCACAATAATACTTGGAAACCGTCGATTTATCACCGGTTTTAAACCATTGAATAGTAAATGAATCTTCAAAAGGAAGATGAAGGTGGATGGAAGCATAGACAAGTATAAAGCCAGATTGGTTATCCAAGGCTTTAGACAAAAGGAAGGTATTGATTTCTTTGATACTTATGCTCATGTTGCTAGGATTACCACCATTAGATTATTGTTAGCACTTGCGGCTATACATAATCTAGTAATTCACCAAATGGATGTTAAAACAGCCTTTTTGAATGGTGAATTGGATGAAGAGATTTACATAAGACAACACGAAGGTTTTGTCATGCACAGGTAACGAAAATAAGGTTTGTAAATTGGTTAAATCTCTTTATGGCTTGAAGCAAGCTCCCAAGCAGGGCATCGAAATTTGATGATGTTGTCTTATCTAATGGTTTTGCATTAAACCAAGCAGACAAGTGTGTATACAAAGACAAGTTTAATGCTTACGGTAAAGGAGTAATCATTTTCTTGTATGTTGATGACATGTTGATCTTTGGTACTGACCAAGATCAAGTTGATACAACTAAGGAGTTTTTGTCCTCTAAGTTTGAGATGAAGGACATGGGGAGGCTGATGTGATTCTTGGCATTAAGATCATACGTGGAGAACATGGCATTACTATCTCTCAATCACATTATATTGAGAAGATGTTGGATAAATTTAATCTGAAAGATTGTTCTCCTATAGGTACTCCTATGGATCCCACAACAAAACTTGTGCCTAATAAAGGTGTTGCTGTGAATCAACTTGAATATTCAAGGGCTATTGGATCTCTCATGTATGCCATGATTAGTACTAGACCGGATATAGCCTTTCTTTGTTGGAAAGTTGAGTAGATATACTCACAATCCATGTTTAATCCATTGGCGAGCAATTAATAGAGTATTTCAAGACTTGAAAGGAACAATGGATTATGGTTTGACTTATCTTTGGATTCCTTCGTTCTTGAAGGTTATTCAGATGCAAGTTGGATTTCCAATCGGAAGATCATTCTTCCACAACTGGTTGGGTATACCTACTTGGAGGTGGTGCCATTTGCCGGGCATCTAAGAAGCAAACTTGCATAACTGATTCAACAATGGAATCGAGTTTGTGGCATTAGCCAGTACGGTAAAGAAGCTGAATGTCTAAGGAACTTAATTTATGAAATTCCATTGTGGCCTAAACCGATATCATCCATTTCTATCAGATGTGATAGTCAAGCTACTTTGGCTAAGGCATACAGTCAAGTATATAATGGGAAGTCTAGACACATAGGTGTTAGACATAGCATATTACGTGATCTTATCACGAATGGTGTGATATCTGTGGTGTTTGTGAAAACACAACACAATTTAGCCGATCATTTAACCAAAGGGTTGAATAGAGATCTCGTGAAAAATTCGGCTATAGGGATGGGATTAAAGTCCATCGAAATCTCGATATCAAGATACCCAATTCCATCTAGTATGACGCTAGGTGCTGAATTCAATGTGGAAGGCTTAATATCTAGAGATTGGAACATATTAGAAGAATCATCCTAAGGTATGTGTTCAGACCTACAAGTTAGGGAGGTTGAATGTATATATTCTTAATAGCTCTTTTGACAAATTGCATTGTAGGTGCAAGACTAAAAGAGTTACCTATATGAGCATGAAGTTTAGCCGCTTCAAGAAGCTGGGACTTGGCTTTGACATGCTTATGAAGGATAAGGACATAGGCTAGTAAAACATGTGTCAAGATAGAACTACTATGTATGTAAACTTTTGTGTACATTATCTTCGTGTATTCATATTGAATTCGAGGTTCAATCCTAAGCGACACCACGGAATTCGAATATTTGGAACGTGTAATGTACTAATGTGAAATTCAATCGTCACGACATTTCATTTATGCAAAAGTTTGATTGTTTGAGATTACTTGTTTTAGTTAATCAAGGATTGCACTAAAATAGGGAGGAATGTTGGATATTTTAGTGTAATTGGATTAACTTGTTTGACCAATTTTATCATGATAATACATCATTTAGGTTTGGAGGTGCGGAGCGCACATCTACTTGAGTTTATTATGATCTTAGGGGCGAAGCCCCTAAGGAACGGGTCGAGGTCCGGCGCCCTTGTGCTGTCCAAAGGACCGCAGGCGCCAGGAAATTTTTTATTTCCACGTGTTGCTTTGTAAAAATTGTCTGCTGAAGTTGTGTTTCTGCAGAAATACAATGGATTCTCTGAAGTTGTGTTTCTGAAATACAATGGATTCTATGAAATGTTGTTCCTCGAAATTAAGTTTGGAAATTGGGGGACAAAACTTGACAACTGAAAACCCTAAAGCTGCTTTGGCAGTTATCCCGTATCATTGTTATATACGGTTTATTTGGTCATATATTTTCAACTGGTTCGTTATATCTCAGATAAACACATACTGAAAAATTCTCATTCTCTGGTGTTCGTTATTGCGGTATATACCCTATAAAGGATTCCTCTATCTCAAGAACATATCAAATAACACTTCCTTTCTTTTTCCAATTATTTTTCATTTCTCCTCGCTTAAAACTCAGTTCCTAGAGAACTGAGTGTATGTTCTTTTTTTTTTTGTTCTATATATGCTGGAGTTTTTTAAGAAGTAATGGACGGCTAGGATGAAAGTGATCTAACGGCTAAGATTCCATCTCTTTATCTTAGAATTGGAGAGACCCACAATATAAACGCGTTAGTATGTATAGATACAGGAAGTATAAAAATATAGATAGGAGGTTGACTTAATCGAGTTTCAGTTGAGCCAAATAGTTGACTCGACTCTAGCATTTCTTTAAATTCTGATCTTTTCTTGTAAAAGATTTGAACGAACAAATGGTGTTTCATTTTCGATGTTTTTCCTGCTCATTCGAAGATGGTGAAAATATTGAATATGATACGAGAACGCAAACAAATTCTTCTAGGACTGGAACTTTTCACACTGCCTTTTCGAGTTTTAATAGCTTCATACCGAATTTTCATGCAAAGACGTCAGAATTCTCAAGTTTGGCCGAGAAACCTAGCAATCTGAGGGTTTTTACACTCGCTGAGCTCAATGCTGCAACTAATGGTTTTTCAAAGGGTTTAAAGATTGGCCAGGGTGGATTTGCGAAAGTATATAGGGGCGTGATTAAGAGTTTGGAACGCGTCCTTTGGTGAGACTCAGGTGGCGGTGAAGTATGCTAATGGAGTATTGACGGTAAGTGTTTTTTCGGCATTTAGTGTTTTTGAGTTCCAACGGATTTCCATTCGATCAAATGCATAATTGATTAAAGTGGAACCATAGAAGATTAATTTAGGCATTTAGCACCCAAATTAAAACTTTCTTATTTGTAGCTGGTATGGACTTTAATATTGCACTGCACATCCATTAATACATGCATCGTTGATACTTCCCTGATCAATACACTAGCTATCTTATAAGTAATCTTACCAGTATGTAGGCGCCGTTAACCAAGTGGCTAATTGAGGGTTCAAATCTCATTTAAGAAAAAAGTGTTTGTAGGGTGTGTGTGTGGTTGCACCTACGAAAAAAGTGCTCGAAGTTATAGCAAGCAGACTAATATCATAGATATGCTCTTCAGTCTACTAGAGAACACAAGTATCTAAGAAAAAAGTTTGTATTTCCAGATAATAGGATGCTTTATTTTGTCGACTTTGACCGAAATTAATAATACCTATTTTTGCCAAAAACACATACTACGTAATTACTATTGGCAAGATTTGAAGATCTCGTACCATTTTGATTGAGACAGAAAATTTTTGAATCACGTTTCTTCAAATCATCAAACAATTTACCTGCCAAACTTATTATGTTTATGAGTTTGTTGGGTGCTCTTGATTCTGTTGCAACAGGAATACACACAGTGGGTAAATGAGATTAATGTTCTTGGGGCGGTTAAGCATCCGAACCTTGTCAAACTAGTTGGTTACTGCATAGAGGATAATGGAACAGGAACACAACTACTTTTAGTCTATGAATATATGCCTAATAGAAGCGTGAGAGATCGTTTATCTAGAAGTTCCAAATCACTTCTCTTGTGGAAAGAGAGACTGAAAGTGGCTCAAGATGCTGCTCGTGGCTTGGCATATCTTCATGAGGAAATGGATCTTGAGGTAATTCAGCGCCTTTCTATACCAAAAAAGAAGGAAAATAATAGTTTTGAACATACGGAATTGCATATACTATCTTTAACCTTTGCGTTTCTTTTTTCTTTGTAGATTATTTTCAGAGATTTTAAATCTTCCAACGTTCTTCTAGATGATCAATGGAATGCTAAGCTTTCGGATTTTGGGTTAGGTCCTCAAGACGGACGGACGCATGTCACAATTTCCAACGTATGTTAATTAAGACAGGCTTTTTTATTTCATGATTTCCAAGCAAGAACTCCTTAACTTCTGTAAACAATCGAACTAATAGTTTCTGAAATGTGAGAACAAGTTTTTCGCATGTATGGACACTGGATTTTGGAATCATGTTAACTTAAGTTTTCTTTTCTAATTACTTTCTAAATCTCGGTTATTAATGGCTATCAGTTCAAGGAAACCATTGGATATGCTGCTCCAGAGTACATTTCAATAGGGCATCTCTCATCCAAGAGTGATGTATGGAGCTATGGGATCTTCCTATATGAACTTATCACAGGTAGGCACCCATTAGACAAGAACGGGCCTCGGCATGAAGAATTATTAGAATGGGTGAATCCCCAACTAAACGGCAAAAAGTTCATTACAATCATTGATTCGAGACTCGAAGGTAAGTACTCATTCAAATCCGCACAGGAGTTGTCCATAATAGCAAATTCTTGCTTGTCTAGTGACCCCAAGTCAAGGCCAAAGATGAGTGAGGTTTTAGAAATGATTAATCAACTCATTGGCGTTCCAACGACTGCTACTATGCCAATGAAAGTTTCTGCAGGTACTACCCACGACAAAAAGACTAACAAGAACACAAAACATAGAGATGAAGAAGGTTCCATTAACATCCAACTTAAAAAGCCTACATGCCTTCCTCAAATCTTTCCTGCAAAGCTTTTGAAATCTTGTTTCAAAAAGGAATGTTGTGTATCATAGAAACTAGCAAATAATATTGTTGTTGTCGACCAATGTAATAAAGCACTTGCTTTAGGTCAATTTATGAAGAAAAAAAAATAGATGTTACCTAAGTCTTTTGTATTTTCATATATCACTCAAAGGAATTGTATCTACATAGCGGTTACGTATATAATAAGACCAGTTATATATACATCTGTGGTGCTCTATTTTGAGATGTACACTATTCTTGGGGTTGTAGTTCAGTTGTGTCGTGGTAGAGTAACCCTACTCCTCTCTACAAGGTTACAAGCAAGCTGATTAATCACTTCCATTAGCAAGTTGGTTTGATTCGGTTATGTTTTACTCTTTTACCTCCAACAGGTAAAGAAATACGTAGTAGCATAAAAGGAAACGGGTCAAATGAGTTACAAAGCGCATAATGTGTATTTTTTATGCATTGATCTCCTAATCATGTTATTCAAACAACATATTGTTATGGAATGATATGTTTTTTGTAATATAATTGACAGTGAGTTAATCATAACGAATCTAAGTATATTTGACAAGCGTGTTTGGTCAACACATCCGCCTGACCCGCACCAAAATACCCTGTGTTGATCAGCTTTAAGTAAACATTTAATCAAGGAGTCCGTCATAAAAGATGACATTGCTGAGTTTTGAGTATATTTATGGCTAAATTATACAGTTCTTAAATTTCAAAATGATACCCTTTGAAGTATTGCTGACTTATACCGGATGTAGCTTAATGATCCGAATACATGTTCTTTTACAAACTTTAACTCTGTTCATATCTGAGTGTTCCTCACCAATTGGACTTTTAGACTTCAAGATGCTCTAATACACCCTCATGATTTGTGATCAAGACAAAATATTGAAAAATTGTGACATTCCATGTGTATTGTGTTACTACACCATCAAAATTTTATATTGTTTCAAATAAGGTCATAAATTGTAGATGTGCAATTTTGACTTAGTTACTTATGAATGAGTCCATTTGGGTTTTTTTTATACCTAACGGGCCAACTGGTTAAAATTAAGTAAGAGTATTAAGTAATTTAGCTAAAGTAACTTGTTGCCCAAAGTGTATTAGATTCATTCTCCTGATCAATGTTTTTTTTAAATATTGGATTATATGCTAATAAAATGCAGTAGCTTTTGTAATTGTATTTATTGCTCGGTGTCATTGTAGAAAGTGGAAGGAGTTGTATTGGGTCAATCTGAGTAAACCAGTACCCCAAAACTTCCGGCTTTGACCCGCTGTCCAACCCAGAGTGTTTTGCCTTTGTTAGTAAATCAACATCTCTGCAATAGTTAAATAGTTACAATGATATAAGGTTCTTATCAAATTTAAATTTCGGTTTTCATCTTATATTTAAGGAAATCTTGCTTTTATTTTTGTGTGTGGTAAGCTTCTATTTGCTATCAGATTCTCCTACATTTCTTCTCCAAAAAGGAGTGATCAACTATTCTTCATGAAGTTATAGATTTCAGTCTCACTCTTTAAACTGTTTGCTTTTTAACTTTCATTCTTTGCTCCTTACATAAGTAAACTCTTTAACCTTCCATGATACCCGTATAAATTTGCTGCAACAATGGCTGTTACTAATACGTAATAATCTGGCCACAATTAGTTGCCAGAATTGTTTTCGAAAAAGTAACATAACAGCTTTTAAGATTCTTTAAAATTTAAGATTATGGGTAACCAGTCTTCTGTTTTCATCATGTGTTACGTGAGTGAATTCTCTTTGGACTCATCTTCTACAAATGCAAACGGTATTGAATTCTTATTGTGTTGGAATGCAGAGTGGGATTATGAATGTGAAGTAGTCGAGAACAATGCACCTGTTCCAAAACATGTGCCACTGCACCGACCTGGTCCACTTCCTGAGGAGTTCTACAAGATGTTGGAGGCTGTTACCATGGATGGGAAATTGGAACCAAAGAAAGATGAGTCAGCAATTCCCGCAAGTTCACAATAAGGGACAGATCTATTTACCAAACCTGATGGTCCTGATCTTGCACTCTTTGGAATTTTTTTTAGGGTGTGCCATAAAGTTTGATTTTGCCTGACTGAGTGCTTCTATCTTTCATTCTCCAACAACTGATTTAAGAGAATAATAAGCTCAAACTCGACAGCTATTTGTTCGAAAATGTACAAGAAAAAAATGAGCTACAAGTGTGATGTCGTGTTAATTGTGTGTTTGGCCTGTTGCTAGTATTGTTCAAACAATAGCTTGGTTTTTGGTCTTGCTTTTTTCGGCTTAATATGGTTTTTAAGGTGTAATTATATTTGAACCATTCAAGGTGTTGTGGCTTGGTTTAAGGTCTTACTGTTATCAAAAAATGACTCTGCTAACTATTTGTTGTTACAAAGTTTCTTGATATCTTTCCATTGTTCTGAATATTAGATGAAACAAATATGATATTATTTCAAATTAGATGAAGTAAGTATGTCATTATTACTTTAAAATCCTTAAATATAGTTTTTATATATTTTAATCTGTTTGTGATTGTGGTATCCGGTTAGTGTTAGTTTTACGGATATAAATTAGTAGACGTGAGTTATGATCGAACTCGAAACCACGGGATTGCACACTTTACGTATGAGAATTAAAGTTAATAATTAAATATAAACGTTGTATTTATTTATTAATTAAACGGAATAACATAACGGACGTTAAGTAATTAGTGTAATGGATTAACGGGCGTTAAATGTATTTGGAAAAGGACTAGATTGCAAAAATTGGGAAGGTTCCGGAATCCCTCTTGTGGGATGATAACCGATCGGCCAAAGGGAGGACCAACCCAACCCAACCCAACTCAAACTCAAACTTGTTCACCAAGTTTGGTTTAGTATATATACAAGGCTAGGGGTCTTGTGTTTTGCATCTCTTGTACTTATAAGCTAAAACCTAAATTGTTTGTGTGTGTTTTTGCTCTCAAAACCGGTCGACACCCTCTAGGGGATCGATCCACTTCTTTTTCCAAAACAAATTTATTTGTTTAATCAAAACTAGCATTACTTTAATTCGGTTTAGTACGTGTGTACAAGAAAGTGGTACTAACGCAATATTGTTAGTATTCTTGGATTGAATTACAAAATGGTAAGGGGGAATTCACATAATCCTAATTAAATCAAATTAGGGTTCTTCCATTGCTAGTTTGTGGATTTGATTCTTGTTCGGCTAGAATCAAGTAAGGTACGCATATTCTTCTTATGTTAATTAATTATTCGTTAATAAATCATATACGCTTCCGCATGTATACTTTGATGTTTTGTGATTATTTATTGATTGTCATGTTATATAATTCCAACAGTGGCATCACGAGTCATTGGTTTTAATGAGTAATTAATTACATAAACGCGTAATAAAACAAATAATTGTATGTTGTTTGATATGGTTAATCTAGGGTTTATGTTTTATTTTTTTTGGTCGATTTAAATTTTTAATGGGGCGTACCACTTTATTTTTTTTAGTCGACACGTACAAATAATTTTTAGGGTTTGAAAATTGTTTGATAACCTTATCGAAACCTAGAATTAATATATATATATATGTTACGTGATTAATTCATGAATAATTTGTTATGTGACATAGGATTATTGATATGCGATCTTGTGACTATTTGTATAATTGTTATGATATATCCATGATAATACATGCATGTTTGTCATGGATTGTTGCTTTGATATTTGTTTAATTGTTAAGATATATTTATCACATGTTTATTTACGATAAATCTTGAATTGGGGAAGACTCCAATTATATACATTAATGAATCAATTATGTGCAATTTGATATATTATTAATTATGGGTTTACGCAATCGATTCATCGATGTATGTGGCTCACTTTCAATTGAGAGAGTGAAAGCCCTAATTAATATATACATTAATTTAACGTAGACATTGATTATTAATAGGGTTTTATCGAATAAGTTGCATGTGGCTACTTGTTTACACGTATTAAATTGTTTATTATGTGCGCATTGTTTTTTAGTTGTTTATTATTTATTTGTTTGCTTGTTTGTTTATTATGTGCGAAAGTTTTAAGCAAAAGGTAAATTTTTGAATAGAAAAATAATACGGACTAAACAATGGTGAAATTTGATTTGTTTTTGAAATGTTAAGTTTTCAATAGTTTAATTGATTGATGATTTTGATACAAATGGTCTGAACGGCTCACCCAATTTGACGGACTGTGTGGGAAGTATTAGGAGGGGAGCGTATTAATATTGCCCTAAAGAGGAGGTTATTGCTTGTGACCAAACTCTCCGCTTGCTTGCGAGTCAAATTGGAGCTATTAAGTAAGCCATAAATGTACAAACTCATCTTAAGGGTGAATTAGTTTTAATTCCATGCGCCACTTCGGTGGTAATTACCCGAAACACTAAGTGTTTACACTTATGCAAAAGTACGGTATAATGGGTGATAATTGACACTAAGTTCATTGATTGGTGAACCCAATACCTCAATCAAAACTTTGATAATTTGATCTTTATGAATTGGTAATAAAAAGTTTTTTATTAAAATTATGCTACAAGATGAATGCATGACATCTTTGTACATATTTGATTTGACCACATAAAATCAAAACTAGTACCCTTTTAAATTAAGTTATGTGCCATCTAATTAAAAGGAACACTTGAAGTTGCAATTTACGTCATGACAGTACTTGGCTAGATTGTAATGGAGAGGTAAATCTCTATGTAAAGTCAGACCTTACATGGACATATTTGCAGTTCTTTAAGTTAGACACTTAAGTTGAGTAGGAAGTGAGAACTGGACTCATGGCATAAGATGGGATGAAACATGTTTATATTTGCAATAGCATTGGAAAATATAAATCCCATAATGATCTAGGAGTTGGAAATTGTTTGCCAATTAATGTTCGACAGATTACCTTATTATATGCTTTCGTTACTAGCAGATCAACTGATGTAATGAACCTATGATAATTTGGATCCTAGTTTTCGAGAAAATTATATGGTTATATGTTTATATTACCGTTGGGTATATTTTATTTTCTTGAAAAGTTGTATTATCGAAAATACTAATACTTGAACTTTTTTCTGTAGAAATGGCTCAAAACAACGATAACACTAACACTGCACTAAGTTCTACGTTCAAAAGTTTTTTTGATCGAGAAAAGTTGGTAGCTCTAAGAATTTCAATGATTGGCACCGCTCTTTGAGAATTGTCGTAGAGTTGTCGACCGGTTGAAATATCTTTATAAACCTTGTCTGTTGAACCAACCGGACCTGAAGCTACTCAAGCTGAAAAGGACGCTTGGAAAATTGAGTATAAGTGTCATAATGATGTGGCTTGTCTTATGTTGGGAACGATGGAATCTGCTCTTCAAAAGCAGTTCGAAAACTATTTCCCATATAACATGCTCAATGAACTTCGAACTATGTTAGAAACCATTCTTTGTTGAGATTTATGACTTGACCGACGCATTACACAACTGTAGGCAGGGAGAGGGTAAACTTGTAAGTGCTCATGTACTGGAAATGAAAGGTTACATGGACCAATTAAGGGCACTTGGCAAAACTTATGATGATGACATGGCGTGAATCGATTAATAGATCCCTTAACAAGGATTATAATGGTTTTGTTAGAAACTTCAATATGCACTGCGTGGGAAGACAATTCGACCTACACGCATTGCTTATTGATTATGAAAAAGGGTTACCTCAAAAGGTTCCTACTCCCCAGGTACTTGTTATTCAGGGTGGAAGGATAAATAAGCCAAAAGCTGCGCGTCGAACAACAAGAAGGTGAAGGGCAAAGGGAAAGTTGATAAGGGTAAACAAGTTATGGCATATCAACCACAACCCAAGAAGTACCCTACTCCTAGGAAGGAAAATCCTAAAAAGGATCAAGCATGCCACCACTGCAAGTCTGTTGGGCATTGGAAGAGAAACTGTGCTCTCTATCTTGATGAATTGCGGGCAAATAAAATGAAGTACGAAGGGTCCTTGGGCGCCGGTTCTTCAGGTAATTTATTTGTCATTGAATTATTTACTCTAAATTATAAAAATTCCTAGGTATATGATACTGGATGTGGTATTCACATTTGTAATACACTACAGGGGTTTAGAGTGGAGAGGAAGCTAGCCTATGGGGAGCAATATATGCACGTGGGAAATGACGCACATGCATCTGTTGAAGCCATAGGAACGTTTAGTTTAGTATTGCCTTCGGGCTTAGTACTATTATTGAACAATTGTCATTACGCACCTTCTATAATTAGAGGTGTTGTTTCCTTTTCAGTTTTGTTGGATGATGGTTTTACTCATACTATTTCACGTAATGGAATTTATGTTTCTTTAAATGGTGTATTTTATTTTAATGCAATTACTGTGAATGGTGTGTTTGAAATTGATGTGATTGGAAATGAATCTAACAAATATAATAATTCGATGTTTAGCATCAATAAGAAAATAAAGTTGGACTTGAATTCTTCTTATCTTTGGCATTGTAGACTTGCTCATATAGGCAAGGCTCGCATGCATAAGCTGCAACAAGAAGGGCTTTTGCAAAATATCAATGATGAATCATTTGATAAATGTGAGTCATGCATATCTGGGAAGATGACGAAGAAACATTTTCATAGCAATATGGAGAGGGCTTCTGATCTACTTGGTCTTATTCATCTGATGTGTGTGGACCACTTAGACATGTATCAAAGAGAGGTGCTAGCTACTTCTTAACCTTCTTGATGATTTCGGCCGTTATGGTTATGTTTATTTACTTAAGCATAAACATGAGGTGTTTGAAACATTTAAGTTTTTCAAAGCGGAAGTAGAAGCGCAATTGGGAAAGAAGATTACAGCTCTTCGATCCGATAGAGGAGGCGAGTATCTAAGCCAAGAGTTTAAAGATTACTTAGGTGAGAATGGAATTGTCCAGAATCTCACTTCTCCATATACTCCACAACAAAATGGTGTATCGGAGAGAAGAAATCGTACATTGTTGGACATGATACGATCTATGTTTAATCTTACTACTCTACCTTTATCCTTTTGGGATTATGCTTTAGAATCAGCTGTTTGCATTCTAAATATGGTTCCCACAAAGAAGGTTGATAAGACACCATATGAAATATGGCATGGTAAAGCTCCTTACCTGTCTTATTTAAAGGTCGGGATTGCGAGGCGTATGTTAGACGTGACTTCGGAGATAAACTCCAACAAAAATCTGTAAAGTGTATCTTCGTAGGATACCCTAAGGAAACTATGGGTTACTACTTTTACTATCCAACTGAAAATAAAGTAATTGTTGCTAGGTATGGAGATTTTCTTGAAAGTGATCTCGTATCTCAAGAATTCAGTGGGAGAGTTTATGATCTGAAAGTGATCTCGTATCTCTTCCTTGGAAGCCAAACCTTCTACCAGCTTTGCGCTCAAAATTCTTGATATCCATGGACAACATAGCCACCTGCCACTTCAGCTTCATCTCTTCCATCTCCAGTGGATCCACCTGATCTAAATCCTCATATGCCGGTTCTGGCGAGGATCATAATCGACAAAGAAGGATCCAAGCACATCTTCCATGATACCTCAGTTTAGAACTTGATGGAGTAGTAGTGTAAGATGATGATGAGTAAATTGGACTTGGACCATGACTCATCTTAGGGGTAGAGGCTCCAACGAATCTGTGTGACTTGCGTAGATGATGATCGAAAAGGACTTCTTACATCATGTTCAAGAGCTTTAATTTTGTTGTACAGCTCGTCAAAAGTAAGCATATCCAAACCACCTTTTGCTTTTAAAGCAATGCTCACTTGTAGCCAGGATGGAGGTAAAGACCTCAAGAACTTAGAATTACAATCATCATTATCGGCTTTGCTGCAGTGATTTAGCTGACTTAAAATCTTGTGAAACTTGTCATAGCCCTTATGTATTCCTTCCTCTTGAGAATTTGAAAGTCTTGAACCTGTTGTCTAAGCATGGACTTTCTCATTCTCCTAGACTCCTCATTCCCACCGAACTTCGCCTTAATTCCTAACCATATGTCCTTGGCATCTTTCATGAAGTGAAAATCACTCAAGTGATCCTCAGGAATAGCTTGAAGAAAAATGGTTTTAACCTTGGTTTCTCTCTGAACGCGTAACTCTTCGCCAGATTTTGGGAGGAACATAAGTCATCTTACCAGCATCGAGTGGTAGTTTTCTTCAAACTGTTCCCCTTCAAAGACTATCTCCCATAGATTCCAATTAATGTTGGAGATCGGTTTGCATCTTCATCGCCCAAAGGTCATACTCCTCCCTTTTAAGGTAAGGAAACTTAGCATTGTTGTTCAAGAGACTTAGGTGTTGCAGATGGGTGGTGTTTTGGTTGTTGGTGATTTCAGGCATCAACGTCGATCGAGCATGGTAAGTTTTGTTTTGGTTGTATTGGTGTTTGGAAAAACCTGTCCTTAGTATCGTAGAGACTCTCACGAGGCTCTGATACCACTTGTTGAAAACTTGAAGACCTTGATAGATCTTGAGCTTCGTAGATCGTTAGTATCGCTTGTGTAATCACAAACAAACTAAAAGAAAATCTCTACAACTTGTATTCTGTAGCGGAATATAAACACAAGTATGAAACACAGATAACTAAGAACTTCTTTGATCCTCTATGGATCGTTATATTAATAACTTGTTTAAGCACACGTATATAATTCATTCTATTGTGTTCCTTTTATAGACAAGGAACCTGGTATGTGCTAATACACATACCTTTTCATTATCAAAACAGACCCAAAACAACCAAGAAAGAGCCGTTTATTGCTAATATTTGTGGTTTTCTTGAGTTTGTGTATGTGCAGGTACGGATATGACGAAACACGCAAAAAGAAGCCAAAACCGAAGAAAACCGAGCACGAGAGAGAGAGGTGTGCAAAAGCCGATGCGGGGGATGCTATTTCAGAGATTTTGGTGCTTAAAAGATCAAATTACGAAGCTCGGGACATAAATTGGGAGTTTTTCACATTACACCTTCATTTTCACAAATTACCATTTTACCCCTCAACTTTCCCAAATTGTCACCTTTAACCCCTCAACTTTCCACATTTACCCT
Organism: Chrysanthemum makinoi; assembly: GCA_910596185.1. Classification (NCBI taxonomy): domain Eukaryota; kingdom Viridiplantae; phylum Streptophyta; class Magnoliopsida; order Asterales; family Asteraceae; genus Chrysanthemum; species Chrysanthemum makinoi. Next base: position 184,408,459 of record OU343216.1, read on the forward strand.
TTATACCCTTATACACCCCACTTAATCATTTACCCAAATTCACCCTTATCTTTCACAAAATGTCATATTGGGCCCTTGTTTTTTTGCTAAAAATACATTAATGGTCCTTATGATAAACCAAGCTACATCCTTAATCCATTATCCAACAAAACATTACCTTGAGGCCCAAAATAAAACCAACCCAATCCCATAACACTAATACCCGGCCCCCGTTTATAACTCCAAGACCCGAATACCACCTGACCCAATAATGAAACCCAGTCAAAATATCAAAATATTATTAATAACAGCCACGCGCCAAAACACTTTCCCCAATCCCAAACCCAGGAAGAACCCTAAATTGCCCTTTCTCCCCAATTGATGCAATCACTTAAATTGAGGGCAATTCCGTCTTTTACTCTGACACACACTGACACATTGGTGCCATGTCACCAATCCGTGTGTCTCATATCTCAATCCTTGGCCTCTGATTGGTGTAAATTACGTGGAGATGTAAATCCAAGGGATGAGATGAAATGGGATTGATCTAATGGTGGAAACGAGCTCAAGAGAAAGCACATGCTCAACTTCTGGATTCTTCTATTAGCCCAAGCAGTTGGCTATTTAAAGGCCCCTGATCTCACAGTGAATGTGTGTAGATTAGTAGTAGAGTAGGATTAGATTAGAGTATTTCTTATTAATAGCTTGTTTTCAATGTTTTAGATTTAATACCAGTCATTATAATTCCATTTGTACTCAACCTTTATTAATACAAGCTTTCATTTTCATCAATATTTACATTATTGTTTCATTGTTTTATTCAGCTTATTACTGCTTTCAAACACTTATTTGAGCTTATTTTAA
>OU343216.1:184409401-184494856 GCA_910596185.1 Chrysanthemum makinoi
GATCATTGTTGTTGTTGTATGGAACCAATTGAGTTTCTTGTGATTGTTGGTGTGATGGATCTGTTGGAATCACTCCTAAACCTTTATTCAAGTGTTAGTTACTCATATGTAATAGGTAGCTTATTATGGCCTTTATGTTTGTTTAAGGTCTAGCTTATGTAGAAGGCCCATAAGCTTAGGCCCATGTCCAATAAGGAAAAGGAAGGAGGGAGTGTTGCCCTAGCTCCTGCCTATAAATACTCTTTGTATAACCCTCACTTGAGGGTTGGTTGTTCATTTTATCTTCACTCTTTACACTCTACGCCCTAACCGTATTATTATGTTCGTGTGTGTATGTTTAACGTTGTTCAACCGCTTCTATCTCTTTCTATTAAGCTTGTATTGTAAATCTAGTGACCTAACAAAGGGTATCAATCGCCAAATAGTTGGGTGAACACTTTGCTTTTGAAGTAATTTTTTGGTCTTACGCGTAGAATAACGTGATACTTTGGTTCGCTTAAAAACTTGTTTTTACACTTTTTAATCCAAGATTCTTGTACTTTCAACGTTTTAAGGTGTTAAAATACTTGTTTTGGCAAAAAGTTTCAACCTTTACGCGTGGATATAACGTTTTTAAGCTTGTTTTGAACGAGGTGTGTCCTACGCGTAACCGCTTAAGAGCTTTGATCATCAAGTTTCACACTTTTGTGTCATTTTGGTGTTATTAAAGCTATTTCATCATACAAAAACTGGTTTAGAAACATCTTGGGCAAAATCATTTTACGAGTAAGATTACGCCAGATCAAAACCCTAATCTTACGCTGCAGAACTTTATCCGTGGTTTGATCTTCGCCAGGTTTACTCCGTTTTCTTGCTTGGATAAGCCGAAAATACGCCGACTTTGGATATCTTTTTACCGTGATAGTGTAAAAGATCATTTGGGCAAAACCCTAAATTATGCATAAGCATAAGCTTACGCTAGAAATCCTACGCGATAAGATTCATCTTACAGCCTAGTCTTATCGAGATAAGGTAATCCTAACGCTTAACTTTTGTTCAACATAACTTTAGTGCCTTTAACCTACTTACGCAGAAGCTAAATCTATGCGTAACTCTTGATTGTTACGCGTAACTTTGGTGTTTTACGCATAAGTGCTACTTGGTTTATTGTGATTTCTACGCCTAAGGATACTTCATCAACAAAGGTTCATTCGACTACAAAGATCCATTTTACCAACACAAGTTTTCAACATGTCACAACCACCATACTCTAACTATTTCCCTTACACTTATTCTCAACGCCAACAACAACTAACTCCACAACATCAACAATGGAATCAACAAGAAGCAATTTATCAACAACAATTTAATCAACAACATACTCCACAACTTGCTGCAATTCCACACCTCAAATGGTTCAACCACCACCAAGTCTTCAAGTACAACCCTACACAAACGAATTCAATCAACATCCATCAAGGAACACTATGAAGGAACCCACTTGGTTTGCAAAGATGTGTGAAGCTTTAAGAGCCAACAATCAATTCATGAGGCTGGATCACTTGATAGACCTCCAATGCTCACTCCAGGAAACTACGATCAATGGGTGATAAGGTTCTTTAGGTTTTGTGATATGAAGAAGCCACATGGAAAGTTCTTAAAGAAGGTTATCTTGGAAGGTCCATTTCAGATGCCTATCTGTATCGTACACCGATCCAAATGCTAATCCACCAAGAGATGAACAATCCAACATTGCTACTGTTTACACGAATGCAGGAACTTCTACACTATGAAGTGATGAACTTGCAATGCAATATATCCCTTAGGATTACCTAACCCAATTCTTCGAAGTGTTGATGCTCAAAAGACCGCAAAGGAAATGTGGGAACATATTCATCTTCTTATGGAAGGATCTCGTACTCAATCGAGGGATTTGGAATCCAAAATTAACTTGGCTTATGAACACTTCATGATTGAACCTCGAGAGACACTAGAGTCTTATCATCATCATTTTTCAGACATCATCAATGATTTGGATAAACACAACATCATCATGCCAAGAATTGCGTTGAATACTAAGTTCCTGAGTAGTCTTGGTCCTGAATGGGAGAAGTATGTCATTTTTCTCCCGTTAAAAAGCTATGCATCATTCTACTTACGGATTGTTGTATGATTACTTGAAGCCTCATGAAAAGGAAGTTGATAGGGAAAGGATTCTCCGTGCTCAAATTGCTCCACCGACACATCCGAAAAATCAACAACTTGCCTTATATGCTCAAAACAGTTATTCTCCTCAACCAAAGAACTCAACCAATCTACAATCACACCATATGATCCTTCACTACCTCAATCTCAACAAACTCAATTGGTTCCATACAACAACAACAATGCTCAAGCACTTGTCGTGAAGCTAATGAGGAATCTGATCCGCTCAAGCGCGCAACAAGGATTTGCTAAGATTGCTAATGCCTTTAGCCGTTATACCAACAAATCCAACAACCGTATTCGTTCCTCATCTAACACAAGGAATCAAGCTTTTGTGAACAATGGACGAGTTGAAGTTCAGAATCGTGGTTATGGTCGCAAATGGGCGTGGTCAAGGGTTTAATGCTGTGGTAGGAATAACAATCGAGCTCAAGTGGTGGAACAGGGAAATGCTCAAAATGGGTTGAATGGTCTTCGATGCTACAACCGCAATGAGAAGGGACACTGCTAATGCATGCCCAAAGCCGAGGACAAGGGGCAGCGCTTATCACAAAGAGGCTCTTCTTTTGGCTCTTAAGGATGAAGCTGGTGGAACTCTCACGCACAAAGAACGAGCTTTATGGCAAATGCTGACTCGGATGATGATATGGAGGACTTGCAAGCCATGCACCAAGTTATGTTGATGGCTAATATGCATGAGTTACACATGAGTGACACAGGCCCAAAGTATGACACCGATGGCTTGTCTCGTGCATTCGAACAAACCATATCATCTCTCGATCTAATATCTCCGCCAACATCCGAATCCGCAAGGCCAATGTTCAACATGAGTCTTCCACATCTCATTCCGACGATTTTCAACTAGACCAGAGTTATATTTGACGATCAAGATGACCCAACGGTTTCCCTTGATAATCAAATTGACTCCGTGGTTATACTTGAGGATCTCAAGTAATGATCATGTTGAGACTCACGTTGAACACGCCGAACTTTGCCTCATCCAGATTTTGCTCGTTTAATACAAGACCAACAAACCATAGTGGAAGAATGTCGCAATTAATCGGGACTTGAAAAGCAAAAATGCACTGTTAACCAAGGATTTTGAATGTTTACAAAAGCAACTCAACTTTTTCAAAACTCAAGAAAACGCGGAAAACGGTTTTGAAGTAGCCTTTGCCAAATCTCATCAAAACGAAAAATATTTAGAAAGACAGATGCGTGATCTAGCCGCTCAAGAATGCTGTTGTCCGAAATAGAACAACTGAAACATGAACATAAAAAGCAAATTAACGCCTCACCTTGGAAAATCAAAAAGCTAAGGCTGAGTTGTTAACTTGTCAAAAACAGTTCTCTGCATACAAAAGCATTCAACGAAACGAATAGATGATCATCTTGAAGAAATCATCGGCTTGCAAAACAAACTTAAAGAGTTTAAAACTGTTGTTTACAAACATGGCAGTCGGTCACAACTATTGAAAAGTTTACTTTAAAACCAAATCCAAATGGACCAAATCTTGCTGATTACAAACCTAAGCTTTCAACCAAAGCATTCAAACCAAATCCCGAAGTTTCCATGCAATATAAAATTGATAATTCAATTATGAGTGTTGTTGAATATCATCGTCAAGAGGAATTAGATGCATAAGACGAGAGTCGATCAAAATTAAAAAATGTTGTTTACAACAAACCTTTTAACTATTCAAAAGCGGTCACTTTCGTCACACCAACGGATTCTTCTAACACACCAAGGATTATCATAAAAACGTTTGAGTCTTCTAATGTTAATCCCAAACCGCATTATGCACAAACTTATGGTCCTTTACCTTCCATCGAAGTAAACTCAAAACTGAAAATCGAAAATTCTTAGATATTTTGACCTTTTCATGGCTGACCTCAAAACTTTACAACATGAGATAGAATATCATTCGAAAATCAAAGTTCAACATTTTCAACGCTTTGCGCAAGAACAAAGAGACATTTTTCAAAAATCTTTACCAAATGTTAAAAATTTGAAAAGTTGTGCATTGTTTTGGGAAAAGGACTTTCATAAGGAACTTGGATTGATGAAGGTCATTTTCGAGAAAACAAAAACATCTATTTCTAATACTAAACGTAAAAAGAAAATGTTGAGAAAAGATGTTGATCGACTCTTGGAAGATGTCATCTGTGCTTATGTCCATAATGTTGTGCTATTGAATTCTTTGTCATATGCATTTGATTATATCTCTGCTGATATTGTTGATTCTGTGGTAAATGTTGAGAACACCGATAATGTGCTTCGACGAGTCCTTAAAAGTTGAAAACAAACGATTGTCAAACGAACTTTCAAATGCAATACGCCGTCTTAATTGGTGTCAAAAAGATATTCACGATCAACAACTTGCTTTTCAACACAAAATCGCCCAGCTATGCGGACAAAAACTTCCGATCCTAAAATTGAGCGACTGGATGATCAAAACGTGTCTTTTAAGTGTCAAATCTCAAAATATGAACAAGAACTTGTAAAAGTTAAAAGGAATATGGTGTCATATTTGATTTACTCAAAAAGACTCGTGATGAAGCATCAAATGAACTTGATCATTATCTTGCACACACTAAAGAAGTTATGCATTTTGCCGAAATATTCTCGAAAATCAAGATCGATTCACACTATCCTCAAGTTAAGAGAAATGTTAGGAAAGTATGAACAACTTCCGCCACCGTGATTAAGAGAATAGCCCAAGTAACACTTAGTAATCGTGAACCTAGAATCACTACTGCCAAATCACAAGTTGCTAACGTGCTTCCTTCTATGAAACGGGAATAGTTGAGTCTTTTCCAAACGTCCAGACTTCACGACCTAAGAGCACTACATAGAAGAATAGGAAGTTGCGACCTAAGAAAAGATCAATAAAGAATGCTAAAGTAGAAGAACACCCTAGGACTATGAATAAGACTCACGTTGCTTCCACTATAGATATTGGGCCCGCACATGTAATAGAAATAGTGATGTAACGAATGCTAAACCTTTAAGCACTTTTGATATTCACCGATGCACCTTGTGTTATTTGTCGTAAAAGTATGAATTATTGTCATGATAAATGTGTTGCTAAAGCTATCATCTCTCGTTTAAGGAATCCTAAGAACCGAATACCTCTAGGCCCACTAATCTTTCTAAGTCTGTGCTTGGTAGACCGCCCTTTTTAGATTCTAAGAAACGATTGTTGTCCCCTGTAGCTCCAGTCTCAACTCCTAGGAATGTAGTACCACCTAGTGCATTCACTAAGACTAAAGCAAATACTAGTTGGAGATGGCGGAAATGGATATATAACACACTAGGATTTAAATGGATACCTAAAGCTATTGATGTGTGTATGTCTACTATAATCGCTCCGAACCCTCTAACATTTCGGGTTCCACATCTACTTCTATTCCATCCGTGTCATCTCAGGTGTAATGTTGTATACGATCATTCTCTGGATTGTTGATAGCGGATGTTCCCGACATACGACAGGCAACCTTAAACTGTTATCAAACTTTATTGCAAAGTTCATTGGCACTGCCAGTTCGAATGATCACTGCAGCTATCATGGGCTACTGAGACTATATCAATGGGAACATCAAATTAGCAGGTTTATTATGGAAGGCCTCTCACAATCTGCTTTCAGAGGTCGGGCGTGATGGAGATTTGGAGGTTGCTTTGGGAGAAAACTTGTTTCATTCGTGATCTACAAGGAAACGACCTTATGTTTGGCTCGCAATTCAGTCTTTACACTATCTCTATGCAAGACATGGTTGCTTCTTCTCCCATCTGCTTACTTTCAAAGGCAACATCAACAAAATCCTGGCTATGGCACCGCTGTCTCTCACATCTAAACTTTCAAACCATCACCAACCTTGCTCGACACAAACTAGTTGAAGGACTCCCACGTTTCGGTATTCTAAAGATCACCTTTGCTCAGCTTGTGAACAAGGCAAAAGCACTCGTGCTCATTTTCCTTCAAAGGTGGAACACAGCTCAAAGCATGTGCTTCATCTTCTTCACATGGATTTGTGTGGCCCGATGCGCGTGCAAACGATCAATGGCAAACGCTACATCTTAGTAATTGTTGATGACTATTCACTCTGGACTTGGGTCTACTTTCTTCAAAGCAAAGATCAAGCTCCACAGATGATCATCACCTTTCTAACGAAAATACAAGTTCACCTTTAAACACCGCTCGACAAATCGAATGCATAGAGGGCCCGAATTTGTTAACCAAACTCTTCGTGAATTTTATGAGAAAGTGGGAATTCAAAGATCGACATCTATTGCATGTACACCAGAACAAAACGGAGTTGTTGAAAGATGAAACCGAACGTTAGTGGAAGCTGCAAGAACAATGTTAATCAATGCTAAACTTCCAGATTACTTATGGGCGTGTCGTATTCATCGTGCATGCTATACTCAAAACCGGTCTATGATTACAAAACGCCACAACAAAACACCTTCGAGCTTGTCCACAACAGAAAACCGAATCTCAAACACTTTCATGTATTTGGATCTCTTTGCTATCCGAATAATGATCGTGATGACTTTGGAAAGCTCAAAGCCAAAGTTGACATTGGAGTCTTTATAGATATTATGATAATTCTAAAGGTTTCGAACTGAATCGTCGAACAAAGGAGGTAATGGAAATGATTCATGCTCATTTTGATGAACTTACGGAAATGGCTTCGAGTATAATGACTTAGAACCGGTCACAACCGCTAAACTTCCCCAAACCCCATCATCACCGAACAAAGCCCCGACTTACTTGTCAACAAATGGAAAGGTTATTTGCTCCAATCGTTAGTGACGATATTGATGAACGTGCTCCGTGTATCCGCCAAGCTTCCGCTCAACCCGATAATACTCTTATACCGATACACCGCTACAACAACTACGGTAGAAGAAGCACCACCAGTTGACTCCAACACAACAGTTGAACAAACCGCTTCCAACAATGATGAACCGCTGATGATGTTCAATGAAGTACCCCCACCGCAGATTTTGATCCAAACGCGCTTTTTAACCCGTTTGCTAATGACCGCCGCACTGATGTCGCTGAATCTTCAACAAGCCATTTGAATCCTCAAAATCTGCACAATGTATACCAACATCAACCCTCCACACATAGATGGACAAAAGACCATCCTCCGAAAACATTATTGGCTACCCGAATCAACCAGTCGTTACAAGACAACGTCTTCACTCAGATGGTGAACATTGCATTTATGCACTCACCGTCTGCCAATCGAACCCTAAAACATCAAAGACGCAATGACAAAAGACAACTGATGAATCCATGAGAAGAACTCAACCAATTCAAACGCCTTGAAGTATGGGAACGGTTGAAAGACCAACAGGGTCTACGCCATTGGTCTCAAATGGATTTGGAAAACAAATTGGATGTGAAGGAAACGTAATCGAAATAAGTCACCGTGGCTAAGGGTTATCGCCGGAAGAGGGTATTGACTTTGAAGAATCTTTTGCCCTGCTGCTCGCCTTGAGGTCGTTCGATATTTCTCCCGCTCGCGCTCATATGAATATGCGGTTTTCGGATGGATGTCAAAACTGCGCTTCTCAATGGACAACTTAAAGAAATGGTTTATGTCACCAACCGAAGGATTCGTTGATCCCGAGCCTCAACCATGTCTACAAACGAACAAAGCTCAGATGGTCTCAAACAAGACCCTCGGGCATGGTACGATAAGCTATCATCTTTCCTCATTGCCAATAATTTCACCAAAGGTTCGGTTGACCCAACTCTTTTTATACAATATCACGGGGCACATATCTTAATTGTTCAAATTTACGTGGATGACATCATTTTTGGGTCTACACATAAAAAGTTTTCAATCGCTTTTTCAAAACTAATGAAGAAAAATTTTGAAATGTCCATGATGGGTGAACTTACATTCTTTCTAGGATTACAAGTTCATCAATCACCCCGTGGTATTTTCTTGAGTCACTCCAAATATGCCCTTGAATTGTTAAACAAATTTGGAATGAAAACTTGTGACACCTATGCCACACCAATGGCTCATACCAAGAAGCTAGACGCCGATTTACATGGGAAATTGGTGGACCCTACAAAATACCGTAGTATTATTGGGTCTCTCATGTATCTAACAGCCAGCGTGACTGATATTGTCTTTGCCGTATATCTTTGCTCCCGTATCACGCGACCAATCGAAACCCACCTCTCTAAGACTAAAAGAATCCTCCGATACATCAAGGGAACCATTAATTTGGGAATCTGGTATCCGGAGGATTCCGTTTTGAACTAATCGCTTTTTCAGACGCTGACCACGCAGGATGCTTAGACTCACGGAAAAGTACCTCATGAGCTTTACAATTTCTTGGTGATAAACTGGTGTCCTGGCAATCGAAGAAGCGTGGATCACACGCCGTCCTCAACCAAGGTAATATGTAGCCATGTCGACGTGTTGTGCTCAAGTCATTTGGATGAGAACACAACTCAAAGACTATGGTTACGATTTGAAGAATCCCGATGTACGCGACAATCGGAGTGCTATTGCGATCTCGCGTAACCTTCCAACACTGAAATCAAAGCACATCGATCTTCGATATCATTTCATCAAGGATCACGTGGAATGTGGTACAGTTGAATTATATTGTGGGGTAATACCATTATGATCTTCTCACCAAAGCCTTGCCTCCCTAGGTTTAATGAGTTGGTCCACGGATTGGTATGAGGTGTTTGACTCAAGAGGAATTGATGAACTCCAAAAAAAGTTTTAAAAACTCACAAACACCAAAATCTCTTTTGTAAATATTTTTTTCAAAAACAAAATACAAAAATATAAAATCCGATAAAACAACAAAAATATTCTTCTATCTATTTTTTCTTTCAACATTGCAAGTATGTTTCTTCCGTCAACACTATAATCTTTCAAAATTCAATATTTTTCCGATCAAGTGTTGAGGGGGAGAAAATAAATACTTAACTGCTTCAAAACATCCGTGTACTTGCATGTTACTCTATTATGGTTGTTTCTTGTATCAATGGTGGTAAACTTTTCTCGTTAAATCACACCTTCGACTAAAATTTATAACCTTTCATCATTTATTAAGTCGTGGGGAGTGTCACATGTTTCTTTCTTAAAATCTATTGTTTGATAACCAAAATGGAAGTTAAAAGGCTTTAAATGAAAATGGAAAAGGAGGGACCAAACTGCCAAAAGGTTAAAGTCATTTTATTAAAAACACCCCACCTAACATTTCACTTCACATTTATTACTCTTAACCAAACTACTCCTACGCAAGAAATCGCTCAAGAAACTGTGTTTTTGATCATCAAAGTGTAAGTGTTTTCATAATCTTAACGTTATTACAACAAAGGTTTTGAATTTTATGAAATCCAACGCTAAAACATTAGATATGTGTGATTATGTGTTCTACTTAATAGCGTATGAACACACAATCATTGGTGTGTGTTAGTGGTTAAAAGATTGTGTCAAACATGTTTTAACATCAATGATACTAGTTTTATCCTCAAAATCCACCGTAAACATTAATTGATTGGTTTTCAAAATTAGGGTTTATACGTGGTTTTGGGTATTTTCAAATGTGATTGTTTTTGGTCAAAAGATCATGTGTAATGTTAATATCATGTTGAATTGATGATATCCTGGTCCTATAACAACCCAGAAACACTAATTATGTTAGAATTGGAATTTAGGGTTTAATGTTCTTAGGTTTGGGTACTTTTGATTCTTGACATTTTTTATGTTAAAAATTGGATAAACATACTCAATATGCCTCTTAGAACCCCCAGAAACACTTTGGTGCATATCCTATGGCTAGAAATCATATGCGTAATTCATGAACCTTAGGGTTTTGACTTACGCTGTATGACTTTCTACGCTTAACTACTTAACATGCTTTCATGCCTTGATCTGTTTTAAGATTGTATGTATAAGTCAAAATTGATGATATGATGTTTTATTTCAGCTTGCTACGATAAAACTCAGAATCAAGGTCCTTGTTACTCACATAAGGATACCTTACCCGTGAAAGTTATGCGAGAGAAATTTACAGAATCAATTACGCGTAAGGTTCTACATGGGACTACGCCAGATCGCGGAAGGATGCGAACAAGGACTCTACGCGATAAGGTCTACTTACTTAGCAAGCCTTACTGCAGGTTTTATATCGCCTCACGCCGTAAGCTCTACGCATAAGGTCCTTTCCCTACGCTGAACATTTTTACTAAGTAAGGATCCTACGATAAGCTTACGCTTCACAAGATACTTATCTTGTTTATGCATAAGCTACTATTCCTACGCATAAGCCTTGATCAAACCTTCATTTTGAATTGTTACACGTGCAAACTTGTAAATAAATGAATCATAACGTCACGAATCCAATAATGTCACTAATAAACTTAAACGCTTGATATGTGGTGAACTATAAGTGATAACATAAACTTTAAAACTTAAAGTTAACTAACTCACGAAAGGTTTCACGACATCATTGGACTATTGGACAAACAAGTGACTTAGGACTCAGAATAATCAATAACATCATACATTCAATAATTAGACCATAAAACCTTCTGTTGACTAACATTATGTCTTTCGATATGTTGGTTCTTTTGGCTAATGTTATTTCAGATCACGACATGGTCAGCTCAAATGAATGTGGATGCACCGGAGGTTCTCATAATTGCCAATATCTTCCCTAATCGCTATCCAAGAAAGATTGTAAAGAACAATCTCAGAGTTGACTTTGAAACCCTCACATGCTCGGAATCTTCTTGTTTGATTGCTGTGGATATTTTAAAGAATCATCCCTACCAGAACATGCTCTCACACTCGCTACAAGACCGAGATCTACATACAACAATTCTCGAATTCAATGCAAAGGATCAAAGGTCAAAGTGCGGTGACAGTGACGTTAAATCACAAACAAATCACCATCACACATGCATATTTACGGGCCGTTCTTCTATTCCCGACATCGAGCCAACCAACTTCTATGCCACACCTAACAAGAGACAGCCTGCAATTCCGATGGATATTGGCTATGATGAAGCTTCGTGAATTATCACTAAGCATTCTCATGGAGCTTAAGAACATTCCTCAACCGGAGAACCTCTACATCATCATCACCAAGTCGGTCCACTGGTCGTGACAAGTGGCTATGAGCATTCCAAGCTCATGGAGCTGCAAATATTTTGGTCATTAATCAACAAGAAGGACATCAAATGAAGCTCGATATGGGATGACATGATGTCATTTCTCAAAAAGCTTGGCTCAAAGATTCCTATGTCGATACACAAAGTCGTTGATCCGAGAGCACTTGGACTTCATCCCGATATTCCCAAGAGGCTCAATGACCCCGACAATCACCGATTATGTTGATCAACTATCCTATCACCGTAATCAAGGAATCTCAACAAAGAAACAGTGGTGTCGGTTACCCGATCACCTTCCGACAAATGAAATCAAAAAGCTTGAAACATACAAAAGGTATCTTGTAGAAGTAAGAGAAGGCAAAGTTGGTCATCTCGATGAGAAGTCTTCCGAACACCTATACGGAGAACCGTAAGAGGAAGGTGAAGTGCCGCAGTATCGAAAGTCGGGATAATCCCCAAGAGGAATCCTCCACTAAAAGGATGTTCCTTCTAGGAAGCTACCCTACTCCCATTCCGAATCCGAGCCCAACCAAAAGAAAGCTTGGGACAAAGCTCAAGATACACAATCGATCTAAGAGATCTCACTCAATCTCAAATCAAGAACCTCCTTCGCCAGCCTAAACCTCCAAGTCCACCACCGACAAAGAAAAAGGGAAGACTCCCGTATTGTGCCTTATGAAGAAAGCTGGATGAAGAAGAAGAGCAACCGGATATTTCATACAGGAAGAAGTTCAAATTCCATAGACTCAACACGGCAAAGAATTTGCAAAGATCAAATGGGTGGCCCCGAGGGTCATGGTGCAATTCAACCTTCACTAGATCCCGATGCTAATCAACCCGATAAGGGATCCGGTGCCACCACTTTGGAGCAACAACAAAAGCCCGTGGAAGAAACTATTGAGCATAAATTTGAGGAACCTATTAAAGAAAAGTCCGAGAAAGATGAGGGTGACAAAGAAAAGACGAGACGAAAAGATCAAGAAAAAGATAAGTCCTGAGATGACACTGATTATGATAAGTTTCTCGCTAGAAATTCTCGCCGCCGTCAGAGGAGAAAACCTATGCACCTCCAAAGGATCCAGAGTCTCCTCATGTCTCTTCATCATCAGATTCGCCTTCTCATTCTTCACCACCACCATCAAAGAAATCAACCAAATCAACATCCAAATCAAGAAGAAGCCACATCGATCTTGGATTTCTATACTCATAAAAGAATTGTGAATGCGTCAAACAAAGTTAGAAAGAAAGACATGCTTTACAAAAAGCTAAATTTTATTGCTTCACCTTACACGCACCTTCATGATGAGAATGACAAGATGCAAGTGAAAGGAGTATGTACGTAAGCTCATGAAGGATGATCTTCAAAGGAGCATGGACGAGATGATAAAAGGTTACACTCACAAGTTCTTAATGGAGTCGTTCAAACTGACAAAGGAGATGTATACCGCATAATCATATCCAAATCTCTTACATTTAGCCAAGCAAGCCATGAAATCAACTCCGATGAATTTGAGCATCAATCCAATTGAATCAACAATCTTCTCGATGATGAATTGGGAACGGCTGGTAGCAAATGTCGAACGCTCGCAACGCTGCCTCCCATGAAGCTAAACTGTTTGAAGCATTGCCGAATACCAACTCAAGTCATCATCAGAAGAAGTCGTAAGGCCTAAACGCTCAAGAGATGACGAAGACAAAGATCAAGATAAGGATAAGGAGCCTAAACGCACAAAAGAAGTCTGGATGAATCATCCTCCATTCAATACTGATGCAACCTCCACCACAAAGGACTCTCGCTCAACAAAGATCTCCTCCTCGCTCTTCTGCAGATAAACCCTGTGATTATGAGACACCACCCGCACTCAGAAAAACCGTGACCACTTTGAGTATAAGGGTGGTGACGATGAAGAATTCCATGAGCCCCAACAACAACCCGCCCCTACAAAGTACGAAACCGTAATCCTCATCTAGGCCTAAGAAAGAAGAAGAAGGCTCGCCAATGACGCCCCTCATCCGGCTAGATGAAGATAACAGGGAATTTGAATGGTTCTTTACTCTTGTTAATTCCACTCCCTACCCTGCTGAAGGTCAAGATCTGGTAGACGGTAATATATTGGAGCATGCAAAGATACTGCAAGAAAAATTCTGAGTAAAGAAGATGACGAACTGGAAGGCGCGAATCAAAATGAAGCTTTTCAACTATGGAGATAGCTCAGAAGTGCCATCGAGGTCGAATATCACCTTGACAACATTGCTCGAGCTATGTCTAATAACATGGATTGGCTCAACCCGGAAGCAAACATCGACTTCATTTAAGCAGACAACCCTCCATATTACAATCGACCGTCTAAACCACTACCAACGATCGCCAACCGTGACGAACCTAGGATCCCATTCAGATATTTCTTCAACAAAGACTTGAATTTCTTCTTACTTGGCAATGGTGGTCAAGGAAATACGCTACATCCTCGACACTTCCATTCCCGCCATGAATTCAACTCAAGATAGCTATCGAGGAACGAGCTAATCACTTGTTCTCCAACAAAGTGGAAGCATATGACCGAGATGCAATGTATGGGATTCATCATTGGCCGGAACGCCGAAGAATCTACTACGGCTGCCAGTACGTAAGTCTCAAACATGCAAAGGTTCACCCTAAAGTATCAAGCATCAAACACGCTGATCTTTCGTCCAAATGGGACTACATGATCTCAAGAATATTGTGGTCAAGAGACAAGATGAAAGGGATTATGCATTATCTAAAGTCGACTTTGAGAATTTGTCTATCAACGACATCAAGACATGTACCTTGCCAAAGTATGTGGTCGTATGAGACAATTCTCCACGAAGTACAACGTGATTTCATCAAGTCCGCTCATCTTCATGACGCATAGTTATCAAAGAACGTAGAAGATCTCACCGCCGGGCTTGAATCTTATCACCCGTCAATCCTACTCCATCGCAGCCTTGATCTTCCCGACATCAACCAGCCTCACAACTTACACTCATCACTAACCATTCGGCGTCGTTACCGCAGTTGAACTTCAAAGAAATTGCTTGACACAAGTAAGTGAGATCTTCACAAGTTGAGATCACACTTTGAAGATGGTTAGGACGGATTGGCTTACCGTTGAAAGATATACACCAAAAGATCGGGTCTCCTAAGTTATGGAATTCGTGATCGGAGGGATGTGAAGAGGATCATCACCATGATTGATGAACGGTTGTATCAAGGGATCAGCTCGAACATTGGAAAGTTTTTGTTGGTGGTCGACCCGGAATCAACATCACCGCTATCAACGCCCGTACGAATTCTCGGAACATCACTAGACTCACCGTACCCCTTGAACTGTTTCTTTCATTATAACTTTGGATGTATGATTTATTATGTCTATGGCTTGTGCACATATTACAATGTACAACCCGTACTTGTAAATAAAGGACCCCGTGGTACGCCCGCTGCCACAATCCTTATAAAAGGAACTTAAAGCTTCTTACTTTTATGTAAAACCTATCAAACCTTTCACTTTTCAAGGTTTTGCTCAAAAGAACAAGTACTTTCCTTATGATTTCAAAACCTCAACCGCTTATATCTCTTGTGAGGGGAGTACTTGACTTAAAACTTTGTTCAAAAATTGTTCAAAGTGGTCATTCTTCCTGCAACACTCGAAATGGTCATATTTATTCTCAACTTTTCAAAAATAACATTTTATATGCCATTTTTGAGGGGAGAAAATACGTGATAAGAAATATGTTGTGTTTTGCTATATGAACTCTCGTGTGAAAAGACTTTAACCCAAGAATTGACGAGATCTTAACCGCCAAGAATCGAAAAAGACTTGTCCTAGATGGGTAATAATTTCAAGCTAGTTCGCTAGTGATGTAAACGTGTCTCAAAGGACTTGTCCGAGTAGAATGTACCATTCGAAACTCTTGTAGACATGAACTTTGATTTGGTTTGACAACCTTCGGGTTGTCCACGCCTTCAAAATAGTTATTAGAGCTAGTTGTCACCTAAAAGCTGACAATGCAACTCTTTAACTATGCCACGAATCGTCTCAATGGGAATGTATATCTTGAGTCAATCAATTCAAAAGTAAGCGCTTTTTCCTCATCGCGGCATTTCTATCAAAACTCTAAAGCACATGGAGGGGGTATTGCTTAAAAGATAAAACTCACAAGGGTTCAAACATGTTTTCATCTACAAAATCCTTGAGAGATTTTCTTGAAAATGGTTTTATGGCAATGGAGTTATAAGGTGATTAAGGTTAGAATAACCGTCCTATGATCCGCAGAGCCGGAGGGATCTACCCAAGGACACTACCAATAGTTAGAATTTAGAAGTCCTTAGGTATGATTGTAAAAAGGAGAGAATGAGAATCGGAGAAAGAAGGAGTTGAAGAATTAAAAGAAATTAAGAGAAAGGGTGAAAAGAAATAGCCCTCCATTATTCAACTTAAGCGCATAATCGGTTCAATTCATATGCTACGGTTGTCACTAGATGACACCGTATTGAAGATTAAAAGTCGCCATGGACCCAAGTGGACGCATGCACTAAACCTTCTTAACCACTCAAGTTTCTCTCAAAGCTTCTTCATTCTCACAGGGAACCCTACGTAAACTATCGGCTTTCTCTTAGAGATTGCCGGTATTGAAGAAGGAGACCCTCTCCCTAGTCTCCGCTCAGAAAACCAAAATGCACTATTGAGTCTAGAGCCACGAGATTCATCAAAGGATCTCTTAGGTACACTTGACATTTCATCACTTGACATTCAACAATAAGAATTTCGGTGGTACATTATCGAGTCCCATGCATCTTAGCAACTGTTGAGAACATTTATGAGAGGTTCACATTTGTGATCCTCGCGATTGAATGGAAACTCTCGCCGTGGTCAACATCAAACAACCCCGACAAAGAAGTCGCTCGCAACTCCCCGTGGATTGCGCTTAGTGGTCTCAAACGGTCTACAAATGAGGTGATGCTTCGTGTACCTCAATGACTCATATGAATCGAGGTGTACTTCGCACATCGTGTTATCTCACTTGTGGGACTATCCGTAAACGCCTTTGTAAGAATTAGAGTTGTGTTTTCACACTATGTCTTAACACTCTCAAGTTCAAACTTGAAGTGCCGAATCCGCTTATTACTAACCGCTTTTTATGTTTTCTTATGGAAGCTCGGGATGAATGATCGTGATTCTTCTCATGCTTACGCCAACATCATCACTAATGGAAGTTCTCTCCAAAAGCAACACAACAGCCGTAATGATTCTTCACAAATCAAAGAATCTACAAAGTTAAAGACTTAAAGAACTTCATCAGATGAATTCCAACGCCAAAAAGAGCATGTGAGCATGTTGAAGAATGATGTGGAGACACTGAGCAAATGGGCTGCACTGAAAGTACACTTGATGCGATAACAACATACTATCAATTTCATCACAAAGAACAATGATCAAAGAACAAAGTTAAAGATGACGCCAAAGCATAACTGTTCAAAGAAAACTATCTCGCTACACCGGGAGATGGTTCAATCTAGGCAATTCTTCTCACAAGAAAGAAGAATGTCGAAGACGCCAAGCTACTATTACATCAACGCTTTCACCATTTTTCATCACCACGAGGGGGAGATTGTTAGAATCACTCCTAAACCTTTATTCAAGTGTTAGTTACTCATATGTAATAGGTAGCTTATTATGGCCTTTATGTTTGTTTAAGGTCTAGCTTATGTAGAAGGCCCATAAGCTTAGCCCCATGTCCAATAAGGAAAAGGGAAGGAGGGAGTGTTGCCCAGCCTTGCCTATAAATAGTCTTGTATAACCCTCACTTGAGGGTTGGTTGTTCATTTTATTCACTCTCTTTACACTCTACGCCTAACCGTATTATTATGTTCGTGTGTGGGTGTGTTTACCGTGTTCAACCGCCTCTATCTCTTTCTAATAAGCTTGTGTTGTAAATCTAGTGACCTAACAGGATCATATGGTGTAATCTGAGCAGATGGTTGTGGAGGGTTTATGAAGACAGTTGGTAAGTTCGGGGATTGAGGATAACATGCTTGAGCCCACAAAGCAAGAGATTATTTATCCGGTATTTGGCACAAGGTGGACTCCATTTTAATGATTCTTTCTATGTCAACTTCCTCTTTTGGTGGTGCTTCAAATAGTCATACAACAACCGTATGTGGCTTGATGAAGATTCTTTCGCTTGATGGATGAATGTAACATACTTTTCTCAATCGTGACCAAGAAGTTTCGTGAACTTTGTGTTGATTGCAATTCTTAGCATAATGATATTATGTTTATCCAAGTCAATGATGATGTCCGAGAACCGAATTTATAATATGACTCTAATGTATCTCCTGGTTCAATCATGAAGTGTTCATATGCTAAGTAGATTTTGGATTCCATGTCCTCTTGATTGAGTTCAATGCCTTCCATTAGAAGATGAATGTGCTCCCACATTGCTTTACTAGTCTTCTGAGCATCAACACTATGAAGTATCGGATTGGGTAATCCCAAAAGGATATATTGCATTGCAATTTCATCGACTTCTAAGTGAAGAAGTTGGCATTAGTAAGTTGATCAAGACCGGCAACGCTAGTAACATCATCTCTTGGTGGATTAGCATTCGATCTCCTGCACAAAGGGGAGAGTAGGCATCCAAAGGATCTTCAAGGATGACCTTCTTCAAAACTTACCATGAGGTTTTAGATTACAAACCTAAAAACCTTATCACCCATTGATCGTAGTTTCGGGAGGAGCATTGAGGTCTGCAGCGGATCCAAATTTCATGAATGGATTATTGGCTACTTAAAGCTTCACACATCTTTGCAAACCAAGAGGGTTCCTTCGGTGTTGTAACATTCATAGCATACTGGTGGGATAATGATTTTGAAATTAGGTATAATGGTGTACTTGTTGAGGGTTTGGTTGAACCATTTGTGGTGGAAGAGGGTTTGCTCCTTGAGGAAAGTGTTGAAATTGTTGTTGAAATTGTTGCAATTGTTGTGGAGATGGTGGAGGATATTGTTGATAGATTTGTTGTTGTTGTTGAGGATACTCATGAGGAATGTAGCTAGAGTATGGTGGTTGAGACATCTTGAAACTTTTTTTGATGATGGATCTTTGTAGTCGAATGAAACTTTGTTGATGAAGTAACCTTAAGCGTAGAAAATACCTTATGCGAGAAAGTACCTTACGCTAATACCCAACGTGACGTGTAGACAAGAGCTTGCCAGAGTGATAGCTTACGCCGTAGACTTGAGAGGAACTTAGCTTAGGCGAACCAAAACTTAGTAATAGAAACCTTATGCATAATATTTCCTTAGGCGTAGCAAGCTTAAGCGTAGGAAATGCTTAGGCAAAGAGGTTTCTACGCCATATGTTAAGCTTAGGCGAAAACTAGGTTTTTCCTAAAAATCCTTTTACACTTATCCAAGTGTAAAAGATATCCAAAGTCGAAGTGTTTTCTGGCTTATCCAAGCAAGAAAACACTGAGTAAACCAACAGCTCTGAAGATCTAGTGATGAATTCCTTATGCATAACTTGCTGCTTAGGCGTACACTTTGTGCTTACGAGTAAGAATAGTGTTTTACTATGAGTAGAAAGTACCAACTTTCACCAAACTCGATTTTTATGCTCAAAAATGTTTTGTAACCTGATTTTAATGATGAAATAGCTTCAATATCACCAAAATAACAAGAAAGTTTGAAACTTGATGATCCAAAACAAATATCACCCTTACGCTAGAGAATGAACCACACAATCAAAACCAAGCTAAAACTAATCTACACACGTAAAGTTTGAAACTTGATGCAAAAACTTAAACTTTAACACCCAATAAACCTTAAACCACAAGAATCTTGAGTTTACAAGTGTAAAATTAAACCTTTAGGCTGAAATGTTAAGCTTATATAAAACCCACGCTAAGATAGAATTTTTTTCAAAACAAAAGTGTTGCACCCAACTAGATGGCGATTGATACCATTGTTAGGTCATCATAATGTAACACAAGCATCAATATGTAAGAAATAAGGAGAGATAGAGCGGATGAACACGTACACAAACACACGTATGAGAGTAAACAAAGGTTATGCATAGGTATTATTTGAAAGTGAAAAACCAACCTTCCAATGAAGGTTTACATGAGTATTTATAGGGGAAGGGAACTAGGGCAACACTACTAGTTCCTTCCATCCTTATTGGACTGGGCCAAGGCTTTGGGCTTTCTACATAAGCTCCTGCCATTAATACAAACATAAAAACCTAATTAAGCAACCTATTACATATTGATTACTAACACTTGAAATACGAAGTTACGAAAGTGATTCCAACATAAATATATAGGATGTATATATCTTATGACAAATTGTAAATAGAATATATAAAACCAACAAAATCTATAAAAAATCAGAAAAATTGGAAAATTCCAAAAATAGTTTTTTCAAGGCATGTCTTCAATCGATAACATCTACGACCTAGAAATGTCATTCAATAATGACATGGGTCTTTAGATGAAGTCGAAAGCGAAGTTCAAAATGATTTTCAAACATGCCTAAAATGGCTTGCGCTATTTCCATTATAACCCGCCAAGAAAGGAAAGTGCCACGCAAAATCAATTTTTAAAATATCGGCACTTATCCTAAAACTAAATTAGAGAGTCCGTTGCCAAAAACGGTTATTCCTATACAAATGTTTCTTTCTAAGATTCTTCAGAAAATATTTGTTTTTCAAAAATGGTGGAAAATGAGTTGTTTGAAAATCAATCAACTTGGAGTTTTCATAAAATTTGACACTTAATCAATGACTTCAGCTCTTTTAAACTTTTCATAAAACGGGTCATTGATTAAGGGGAGAGTGTTTTCAAATTTATTTCATCTAACGGGCTTATTTAATCATGATATAATTAATAGAAAAAGGTGTTTGCCTACCTTAAATTGCTAGGATATGATTGTTAGGATTAGATGATTCGAGTTTGATATTCAAATATAATCCTCATGCCTTTGTATGATTTGATTGAATGAGTTTCGATGTTGGATTGACTTTATTAGCCAATTGCTGCTGGGTGTTGTCCACCACCATATATCTGTATGTATGTCTATCCGTGTTGACTCAACGAATGCAAATAATATGGTTTATGAGAATGTTCCGCCTCGCCCCACACAAAATCACAATCGACTGGCCAGCTATAATTGGGTGTCGATAGGTAAGGGCAACTATATCTTGGATCGACAAAAGAAGAAAAGGAACCTCATATTTCGCATCTCTCAGAAATATTCTCGCATGATATATACAACTTCAGAGGTCTCATCAGACGCTACGAAATTTTTCTTCCACCCTTACAAAGAAACAACCTAAAATACTTCAATTTCCACCACCTAACGCTTTTGTGCAAGACAAGTAGTGGATGTTACAATTTTGTTATTTTGTGTCTACTTTCAATACCTATCATATTTGACACTAACACCCTCCCTCATAGATTGAGAGTTTGGTCAAATGTTCCATTATCCGCATATGTAATTAATCTCACCACATTTTCCTCACAAATTTTCTAAACTTATTTAAATTGATTGGGATCCAAAATCTCAAAAGGTTTGAAATTTTGATCGTGAGGAGTGAATGTGATTTAAATATGAGATCCTGAAAAATGTGATCATTTTGACTCAAAGTGTAGGCTCTCTCTAATATGTGATAAACTCTTCAGATATCGATGCACATATTGAGGGAGCTTAATGGTTATTGATGGCAATCGGAAGTATATCAAAGACCAACTTTGCATTTACTTTATTGAAGTTATAAGGATGGTAAGGTTAGGTAATCGTCCCCATGATCCCCGCCAGAGTTTCGAGGGATCTACCTAGGGACAATCCACTAGATAGTGTAGAAGTCCTTAGGTATGATTAAAAAGGAGAAAAGTGAGAATAAGGGAAGAATGCCGATCGAAAGTAGCTAGTAATCGAACAAATCCAAAGAAGGTACTAGTGGTGAAGTCTTGGTAAGCGCTAAAGGGGTTGAAGAATGAAAAAGAAATGTAAAGATAAAGGGTGAAAATAAATAGCCCTCCAAATATTCAACCTTAGGGCAGAAACCGGGTTCAATACATATGCTACTGGTGGTTACTAAAGTAACGCCGGTATTGAAGACAAGACGTCATAGACCCAGTGACGCACTACTCAAGTTCTCTTAAAAGGACTTGTTTCATTCTCACGGGGAACTGATGTAATCTATCAACCTTCTCTTAGAGATGGTTGATATTAAAGCAGGAGACCCTGTTCCTAGTCTTCGCATAGGAAAACCAATGTGCACTATTGAGTCTAGAGCCAAGAGATCAACAATAAATATCATTAGGACATACTATCAATATGCTTATTGTTTCATACACTGTGAAAAGTAAGAAAATATACCTTAAGAGTCCTATGCATTATCCTTGTGGTATTGCCAAAACATCCGAGTGATACACAAAAGTATTCACAATGAAGATGGAAATCCTTCTAGAGCCAACATCAAACAAGCTCTCGGTGGGTGACATGTGAGATCCTTCATGGATCAAACTGTGACAACCGGAACAACAATGGGGCGATTCACATTTGAATCAACCTTGTTCCAATAAAGGAATTGACGTATACATTTTGGAAAACCTTTTGATGTGCTCAACAATAGTTTTCTAGCACATTGATCAAGCAAGCATAAATTTTGGATTACGACGTAACTATTATTCAAGTGTCGGTCATTAGTATTGTAATAGGTTGCTAATTAGGCTTATATGTTTTTAATTAATGCTAGGCTTATGTAGTGCCCATGAGCTCATGCAAAGGCCCAACGCTTAAGGAAGGGACTAGACGCGGTTACCCAGATCCCTTGCCTATATAAATACTATAAACCCCTCTAGGAGGGTGTTGGTTCTTCTCATTTATGCATAAACGCTTAATATTGTGTGTGTGTGAAGAACTACCATCTCCTTCCTTCATCTCTTTCTATCTACATCTTAACATACTTGTGTGATCACATTATGGTGACCTAACAAAGGTATTTATCACCATCTAGTTGTTTGAAACGCTTTTCTGAAGTTTGTTTGGTTATACGAAGTTTCTCTCATTCATCACCATTACGCTGTGAAACTTTAATTTTAGCACTCCAATCTTGAAGCTTGGAAAGTTTTAAGGTTACTATATTTTAAGAGCCGCCACTCGCTTCTTGTTGTTCAACGTTTAATCTAATAAGCGTAAATTTCACTTTGGTGTAAAGTTCAAAACTTTCTTGTTAGTTTAGTGTTATTGTGCCAAATTAAATCGAAAGTGTACAACGCGCTTGAGCTTAAAATGTCATTTTCGCTATTTTCAAGTATATATGAATAAGCTAATACCCTATTCTTACGAAAGTAACTTAAACCCTTATCTTACTAATAAGAATACCCTAATCTTACTTAATTGCTTTACTTAACAAGGCAAGAGTTTACTTAATAAGAATTCTTATGAATAAGGAATCTTCTTCGAATCTTCAAAGTTATTTGAACCTGTTTCTCTTGCTTGAATAAGCTTGTGAAACACTTCGACTGTATATCTCTTACTTGGACAAGTTTGAAAGATTTTGATTTTTAACCTATTCTTTTAATAAGGTCAACACTTAAATAACACTTTATGAATAAGATATTATCTACGAGTAAAGGTTCTTACTTACTAAGTCTTGAGTTTACAAATAAGATTATGTTTAAGCCACGGTTTACGAAAGTAAGATCATCAAGAAGCCTCATGGAAAATATTTGAAGAAGGTAATTTTGAAGGTCCCTTCAAATGCCTAGATAATTCCCGGTGATCCAATAGCTAATCCACCAAGATTTATACACACTCCACTATCCTTGAGTCTCAACTGCTGGAGAATAGATTCTTCACCAAGAAGTCGATGAGCTCGCAATGGAATACATTCTTCTGGGATTGCCTAATCCGATTCTTTGTAGTGTTGATGCTCAGAAAACTACAAAAGACATGTGGGAACATGTTCACCTCTTAATGGAAGGCATCAACTCAATCAGAAGACATGGAATCAAAACATTACCTAGCTTATAAAATGTTCATGATTGATCCAGGGGAGTCATTAGAGTCATACTATTATCGGTTCTCAGACATCATCAATAAATTGGACGACACAAACATAATATTACCAAGAATTCAATCAACACAAAGTTTCGAAGTTGTCTTGGTCCAAATTGGGAGAAGTATGTTGCTCATCTGTTAGGCTAAGAACCTTCATAATGCAAAATACGGGTTGTTATTTATTATCTGAGGCACTATCGTAAGGAAGTGGACAAACATTGAGCTCTCTGTGGAATCTATGCACCTTTACCTAATGCTAATTCAATTGCTTTGATTGCCAGGCTTTGCACCATAATTTCCTCAATTTACATAAATAGCTGAAGAAGCCCTCACTTACCCCTCAATAGACACCACCTTCGTGATCACTCCATATGATCCATCACAGCAATCAAATGATACTCAACTGTTCCTTACAACAACAACCGATTCATCACTTTACGTTGAAAACCCAAAATGATGATGAAGAAGCCTCAATACGCTTGAATCAAGGATTTGCACTAATTGCTCGCGGCTCTCGGAGATTTGCATACAAATCCAACAGTCCTTCAGACATCATCGAATACTAGGATTCAAGCCGATGTTCGAATGGAAGAGTTGAAGTTTAGAACTAAAAACAATGGACGCCTCCGATGGGAAATGGTAGCTACATGGGAAGTGGACTGGTATAATGCTTCCGAAGGAACAACATGGTTGCTCGCAAGGGTCTGATTGTTGAGCAAGGGAATGTTCGTAATGGGAATACCGGTCTTCGGCGCTATAACCGCATGAAAAGGGACATCCGCTAATGCATGTCCAAACCAAGAACAACAGAAATGCTTATCACAAGGGAGGCTTTACTCTGGCTCTTAAAGATGAAGCCGGTGGAACTTTTACGATAATGAACATAGCTTCATGGCCAATGCGTAATCCGATGATGATATGGAGGACTTGTAAAGCTAACGCAGTCTGAATGTTAATGGCAAACATGCAAGAACTTCACATGAGTGACACAGGCCCAGTTTATGATACTGATGACTTGTCTTAGGTACCAGATCCAAATATGTACTTCATACATGATCTGATATCTCCGCCTGCATCTGCATCCGACAAGGAGCAAAGTGTTCAAAATAAGCCATCAACATCTCATCAAGAAGATAATCAAGTTGATCCCGTAGTTACATTTGATGATCAAGTTGACCCCATGGTTACATTTGATGATCAAGTTGACCCCGTGGTTACATTTGATGATCCCACTAATGAATATGTTGACACTCACATTGAACAAGTTGAAACTTCGTCTAATCTAGATCCAGAGCTCATGACCTTACTTATGACCATCCAATCTCAAGTTGAGAAATGCAATGAAATAAATGTAACTCTTAGAGAAAAAATTGCACTGTTGACTAAGGATCTTGAATGCTACAAGAAACAACTTGAAAATTTTGAAACCAAAGACAAACGTGAACACAGTTTTGAAGTCGCTTTTCAAAAATCGTATCTAAACGAACAAGAATTAGAAAAACGTATAGAGATCTAGTAGCTTCCAAAAACGATTTGATTTCTCAAATGGAACAAAAAAAATTTGAACACAAACAACACGTTGTCACTCTCACTTCGGAAATTCAAAAAACCAAACTTGAGTTGTCCTCGTGTCAAAATGATTTTTTCAATTCAAACAAACATCAAGGAAGCGAGTTGATATGTATCTTGATGAAATTGTCGATTTGCAAAACAAAATCAAAGAGTTTCAAAATATTGTGTAAACACATGGTGAGTCAATCACAACAATCGAAAAGTTCACTCTTAAGCCAAATCCATATGGATATGGGCCAGATCTTGCTGAGAATAAACCACGTTTTTTACATAGAGCATTCAAGGAAAATACAAAGTTGTATAGTGTAAAATATCTCCTTGATGAATCTATTGTGCGTGTTGTTGAATATAATTGTGAAGAGGAACAAGATGCGAAGAAGAGATCATTAAAATGAGCATCGAAAATATAATCAACCATTTGACTACTCAAAAGTTCCTATATTTCCAAATCTTTTGTTCCCAAATAGATAAAACCTAAACACCTAAGGTTATCACACATATTAATGAGTCGCCTTTTGACGCTATCCCGCTAAAACCATTGCAAAAATTAATGGTCCTTTACCTTCTTTGAGTGAAATCACACCATTACCCAAAAGATGTCAAATTCTAAAATATTTTGATACATTCATGTTTACATTAATCTTTTGGAAAATGCAATTAAACGAATTATGAAATAAATGCTACTTTTGAATCGGCTTATGCTAAAGAACAAAGAGAAATCTTTCAAAAACAACTTTTACCACATGTTCACAATTGGCCAATGTGCAAATATATTGGGAACAGGAACTTCATAATGAAGTTAGACAAATGAAAACAATTTTCAATGAAAGTAAAACATCTATTTTGAAAACCAAAAAGAAAAATAAAAAATTTTGAAATCATGTTGATCGACTTTGAAAATGTTATATGTGCCGATACTATATCGATTGTGTTGTATTATAATGCTAACACCGCTTGATAATAAGTTGATACCGTTGATACATTTTGATAGGATAATTATAATGTGTCATAAATCAAAAACATTGAAAGCTAAAAATGAATGTTTGTTAAATGAAATTTCTAAGTAAAATGTCGCCTTCACTTGAGTCAAAATGATTGTATTGATCGTGAAATTGCTTTTACAAAACAAACTCAATCACCGAAAGTGAAAAATCTTTGAACCAAAACTCGAACGACTGGATGATGAAAACGCTGCTTTGAAATGTCAACTTTTCAAATCAACAAGAAATTGAAAAAAGTCAAAAAAGAATACGAACCTTATTTGACTTGCTCAAAAAGACACGCGGTTAAAGCATCAAAAGATCATGAACAATACATTGCTTACAATCTGATATAATGAATAGAAATGGACACTTACGCTCCAAAAATCAAGAATTAGAGCACACTATCATTGAGTTAAAACAGGAATTGGTGAAACTTGAGAAAGATAAATCTAGTAAAACAATTGTTCTTGCACCTAGAATGTTTAAAGTTGATACTTGGATATCCATTGACAAACACAAGATACCATGTGATTCCTTCCCTTCTACGTGAGTAGTTGCCTCCACTTCTAGCATTAGCAATTCACGCCCCTAAGAGCACTCAACTAAGAATAGGAATTTTCAACGTAAAAACGGAACAATAAAAGCCCAAGAATTAGAAGATCATGTTAGGACTTTGAATAAAACATATGTTGCACCTGCTTTAGATATTATGTTAGACAAATGTAATAGAAAAGGCAATGTAACTAATGTTGAATCTTTAAGTACTTTGAATGTTATGTTTGAAGCTTCTTGTGTATTTTTGTCAAAAAGTATGTTTTCTAGTTGTCATGATAATTGTGTTGCTAAATATATCTTGCCTGTAATCGAATCTAAAAGTGGCATTACCTTTAGGCCCACTATTTCTTCTAAGTCCGGTATAGGAAAACCGCCTATTGTAGTTTTGAGAATATTGATGCACCCATAGCTCCATCATCACCTCTTAGGAAGATACAATCACCTAGTTCATTCACTAAGACAAAAGCACGCATCAGTTGGACTTGGCGAGATGGTTACAAAGTACACCCGCTTTAAATGGTTACCAAAACTAATAACATGTGTGTTTAACTGAGGACTACAACGGAACCCTCTAACTCTATGGGTTCCACCTCTACCTCTATTCCACCTCGTGTCGCTCATATGGTATTGCAAGTGTTACAAATCATTCTCTCGAATTGTTGATACAGTCAAGGTTCTCGCACATGACATGCAACATCAATTTTTATCAAACTTTTTGCAAAGTTAATTGACACTGCCAAGTTCAGAATGATCACTTCACTGCTATAATGGGCCAGATTACATCCATGGGAACATCAAAATTAGAGATTTTACTATGTTGAAGGTCTTGACACAATCTTTTCTCACCAATAATTTTGTGATGGTGATTTGGAAGTTGCTTTTCGGGAGAAAACTTGTTTCATTCCTGATCTACAAGGAAACGATCTCATGTCATGAACCCGTTCATCAAGCCTTTACACAATTTTAATGAAAGACATGGTCGCCTCATCTCCCATTTGTCTACTTTCTAAAGCAACATCAACAAAATCATGGTTGTGGCATAAGAGACTTTCACATTTGAACTTCAAAACCATAACCGATCTTGCACTACACAACCGTTGAAGGTCTTCCAAGGTTTCGTATTCTAAAGACCACCTATGCTCATTTGTGAACAAGGAAAAAGCACTCATGCACATTTTGCTTTGAAGGTTGAAAATAGCACTCAAAGATGTTCTTCACCTTCTTTACATGGATTTTGTGTGGCCTCGATGCGTGTAGACAATTAATGGCAAGGGCTACATTCTCAATCGCTGATGACTACCTAGATGGATTCTGGGTTTATTTTCTTCGAAGTAAAGATCAAGCTCCACAGATGATCATCACCTTTCTCACAAAATTCAAGTTCACTGTGAACAGTCATACAAGTCAATGCATGAGCTGAACTAATTTGAATCAAACTCTTCGAGAATATTATGAGAAAGTGGAAATTCAGCATCAAACATCCATTGCAAGAACACCCGAATAGAATGGAGTTGTCGAAAGACGAAACCAGACGTTGGTAGAAGCTGCAAGAACGATGTTGATAAATGCTAAACTTCCAGATTACTTATGGGCATAAGCCGTGTCAACAACATGTTATACTCAGAACCGTTCAATGATCTCAAAACGCCACAACAAAACACCTTATGAGCTTATTCATAACAGTAAACCAAACTTAAAACACTTGCATGTATTTGGTGCCTGCTATCAAAATAATGATCGTGATAAATTTGGAAAGCTAAAGGCTAAAGCCGATATTGAGTCTTTGTCTGATATCGTGGAACAATCTAAAGGATACCGGATCCGATTCGACGCACAAAGAAATTATGGAGACTATTCATGTTATATTTGATGAGCTCACAGAGATGGCTTATGAGCAAAACAACTTAGAATCCTGGACATAACCGCTCAACTTCCTTGAATCATCACCGACCAAACCTTTCAAATCACTGCTGTCAAATGGAAACTTTGTTTGCTCCTCCTTAATGAAGATTTTGATCAACGTGTTCCGATGTATCAACTATTTCCGCTTCAAACCGATCAAATTCCAATACCGATACACCCAAACAACAACATCTCTGCTGTCGATGCACCTCCCGCTAATCTCCAACAACACCAACAAACCACTTCAAATGAAAATGACCTAGCTGATGATCCTCTTAAACCACAATGTACCTACACCCTGCAGATTATGATGGAAACGCTGCTTTTCAACTCTTTGCCTCTAACGACCAATCTAGATGTTGCCAATCTTCACTACCATTTAGATCCAGATAATCTAATCAAGACAATGTATATCAATACCAACCTTCAACACACAGATGGACCAAAGATCATCCCTGTTAATATATTGGCAACCCAAACCAACCAGCTTGTAACCAGACACTTTCATGCCGACGGAGAAAATCGTGATTTATGCACTCACCGTCACCATACCAACCTAGAAACATTAAGGACGCAATGACTCATGACAACTATATTGAATCCATGCAAGAAGATCTGAACCATTTCAAACATTTAGAAGTATGGGAATTGGTTAAAAGACCGCTAGGTCTATGTCATTGGTCTAAAATGGATTTGGAAGAACAAAGTAGATGCTAAAGGAAATGTACCATTCAAACAAGTCTCGCCTGTGGCTAAGGGTTATAAAAGGAAGAGTATCGACTATGAAAATCATTCAGACCGTTGCTAGACCCGAGGTTGTACGGATTTTCCTCGGCATTCGCTGCTCACATGAACATCACCGCTCACCAAATGGATGTCTAAACATCATTTCTAAATGGAAAACTTAAGGAGACGGTGTATGTTAGCCAACCATAAGGATTTGTTGATCCGTAGTTCCCTATCATGTCTATAAATTGATCAAGGCTCTCTATAGTTCAAATAAGCCCTCTGGGCGGTATGATAAGTTGTCATCCTTCTTGCTTGCTCATAATTTTATCAAATGATCGTTGACCCCACAATCGCTTATTCAATATCACGGGCACACATTTTAATTGTTCACATTTATGGATGACATCATTTTTGGTTCTACCCACAAAAAGTACTCAAATGCTTTTTCATAACTAATGAAAACAAATTTTGAAATGTCAATGATGGGTGAACTTAATGCTTCAAGACTTCAAGTTCATCAATCACCCCGTGGTATTTTCCTCTCTCACTACCAAAATATGCACTTGATAATTTGAGAAAACTTGGTATGCAAACTTCAGGACACCTATATACACCAATGGCTCATACTAGTAAACTCGTCGTCATTTATGGGAAATCGTTGACCCTTCCAAATACCGTAGTATTATTGGGTCTCTCATGTATCTAACATCTAGTAGACCACATTGTATTTCTATATATCTATGCTCCCGCTATCGGCTAAGACCTACATCAAAAATGCCTCAGAGGCTAAAAGAATCCTCAGTTACATCTAAGGGTGAGCATACAACCCAATCCATCAACCACCATCGGACCGACGGAGACAGATCGATCGACCGACCGACTCACATTCCGGTCCGTCCGCGTCTTGGCATTTGGGCTAATTCAACCTCTCCCTCGACCAAAACCGGTCAATTTGGGCTAATTTGGACCGGACCGAGCCGGACAGACCTGACCACCACATTCGGTCTGGTCTCGGCTCCGTTTGGTTTGGAAATCTGCTTCTCGGTCCGTCCGGTCTTGGCCGGTCCGTCCTCGCTTTTTGGACCGCGGCACACCCCTAGTTACACCGGGAACCATTAACTTGGGGATCCGTATCCAATGATTCGGTTTTGAAATAATAGCATTTTTAGATGTCGATCATGTAGGGTGTTTAGATACACGTAAATCTACTTTGGCGTTTAAAATTCCTTGGTGATAAATCGCGGTTGGGCAATCGAAGAAGGTGAATGTACATCATTGTCGCCAATCAAAACAAAATATGTAGCCAAGTTCAGTAAGTTGTTCTCAAGTCATCCGGATGAGAACACAATTCATGGATTATGGTTATGTATTCGACAAGATTCGTGTATCAGGACAACAAAAGTGCTATTATGAATCTCGCAACATGGTTCAACACTCAAAGTCAAAGCACATTGCTCTTCGCTACCATTTCCTTCAAAGAGCATGCTAAGCGGAGCGGTGGAACTATACTTTGTAGGTAAGTACGTAACACCAATTGTGGACCTTTACCTAAAGCCTTGCCTCCCGTAAAGATTTTAAAACTATCTTGAAAAGTCAAACACCAAAACCATTTTTGTAAGTATTTATCAAAAACAAAATACAAAAATAGAAAATCATATAAAACTAAAAAAATATTTTTTGTTTTAATTTTATGAAAACAAACATTGCAAGTACATATTTCCATCAACACCGTGTTCTCTTAAACATTTCCAATTTTTCCGAACAAGTTAAGTTGAGGAGATTGTACATATTTTACAAGTTTCATAAAACTTTGTACTTGCATGTTACCAAAAATATGTTGTTTTATAAATGTGTTGGTAAAGTATCATGGTTAAATAATTTCTAACTCAAAAAAGTTTATAAAATTCATCAATTCAAAAGTAGAGGGGGAGTATTGTCAAGTTTAATGCTAAAATGATCTTTGTCTTATCCATATTGTGAGTTAACGGACCTTGTTTGAAACACTTTGAGGTTAAGGGACTAAATGTGTCATTTTGGAAATCAAAATTTTAACAAAACACATTGAATGCAAGCATTCAATGCATTGTCAGCAACATATTTACTTCTTACCCACCAAAATCAACGACCCACAAATCATCTTCAACTGCTCGTGATTTTCAAAATCAGTTGTTAAAACATTTCAATGAGTTTTGAATCATAATGATCCAACGGATCAATTTTCCACAATTGAGTTTTTAAATTTTAGTCATATGAACGATGCATGCTTTTGATATGCATGTTTTTGTTGAAAATCCTTGTTGTAAAACGTTTAATATTGAGTCATGAACATGTTTTTACAACAAAATCATGCCTTAAACCTAAATTGATTGATTTTGATATTTGGGTTCATGCACCCATTTGGGGTTTCAGATTCTCGATTTAGTTGGCTAGATTTTATTCGAAGTAAGCGCTCTTTTATTCGTAAGAATCAAAAGTGTTGAGAATACAAAAATTAGACCAAAAACTTCAAAACCTTAAAAATCAAAAGTTTAAGGTTTATGAACACATTTAGATTGAATCTTTTGATTCTGTGGACAAACATTATTAAAATGTGTTTAGGATCACTCATATGCACCTTAAGAACACTCAGAAACAAACAAAGCTTGATTTAGTTGGCTAGATTTCTTATTCAAAATTTAGGTTTTTGGGTTCAAGAACACTTTACTTAATAAGGATTCTATGAATGTGTAAACCGCTTAAAATGCCATGATTGTGTTCTGAATGATGAATGAATTGGATTGTAATCAGTGAATTGATGTTTTAGTTAACAGGAGGATTATTCGAAAAGATTGCTAAGGTTTTCAAAGTTTACGAACAAGAAATTTTTTTACGAATAAGCAATTTATGAATAAGAAGGTCTATAGGACTTACTTAATTTCTTGGAAAGAAATTTTAACTCGAATGGTTTATTTATAAGGCCATATTCTTAATTTAATAAGGCTTATTTTATGTGTAACCTTATTCTTACTTAATAAGGAAATCGCCTTACTAATAAGCACTTTCTTACTTAATATGCACTATTCATAAACATAATCATATTCTTACGAATAAGTATCATGTTTACGAACATGTCTTTTGCGTAAGTTAAATATCATGAATAAGCATACTCTTACGCATTAGACTTAATCTTACGAATAAGCATCCAACTTTACTTAATAAGGACGAAGTTACTTAATAAGCCATCGCTTACAACTCGTTAACTCTACTTAATAAGTCACAATCATGTTTTGTCTTAAAGTTTATGATTTGTCGTTTTTTGTACAAGATATTTTCCGCAGAAATACAAAGGTATGTATTTTCCCCGGGTCGTTTTCCCAACGAGGGATGAATGGAGATTTCAACTCACGTCGCGTGATTCGGGATTCGAATGGGTTAAAAGAGATTTTTAGAATTTCTACACTACTTACAATGGGAAATTATAAGCTTAAATTAAAATGGAATCTAAATCTATGGGGAAACAATTAACAATGCAAATTTACGCTTAAAAACAAATTACTTAATTTTAAATGAAACGCTTACTTAAATGCAAATAATACCAAAATAAGTCCTAAAAATGATCTAAAATTATTTTATAAACTAAAATGATATTTGAAAACTATTTAATAATTAAAACTAATTTTTGATTTTTCTCGATTTATTTTGAATTAAAACTAATTTTAGACATTTAAAATAGACTAAAAATACTAAAAATTAGGAAAACATGCAAGAAATTTACAAAAATATTTTTCAAAAATCAAAATTAACTAAAAAGAATTTTCAAAACTGGAATCACATTTTTCCTCAATTTTTTCTATTTATTATGAATTTAAAACTAATTAAATTCTTAGAAAATACTATTTAAACTATGAAAATTCTCGAAAATTACTTTTATGACTTTTTGAATATTCTAAAACTAATAAAATTAAATTGTAGTTTTCTAACATTTTCCTAATTATTTGATTAAATGCTAATTAAAAATGCTAGAAAATGACATAAAATGCGAAAAAATAGCAAATGAACAAAGGAAAATATGAAAACTTCCAGAATATTATAAAATAAAATAGAGAACTACGGAAAATTAACAGAAATGATTTTGGAGCACAAGAACTATGATTTGGGCACACTACTTGAATGAATAAGCACTTAAAATGAGCAATAAGCTAACCACAAGCTACAAAAAGCTACCTAAACTTAAAACTAACCTAAACTAACTTATTTATAGCTATTTCTACTGTTTTGGATCAAAAGAGCACAAGCTAGATGCAATTTAACTACAAATCAAGTCCTAACTAAATTTAGCCAAACTACTCTATTGTGGGGTAATACTTTTGCCTACATTAAGCTAGCTTAAAAAATACAAAATAAACTAAAATGACTTAGCAAGAGAAACCAACCATTGATCTATTGTCCAAAATTTCAGCTTCTAAGGATCTAGAATGAAGAAATTAAAAATCAAAACTATAAGCTATATAAAGACAATAGTGGACCTGATGTGCAGATCGCTGATAGTTATAAGCGGGCTTATTGCGTAACTTAATAAGCTATTCTACTGTGCATCTAAGGGAATACTAAAAGTAAATCAAGCTATCTCTATGTTATAACCTACTAGTGGAAATCAAATACGCTAAATTCCTAAACTAAATAAGCAAATTATCAACTTAACAATGTACCGATACGGATGTAACCGGACTCATGCATCGCCAGATAAGGCAAACTAGAGACTTTTGATCAAAATGAGCTTTCTAAACACTTCCAAACGCCAAGTAAGTTTGAACCAATTTGGACAGAGGGAATGATGATGAACAAATCGCTTGGGATGTAACCAAGGATTTGAGATGTGATTTTAGAAATGCTTAAAACACAAATTTTACTTGTAAACCTTGAGATTTTGACTGAAAAAGCTTTGAAACGGGAACTAAGACTGATTGACTCAAGTTAACAATTACCAAAATCATCTTAAAACAAAAATTAAACAAAATCCAAACACCCCTTATAATGACTAAATTGCATTTTAACTAAGAAAATTTTGTTGTAAACTGATTTGAACCAATATGAAATGATCAAAGAAACCTAGAACTAAACTTCCAAACAAATTAAAACCATCATTAACTCAGAAACTATTTTGGCTTAGAAAGTTGACTATTGTTGACTTATCTAAAATTTGCACAAACTGAATTAAAACCTAGATTGAGATGAAGTAAAGTAACAATAAACTTACATAAGCTACAACAAGCTTATATAAATTTATTTACATGTGAATTTAAGCTCTAAATGGAAATTAAATGCAAGTATAAAGTAGACTTTGAACAAAATTAACTCTGAAAATTGAAATTGTATTAATCAAAACCGAAATTACAACTAAATTTAAAACAAAAGAGATGAAATTGGATGTAAAAAATAAATGGCCTAAGCTTTCTAAAGATGTGAAAACTGACACCTCGACCAAGTATGTATGGCCTTTTATAAGCTTTATGGAGCCTTGGGATGTCATTGGGAAGCTTCTGACCTTTCATCCACACCATTCAATCACTTAGCATCACCACTTATCATCACAAAATTACCGTGATTAATGATATGAGGTGTTCCTGTGGGGACCTTTACGAGGGCGGTGGAGGTCCCTACCAAAAATTTCACGACACTTAATGTAAATATTGTAGGTTTTTGTGGTAATTTAGTTGAGGTTATAAATAAATTCATTCGCCCCCAAAATAAATGGAGTTCCCGCTTAATCGGTGTTCCCTCCAATCACATGCTCCCAATTCGCTGTCGGCAATCCAGAAGTCATTCTTCTCGACACGCTGTCAATCACTTGGTGGGTTAATTTCAAAGGGCGCGGGTAAACTATGAATGGAAAAGAAGCACAGAAAGGTTTGATTTAAGCGCTTTGTGTTTATAGGGATTATTATTTTTGACTCGATGTTGACTATTTGACCGTGATACATCAGCGGTAACTAATGGTATACCGTATGGGGTTTTAACATGTTGGGCTCAAGCAGGTAATAAAGGCCGAGGTGATAAATGGTTATATTTTTGTATTTTGGGCTTTTGGTGTATTAAGGATCATTCAAGTAAATTTGTAACTAATTAGGACAAATGGTGTAAATTTTGAAAGGATAAGGGTATAATGAAAGATTATGATAAATGGGATATGGCGAAGTTTTGTTATTTTGGGAAAGTTGAGGGGTTAATAGTGTAAATATGGAAAGTGAAGAATGTTTAAAAACTCCCAAAACATGATCCATAACTCCAGAAAATGCACTTTTGATCATCCAAGTCCTATAAAATAAATAAATTCCTAGACGCTTTGCTTTCTTCTTTCTCTCGTGTTTCATTTTCTCCGCTTTTTGGCTTTCTACTTTGTCTCTGTTTCATCATATCCGCATCGCATAATGCATAAACTCAAGAAACCAACATATATTAGCAATAAACGGCTCTTCTTGTTATTTTGGGCATGATTTAGTAGAAAAAGGTATGTGTTTTAGCACATTACCAAAATACCCCAGCATAGACGATTGTCGTGTCCTCACACAATGCAATCAACTCACGCTTCTAAAACTAAGGATTTCAATCTCTTCGCTAAACCTGAAAAGTAGCAAAGATTCCTCAAAGGAGACAAGAAACCCTAATTCTAAAACGCCTGCCACTCTCTTTCCATTCACATGTAGATATTACGATTAAGTACATTCCGACATGAGTGACGGTTTGTTGAACTTTCATGTCAATCAATAACTCCAACATTTTTCAAACGACACTTTAGGATCACTTATAGGAAACACAACACACGTGAAGGACCATACGGATAGAATACACGTCCTCGATTTTCACAAGTCCCCAAACTAAGCTGTAAAATCAAATCATTGTTAAATATGACTTTAGATGCTAACACTACCCATGGAAGTTACTTGTGTAATACTGCTATTCCATTTTCCTATTTTTCCTCTAGATTTTTTTATTTTTGAAAGAAATGAATTTCCCTCAAATTTCGCTTTATAATTTTTATTCCAATAAAGATATGGCTGTCGCTAATTAGTTATCCACCTTCCCCTAAAACCATCAGACACAAGAATGAGGTCCACATCAAGGTCATAATTTAACAACCATTTAGGAAGATATCTCCCTGATTCAAAGTTTGGCTTAACACTTATTTCAAAGACATTTGCATTTTTGCAATTTAGGCCTTGGTCTTTTTAACCACTAATTCAACGGATTACCGCTTATCTTAAGTCTATTATGACTTTGATTTTCTCAACCTTTTAAGAAGTCCATGACAACTGGTAAAATTGCCTGACATAGAAAAACTTTTATGGCTTTGAATTTTTCAACTTTAATAGATTTGGGCTTTATTTCATGTTAATTTTTGTGCCAAACTCCTAACTCGCGCTATAACAATAGAAACAATAGCAAAGAAACTATCAGAATCACTTGTCTATTACATCGCAACACCGACAAAGACTTGATGTGTACCCAACTCTCATGGCAAGGATTCTCTAAAGAAGAATAAGAACTAACTATCGCCAAAAAACTCAACATTCTAATTATTTATTTGGATGATATGGGGTGAAACAATTCTTGTGGAACAAAAGCCATAAGTACCTTCGATGGGCTCTAAAGAGAACCAACTCTCCACGCTTAGCATCTAAACTCATAAGTAACTCTATCATTCATCGATCTCCTGAAATTTAAAAATCCCAAATAATGAGATCCGCGGATGCTTAGCCGATAATTACATTATCTATGGTTAAGAGAACAAGCTAGGGCTCAACACTCCTACCAAGTCAATTTATTCCTACTCTCACCAAATGAAAGTCAACAAGGTGTCAAACATATATTAACTTATCAATTGCTTCACAAATAATCTCAAGTCTCACTTTTAAAGTCACTTATTAGAAACTAGCAAATTTGTTTAAGCTTCTCGCTGTATTTAAAATCACTTGTGGAGACTTGCAAATTTTTGGCCTTATGAAGTATAGAATCGCATTTTATAGCCTCTTGTCTAAGCAATTAGCAAAAGACTTTTCAAGAAAAAACGATATTTAAAGAAACATCTAAGAGACTAGCAAGAACTAATCATAAACTAAAGCTTACAAAAATTTAAATTTTCTACTTTTTGCAATAATTTTTTCATTTTCTAAGGAAAACGAGGTTATGAGTATACGACAAAAATAAGCATGTCAAATCAAATCAAGATTACCCACCCCAGACTAAAAACAAAAACATTGTCCTCAATATTTAAAGGCAAGGGTATCAACGAAAATCTAAAAGCCGCTTATTAAGTATGCTAAAAGATAAACGTGAAGTCGATAAGATTTTGATATCGGATTTAATGCAAGATCGATCATGAAACTCGAAGTGGAGAAAAGACAAACTTCGAAAGACGCAGAGTCTTCTATATCGTGAAAATCCTAGACAAAACATCACAAACAACCAAACACTTAAATCTAAGAGGCTAACCCTTCACGCCACTTATTAGAAAAATAGAAAGAAGATAGAAACGCTTGTTTTGTTATCGAAAGTCGTTAGCTCGACTACTCAATTCATTTGTCCTCGGGGAAGCAAGTGGAAAAGATAATCTCCATCGACTTCGCTCAAGAGGCTCGATAAACATTGAAACATAAGAAAGTTCCACTGATGAGATACCCACAGCTTCTTAAAAAGGAAAGAGGTGATGTGGGTCAAGATGGTATCCCTACTCCCGCATTTGTTAAGAAGAGGAGAAATCACATTATATGGAAGAAATGGAATAAAGATTTTGATAACAATTAAGATCCATTCTTCACTTTCAAAAGCAAATTTTATATAATCTTTTAACTGATTTTGATCATTAAGCTCATTAAGTGATTTCAACAAAAATATCGGAGGAAGAAAGGGATGATGTCATCGATAATCTAAACTCTTTTGAGAGAGCTCTTCTCCTCCAACTAAAATCTCAAGATCAAAATAGACATGATCATACTGAGAGATATGAAATGAGAGAGTTCACCGAGAACCTCGGAGATGTAAATCAAGAGATCTAACTTGAGCTCGGCCCAAGGATTTTCTTTTAATTTCTACTTCTTTAATTTCTTCAAGCTTAATTGTAAGATATAACTTGTCACATACACATCATAACATTAACACAAGGTAGCATATAGATGGAATTCTAGAGAGAGAAAGTTAGAGGTTTAGGGAACTTAGTGAGAGAAAGTGAAAGATATTATTATGAGCTCCAACTCTCTACCTTGGGAGGTAGAGAGTATTTATAGTCTTACATAAAACGCCACAC
This sequence comes from Chrysanthemum makinoi, assembly GCA_910596185.1. Lineage (NCBI taxonomy): Eukaryota > Viridiplantae > Streptophyta > Magnoliopsida > Asterales > Asteraceae > Chrysanthemum > Chrysanthemum makinoi. The sequence continues at coordinate 184,447,859 of OU343216.1, forward strand.
ATCGGGCTGTGGATCAGGCATACAAAGGGTAAAGACCCGTCCATCCTCCACGGTGTTACTTAACTAAATACTACTTAACTTAATATTACTATGACTACGAAGCTTTCTAACGATTACATATACTTGAGGTGACCGACTCTTTAATACCCGAAATTTCTAATTCCTAACAATCTCCCCTAAGGGAGGTCACCTCAATCATGCACTAAAATTACATTGAATACAAACAGATATGACATTAACAATTGTTCTTGCATTCTTGATGTAGTCCTTGGTTCCTAAGCTCGTAGTCATTGATTCTTCACATTGCATGTTTGGTTACTTCAAGTGGAGGTCTTTTATTGATCCACGTGATAATAATTTTGAGCCATCATTTGAGATTATCAGCCATCAAAAAATCTCTGTGACATCCTTTGTGGTGTTGGTATTATGTGATGTTGTGACTTTAGGACCGACATGCTCACATTCGGAATCATGATATCTTCTCATCGAGTAGCGAAGCATTTGTTGAATCATGATATTGGCGCAGCCAGAAAGCGTAAGCATGGAGTGAAATATCAGAGTCATTGATGCACTAATCATGATTTCTTTTGAGATGAATGTGTTAAGTGAGCATGCGCCTATGGATTGACCGCTTCATTCTCGAACCGCAGAACGTCGCGTACCGCATACAACAAGTTAGCAATAAATCGCACTAAAGTGTCTTTGATCACTTTCGCTGAATTGAGGTACACGCCCACGGTTCCTCGCTGATCAAGCACAAGTACGCCTGCGGATCGTATAATTCAAGAATTTCCTTGACAGGGTTTCGCAAATGCTTCTAGCCGTTCTCAAACCGAACATCTCAAAGAAGACAACACGGAGTGAGTGAACCAAATAATTTGAGTCCACGATTGATGAAAAGATATTTGAAAAACAATCGAGTATTGCTCAATAGAAATTGTTTTTGCAATACAACGAAGGTTTTAATGAAAATCAATTATCAATCATAAAACACCTTTTGATTTGAAAATTAGTACACGGTCGACGTGCTAATGAAAAGAGTTTTAAAGCACAAAGACCGGTTTTTCAAAGGTATCCGCCAATCCATAACCCGAACGTGATTGATTCAAAAGATTGAATCGCCCCATTGTTTCGCTCGCTTGTCACATGGTTGATCTCAGATAATAGATCTCACATGCCACCTACCAGAGCTTGTTAGATGTTGGCTCCGTAAGGCTTTCCATCTTCATGTGAATATGTAAACATATCACTTGATGTTCCGCAATACCACAAGGATAATGCGTAGGACTCAAGATATAATTTCTCTTCCACATTGTGTGAAACAGAGAGTCTTCATTGAAAGTGTCCTAATGAGATTTATTGATGATCTCGTGGCTCTAGACTCAATTTGTGCATATTTGGATCCTCGTGTCGGAGACTAGGGATAAAGTCTCCTTCTTCAATATCAACAATCTCTAAGAGAAAGTCGATAGATAATGTCGGTTCCCGTGAGAATGAAACAAGTCCTTTTAAGAGGAACTTGAGTGGTTTGGAAAGTTGAAGTGCAAAGGCCACCGGGTCCATGACGCCTTGTCTTCAATACCGATGTTACCATCAAGAGCATATGAATTGAACCCGTTTCGCCTAAGGTTGAATAATTGGAGGGCTATTTGTTTTCACCCTTTTCTCATTCAATTCTTTTTCATTCTTCAACCCCTTCTGTGCTTACCGAGACTTCATAGCTAGAACCTTGTTGGGTTTATTCCAGACTAGCTCAGCTCTTAGTCCGCACTCTACCCATATCTCATTTTTCTCCTTTTATCATCATACCTAAGAACTCTACACTAACTAGTGGATAGTCCCTCGGTAGATCCCTCCGGCGGATCATGGGAACAAATACCTAACCTTATCATCCTTATATCACCGTACATAAAGTAAAGTTGGTCGGTCTTTTGGTATTGTTCATCTGCCATTGGAACCAATTGAAAACCATTTGAAAATCAATCCGGATACTTGTGATATATTATCAAAGCATTTTGTACCTGAATTGTTTTTGATATTTTTAGAATAAGAACTCCCCCTCAACATGTGCATCAAGTATTTGAAATTGTTTTGCACACGGAGGCAAGAGAAAGAATTAACTTCTTTGATTACCATTTTCTAAAAAATATCAACATCACTTCCTTGATCAAATCAAGTAGATAAAGCATTTTGGGGAAGGATGAGGTTTTCATGATTTTGCTCCCCTCAATATGTGCCTCGAGGTTTGAAAAGAGTTTTGCACATACTAGAGGGAACCTGCACATTGAGATAAGTGATCACGCTTCAAATCATTGTGGTTTAATATAGATGCTCCCCCTCAATGTGTGCATGGAAAATTTGAAATCGCTTGTCACTTACGGGGAGGCAAACATGCTAATCACTTAAGAAACCATTTATCGAATTATCGCTTAAATCCTATTTAAATCACAACTTCTTCCCCGATCACAATTATCAAAACATTTGAGATTTGTGATCTCTGTAGATTTAAATTGATTTTGAAAGCTTTTAAGGAGAATTGTGACTTGATTATGAAAGCGCTTTAACTGATAAGGATCTGATGTTGAGATTTTAAACTCCATTGGTTAAACATGCATGTACATCTTTTGAAAACAATTTAATGCCAAATAACTTTTTAATTTAATTGAAATCATTCTCCCCTCAATCAATGACATAGGTTGTTGATTGAGCGATAGAGATTTTGATGATAAGTCCCGATGATTATCAAAAATAGAGACCGAAGTTATTTTTCAAAGCATTTAGTTTTCGCAGATAAATGTTATAGAATCGAGCATGGAATTTGAAAACATGGTAAAACATGGCTCGTTCTTTCTTTTAAAACCGGTTATTGCCCTAAAATGACAATAAACCATTGTTTCACTTTCTCCCAAAAATATTTTTTGAATTTTTGATTTTTTTAAGAATTCGAACAACATCTAAAGTCCCGTGTCATTCTTTGAATGACAAAACAAAGACCGTAGATATTTTCGAATCGAAAAAAAACATGACAAAAAGACAATATTTTTAAAGATTTTTCAATTTTTCGATTTTTATGGATTTTTGAAAGTTTTATATTTTTCTATTTGGTTTTATAGGGTTTTATAATTTTGTATTTTGTTTTTCGAATAAGTATTTACATGAGATAGATGAAGATAGACCTTTACTCCTCGCCTTCCTCCTCAAGACGCTTTGAGAGTATTCCGTTGAAGGCTTTTCAAGCCAAGACGTGGAAGAATAAACTCAAAACGCTCTCTTGGAAGAGCTTTGGTGAAGATGTCCGCTAACTGATATTCGGACCTCACAAAATATAGTTCCACCACACCTTTTTCCACTTGTTCCCTGATGAAATGATGTCGAATGTCGATATGCTTTGCTCTTGAGTGTTGAACGTTGTTGCATGAGAGAGCAATAGCACTTTTATTATCACAAAGATGAGGGATTTTGTTGAATTCAAAGCCATAGTAGATAATTGAGATCTCATCCATAAGATTTGAGCACAACAAGATGACATGGCTATGTATTCACCTCTGTAGAGGAAATAGAAGTACTCATTTGCTTCTTTGAAGACCAGCCCACAAGCTTATCACCCAAAAACCGAAAGCACCTCCGGATGTACTTCGACGCGGTATCTTGACAACCCGCATGATCGATCTGCATAGGCCGTTTGTGACATACCGGTGTCCTTCGGGTACCATAGTCCCATATTGATGGTTCCTTGGAGATACCGAAGACCCGCTTAACCGCTTCAAGGTGCTTTTAGTAGGCTTAGCCCGGTATCTAGCACACATGCAAACAAATAACAAGATGTCCGGTCTACTAGCCGTGAGGTACATCGTGGATCCAATCATACTACGATATTTCGTTTGGTCAATCATGATCCCCGAGTGGTCCTCATCTAGTTTGGTTCGATCAATCATGGGGTGTCAACAGGGTCACTTGAATCAAATCCAAATTTCTTTAAAATCTCCGTTGCATATTTAGATTGATTTATGAAAATGCCTCCGTGACTTTGTGAAATTTGTAATCCCAAGAAAAACGACATTTGTCCCATCATTGACATTTGAAACTTAGAACTCATTTCATTAGAAAACTGATCACATTCCATTGGGTCAGTCGAGGCAAAAATAATATCATCAACATAAATTTGAACATGAGTTAAATGTTTGCCCGACTTCCTGGTGAACAATGTAGGATCAATCGCTCCTTTATCAATCCGGATGATAGAAGAAACTTTGACAATGTATCATACCATGCCCTTGGTGCTTGCTTTAAACCGTAGAGAGCCTTCTTCGGACGATAAACGTGAGTAGGATGCTCTTGATTCACAAATCCTTCAGGTTGGCCGACGTAGACGACTTCTTTAAGATCTCCGCTCGTAAATGCCGCCTTCACATCCATCCGATACACTACCATGTTCTTACTAGCAAATAAGTAGCCGAAAGATTCTCGATTGCCTCGATTCGAGCGACAAGAGCAAAAGATTCTTCAAAGTCTATACCCTCCTCTTGACGATATCCTTTAGCAACTAAACGAGCCTTGTTCTTCAACACATCACCATGCTCATCAAGTTTTACTTTGAAGATCCATTTGAGAGCTATAATCATAGCACGCTCTGAGTGTACTAACTCCCATACATCAAGTCGATTAAACTCATGAATTTCATCTTGCATGGCATTGAACCAAATTGCCTTCATTCATGGCGGTAATAACATCTTTTGGTTCGATCTTAGAAAGTACGGAGTTGAAGAAACACCATAAGGCATCGGTTGCAAGTTGTTTCCGGTTGATACAGGACGAGAGGGATTTCCAATGATGTTGTCTAATGGATGATCGTGAGTCCATTTTCTAAGGTGTTCATGTGGCGCTTGTTGAGGAACCGAGGTAGCGAGTCGATGTCTCCTCAAGAAGATGGTTCTGATGATGATTCAGGAGTAGCAAATATGTTTTCAAATGGAGCATCTTCAGGTGTAGCAAAGGGATTAACTTCATCATTGATGCCATAAACATTTCCATGATGTACATTTGAAGAATGATGATTTGTTGATGAGATCAAGGATCGCAGCAGTGCTTCTTGACTTAAAGATATTGAGACAAGGATTGACTTCATTCACGGAATATGAGCATCCTCTCAAGGTGAATCATCACCTCATTTGTGTTTGAATCATACAGTTCATCAAACATAGGATCAAACAATTTCTTTACATCATCTTCGGATGGAGGTACATATGGAGTTTCTTGAGTAGAGTTTGGAACAAGAGATGAACCAATGGGACTGTCTTGAAGTGCGGGTCCCGAAATGGATTGTCCAGAGCCATTTGACCGTCACCATCAAACGTAACGTGAATGGTTTCCATGATATTTCGGTTCTTTTGTTATAGATTCGTATCCCTTTTGTTTGGTGCGTATCCTACAAATACTCCAATGTCAGCTTTAGCCCTAAGTTTACCTAAGTCTTGACCCTCATTAGTTGGATAGCACAATGCACCAAACACACGAAGGAAAGAGAGATTAGGTTTTCTCGTTGTGGACAAGTTCATTTGGAGTTTTTCCATGTACAGTGTGGATTAGGGAACGATTTTGTGTATAGCATGCAATGGCGATTGCTTCAGCCCAGAGAAACATTGGAACCTTTGAGTAAATCAACATTGTTCTAGCGGCTTCAACCAGAGTCCGATTGCGTCTTTCAACTACACCGCTCGCTTGAGGAGTTCGTGGAATACTTCTTTGATGACTGATTCCAACGCTTTCATAGAATTCATTAAGTTGTTTGTTGACAAACTCGCCCATTGTCCTGCTCGACAATTCGACGGTTTTGTTAAGTCGAACTCCGCACTGCTTGATGAGTTTGATGATGATATCGAGTTTCATCCTTTGTCCTTAAGAACTTGACCTACGTGAATCTAGAGTAATCATCAACCACAACTAACACATATTTCTTCCCAAAGATATTCTCAGTACCCTCATTGGTCCACATAAATCCATATGAATCATATGAAGAACTTCGGTGACAGAGTTAGTAGGTTTGGGTTTATGGGCATATTTCTTGCTTTTTCCCAATTGACATGCCGAACAAAGATGATCCTTTTCATACTTTAGTCTAGGTAAACCTACAACTAGGTCCTTTCTCGAAAGATCGCTTGATGGTGCCAAGTTCAAGTGATTGAGACGACGATGCCATAACCATGACTTTGTTTTTGAAGCCTTTGATAACAAGCGGATTGGAGAAGCCCTCATCATGTCATCGATAGAGATGGTGTAAAGGTTTGACCCACGAAGTTCCTTTTAACAGTTCCTTACCATTAAGATCTCTAACAAAGGTGTATGTTTTCTCAAGGCAACTTCTAGATCGAGTCACGAATTGACCAACAGAGAAAAGATTATGACCCAACCCTTCAACATAGTAGACTCTCGAGATGACACTATCACCAACAACATAATCTCCATAACCCATAATAGCACCGAAATGATCATTACCAAATCTAACAGCCCCGATGAACTTGCTCACGAAGTTCATGAGCCGCGACCGGTCTCCAGTCATATGCTTGGAACACTCGAGTCCGTGTACCACGTAATCGATTTGAACGATCCGCAGCTTGAACACGCATAAAAATGGATAATCGGATAATTGGGATCCCCATGCAAGAATGGGTTCCACTTGGTTAGTAAAGAATTGGAACACCCACATCGTAATCAAACATCCATATCGAAGTAGAAGCAATGGAATCATTGGGAATAGATGCAATGCCGGTGTCTCAGATTTGCCCTATTCAAAGTATGTTCACTTCTTAAGGGAATAGTTCTACCAGAAGGCATCCATTTTCTAGTGGGCATAATCTTAGCAGTGGAGAACAAAACTCGATTATTCTTATGACCAAAAGGTATCCAATAATAACCTATCTTTATAAAAGTTCTTCCCGTGGGTTTCCAATCGCTTTCTAAATCTTTCGCTTTTGCCTTTTTGCCTTATTTGCACGATTATTAGCATTAGCAATTTTAACGGGCATTTGACAAAGATTAGACAAAGCATTCACACCACATTCATGATTAGCAACAGAATTCAAGCATGCAAAGATTACAAGGTTTGCAGATAGTATCGAATTGAATTAATTACAAGACCTAAGGCTAATACTTGAATCAACACGATTCGTTTTATTCAACTCAAGCCTAAAGTTCCTAGATTGGTCTTCTACTCTCTTCCAATGCACATTCTTAGCTTGCAAGGTCCTATCATTCCTTGTATTGTCTTGAGACTTTGACTTGCTCGCTTTAAAGTCACTGATTACTCCTGTAGAGGGAATGGGAACATTAGTTGGTTGATCTAATTTTTGCATTCCTGAACTTGATGTGCAAGGATCTCAAGTACTAGAAGGCACATTAGTGTATACTTTCTTAAGACTGTGATTTGAGCTTTTTGCGGGCACACTAAAGTTCACTTTCTTAGCACTAACATATCCGAATCAACTACTTGAAGGCACATTAGTGTTTCCTTTCTTAAGACTGGGCATAGAACGGATTTCCCGCTTGGCACTAGGCATAGAACAAGGCATCACAGCTTTGCCTTTTGCACCTAAGGTTAAGGATTTTGGACATGTGGCAATTACACATTCTAGCAACTCTTGAGATCGTTTGGCCCGGAGGCAAGCAAACCTAATTTCACTATCAAGAGGTTTGTTAATGAAATCCTCTTCGACAATCTCACTGAGACATTCTAGACTATCCTTAAGGTGAGCACAGGATTCATGAAAAGCATGTTCATTATTCCTAAGATGAGGAGGAATATATTTAACTCGTCATGTTGTATTTGCAATCTAAGGGTGACTTTGAGACAACATTCTTATTGAAAACAAGTGGCGCTTTCCCATTTCCCGACTTCTTAGATTCTCAATTTCCTTTTGTAAAGACGTTATTTTTCGTTGTTTTGGTCACGGGTGACTTTCATTGAATCATATAACTCTTTAAAATGTCGCTTAACTTTTTCATTTTCTTCTAGAAAACTCTCGTTTTCCTTTTGTAAGGCATCAACTAAGTTTTGAAGATGAAAAGTTTGAGAATTCCGAGAATCTAAAGGAGGAGGGATTTGGGAGCCTGTCTTATTGTTCGTTTGACCCTTTAATTGAGAGATTTGGGCTTTCAACTTTCTCGATCGTGTTGCACCGAGCTTGAATCGCTCATCACGCTTGTTAATTTGAAAATCGCATCAAACTCGAGCATCCGACGATGTCTTGACATGTGAAGTTTTAACATTTTCTTTAAGATGTTGATATTTTAGTTGTAAATTAAAATGCTCAACTTCCAGTTTAGAAAAATGTTTAACCAAATTGTTGTGATCATCCAGCCAATTTTCTCGCTTAGTTTAGAATTAGTTTTTTCAAGCTCAATGACATGATCATGGGAGACTTTCAGGGCCACAGATAGTTCATGAAATTTGGAAGCATTAATAGAGCAATTTGAAGCAAAGGAAAAGATATCTTGAGCAACACATTCAGGAATAAGAGTCTCATTTAAGGTATGCAAGTTCTTCCTCTCAATCTCATTATATTTTAGTGCACGCCCATAATCACTAACTTCAACTACCATTGCATCAAATTCCTTTTCCATTTCTTTAATATCCATTTTGTCCCCTTTTTAAGACTCTCAAAATGATCTTTTAGTTGTTTAAAGAAAGGCATGACCTCGGTTAAATAACATTCTTTCATTTGCTCAAAACCCCTTTCCCCTTCAGCTTATCCCAAAGTGGTGTGATCCTTTTCTTACAAGTTTTCTCAAAATCGGCAAATAGTTGAAGAATAACATATTGACCGATTAAGGTCTTGCTCTTAGTGGCAATAGTTCTAGGAACTAAATGCATTGGTGTATTTGGAGGATACACACTCGCTTTAGGGAATTTCCTACAAGGGGGATTCTTTTCAACAAGATTTTCAACTTTTGCAAGTCCATATCCTTTTCCGTAACACTTGTTCGGGGTCAACAATGTTTGAGGCTTAAACATGTTCAAGGAAATCCACTTTTCCTTCTTGTAGTCATGGGGAGTGATAATAATCTTTTTCTCTTTGCATTTCGGTCATCTAGTTTTTGTTCATCCTTTCCCTAGTGACTTCATCCGATTTCTTATCTTCCTCGCACTCAACGAACTAGGTTTCGCCTAGGCTTAAGAATTTCATTACCATCATAAAGCACCTTATGAGCATTTCTAGCCTTTTAATTACCTCTGGGTTAGGTTCCTCAACAAGGGGAATGCTATGCTTATCGCTTAAGACTCTATGTTTAGTGACCATGTGAGCAAATCAATGGTGTTTCCTTGTATGTACAACTTGTTCTCAAGTTTGTTTTTCAAAGTTTTCGGATTAGAAAAATCTCTCAAGAGTTTTGATTCCTTTGCATTAAATTCTTGCTTAAGCATTTTCACATTTTCTTGAAGTTCTTGTTTTTGTTTAGATGTTTTAGAGAGTTTTTCTTGCAAGGAATTTAATTCTTGTTTCAATACTTCTTCTCTAAACTTACTTTTTCTAATTACCGTACTTACTTGGTTATCCATTTCCTCGCCACGAGTGGTCAACTCAAATTTTGCACGTTTTTCATAAATAGCAACACGCTCTTTATAGGCATTTAGTTCGTAAATAATGGAATCATCAAGGGGCACATGCAAGTATTCATCAAAAACATAGTCATTGTTGACCGCAGAAGATGCATCACTTGGTACAACTTCACTTTCACTTTGTTTCACGTATTGATCATATGGGACAATATTGATATTACCCATATTTTCAATATTTGATTCAATAGTTTCAATTGATTGTACTTTGTCATGCATCCGTGCACATCAAGATCATCGTGATAGTTTTAATACCTTTGAGATGAGCTTGTCATGGGATGGCCCAACTAGTGATGAAGAAGAGACCTTGGGAGAAACCATTGGAGAAATGCTAGCCATAAAATTGTGTGTGCCGTAGGTCCATCATCCACATCAGAGTCGTATGCATCACAATCGGCGACTTGAAAGGCATTCTGATGATTGTGACCTATCTCCTGAATAGGCAGCTCATCCACATCCGCATCATAGGTCTTGGCATTGCCCTCAAAGAAGAAACAAAGAATTCCTCTTCATTCAGAGTAGCACCATTGTCCCGAGCTTGAGCCAAGCATCTTTCTCTCGTAATCAAGATTCTCAGGGCGCTTTGGAGATGTACAGTTCCTTGCAATGTGTCCCTCTCCACCACACTTATAACATTTGATGAGCTTAGTTTGACCTTGGTTACCATTCCTTCCTCGATTCTCGTTTCCAACATAACCTCTCCCAGCTCCACCTCGCCCCGATCATACCGCTTTCCTGAATCGGTTGCACCACGATCCTTCCATCTTTAATAGTGGCTTGATTGTGTGGGTTAGATGCGCTCGAGGTTGTTGTTGGTTTGTGGGAGAGTATTCATGTTTTGACCGATGAGAAGAGCTAGTTGATTAATGAAGCTACCCACGTGAGTATCATCGCCTTGTTTGTACATAGGATCATGAATGAGTTTGTGATTACCATTACCCAAGGGTATGACTTGTGATGCTTTGGTTGTGATTCCGATGTTTGAGTAGAAAGTCAGAGAGTCATTAGACGAGCTTGTCTCTCCCTCGTTGGTTTTGAACTGATTGAGAATTAATTTTTCAAACATAGCATGTCTCTCATTCTCAAGGAGGAAGGCATAGAGTTGCTCATAGTTTGTATTCTTCAATCCTTTAGTGAGCTTCACAAAGGTAACAAACTTGTGCCATTCGGGATTCATGTTGTTCACAAATTTTGAGTTCAACTGAATGTTAGGCATAGTCATTCGGATGTTCCTCATGTCATTAACTAACTTATGAAATCTCACATAGTACTCATAGACACTCTCATCCGGTTTCATCTTGAAATGCTCAAATTCGTCATAGAGTTGGGATTCTCTGTCTTCCATAGTTAATTCGTAACCCGAGAGAAGCATCTTAACATTGTCCCAAACCGCCTTTAGCATCTCGTGTTATGATTGATCAGCTTGTAGATGTCTTTAGGAAGACCTTGAAGAACAATGTTTGAAGCCCCGATATCTGCATCAAATCTCTTTTTATCCTTATCATCAAGCTCATCATACATCTTAGGTCTCCATTCCGTAAACAGAGTACCATCTCGCATTAGTATCAAGTATGTCTCTAGTCGCCTCAACTCGATATGGTCCTTCATCAATGGATTTGAGAATGTTGACACCATTTTCCTTTCCAAGGCAATACACCTAATTCGTTGAGCCCAAGAGTCGTAGTCGGCCTTCACAAGCATGGGTGGACGAGTATCCGAGCCACCGCTTGAACATCTTCTAAATAAAGGAGATAATAAAGGGGAACGTTGGTAGACATGTTAACAGATTATACGGGATTTTATAGCTCTATGATTAAACCGAGAAATGGATTCTTTCACGGATTTTATCAATCAAGAGAAAACCTTAAACAATCACTCAAGACTCTAGATGATAAAATACTAAATCGCTAGAAGATAATGCACTAAGTCGCTAGAAATTAATGCACTAAGTCGCTAGAAATTAATGCACTAAGTCGCTAACCCTTAATTCGCTACACCCCTAAGTCGCTAGAGTCCCAAGTCGCTAACAGAAAAGCAAGTCGCTAAGTAGTAACTCGCTACTGCACTCAAGTCGCTAATCAAATTTTGGCAAAGAATTGCTACACAAGTCGCTAGAGACACAAGTCGCTAAAGAGCAACTCGCTCCTGACCAAGTCGCTACCACAAGTCGCTACCCGTAGTGGAGAATCCACTACTTGTACTTTAACTCGCTAGATCTAACTCGCTAGCTCCAACAATGTAAGTCGCTACAAAAATGTGAAGCAAGTCGCTACCAAGAAAATATTCCGTGAGCTAAGTCGCTAGCTTGAAAAACCATATAAACCTCACTTTTCAATCCAAAAACAACCCAACCAAGATGATTCAAGCTTACCAAATGAAAACCTAAACACTTTTGATGATTCTAAACATAAAAGTACAACCAAAATCAAAACTTTAACACTAGAAATCAATCAAATGATGCAAAAACCACTAAACTTTTTCAAACTCAAAACCACCTAAAAACCACTAGAAATCCAAAGATGTGTAAGATATGATCTAACCATGGCTCTTGATACCAATTGTAAGATATAACTTTTCACATACACATCATAACATTAACACAAGGTAGCATATAGATGGAATTCTAGAGAGAGAAAGTTAGAGGTTTAGGGAACTTAGTGAGAGAAAGTGAAAGATATTATTATGAGCTCCAACTCTCTACCTTGGGAGGTAGAGAGTATTTATAGTCTTACATAAAACGCCACACATCGGGTGGATCGTGCATACAAGTGGGTAAAGACCCCGTCCGTCCTCCACGGTGTTACTTAACTAAATACTACTTAACTTAATATTACTATGACTACGAGCTTTCTAACGATTACATATACTTGAGGTGACCGACTCTTTTATACCTGGAATTTCTAATTCCTAACATTCATTTACCCACATGTCCCACTCAATTCACCCCACTTAAGTGAGCTTCTAGAAAGGTTTGACAACGTGTCAGAGTGTGACACTCATTGGATAGCCAGCGTGGAAAAAGGGAACGTTTTGATTGGGTGAAACACCTCATTCACTTGATCGGGCAGTGATTAGATTTGATGACAAGAATGTTGATCAAGGGTGCGTGATTTGATGTACGGAACCTTCCCAGCTTCCTCTTGCTATATAAGCCTCACATCCACATATTTCACTTGTCCAATTTCTTATGTAATTAGAGAAATTTTGGCCTTTAATTTCTTGCCATTTAAATGTTTTAGTAGTGTAACAAGCTCACTTTCATTGTTATTCAATTTCAGGTTTTGTATGTTCAAAAGTTATTAATGAGAATTTAGTTTAAATTGCCTTTTCATTTTGTCTTAAATTTTCGAGTTTACGGTTATAAGCTCATTTCCATCATTTTTATAAGCTCATATAAGCTTTTACCGACTTATGTGAGTTTGCTTTAGTTTAAAACACCTTTCAATTTCCATTTTGCAAAAGTCAAAGAAAAGTCAATTGGTCAAAGTTGAAAGTAAAAATCGAGTTTGGGTGATTTACATTTGTTAGCTTGTTTAAATGTTAGATTTTAAGTAATTTGAGTTAGTAAGATAAGTTGAGATCGGTTTCCTTCAAATTTGGTTAGGTTAAGTACTCTTAGTTAATACTAAAGGGGTGTTTGGAAAGGGTACTTTTCTAGTACTATAGCGATCATATTTGGTTAGTTTGATCAAGGCAAAGTTAGAATTATGTTTTGTAATAGTTTTATTCAAATTCTAAAAGTTTCAGGTTAAAATTTGTGTTTTTAGCTTTTGAAACAAGTCTTCCATATTTGAGTTTTTTCTGTCCAAGTAGTAACTGCATCAGTAGAATTTTATATTCATTTGAGATCTTTAGTAAGTTTTAATTATTGTTCACTATAGTTAGTCTTCTCTATTTTAAGTGTTCCCAGCTTAATTCCCATTTTGAAGATCTTAGGTGGCTTAAGTTAGTGTCTATATTAGCCTGTTTAGCCTTGTTTTGCTGATTTCCTTGTTCTGCTCATATCAGTACTTTGCAACTTTTATCTTATGTGTTGTAGGTTAGTGTTAGGTAGTGATATTAGCTCACTATACATCTAGGTTCATTTGAGTTATAGTTTTTAGCCTCTAGGAGCTTATTGTTTAGCTTATCTAGGTCTGCAATTCCCTCCATTTCCTGTTCTGCATCAGTTACCAATTGTCCCATCTCCCTTATAGTTTTGATTTTTAATTCTTTCAGTTTAAAGCCTTTTTAGCTGAATTTCTGGATTTTAGCACTTTGTCAGGTTGTTGATAACATGGTGATTTTAGTTTATTTTTATGAATTTTATAAGCTAGCTTAATGTAGGCTCAAAGTTGGTTGGTAGTGTAGGCCGAAGTTTTTTGGTTTAGCTTTATGTGTAATGATTTTTGAACTTAGCTTTTAATCGTGGGTTATCTGATCCAACTTAGTTGCTGTAGGTTAGTGTTAGGTAGATTTAGCCTTATGTAGCTTATTGTAGCATATTGTTAGCTTTTAGCTTATTTCAAGTGCTTATTCACATGGGTTATGTGCCCATTTCATATCTCCTGTGATATTTAGTTGTTTCTGTTATTTTTCCCTGATTCTTAGTATTATTTTATAGTTGATGAAGTTTTCATAATTTTCCAAGCTTATTTGCTATTTTTCTAAATTTTAATTCATTTTCTAGTATTTTTAAATAGCATTTTATTCAAATAAATTAGAAAAAGCTCAGAAAAATACAATTTCAATTTTCTTAGTTTTAGAATATTCAAAAAATCATAAAAAGTATTTTTCCATAATTTTCATAGCTTAAATAGTATTTTTTAGGAATTTAATTAGTTTTAAATAGTATTAAATTCATAATAAATAGAGAAAAAGTCAAAAAAATGTGATTCCAGTTTTGAAAAATCTTTTTAGTTAAATTTGATTTTTTTAAAATAGTTTTGTAATTTTATTGCATGTTTTCCTAATTTTTAGCATTTTAGCTTTATTTTAATTGTTAAAAATTAGTTTTTAATTCAAATAAATTCCAGAAAAATCATAAAAATTAGTTTTAATTCTTAGTTAGTTTTCTAATATCATTTTTAGAGTTATAATAATTTTAGATCATATGTAGGATTTTGAATAGACGTAGTTGCATTTTATTTACGTTTCATTTTAGTTTTATTCGAGTATTTAGGATTCCCCGTAGTGATATTTCCCTTTTATGCTTCCCTTGCCCGTGGTTTAGAAAACATCATATTATCCCCTTTTCCCATTCAAATCCCGATGTCGCGGCGTGAGTTGGAAATTCCATTCAACCTCGTTGAACGATCTCGTGCTCAAACCTAACACGTTTGAGTTACCCACATACTACACACTTCTCATTATTATTGATCTCTTCAGGAGGAATCACTACTCCACTCCCGAGTCACCTACTCGAGAGTTAAGTAAGCACTACACCAACTCCTTGTGGTGGAGAAGCCTTCTACTTGCCGCTAAACCTTTTCCTCCGGTACAAAGCTAAATACCGAGTTCTTTCACAGCAAAGCGAACCACACCTAACACAACGTCGCCTACCCTTTATGCGATTGCTAGGCTAACCCGAGGATTCTTTCAAACCTTAGGAGAACTAATCCTATCACAGCGTCATTCTACCCTTTATTAGGTAGGCTAAGCACCTAGTTCCATTACTATAGAGGAACTACTACCCTTCACGACACAACACCTAATATCAAGGATATCAATTCCTTGTTACACCTTCATCAAGGATATCACCATCCTTGGAAACAAACAAACAAATACTTATATGTATAACGATGCACCTCATTGATTATACGACCTAGGCATTCTTCCTAAATGCGACTTGATTTGATTCTTCGGCATCCTTCACTAATGCCATTGACACAGCGCTTGGCACCCTTCACTAATGCCTTCTTCTTGACACCTTTAGCATTCTTCACTAATGCTTTGACACAGATGATGATCAAGGGTCGTGATTTGATGTACCAGAACCTTCCCAAAGCTCTCCTCTTCAGCTATATAAGCCCCTCACATCCACAGATTTCACTTGTCCAATTTCTTATGTAATTAGAGAAATTTTGGCCTTTAATTTCTTGCCATTTAAATGTTTTAGTAGTGTAACAAGCTCACTTTCATTGTTATTCAATTTCAGGTTTTGTATGTTCAAAAGTTATTAATGAGAATTTAGTTTAAATTGCCTTTTCATTTTGTCTTAAATTTACGAAGTTTACCAAATATAAGCTCATTTCCATCTGCTTTTATAAGCTCATATAAGCTTTACTGACTTATGTGAGTTTGCTTTTAGTTTAAAACGCTTCAATTTCCATTTTGCAAAAGTCAAAGAAAAGTCAATTCGGTCAAAAGTTGAAAGTAAAAATCAGAGTTTGGGTGATTTCTGTTGTTAGCTTGTTTAAATGTTAGATTTTAAGTAATTTGAGTTAGTAAGATAAGTTGAGATCGGTTTCCTTCAAATTTGATGGGTTAAGTACTCTTAGTTAATTCTAAAGGGGTGTTTGGAAAGGGTACTTTTCTAGTACTATAAGCAGTCATATTTGGTTAGTTTGATCAAGGCAAAGTTAGAATTATGTTTTGTAATAGTTTTATTCAAATTCTCAAAGTTTCAGGTTAAAATTTTTGTTTTTAGCTTTTGAAACAAGTCTTCCATATTTGAGTTTTTTCTGTCCAAATAGTAACTGCATCAGTAGAATTTTAGATTCATTTGAGATCTTTAGTAAGTTTTAATTATTGTTCACTATAGTTAGTCTTCTCTATTTTAAGTGTTCCCAGCTTAATTCCCATTTTGAAGATCTTAGGTGGCTTAAGTTAGTGTCTATATTAGCCTCGTTCGGAACGATCTCGGTGCTCAAACCTAACACGTTTGAGTTACCCACATACTACACACTTCTCTTATTATTGATATCTTCCCGGAGGAATCAATTTTTGGCGCCGCTGCCGGGGAGGGCTTGTAGCGAGTTTTCGTATTCCGTCTCGAATCACGTGCATTTGAAGATCCTTCCCCGAGTGAAGTTACCGTCGTTTTTTTATATATATATTTTTCAAAAACCCAAAAACATCTAAAAACCAAAACATTCTTCCTAGAGTGTTTCCAAAACCATAAAATTTAAAAACCAACAAAACAAACCGAATGTTAATTGTTATTCGGCTCACCTTGAAGGTACAACCTATACACGGGGTATAAGGAAAGTCTTGACATTAAATTTCGGTGAAGAGCGATCCACTCTTCGTTCGCTTCATGGCAGCGTGCTTTTAAGAGCTACCGAGCACCGGTTATTGTGAAGGTTACAAAAATATTGTGTTTTCAACATTTTCTTAAAAACCCAAAAAGATTTTCCTTTTCAAAATTTGTTTTAAAACCCAAAAATATTCTTCTTTTATCCTCCTGAACCGATAATTCTTTTCTTTTACCCTCTATATGTTTAATTCTCATGGAAACAATCAATTATCGTCATTGTTTCCATTGCAAAGGCATTATGGAAGAAGATCAAGGTATTGTTGTTTGAATCCGGAATGTGTAATGTGAGCCGGCGATGTGGACACCCGGTTCTAAAATCTTGCTATTAGTGCGACTTAGCCAACAAACAATCTCTCGATGACTCTAAAAGTTTTACGACCATCCGCCACAACCGAGATATGTTCTTATCAGATTGCCTTCATTGCCAAAACCGTATGGAAGAAAATCAATATCGATGTTTGAAATGTATATGTGATTGGTGCGGAAATAATTGTCGAGATGGATTTTGTAATGTATGCTAGAATTTTATTAATCCAAATCCGGATCTCACCCGTCTTTATGCACGCGTCTAGAACAAAGGGAACTCTTCATAATGATGATGATATAAAAACATGGTGGAAGAATTTACTTGAAGAACCCTCGATTCCTACTCCTTCTCCGGTGAGGGACATGGAATATGTTTACGAAGCCCGAGATGACCTCCGTTCAAGAACGAGCCTATCACGGAAACGGTGGAAATAGCTAACTCTTATCCGGATAATTCTTTGATTTATCAGCTTTTGTGCATATGGTGCGAGGGACCCGAATATGGTGGGAATTGTTTCGGTTGTAGCAATGGAAAATCAGGAACCGAGTTTCACCACAATCCTTACTATGAGACAACCGATTTTCCTAACCAACCTCTCGTACCATGAGCGGAATCATACTCTTGTAAGTACTGTGGTGGTCCTCACCAAGGTTTTCAATGTCAAGCTCAAATTAACAACTCAACCTTTGGTTATGAACCTTACCCGTATTTGTCACAACAATTAAATGCGTGATCATTATGAGTATTGTGGAGGTCCATTGCGACGTTAATTCCGATTGTCAAGTTCCTTGTTACAATTACGATTATTCTTATAACCCACCTCCACAATACCAAGAAATTCAACCGCAAACTCCGCCGATGATCAAGAATTTCACTAGGGTTGTTTCAATATAATACAAGAGTTAAAGGAATTAAAAGAATTGCTTAATAAACTGGTTCAAGAAAAAGATCCTAATCGGAAGACCTATCGTGAATTATTAGTTTGAAGAAGCCGTGAAAGTGATCCAACATCGTCCAACTACCTATTATTACTGATTATCTCCGATTCGATGGCGATTATACTCCTCCGAGTGGCAATCCCACTCCCGCTTTACGAGCCTTTCATTTCCGACCCTTCCCTTCTCTCTCACGCGGTTGAGAGAAGTGACACCGTTTTGGAAGAGGTCGATGATCATATTTCTACGGACATCGTTGAACCCATTGATTCTCTCATAATGGGGGATGAGCATCTTAGTACTATTCCCGGAAAAGCGAGTGTCTAATGTTGAGGTCCTTATCCCAATCCCAAGAGAGTCTGGGTTGTTGTTGATATTTGTGATGAGCCTTCTCTTGATATTTCTAACGATCATGATGAGATGTTCTCCGATTTCGATGATGATTCTTATGGAACATCGATTTTTGTCTACAATTTACCATCCGAGCCCGTCATTATTGAAGAAGAAACGATTTTGAGCTTTGTTGAAGAGATTGAGCTTAATGATATAGAGATCGAGGATGAAGCATTACGTGAAACATTGTCAAATGTCCATCTTCTCATTTCTAATATTGAAGCCTTAAGCGATAATTCAAGTTAGCATCCTATCTCAAGTTAAAGATAGCGATTTCTCTCCCGAGCTTGAGACTTTCCGATTTGATGAAGAGATTAGTGGCAGTCCCACTATTGATGATGTTTATCCTCCGATTCTTGAGCGATTCTACTTCAAGGTTGATATGAGCAAGGTTTTGAATGATATTTCCGATAATTCGACGAATGACCCGATCATTAAGAATGCTGATTCATCTCTCACTTTTAATGACCTAGTACCACCGGGTATTGAGGATATTGTAAATGATCCTGATGAGGATATGGTTATTCTTGATGGTTATCTTGACTCTCCTCTCTTTGATGAGTCGACCATCCTTTATCCCGTTGAGCCGACATGTGAAGACAAAATCTTTAAACCCGGAATATGCATTGATGAGCCTTTTGTTAAAATCATTTCTGGAGATAAGGATCCTCTCTTGGATGCCTTCATTTGTGAGCCTAAACCTCTTATCTTTTACCATGAGCTCCCGTCTTTCTTGGAGTTTTCTCATTTCTATCCGTCATCCTTTCGTCCGCCCGCAAAACCACCGGATGAGGGATCCTTCTTACATGATATGCCTTATCCACCCATTTTCTTCTCCACCCAACCCACCCGTCTCATTCTTTTCGGGAATGAGGACACCGTTTTTGACCCTCGTATCTCTACCACTTTCTTCCCCAAGGACAAATGAATTCGGGGGCGAGTCAGGCTAGCGACTCGTTTAAGAAAAAAGATAGGCGCCGTGGGAGGCACCCCATGTTTATCCATCTATCTTCTTTCTATTTTCTAATAAGTGACGTGAAGGGGTTAGCCTCTTGATTTCGTGTTTGGTTGTTTGTGATGTTGTGTTTAGGATTTTCCCGATATGAAGACTCTCATGCTCGAAGTTTGTCTTTTCTCCACTTTCGAAGTTTCATGATCGATGCGATGGAAATCCGATATCAAAATCTTATCGACTAACGTTTATCTTTTAGCATACTTAATAAGCGGCTTTTAGATTTTCGTTGATACCCTTGCTTTTAAACATTGAGGACAATGTTTCGTTCTAGTC
Source organism: Chrysanthemum makinoi (assembly GCA_910596185.1). Lineage (NCBI taxonomy): Eukaryota > Viridiplantae > Streptophyta > Magnoliopsida > Asterales > Asteraceae > Chrysanthemum > Chrysanthemum makinoi. The sequence goes on from OU343216.1 coordinate 184,467,629, forward strand.
TGGAGTAGGGTAATCTTCGATTTTATTTGACCGCACTTGCTTATTTTTGTCGTGTACTCTGGCAACCCCGTTTTTCCTTAGAAAATGAAAAAATTGTGCTATATATGAGGAAATTTAAAAAATTTTAAGCTTTTGTTAAGTCTTTTTGATTGAAAAGTTTGCTAGTCTCTTAGACAAGAAGCTATAAAATGCGAATTCTAGCTCACAAGGCCAAGGATTTGCAAGTTTCCTTGAGTGACTTTAAATATGCATTACTTAACTTCATTTAGACAAAGCATTTGCTAAGTTAATATATGTTTTGACACCTTGTTGACTTTCCGCTGGTGAGAGTAGGAATAGAATTCTGACTTGACCGGGCGTGTTGAGCCCTAGCTTGTTCCCTTAACCATAGATAATTTAATTGATAGAGTTACTTATGAGTTTAGATGCTAAGCGTGGAGTAGTTGGTTCTCTTTAGAGCCCATCGAAGGTACTTATGGCTTTTTGTTCCCACAAAATTGTTTCACCCCATATCTGCCAATAATAATTAGAGATGTTGAGTTTTTGGCGATAGTTAGTTCTTTATTCTTCTTCAGAGAATCTTTGCCCATGAGAGTTGGGTACACATCGAGGAATACCTGTCAGGTGTTACAGTTGTAATAGACAAGCTGATTCTGATAGTTTGTCTGCTATTGTTTCTATTGTTATAAAAGCCGTAGGGTTTGGAGTTTGGCACAAAATTAACATGAAATAAAGCCCAAATGTTTTATAATTAAAAAAATCCAAAGCTATAAAAGTTGTCATAGACTTCTATAAAGGTGATTGGTGCTGAAAACAATCAAGCTATATCACACAAGCTAGCCACTTGTGAATGGCTAACCGTAATAAACTTAAAACTGCTCAGAAACCAATACAATGAAGATCAGAGGAATATAGTGAATTCCCGGGTCGTTAAGTCCCACGGAGACTCAATGGTGTGTAAACTTGATCGGATGATAGAATATTCACTAAGGATAGTGATCAATAAGGATTTGGATTGGAAATTACACTCTTGATTGAATGGAAAGATATTTGGACAGAATTGGAAAGCACAACAATCAGACAACAACAAGCTTGGTCGTAAATAACGATGCGTTTAAAAACTACGTAAACGTACCAAATTAAAAATGAGATCTAAGAAATAAAAGACCTAAAAATATTAAAATGACATTTTTAGAATCCTAAAAATAAAAGAAAATTATTAGAAAAAGAAAATTATTTTTATAACTATTTATTTAATTATTATTAATTAAAAACTATTTTAAACTATTTAATAATACTCTAAAATAAAAGAAAATATGAAATAAGGCTAGAAAAATAAAATTAAGACTTAGAAAAATCTAAAATATTATAAAACTTATTTTAAAACTAAAAATATATTTTTTTACACTTTTTATATATTTATTACTAATTAATCACTATTTAAAATACACTTAAATACTAGAAAATATAAAATAAACCTGGAAAAATAAAATTATAACTTAGAAAAATCTAAAATATGATAAAACTAATTTTAAAACTGAAAAGATATTTTTTATGCTTTTTAATTATTTATTACTAATTATTTAATACTTTTAATTATTTAAAATTATAATAAATACTAAAAAGATTAGGAAAATTATGAAACTTTTTCTAAAAATAACTTAAGGTGACAGAAAACTAAGAAAAATATCAAAACAAGATTTGCTTAATAATAATATGAAAAGAAAAATCAAAAAGCTAAAAACTATTAAATAAACGCTATCACTATATTTAAATTGATGTTTTTCTGGATTTCCTTTTTCAAAACTACTTAACTACTGATTATAAGAAACTTTAATGAACATAAAAAGTTTACAAATAAAAAATAAGCTATTTGCTAAGCTTATGAGCTTAACAGATTTGCTTATGAGCTTATTTTGGAGAAATAAGCTCAAACAAGCTCACAAGCTGAAACAAAAGCTCAAATAAGATGTAAATAAGCTAGTACTACTCAAATTAAGCTAAAAGACACAAACAAGCATACTGATAAGCTACTAAAAAGATAATAAGCACTTATGATCGAAATGGGACAAGGTTGAGGCTTATTGCGTTCTACCAAACAAGCTTCAAAGTAAAAACTTAAGCTTGGAACTTCAAGATGGCTTGGTCAGCTACTCAAAGAACCAAGAATCACAGGATTTGACCAACAAATAAGCTCTGTGTGAGCTTATGATTGAGCTTGTAAAAGGGTGCATAGGACACAATTTCAGAACAGGTACTCAAAAGAAGCTAGTAAATAAGCACTAAGCAAGCTGCTTAAAAGTGAACTAGTATTTTTCTAATTAAGTTTAGCAACTAAACTTTGATATTCCAAGAGCTTATCTCCTAAATCTTAATATTAAACATACACTAAAAATATATGTTTTAATCAAAAACGACCAAATGAAGATTTTGACTTTTATAAAAACTCACTAAGTTTGACTTAAGTGAACTTTGAACTGATCCTACTCACTTAATATGTTGTAATAAGGTGAACTAAGACTGATTTGAGTAATTTTAACAACTTATGAACACAAAATCATGACCATGAATCATTAAAATCCAACAGTTAGTACACAAGATAGGATCAAAGATTATTTTGACTTTTAACAACGACCACGGGTTTTCTTGGGTGAACTGAGATATATTAGACTAATGTGACTGATAACAACCAAGAACAAAGAATGTAACAACCTCTATCACAGTTGAACAAGTTAAACCAAACAAACCTTTATAAGCCTGATTTGGTGATTTTCAGAGCAAAACACAGATTTAAACCATGAAACTGATTGCAGACCTTATATAATCATTAAATAAGACTAAATAAACATGAAACAACAGCACTAACAATAAGAAACTAAGAAATGACCATTATGCACTTAAAACTGTTAAAATAAGATTTTTAACAACTACAAATTTAAATGAACAAGCTATCTATTTTATTGGTTAATTTGACTTAACTAACACTAATGAACAATAAGAAACAGAGATTAAAGCTACTAATTAACTTAAAGCTTAAATGCCAAAATGATCAAAAAGGCTTACAAGATGGATTTGGCTAAAAACCAAGAACAAGGATCACAAGACCACTCCTATAGGCTTACCACTAAGCCACTAACCCAAGGCCATCCAAAATTCACCCGCTCCGTGAACACCATTTCCAAGGGATTTTTGATTTTTCAACTAATTATTTGGTATTTTTGGTGATTTTTCCTTTTTGATGCTAAGCTGAATTTTATGATATCTAATAGCTTTTAGAAGCTATCTAGGAGCTTATGTGGCTTATTTAGTCCTTAATAACAATCAACTAACAACATTAGAACATTCATGAGATTTTTGAAATTTGAAAATATGCATAAACTGGAAACTAGAATTGAAACTGCAATTGATGACTTCAAAAGATTTATTACACACTAAATACTTGAAATACAAAGCTTTTAAGTTAAAACATACACTTGAAAATTGAGTTTAAGCTAAAGCGACATTAAGTAAACTAAAATTCTAGATATCTTCATACAATGCTTCTGCTCCTCTTTATAGACTTTTTAAACTCCTTGTTGACCTCTGAATGTATCCCACCTCATCTGAGCCATTGGATTGGCCAAAATCATCATATCCGTCCATTTGGATTTTTACCAATTTTCTTTTGGCGAGGTTTTTGATATTAATGGGTTTTGGAAGATGTGGAGGTGGAGGGGGAAAAGGTAAGGTGAGGGTGAGGTGAGACAAGTGGTGTGTTTGAAAAAGATGGAAAACCACTCACGGTTTTGGATTCTGATGTTATGAGAGGAGATGAGCGAGTGGGTGGGTTTTGGCGCCTTTGACTTGTTTTGACCGTGGGGTTATAATAAGGGGAGGGGTTCACAATTGGGTTTTGGACTGGGATCAAGGGATATTGGCAGGGGTTCTATTTGTTTTGGTTGGACTCAAAATACAAAGGGGGTCCGTTTGGATTAGTATTAATAACAAGGACCATTTGTGTAATTCTGCCAAAGTTAAGGACTGAACTTGCCCATTTTCCAAAGATATCAAAAGGACCAAACTTGACAAACTTTGATAGAACAAGGACCCTTTTTGCATAAAATTCCATTTTAAAATATCCAAGGACCAATTTTGCAATTTTTCAAACTTTAGGGACCTTATCTGCCATTTGACCAAAGAATCATTCAAGGACCATTTTAAACAACTTAGAACATTTCAGGGACCTTGAATGATAAAATTCTTGATTTTTGAATTCCAGGGACTAGATTTGACAACTTTTGAAACTTGGGGACTAAAGCGCCAATTTTGCAAACTTGATATGTTTTCATCTGATTTTGATATTTTTGCATTTAAAACACATAAAACACTGATTTGTGATATTTTCATCATTTTGATGCATTTCGGAGTGTTTTCAGATGTTTTTGCAGTTTAGATTGTACAAAAATGATGAGTATTTAGACACTCATCAATCCCCCACACTAAGATATTGCTAGTCCCTAGCAATGATTTAGATCTTTAATGGATTTTAAAACTCTTTACCAAAAGCCATCACTACTGGAGTAGCCAATTGTTTTGATTCAAGTAAGAACCTTGGTACAACGATAACCAAATGATTTTGAGCAAATCATAAGTCAGTAAAGGAGTTTGATTTGTCTTTACCAGAAGCAGTTTGCTCTGGACTAGCCAACTCTTAGATAAATTATCAATATTATCTTTGGTGAGTGATTACCAATTATGAATTTTCCACTGCCTTTACCACAAGCCATAAACTTGCGGGCTAGCCAACTCTTCACTTTTTAGGATATGGTGAGTTGAATACCATACAATTTTGGGCAAATTGCAAGCCATAAGCGGATTTGAGAAATATTTACCAAGAGCGTTTGCTCTGGATTAGCCAATCCTTTTGTTTTTAGACATGGCGTCTTGATTACCATATCCGAGTAAGTGAAAAACACTTACTCCAAAAAATTTGGCCAAAAGCGGAGGAATTGGGTGGATAATACATGATAAAATTCGTGAGAATTCCCCCCCACACTAAGAAATGAATATTGCCCTCAATATTCAAAGTACCGGCGGTTATGCCGAAACAAAGAAAGTAAAAGGGAAATACTACGGCCATTATTTGAAAGATATTTTTTTTTTTTTATTATTTATTTTAAATTGATTTTATATACAACGGGGGAAACTCCCCACACTAGGGTGGTAGAAAAGAGAAAGAAGTCAGAAATATGGGTGAAAACCCATATGGTGTGTGCTAATGTTTTTGATTACCGAGTCATTAGCTTGACTCGATCCCCGCATTCATTGGTTCATGGGGAAAGTTTGTAGATCCGGGACAACCATGGATGGAATGTCCTCTCCAAAGTAATGCTTTAATCGATGACCATTCACTTTAAAATTAGGACCATCAGGTTGAGATAACTCAATGGTACCATAAGGATAAACCTTAGCGATAGTAAATGGACCAGACCAACGGGACTTGAGCTTTCCCGAGAAAATCTTTAATCTTGAATTGAAAAGAAGGACTCGATCACCAACGTTGAAAATGCGGTTCTTGATTTTAGAGTCATGAATCTTCTTTGTCTTTTGCTTGTAGATCAAAGAGTTCTCGTATGCTTGATCACGAAGTTCATTTAATTCATTCATTTGAACTTTTCTCGTGATCACCACTGCCTGAATATCGAAATTGGCATGCTTTAAGGCCCAGTATGCCTTGTGCTCTAACTCAATCGGAAGATGACATGCCTTTCCGTACACTAGCTTGTATGGAGTACACCCGATGGGTGTTTTGCAAGCTGTACGGAAGGCCCAGAGTGCGTCATCTAGTTTATCCGACCAGGATGCACGATTTTCGCCTATTGTCCTTTCAAGAATTCTTTTAATACCACGGTTGGAAACTTCCACCTGCCCACTTGTTTGGGGTGGTATGCGAGAGAGAGGCGGTGGGTTACACCATACTTTTGCATGACACGATCAAATTGGTCATTGCAGAAATGCGTACCACGATCACGATTATAGCGTGGAGTTCCAAACCGGCAAAAGAGATTTTAAAAACTTCACAACCACTCGGGCATCATTGGTAGGTAAAGCTTTTGCTTCAACCCATTTTGACAAATAGTCAATAGCCACGAGTATGTATTTGTTTCCTCTAGAAGATGGAAATGGCCCCATAAAGTCAATACCCTAGATGTCAAAGATCTCACAAACTTGAATGGCATTTTGCGGCATTTCATTTCTTTGAGAGATATTTCCATGCGTTGACAAGCGTCCACAGGTTTTGACAAATTCATGGGCATCCTTATAGATTGTGGGCCAATAAAACCCGGAATCAAACACCTTTTGGGCGGTGTAGTTTGGACTATGATGGCCCCGGTGGGTCCAGCATGGCAAGCTGTGAGAATGTCAATAGCTTCCGGTCCATAAACACACCGTCGGATGACTTGATCCGCACAGATTTTGAATAAGAAGGGGTCGTCCCCGAAGTAATGTTTAACATCCTTGAAGAATTTGTTCTTCTGTTGGGTCGACATCCCTTTCACTATGAAGTTACCATGGTAATTTGCTGAAGTCGACAAACCATGGGGTGGTCGAGTTTCCACGAAAAGAAACCGCATTGAGTGTCTCGAGAGGAAATGTTTCGTTTATTTCCTTTTTCTCGAAAACATCTTGGTGAGGGTTTTCTAATGGACAAATGATCGCAGACTAGATTCTCGGCTCCTTTTTATCATGTATGATGATATCAAATTCTTGCGGAGGAGAATCCAACAGAGTAATCTCGGCTTTGCATCTTGTTTTGCAAAGAGATATTTGAGAGCCGAGTGATCCGTATACACCACGCATTTGGTCAAGATTAAGTATGGCCGAAACTTCTCAAATGCATACACCACGGCTAATAGCTCTTTTTATGTGGTAGTGTAATGAGTTTGAGCTTGATCATAGTCTTACTTGCGTAGTGGATAGGCTGAAAATGCTTGTTTCTGCGTTGCCCTAAGACTGCACCGATAGCAAAATCACTTGCATCGCACATGAGCTCAAAAGGCAAGTCGGTCCGGAACAACGATAATGGGTGCTTGAAAGCTTTTTCTTTAATGTTTCAAAAGCCGATGCACTCGTGAGAAGATAAAAGGAGCATCCTTTTCAAGAAGATGGGTCATAGGACGGGCGATTTTAGAAAAATCTTGTATGAATCTACGATAGAAACCGGCATGACCTAAAAACTCCTAATACCTTTGACGGTAGTAGGATGAGGTAATTTAGCAATAACATCGACTTTTGCTCTATCTACCTCAATCCCGTTTTTGAAATCTTATGGCCAAGGACTATGCCTTCTTTGACCATAAAGTGGCTCTTCTCCCAATTTAGACAAAGATTGGTGTCTTCACACCTTTGAAGCATTTTTTCTAAATGGGAGACACATGTTTGAAAAGAATCCCCAATGACCGAGAAGTCATCCATAAACACCTCCATTGTTTCCCGGATCATGTCGTGGAATATGGCCATCATACATCGTTGGAGCGCGCCAGAGCATTACATAAGCCAAAAGGCATACGTTTGTAGGCAAAAGTTCCGTATGGGCGGTGAATGTAGTCTTCTCTTGATCCTGTGGATCAATGGGAATCTGAAAGTAACACGAGAAACCATCAAGGAAACAATAGTATTCATTCCCTGCTAATCTCTCAAGCATTTGGTCCATGAAGGGTAGGGAAAATGGTCTTTTCGGGTGGCGTCATTCAACTTACGATAGTCAATGCAAACACGCCATCCTGTAACCAATCGAGTTGGAATTAACTCGTTTTCTTCATTTGTGACAACAATAATGCCACCCTTTTTAGGAACACAGTGAATTGGGCTAACCCAAGGACTATCTGAGATCGGGTAAATCAATCCCGCATCAAGAAGTTTGATAACCTCCTGTTTGATAACATCATGGATTTTTGGATTCACCTTCTTTGATGTTGAGCTGCGGCTTGAAGTCATCCTCCTTCAAGATTTTGTGAGTACAAAACTCCGGGTTGATACCCTTAATGTCAGAGAGTTTCCAAGCAATTGCTTGCTTGTGTGACTTTAAGACCTTTATGAGAGCAGACTTTTCATCTTTACTCAAATCTCGAGCAATAATGACGGGTAATTTATCATCACCTTCTAGAAATGCATACTCGAGATGAGGCGGTAAGTCCTTAAGCTCAACCTCGAAATTCTTGATTTTCTCAACCTGACTTGACTTCCTTGTTATGAAGCTCAACGGGAGGGAGAGGAGGAGAAATGTCATGATTTAACAATTTCTCAAAAAGAATATCTCCCTCCAGATTAATCTCATTTTGATTAATCTCATCAGGAATTGAATCACTCGAGTGAGGGGTTGATGATGGATCATCATTAAGCAACTTCTCAATAAGAAGTATGTCCCCCTCAATGTCAATTGGAGCGTGATCAATTTCCCATGGAACAGAATCACTAGCCAAGTATGCTTCAATCTCTTCCAGGATGAAGTCTCTTCCCTCAAAAGGAGTGATAGAAGGAGTAGAATTGGCTATGATAGGTTGAAAAGATGTGGTGGGATCCCCACTCACAGAATTATGAGAATAACCAAGAACTTCTTGAGAGTACTCTTCGAAACAACATCAATGATATATATTCGGTTAACCGATTCAGAATCATAGTTTGCGGAGTACCTCGAAGTTTGATCAAGGTTAAAGGTGGCAGCTTCATTACCAACACGTAATGTGATTTCTTGCTCAAATACATCAATGAGAGCGGCCCGTTCTCGGAATCCTCGACCAACAATGAGAGGAACCCGATGATCGGCATCAAAATCAACAACCACGAAAGTCACTGGGAAATGGAACTTCCCTACTTTCACAAATACGTCCTCGGCAATGCCAAGAGGACGGGATATGGAACGATCTGCAAGCTCGAGAGTCATGCATGTAGGAGTAAGTTCGGAAGAGAAAGTTTCTTCCATCTTGAATAAGGCATCGTTGATGCTTGCACCAAGATCTGCTAAGGCAAAGCATTCAACCATTCATGGAAATACACAAGGTAAGAGAAATTTTCCAGGATCTCCTAGTTTCTCAGGAAGCTTCTTCAAGATAACTGCGGCGGTTCTCGTTAAGAGGAGTTTTAGCCATTTCAAAAAGCTTTTCCTTGTTGCTTAACATGTGTTTGAGAGTTGATGCAAACTTGGGCATCACCATGATAGCATCCGCAAAGCTTATGTCAAAATGTAACTCTTGGAAAATTTGGAAAAATTTGTCCATTTGATGACTGGCTTTCTCGCGAGCTTTTGCTCATTCAAACGTGATGGGTAAGGAATAGAAGATTTGGATTTCGGTTTTCAGCGGGAGCTCTTGGAGGTTCAAAAACAACTCTGGATTTGATTTGGATTTACGGACAACTTGAGGATGGACTACCGAAGGTGGGACGTCTTGCTGATACTTAGTGGGCTTGAAAAATGCACCTTGTCCGTTGTATCCTTGGTAACTTGACTCATTGCTCCTAGTGGAGGAGGCATTGGAGTCAAAGGTCCATTGTGTGTCTTAGGTTCACTTTCCACTACCTTTGGGAGAGAAGAAGAAGAAGAGGTAGTAGGAATAGCGGGTCCATCATATGAAACACCACTTACGGTTGTGATCGCTTAGCATCGCCCTCGGGTTAGCGATCGTGTTGCTCGGAAGTTTTCTGAGCCCGAGGGTTGATCATTTAAAGACTTCTTTAGATCACAATCGTGACCAACAACTGTTCATTTCATCTTGGGATTTCATGAATTGTTTCAATAGCTCATCGGATGATGGTCGGTTGGAACAATGGCTTGAGTTTGATTAGGAAAATGCTGGCCTCTATTGTTAGGAATAGGGCCTTGATGTTGAAAATTTCCTTGATTAGGATTCATATTCCCATGAAATTGATTCCCTCGATTGAAATTGTTTTGATTAAGGTTTCCTTGATGTTGGAAACCTTGATTTGGTCCGGAATAGAAATTACCTTCGTTTTGATAACCTTGGTTCATTCTAGGTTGGTTTTGATTCCGGTTTTGCATGTTATGATTACGGTTAAAACCGGTGGTGCACGATTAGTGTTAGCACGGTAGTGTGGTTCATTTTGAGGACGGTATTGATTACCTCCCGGATGTGAAGTACCGGCTAGAGCATTGGCTTCAAACGGACTACCATCGGTGGCAAGATACAGCTTGTAGTATGCATGAGGACCACCACAAGTAACACAATTCTCGACTTTCTTCACTTCACCATGCGATGGTGTGCGTGTGAAGGTGACTTTCTTTGGTTGGCAAGAACCAAAGCTCGAACAATATCCGTGAGTTTCTCAATCTTAGCATCGGTGCTAGATATACTCACGGGAGATGAAGAAGAAGGTCCAAAGATTAGGCTGAGACGGTATGTCTTTGCTCGGAAAGGGCGGACTCGGACTTGTTCTCAATGATTTGTAAGGCTTCTTTGGTGGTCTTGCTCAGAAATTACCTCGCGGAGGCATTCAAAGAGTCTTGATTTGCAGGTTCGACCATTGTAGAAAGTATCCATTTGCATTAACTCGGTAAAACCATGATGCGGACACTTATGCGGAGCAATTCTTTGTAACGATCCCATGCCTCCCCGAATGATTCATCAAATCTCCGAGAAAATTTCATTATCTCATTCTTAAGACTTGTAGTTCGGGATGGAGGATAGAATTCGGTTAACGAACTTGGTGACAAGATCTTCCCATGTCTCAATAGAACGAGGGGTTGTTTCTCAAGCCAATTCCGGGCTTGTCCCTCTAGAGAAAATGGGAACAGAAGAAGCTTGATAGCTTCATGTGGGACATTCTTGTATTTGATGGTAGATTCAATCTTGTTAAACCATCGAATGTGTGCATGAGGATCATCCCGCTCAAAACCATAGAATTGGCTTTGGGTTACCAGATTAAGCAACCCGGTTTTGAGCTCAAAGGTATCAGCCACAATGGCTGGGACAACAATAGCATCTCCGTAACCCTCGATGGGTGCTTGGAGAAGCTCATTCATGGGCTTATCTTACGCCATTACGGTGTGGTGGTGGTGGTAGACGCTTCGATCCGCGGTGAAGGAGCGAGCGTCCTCTACGTCCTGAGGAATATTTGCAAGCTCGAGAAAGTGGACTTGTAGAAGCTGGAAGAGCGAGTGCGCATGCACTAAGTATAAATCGTTTTCAAAACAAATGAGGCAAAACGACAAGTGAACTTAACCAATAATCTCAAATGAAATGGCTTCTTTGAAAAAGGTACACCAAATCACAAGGACACAAAGGCAAGTTTTAAATCTGTTCTGGGAACTTATTATGGTCACACCCCGTTAGTAGGTGTCTGCCTTGATTTGCGGTGGTTGATTTTTATGTACTAATTAAGTACCACTGAAAAGACGTAGGTATAGATTTGTGTTGATGGGTTTAAAAACTTTTGGACAATATTTTTGGATCATCTCGTTTAACCAAATCGTATTTCTTTAAGAATCACCTCAAAGAAAATACAAGATAGAAAACGTTCCGATTGTTTTGTTGTTTTATATTTTTTTGGGTTTGTTAACACTTTAGGAAAAGTGCTAATGAACTTTTTGAGATTTTATATCTTTACAAAAAAAACTTTTTACAAAATGTGGTATATGTGCAAGAATGGGTCGAAAAGGTTTAACACACGCTAAAGCCTCCCAAGTGCGCTAAAATTTGATTGGTGCTGAAAACAATCAAGCTATATCACACAAGCTAGCCACTTGTGAATGGCTAACCGTAATAAACTTAAAAGCGCTTTCGAAACCAATACAATGAAGATCAGGAGAATATAGTGAATTCCCGGGTCGTTAAGTCCCACGGAGACTCAATGGTGTGTAAACTTGATCGGATGATAGAATATTCACTAAGGATAGTGATCAATAAGGATTTGGATTGGAAATTACACTCTTGATTGAATGGAAAGATATTGGACACGAATTGGAAAGCACAACAATCGACACAACAATGCGTAAATACGTCACGTTTAAAAACTACGTAAACGTACCAAATTAAAAATGAGATCAAAGAAATAAAAGACCTAAAAATATGAAAATGACATTTTAGAATCCTAAAAATAAAAGAAAATTATTAGAAAAAGAAAATTATTTTTATAACTATTTATTTAATTATTATTAATTAAAAACTATTTTAAACTATTTAATAATACTCTAAAATAAAAGAAAATATGAAATAAGGCTAGAAAAATAAAATTAAGACTTAGAAAAATCTAAAATATTATAATACTTATTTTAAAACTAAAAATATAATTTTTACACTTTTTATATATTTATTACTAATTAATCACTATTTAAAATACACTTAAATACTAGAAAATATAAAATAAACCTGGAAAAATAAAATTATAACTTAGAAAAATCTAAAATATGATAAAACTAATTTTAAAACTGAAAAGATATTTTTATGCTTTTTAATTATTTATTACTAATTATTTAATACTTTTAATTATTTAAAATTATAATAAATACTAAACAGATTAGGAAAATTATGAAACTTTTTCTAAAAATAACTTAAGGTGACAGAAAACTAAGAAAAATATCAAAACAATATTTGCTTAATAATAATATGAAAAGAAAAATCAAAAAGCTAAAAACTATTAAATAAACGCTATCACTATATTTAAATTGATGTTTTTCTGGATTTCCTTTTTCAAAACTACTTAACTACTGATTATAAGAAACTTTAATGAACAAAAAAATTTTACAAATAAAAAATAAGCTATTTGCTAAGCTTATGAGCTTAACAGATTTGCTTATGAGCTTATTTTGGAGAAATAAGCTCAAACAAGCTCACAAACTGAAACAAAAGCTCAAATAAGATGTAAATAAGCTAGTACTACTCAAATTAAGCTAAAAGACACAAACAAGCATACTGATAAGCTACTAAAAAGATAATAAGCACTTATGATCAACACAGAAATGGGACAAGGTTAAGGCTTATTGCAGCCCTACCAAACAAGCTTCAAAATAAAAACTTAAGCTTGGAACTTCAAGATGGCTTGGTCAACTACTCAAAGAACCAAGAATCACAGGATTTGACCAACAAATAAGCTCTGTGTGAGCTTATGATTGAGCTTGCAAACCGGTGCACGGACACAATTTCAGCATGTACTCAAAAGAAGCTAGTAAATAAGCACTAAGCAAGTTGCTTAAAAGTGAACTAGTATTTTTCTAATTAAGTTTAGCAACTAAACTTTGATATTCCAAGAGCTTATCTCCTAAATCTTAATATTAAACACACACTAAAAATATCTGCTTTTAATCAAAAAGCGACCAAATGAAGATTTTGACTTTTATAAAAACTCACTAAGTTTGACTTAAGTGAACTTTGAACTGATCCTACTCACTTAATATGTTGTAATAAGGTGAACTAAGACTGATTTGAGTAATTTTAACAACTTATGAACACAAAATCATGACCATGAATCATTAAAATCCAACAGTTAGTACACAAGATAGGATCAAAGATTATTTTGACTTTTAACAACTGACCACTTGGTTTTCTTGGGTGAACCGAGAGATATATTAGACTAATGTGACTGATAACAACCAATAACAAAGAATGTAACAACCTCTATCACAGTTGAACAAGTTAAACCAAACAAACCTTTATAAGCCTGATTTGGTGATTTTGAGCAAAACACGATTTAAACCATGAAACCGACATTGCACCTTATATAATCATTAAATAAGACTAAATAAACATGAAACAACAGCACTAACAATAAGAAACTAAGAAATGACCATTATGCACTTAAAACTGTTAAAATAAGATTTTTAACAACTACAAATTTAAATGAACAAGCTATCTATTTTATTGGTTAATTTGACTTAACTAACACTAATGAACAATAAGAAACAGAGATTAAAGCTACTAATTAACTTAAACAGTTAAATGCCAAAATGATCAAAAAGGCTTACAAGATGGATTTGGCTAAAAACCAAGAACAAGGATCACAAGACCACTCCTATAGGCTTACCACTAAGCCACTAACCCAAGGCCATCCAAAATTCACCTTGCCTCCAAATGGTGAACACCATTTCCAAGGGATTTTTGATTTTTCAACTAATTATTTGGTATTTTTGGTGATTTTTCCTTTTTGATGCTAAGCTGAATTTTATGATATCTAATAGCTTTTAGAAGCTATCTAGGAGCTTATGTGGCTTATTTAGTCCTTAATAACAATCAACTAACAACATTAGAACATTCATGAGATTTTTGAAATTTGAAAATATGCATAAACTGGAAACTTGAATTGAAACTGAAATTGATGATTTCAAAAGGTTTATTACACACTAAATACTTGAAGTACAAAGTTTTTAAGTTAAAACATACACTGAAAACAGAGTTTAAGCTAAAACGACATTAAGTAAACTAAAAATTCTAGATATCTTCATACAATGCTTCTCTGCTCCTCTTTATAGACTTTTTAAACTCCTTGTTGACCTCTGAATGTATCCCACCTCATCTGAGCCATTGGATTGGCCAAAATCATCATATCCGTCCATTTGGATTTTTTGCGCCAATTTTCTTTTGAGCAGGTTTTTTGATATTAATGGGTTTTGGAAGATGTGGAGGTGGAGGGGGAAAAGGTAAGGTGAGGGTGAGGTGAGACAAGTGGTGTGTTTGATAAAGATGGAAAACCACTCACGGTTTTGGATTTAGTGTTATGAGAGGAGATGAACGATGGGTGGGTTTTGGCGCTTTGACTTGTTTTGACCGTGGGGTTATAATAAGGGGAGGGGTTCACAATTGGGTTTTGGACTGGGATCAAGGGATATTGGCTGGGGTTCTATTTGTTTTGGTTGGGCTCAAAATACAAAGGGGGTCCGTTTGGATTATGCAAGTATACAAGGACCAAAAATGTAATTCCGCCAAACTTGAGGACTGAACTTGCCCATTTTTCCAAAGATATCAAAAGGACCAAACTTGACAAACTTTGATAGAAAAGGACCCTTTTGCATAAAATTCCATTTTAAAATATCAAAGGACCAATTTTGCAATTTTTCAAACTTTAGGGACCTTATCTGCCATTTGACCAAAGAATCATTCAAGGACCATTTTAAACAACTTAGAACATTTCAGGGACCTTGAATGATAAAATTCTTGATTTTGAATTCCGTGGGACTAGATTTGACAACTTTTGAAACTGGGGACTAAAGCTGCCAATTATTCAAACTTGATATGTTTTTCATCTGATTTTGATATTTTTGCATTTAAAACACATAAAACACTGATTTGTGATATTTTCATCATTTTGATGCATTTGTGAGTGTTTTCAGATGATTTTGCAGTTTAGATTGTACAAAAATGATGAGTATTTAGACACTCATCAAAAGCCAGAGGAAAATTCAAAGTCATAATAAGACTTCGATAAAACAAGTAATCCCGTTGAGTTAGTAGTTGAAAGACCAAGGGCCTAAATTGCAAAATGCAAATATGTTGAAATAGTGTTAAGCCAAACTTGGATCCGGGAGATGTCTAAATAAAGCTTCGTCTCGGACTCGTAGATGAGTTGTCTCTTAAGCCATAAAAAGGATATTCTCCCTAAATCGTGTGAAATTAGGACCTTGATGTGGACCTCATTTTTGTGTGCAGTGGTTTTCGAGGGAAGATGGATAACTAATTAGCGACTTAGCTTTATATCTTTATTAGAATAAAAGTTATCGAAACGAGAAAATTTGAAGAAATTCATTTCTCTCAAAATAAAAAATCACGGAGGAAAATAGGAAAATGGGAGCAAAAGGTATTTACACAAGTAACTTCCATGGGTAATGTTAGCATCTAGAATCATATTTAATAATGATTTCGATTTTACGCTTAGTTTGGGGACTTGTGAAAAATCAGGGACGATGTATTCTATCCGTGATGGTCACTTCATGTGTGTTGTGTTTCTGCCCGTGATCCTAACGCGTGTCGCTTTGAAAAATGTTGGAGTTATTGATTGACATGAAAGTTCAACAAACCGTCACTCATAATGAATGTGCTTAATCATAATATCTATATGTGAATTAAAAGGTAAACGGGGCGTTTTAGAATTAAGGGTTCTTAATCTCTTTTGAGGAATCTTTGCTACTTATTTATAGGTTTAGTAGAAAGAGATTGAAATCCTTGGTTTTAGAAGCGTGAGTTGATTGCATTGCGTGGGACCGCGACAATGGTCTCATCTGGGGTATTTTGATATGTGCTTAAACACATATCTTTTGTTTATCAAAACTGACCCAAAATAACCAAGAAAGAGCCGCTTATTGTTAACATTTGCGTGTTTCTTGAGTTTTTGCATGTGCAGGTACGGATACGTCAAAACACACAAAAAGAAAGCCAAAACCGAAGAAAACCGAGCACGAGAGAAAGAAGAATGCTAAAAGCCGAGGCTGGGGAAGGAATTTGCAAGTTTGGACAATCAATTCTCAAAATGGCAGTTTTAGTCCCTGAAGATTCAGAATTGTCATGTTTAGTCCTTGGAAGATTCAAAAGTTGCAAATTCAGCCCTTGTATTATTTGAGAATGACAAGAATGGCCCTTGGAGAATAATTTCAGAAATTACAGCTTTGGTCCCTTAAATTTCAGTTTGTACATTGTTGGTCCTTAAAATACTAAATGGATTCATTACTAATCCTAGCCCATGTACCAAATGCCCAATCCAATCCTTACAAACCCATTACCCCATCTATTACTAACACAAGCCCACCCAAGAAGTAATCCTTTACCCGGTTTTAACCCAAGCCCACATTCCGTTTACCACAAAACCCGGTCAACAATAACCCAAAGTCAAAATAAAATAAAAAAAACCCCACCCCTGTACCCAGCGCGCCTAAAAGGGTAAATCCACCATTTTTCACTATTTCACTTCCTTCATTTACCCACATGTCCCACTCAATTCACCCCACTAAAGTGAGCTTCTAGAAAGGTCTGACAACGTGTCAGAGTGTGACACTCATTGGATAGCCAGCGTGGACAAAGGGAACGTTTTGATTGGGTGAAACACCTCATTCACTTGATCAGACGGCTGTGATTAGATTTGATGACAAGAATGTTGATCAAGGGTCGTGATTTGATGTACCAGAACCTTCCCAAAGCTCTCCTCTTCACTATATAAGCCCTCACATCCACGATTTCACTTGTCAAATTTCTTATGTAATTAGAGAAATTTTGGCCTTTAATTTCTTTCCATTTAAATGTTTTAGTAGTATAACAAGCTCACTTTCATTGTTATTCAATTTCGTGTTTTGTATGTTCAAAAGTTATTAATGAGAATTTAGTTTAAATTGCCTTTTCATTTTGTCTTAAATTTCTGAGTTTACCAGTTATAAGCTCATTTCCATCTGTTTTTATAAGCTCATATAAGCTTTTACAGCTTATGTGAGTTTGCTTTAGTTTAAAACCTGCTTCAATTTCCATTTTGCAAAAAGTCAAAGAAAAGTCAATTCGGGTCAAAGTTGAAAGTAAAAATCAGAGTTTGGGTGATTTCTGTTGTTAGCTTGTTTAAATGTTAGATTTTAAGTAATTTGAGTTAGTAAGATAAGTTGAGATCAGTTTCCTTCAAATTTCAGTAGGTTAAGTACTCTTAGTTAATTCTAAAGGGGCGTTTGGAAAGGGTACTTTTCTAGTACTATAAGCAGTCATATTTGGTTAGTTTGATCAAGGCAAAGTTAGAATTATGTTTTGTAATGGTTTTATTCAAATTCTAAAAGTTTCAGGTTAAAATTTGTGTTTTTAGCTTTTGAAACAAGTCTTCCATATTTGAGTTTTTTCTGTCCAAGTAGTAACTGTATCAGTAGAATTTTATATTCATTTGAGATCTTTAGTAAGTTTTAATTATTGTTCACTATAGTTAGTCTTCTCTATTTTAAGTGTTCCCAGCTTAATTCCCATTTTGAAGATCTTAGGTGGCTTAAGTTAGTGTCCATATTAGCCTGCTTTAGCCTTGTTTTCTTTGATTTCCTTGTTCGCTCATACAAGCGATGCTTTGCAACTTTTATCTTATGTGTTGTAGGTTAGTGTTAGGTAGTGATATTAGCTCACTATACATCTAGGTTCATTTGAGTTATAGTTTTTAGCCTCTAGGAGCTTATTGTTTAGCTTATCTAGTGCGCAATTCCTCCATTTCCCTTTGCATCGGCTACCAATTGTCCCATCTCCCTTATAGTTTTGATTTTTAATTCTTTCAGTTTAAAGCCTTTTTAGCTGAATTTCTGGATTTTAGCACTTTGTCAGGTTGTTGATAACATGGTGATTTTAGTTTATTTTTATGAATTTTATAAGCTAGCTTAATGTAGGCTCAAAGTTGGTAGTGTAGGTCAGTTTGGTTTAGCTTTGTGTAACGATTTTTGAACTTAACTGCTTTAATCCAGGGCTTATCTGATCCAACTCAGTTTCTGTAGGTTAGTGTTAGGTAGATTTAGCCTTATGTAGCTTATTGTAGCATATTGTTAGCTTTTAGCTTATTTCAAGTGCTTATTCACATCAGTTGTGTGCCCATTTCATATCTCCTGTGATATTTAGTTGTTTCTGTTATTTTTCCCTGATTCTTAGTATTATTTTATAGTTGACTGGAAGTTTTCATAATTTTCCAAGCTTATTTGCTATTTTTCTAAATTTTAATTCATTTTCTAGTATTTTTAAATAGCATTTTATTCAAATAAATTAGAAAAAGCTCAGAAAAATACAATTTCAATTTTCTTAGTTTTAGAATATTCAAAAAATCATAAAAAGTATTTTTCCATAATTTTCATAGCTTAAATAGTATTTTTTAGGAATTTAATTAGTTTTAAATAGTATTAAATTCATAATAAATAGAGAAAAAGTCAGAAAAATGTGATTCCAGTTTTGAAAAATCTTTTTAGTTAAATTTGATTTTTTAAAAATATTTTTGTAATTTTATTGCATGTTTTCCTAATTTTTAGCATTTTAGCTTTATTTTAATTGTTAAAAATTAGTTTTTAATTCAAATAAATTCCAGAAAAATCATAAAAATTAGTTTTAATTCTTAGTTAGTTTTCTAATATCATTTTTAGAGTTATAATAATTTTAGATCATATGTAGGATTTTGAATAGACGTAGTTGCATTTTATTTACGTTTCATTTTAGTTTTATTCGCGTATTTAGGATTCCCGTAGTGATATTTCCTTTTATGCTTCCCTTGCCCCGTAGTTTAGAAAACATCATATTATCCCCTTTTCCCATTCAAATCCCGATAATCGCGACGTGAGTTGAAATTCCATTCAACCCTCGTTCGGAACGATCTCGGTGCTCAAACCTAACACGTTTGAGTTACCCACATACTACACACTTCTCTTATTATTGATCTCTTCCCGGAGGAATCACTACTCCACTCCCCGAGTCACCTACTCGAGAGTTCGTAAGCACTACACCAACTCCTTGTGGTGGAGAAGCCTTCACAACGTCGCTTAACCTTTTTCCGGTACAAAGCTAAATACCGAGTTCTTTCACACATAGGCGAACCACACCTAACACAACGTCGCCTACCCTTTATACGGTGCTAGGCTAACCACCGAGTTCTTTCAAACCTTAGGAGAACTAATCCTATCACAACGTCGCCTACCCTTTATTAGGTACTAGGCTAAGCACCTAGTTCCATTACTATAGAGGAACTACTACCCTTCACGACACAACACCTAATATCAAGGATATCAATTCCTTGTTACACCTTCATCAAGGATATCACCATCCTTGGAAACAAACAAACAAATACTTATATGTATAACGATGCACCTCATTGATTATACGACTCTAGGCATTCTTCCTAAATGCGACTTCGATTTGATTCTTGCATCCTTCACTAATTCCTTTGACACAACGCTTGGCACCCTTCACTAATGCCTTCTTCTTGACACCTTTAGCATTCTTCACGATGCTTTGACACGATGATGAACATCTTTCACTAATGCTTTCATCTTGACACCTTCGGCATTCTTCACTAATGCCTTCAACACGGATGATGAACATCTTTCACTAATGCTTTCATCTTGACACTTTCGGCATTCTTCACTAATGCCTTTAACCCAACATCTATGGAGAAAGGAAGAACTATCAACAAGAGAACCTTAGTTGTCTTGATGATGACGAAGCATGGCAACTCATGGACTTGAGCTTGCACGTCTTCAAGAAGTGGTGATCTCTCCTTTAAGAGGAACCTAGAAGATCACACAAAACAAAAGACAAACTACATAGATCACTTAGATCTGAGGTTAGAGGGTTAGAATACTTTGGGGAAGTATGTGTAAAGTGATACATAAAAAGGAAGAAATGGCTCTCTATTTATAGAGAAAATTCTCTATTGTTCCCGGATCCCACGGATCCCTTCCACTTGGGATCCGCTAGCACAAAGCCGTGGATCCGTCAGGCAGCCCTCTTTGCCCATGGGTATGTTTGGTTATGGGTCATGGGTCATGGGTTCATCCATGGTTTTCTTTCTAGATTCAATGAACTTGGTTAAGTGGTATATATAAAACCATGGATTATGGGTCAATACCATTTGCTAATTTATTACCCATTTTAGTATTTACATGTTTTACCCATTTTAGTATTTACATGTTTCTACCCATTTTAGTATACTTAGTTTAAGTATATGTTAACCCAATATGTAAACACTAGTTGTTGTACATATGTATCTAAATCATAAAAACACTTATGCTTGTTTTTAGTGTTTTAGTGAAAACGTAAGTGTGTTAGAAAACTATTAATTCAAACTATTTACGTATTCTATTTGTTTCGTTAAAATGATTTTACGTTTGTTATCGACAAAACATTAGAAGATCGTAAAATATAAATAAACGCTTTTACGGCTTATTTGTATTAACAATATCCCCCTTTTTGTTGATGACAAAACACAAAATTATTTTAAGGAAAAATCTAAAATTCGTAAAAGTTTGAATTTGTAGTTTTTACTTTCTTCTCCCCGTTTTTGTCGAAACAAAAAGTGTTAAAAGAAACTAACACAATTTTTATAAAAAAAATGTAAAGAGAGCAAGTGACGGGAATGGTACTTTTCGCCTTAACTCCCCTTGACGCAGTCCATCCCTTTGAAAGGCGCCAAGGACATAACGTAAAATGAGCTAATTGTGTTTGCAAATGGTTCGTCTAAGGTGAAAAGCGTGCTCCCCCTTGAATATTGCAATGTTGCAATGGGGTGTCATGAAGTGTAATCCAAAATTGGATTAAGTTGCAAATGATTTTGCAATTTTGTTTGACACAAAGCTCCCCCTAGCTTTATGGTATCAATATCTTCATGTGTATTTTGAATAACTACAAAACAAAGGTTAGAAAACAAGAAATATATGTCAATATAACAAGCACAACACACAAAATAATCATAGCATATAAGTATACACAAACAAATCTCTAAAAACTAAGAGAATGAACTAGCCAAACAAGTGCTCCAAGCTAATGCTAATGAGTTATTCCAAACTTTAGATCAAAAGCTTTAATGACGATAAATGATGAGATGAGTTTTCCTAAACATTTTTAGTTTGAGCTTGTAGTTCATGTATCAATCTATCTAGTTCATGTTTCAATCTCTCACCATGTTTGCAATGATAGCACTCCTTGTCATGGTTTTGAGTTTCAAGTGAAGTGGGTTGAGAATCTTCAAATGATTGTGAGGTGGCTCTAGGTACTAATGATGTTGGTTGATTTGTGGAGGGTATGTTTGGTATAGTAGAATTAGGTGATGAACTTCTATTGGGAACACTTTTCTTGGAAATTAGTTTGATTGGTTTCCTTGGTGTGGGAGAAATCCTAGCATTGGTGGACTTAACCAGAGATGACTCGGTTGAGGAAACTTCATGTATTATTCTAGCAAGTTTCTTGGGTGGTTCTTGAGTGGATGAGTTAGCACTAGGAGCCTTAGTCATAGTGATGATGGTGCTAGTAAGAAACTCTTGCTGATTTTTGAGATGTGACTGAGAGTGGTGTCTTAGTCCTAAGGTTGTTGGGTTTATAAAGGATAACTTTGAATTAGGAAATTAAATTCTTGGCCACTTAGAGGACTAAGCATGCTCTTGAGGTTTTGATCAGCTCTAGGAGGATAATTAATGTATGCTAAGAGTGGTTAGAGAACCAAAGGGTGACTTGAATTTGAATATGGAAGATTTATGCATTCATCTACGGATCCATGGATCCCTCCGATGAGGATCCACCAGTTAAAGACCGGGATCCGGCTATCGAACAAGGTCTAGGTGAAATCATTATGCTTTTGTAAGGTTTGTTATTAATGGATTTTGAGGGTTTGACTTAATTTTGAAGTCTTTAGTCAGTTGGATATCTCAAATTCTCAACCATAACAAGTAATGGTGCTTAATGATGGTTTTGGCCAAGAAAATTTGACCTTGGGTAGTCTAACTATATGTTTGACAATGATTCCATTTAATTTGATATGGAGAAATGGTGATAACAAGTCCTAGAAGTCAGATGATGTCCTAATAGGAATTTACTAAAATCCTTTAAAAATAAGAAAAATGAAAACTAATTTTTGACCCTAATTTTGATTAAAAGATGATTGAGATCAATTTGCTAAAATTGAAAGATATACCTAACTAAGTGCTATCGGTGTGATAGATAATGTGTGAGTGTTGGAGCGGAATTATGGTTAGTTTTGACTAGTTGATAAATCAAAAATATTTCAAAAATGTATCCTAGATAAACCATGGATGAGAGTGAGATTTTCAACTATTTGATAAAGACCTAGTTGGCTCTAGTATCTTATGTTTGACTTGTTAGAGATGATCTAATGGACTGTTTTGATGTAGCCAAATCAGATTATTTCATATCGATGTTACGGATCCCCGCTTCCACTTATGGGAGGGATCCGCCAAAAAGCCGGGGATCCGCCTCTGAGTGCAGATCGAGAGCTTTCAGAGATGTGCATCTTTGCACTTTATATCAAATGCTTTTCTTAGTTGTTTCTCCGGGAACTAAATACACTAGCACAACTACTATAATGTATACCAAGGTAGGAAGAGCTAAAATTCCTATAATGAGTGACGACGACCATTCAAAGGGTCGTAAAATCTCATTTCCCAAGTACCTACGTTAGGATTGTTTAGTGCCATGATATGGCAATACCTACAAACTACAAGCATAATTTAAAATGTTTACAAACCATTGTTTGAAATTGTTCATCACAAGTTTGATTCTTCAAACCTTACCTTTCTCCTCCTACTTCACTTCTTTACCCGTCCTCCACTCTATATCAAACTATCTTCACTTCTTCTTCTTCAAGAAATTGGCTAAGCATTTGAAGATTCCCTTGGTTTGTTGCCATTCGGGTGATTCATTAGTGATGTTTGGCAATTGGTTAATGTAGTCCAAGGGGTCAAGATTGATATTTTCGAGTGGGTTGCTACTACTCCCTTCACCTTCACCTTGCCTCTCTCTTTCGTCTGAGGAATCCGTGGGTGGGTGTGGTCTCTTGCCTTCCACCATAAACCTTGTTGTTCTACCTTCGGTTAATGGTACCATAACCTTATTGCAAAAGCTATGATCAAGGGATTGTGGAGAAGGGTCTAATGCAAAGATGAATTTTGCGAGACGGGTTAAAAGCATTGCATACGGAAGCACCATCTTGTCCATGCTTCTAACACTTGCCATTCTTTTGACCATGTAGTAGGCAAGGTTAAATTGAGTATTGGTCACTAGGCAATAGATCAAGAAGCTTAGACATGCGTTGGGGTGGTCCTTGTTTCCTACTAGGCACACCACATTTTCTCTTATCACATCCTCCCACTTCCTATACAATCCATACATTTCCGAAAGCTCCATTTGAAAAGGATCCCTATGGATCACTTTAGACTTCCTTGTGACTCTTGATGGTGAGGCTCTTGGCATGAACACGGTGTCCCTCACCGTGGTTGCTTCCGGGATCAAAGTGTAGTAAATATCATGATGATCAACCATTGTGTGTAGTTGTTCCAAAGACCATTCATTCGAGTACATACAAACGCCTTGATATGGAACCCCTATAATTCTTCCAAACTCTATAAGTGAAAGACTAAACTCTCGCTCATTGATGGTGAATTCAATTAAGATGGACCCGTCATCATTTCTAATTATCCCCATTGTCTTGTGAAACTCAAGCACAAAGACCGGGCAAATTTGTTCGTTTATATCTAATAAACAATCAAACCCAATAGTTGCAAAAACTTCCCTTACGTCGGTATTTGCAAGAAATGATGGATCAACGACTCTTCCTTCATGAAAGAGTCTCCTTTCAAGCAACTTAAAGGCCTTTCTATCGTCCGGACTTAGACCATTTTTCCTATGATACATGGGTATGTAGTGGGCGGTGTCTTGGTAATCTTGTTGCTTGTTGCTTGGCATGATTTTTCCTAAACAATGCAACTACAATGTGGTGTTAATTATGAATAGTAACCTAGAGGTTTTGATCACAATTTTGCTCAATTCATTTTTATTGAATTCAAGAAATGGGTTTAATTTGTACTAACAATGTTAATTCTTTGATTTGAGTTATCTTAGAAAACAATGTGGTAACAAATTATGACAAACCCACTTGAACCCAACCTCTAAAATGAAGAACTTGTAATCCTAGTAATCAAAGAATGAAATCAACAATGTAGTGAAGATTATACTTACACAAGTGATTGTTATGCTTGAGAGAGGTGATCAAGTTGATCCTGTGAACAGTAGTTAGGTTTTTGTTCGTGAGTCTTTAAAGGGAAAATATGATTGTGGAACATCCACAAGATCATTTTTAGCTTATAATCTTTCTTATGATGCAGGATCCCGCGGATCCTCTCTCATTTGGGATCCGGCTAGTATAAGCTGAGGGATCCAAAGATAACAAAGAAAAGTCACATCAAGCATTCCTTGATAACTATGGTTTGGGAGTTCTAAAACGCCTAATGTTTTGGTGTTAAGGTTCTAAAACTTGTGATTTGAGGTTTTGAAGATTCAGTACTATTCGTATATTCCCTTTTTAAGAATTAGTCATAATTCTTGGGAAGCTTTTCAAACATTATAATAAAATCCCATTTTATTATAACATAAGAAGTTTCACATGGATATTTATTGACGTAGATGAAGTGTCAATAAATTCTTTGTGATGAGTAATGATTGATACTAAGATATCATTATTATGAGTTGGTAATGTAGTTTAAATAAGTCGGAGAAAACTCATTTGATAGGGACTATAATATAGAAGACTACGAGAACAATTTCTAATAAATCATGCAACTAACATTTTGATAATAACAATAAATGTAAGTAATTAGAGATCATACCTTTGCCAAATATTCTTTTAATAAAAGAAGTATTTAGATGTTTTTGTGATCTTTTTGGAATCTCTAGATTTATGTTGTAAGAATGTTTAAACATTCTTCTTGCGAAGAGAAATGTTTCGATAAATTCTTTATGATCTTCTTGATGACTCCAAATTCAAGTATGGATAATGCTTAAAAAAATGTTAGAACATTCTATCATTGTCCAGCAATAAGCAACATAATGAATTTTTAAGATGTGACAAAAAAAAATCCTTCTTTGTAGTTTTCAAACATACATGGATCGTATCAAGTTTTCAAAGTACAACATACTTTAAGAAACTTGGTAACAAGCTCTGATGCCAATTGTGGAAAACTAGAAGGGGGTTGAATAGTTTTACCAATTTAAAACTTCCTTTTAAATATTTAGATAGACTTATGTCAATCTATTTGGTTGTTTATGTTGGGCGTTGATAGATAGATATATAAGCGTGTAATGAAAGATAAAGAGTAAGAAGCACATCACAACGACACAAGTTATTTATAGTGGTTCGGCTACAAGGACACCTTCCTTGCCCTACTCCTCTCCCCGAGTCACCTACTCGAGGGTTAGTAAGCACTACCAACTCCTTGTGGCTTCCTGGCCGTCGCTTAAACCTTTTCCGGTACAAAGCTAAATACCGAGTTCTTTCCACACCAGAACCACACACTAACAGCGTCGCCTACCACTTTATCGGTGCTAGGCTAACTCACCGAGTTCTTTTCACCTTAGGAGAACTAATCATATCACAATGTTGCCTATAGGCTAAGCACCTAGTTCCATTACTATGGAGGAACTACTACCCTTCCCGACACAACACCTAATATCAAGGAGATCAATTCCTTGTTACACCTTCATCAGGATATCACCATCCGAAACAAACAAACAAATACTTATAATATGGATCGACGACATGATTCTTCGGCGTTGGCCTGGCAGCCTTCACCGCCATGAAAATACCTTGATCTTTGACACCTTTAGCATTATTCACTAATGCTTTGACACGGATGATGAACATCTTTCACTAATGCTTTCATCTTGACACCTTCGGCATTCTTCACTAATGCCTTCAACGGGATGATGAACATCTTTCACCCATGCTTTCATCTTGACACTTTCATTCTTCACAATGCCTTCAACCCAATATATATGGAGAAAGGAAGAACTATCAACAAGAGAACCTTAGTTGTCTTGATGATGGCCAGCATGGCAACTCATGGACTTGAGCTTGCACGTCTTCAAGTGGTGATCTCTCCTTTAAGAGGAACCTAGAAGATCACACAAAACAAAAGACAAACTACATAGATCACTTAGATATGAGGTTAGAGGGTTAGAATACTTTGGGGAAGTATGTGTGTAAAGTGATACCTAGAAAGGAAGAAATGGCTCTCAATTTATAGAGAAAATTCTCTCTTGGGATCCCACGGATCCCTTCCATAGGATCCGAGCTAGCACAAAGCCAGGGATCCGTGGAACGCTCCTCTTTGCCCATGGGTATGTTTGGTTATGGGTCATGGGTCATGGGTTCATCCATGGTTTTCTTTCTAGATTCAAAGAACTTGGTTAAGTGGTATATATAAAACCATGGATTATGGGTCAATACCATTTGCTAATTTATTACCCATTTTAGTATTTACATGTTTTTACCCATTTTAGTATTTACATGTTTCTACCCATTTTAGTATACTTAGTTTAAGTATATGTTAACCCAATATGTAAACAGTAGTTGTTGTACATATGTATCTAAATCATAAAAACACTTATGCTTGTTTTTAGTGTTTTAATTAAGCATTAAGTGTGTTAAAACTATTAACTCAAACTATTTACTGTATTCTATTTGTTTACGTTAAAATGATTTTACGTTTGTTATCGAGACAAAACATTAGAAGATAAGTAAAATATAAATAAGCGTTTTCTG
>OU343216.1:184494956-184516423 GCA_910596185.1 Chrysanthemum makinoi
CGGGCGCTGTACTTCGTGGGCTTGAAATGCAACCTTGTCCGTTGATCCTTGGTAACTTGACTCATTGCTCCTAGTGGAGGAGGCATTGGAGTCAAAGGTCCATTGTGTGTCTTAGGTTCACTTTCCACTACCTTCGAGAAAGAAGAAGAGGTAGTAGGATAGCAGGTCCATCATATGAAACACCACTTCTGGTTGTGATTCTAAAGATCGCCTCTGTTAGGCGATCGTGTTGCTCTAAGTTTTCCGAGCCCGAGGGGTTGATCATTTAAAGACTTCTTTAGATCAGCAATCGACTCAACCAACAACCTGTTCATTTTCATCTTGGGATTTCATGAATTGTTTCAATAGCTCATCGATGATATCCAGGAACAATGGCTTGAGTTTGATTAGGAAAATGCTGGCCTCTATTGTTAGGAATAGGGCCTTGATGTTGAAAATTTCCTTGATTAGGATTCATATTCCCATGAAATTGATTCCCTCGATTGAAATTGTTTTGATTAAGGTTTCCTTGATGTTGGGAACCTTGATTTGGTCCTAATAGAAATTACCTTCTTTTTGATAACCTTGGTTCACCTAGGTTGGTTTTGATTCCCTGCCCATATTCTGGTTAAAACCGTGTGGTGCCTCATTAGTGTTAGCACGTGTAGTGTGGTTCATTTTGAGGACTGTATGATTACCTCCCCCATGTGAAGTAACCGCTAGAGCATTGGCTTCAAATGGACTACCATCGTGGCAAGACATTTTGTAGTATGCATAGAGGCCACCACAACACAACTCGACTTTCTTCACTTCACCATGCGATGGTGTCTGTGTGAAGGTGACTTTCTTTTGGTTGGCAAGAACCAAAGCCTGAACAATATCCGTGAGTTTGTCAATCTTAGCATCGTGCTAGATATACCTACCTGAGATGAAGAAGGTCCAGATTAGACTGAGACTGGTATGTCTTTGCTCTAAAGGGCGGACTCGTGACTTGTTCTCAACATTTGTAAGGCTTCTTTTATGGTCTTGCTCAAGAAATTACCTCCCGCGGAGGCATTCAAAGAGTCTTGATTTGTCCTGGTTCGACCATTGTAGAAAGTATCCATTTCGCATTAACTCGGTAAAACCATGATGGGACACCTTGCGAAGCAATTCTTTGTAACGATCCCATGCCTCCCCGAATGATTCATCAAATCTCTGAGAAAATTTCATTATCTCATTTCCAGACTTGTAGTTCGGGATGGAGGATAGAATTGTCAACGACCTGGTATAGATCTTCCCATGTCTCATAATAGAACCAGGTTGTTTCTCAAGCCAATTCCGGGCTTGTCTCTAGAGAAAATAAACAGAAGAAGCTTGATAGCTCATGTGGGACATTCTTGTATTTATGGTAGATTAACTTGTTAAACCATCGCATGTGTGCATGAGGATCATCCCGCCAAAACCATAGAATGGCTTTGGGTTACCGATTAAGCAACCCGGTTTTGAGCTCAAAGGTATCAGCCACAATGGCGGGATAACAATAGCATCTCCGTAACCCTCGATGGGTGCTTGGAGAAGCTCATTCATGGGCTTATCTTCTCCGCCATTACGCAGTGTGGTGGTGGTGGTGACGCTCCTCTACCTGAAGGAGCGAACGCCCCTACGTCTAACGGGAATATTTGCAAGCTCAGAAAGTGGACTTGTAGAAACTGAAGAACGAGTGCGCATGCACTAAGTATAAAAATCCATTTTCAAAACAAATGCGAGGCAAAACGACAAGTGAACTTAACCAATAATCTCAAATGAAATGGCTTCTTTGAAAAAGGTACACCAAATCACAAGGACACAAAGGCAAGTTTTAAATCTTTTACGGAACTTATTATGGTCACATTCCCAGTTAGTAGGTGTACCGCCTTTGATTTGCGGTGGTTGATTTTTATGTACTAATTAAGTACCACTGAAAAGACGTAGGTATAGATTTGTGCTGACGGTTTAAAACTTTTTGACAATATTTTTGATCATCTCTTAACCAAATCGTATTTCTTTAAGAATCACCTCAAAGAAAATAAATACAAGATAGAAAACGCTCCGATTGTTTTGTTGTTTTATATTTTTGGGTTTGTAAACACTTTAGGAAAAGTGAAATGAACTTTTTGAGATTTTATCTTTTACAAAAAAAACTTTTACAAATGTGGTATATGTGCAAGAATGGGTCTCAAAAGGTTTAACACACGCTAAAGCCTCCCCGTAAGGCGCCAAAATTTGATTGGTGCTGAAAACAATCAAGCTATATCAAACAAGCTAGCCACTTGTGAATGGCTAACCGTAATAAACTTAAACCGCTCAAAACCAATACAATGAAGATCGAGGATATAGTGAATTTGGGTCGTTAAGTCCCACGGAGACTCATGGTGTGTAAACTTGATCGATGATAGAATATCACTAAGGATATGATCAATAAGGATTTTGATTGAAATTACACTACTGATTGAATGGAAAGATATTTGGAACAGAATTGGAAAGCACAAAACAATCGACACAACAGTCGTGAATACGTACGCTTAAAACTACGTAAACCACCAAATTAAAAATGAGAACTAAGAAATAAAAGACCTAAAAATATGAAAATGACATTTTTAGAATCCTAAAAATAAAAGAAAATTATTAGAAAAGGAAAATTATTTTTATAACTATTTATTTAATTATTATTAATTAAAACTATTTTAAACTATTTAATAATACTCTAAAATAAAAGAAAATATGAAATAAGGCTAGAAAATAAAATTAAGATTTAGAAAAATCTAAAATATTATAAAACTTATTTTAAAACTAAAAATATATTTTTACACTTTTTATATATTTATTACTAATTAATCACTATTTAAAATACACTTAAATACTAGAAAATATAAAATAAACCTAGAAAAATAAAATTATAACTTAGAAAAATCTAAAATATGATAAAACTAATTTTAAAACTGAAAAGATATTTTTTATGCTTTTTAATTATTTATTACTAATTATTTAATACTTTTAATTATTTAAAATTATAATAAATACTAAAGATTAGAAAATTATGAAACTTTTTCTAAAAATAACTTAAGGTGACAGAAAACTAAAATATCAAACAATATTTGCTTAATAATAATATGAAAAGAAAAATCAAAAAGCTAAAAACTATTAAATAAACGCTATCACTATATTTAAATTGATGTTTTTCTGGATTTCCTTTTTCAAAACTACTTAACTACTGATTATAAGAAACTTTAATGAACAAAAAAATTTTACAAATAAAAAATAAGCTATTTGCTAAGCTTATGAGCTTAACAGATTTGCTTATGAGCTTATTTTGGAGAAATAAGCTCAAACAAGCTCACAAACTGAAACAAAAGCTCAAATAAGATGTAAATAAGCTAGTACTACTCAAATTAAGCTAAAAGACACAAACAAGCATACTGATAAGCTACTAAAAAGATAATAAGCACTTATGATCAACACAGAAATGGGACAAGGTTAAGGCTTATTGCAGCCCTACCAAACAAGCTTCAAAATAAAACTTAAGCTTGAACTTCAAGATGGCTTGGCCTACTCAAAACCAAGAATCACAGGATTTGACCAACAAATAAGCTCTGTGTGAGCTTATGATTGAGCTTGCAAACTGGTGCACAGTGACACAATTGAACAGGTACTCAAAAGAAACTAGTAAATAAGCACTAAGCAAGCTGCTTAAAAGTGAACTAGTATTTTTCTAATTAAGTTTAGCAACTAAACTTTGATATTCCAAGAGCTTATCTCCTAAATCTTAATATTAAACACACACTAAAATATCTGTTTTAATAAAAAACGACCAAATGAAGATTTTGACTTTTATAAAAACTCACTAAGTTTGACTTAAGTGAACTTTGAACTGATCCTACTCACTTAATATGTTGTAATAAGGTGAACTAAGACTGATTTGAGTAATTTTAACAACTTATGAACACAAAATCATGACCATGAATCATTAAAATCCAACAGTTAGTACACAAGATAGGATCAAAGATTATTTTGACTTTTTAACAACCGACCACCGGTTTTCTTGGGTGAACTGAGATATATTAGACTAATGTAACTGATAACAACCAAGAACAAAGAATGTAACAACCTCTATCACAGTTGAACAAGTTAAACCAAACAAACCTTTATAAGCCTGATTTGGTGATTTTCAGAGCAAAACAAGATTTAAAACCATGAAACCTATTAAGACCTATATAATCATTAAATAAGACTAAATAAACATGAAACAACAGCACTAACAATAAGAAACTAAGAAATGACCATTATGCACTTAAAACTGTTAAAATAAGATTTTTAACAACTACAAATTTAAATGAACAAGCTTATCTATTTTATGGTTAATTGACTTAACTAACACTAATGAACAATAAGAAACAGAGATTAAAGCTACTAATTAACCTAAAATGCTAAATGCCAAAATGATCAAAAAGGCTTACAAGATGGATTTGGCTAAAAACCAAGAACAAGGATCACAAGACCAATTCTATAGGCTTACCACTAAGCCACTAACCCAAGGCCATCCAAAATTCACCCCGCCTCCAAATGTGAACACCATTTCCATGGGATTTTTGATTTTTCAACTAATTATTTGGTATTCTTGGTGATTTTTCCTTTTTGATGCTAAGCTGAATTTTATGATATCTATAGTTTTAAGCTATCTAGGAGCTTATGTGGCTTATTTAGTCCTTAATAACAATCAACTAACAACATTAGAACATTCATGAGATTTTTGAAATTTGAAAATATGCATAAACTGGAAACTTGAATTGAAACTGCAATTGATGACTTCAAAAGATTTATTACACACTAAATACTTGAAATACAAAGCTTTTAAGTTAAAACATACACTGAAAATTGAGTTTAAGCTAAAACGACATTAAGTAAACTAAAAATTCTAGATATCTTCATACAATGCTTCTCTGCTCCTCTTTATAGACTTTTTAAACTCCTTGTTGACCTCTGAATGTATCCCACCTCATCTCGAGCCATGGATTGGCCAAAATCATCATATCCGCCCATTTGGATTTTTGCGCCAATTTTCTTTTCGAAAGGTGTTTTTGATATTAATGGGTTTTGGAAGATGTGGAGTGAGGGGGAAAAGGTAAGGTGAGGGTGAGGTGAGACAAGTGGTGTGTTTGATAAAGATGGAAACCGCTACGGTTTTTGATTTACTGAGGTTAAGGAGGAGATGAACAAAGGGTGGGTTTTGGCTTTGACTTGTTTTGACTGGGTTATAATAAGGGGAGGGGTTCACAATTTGGTTTTGGACTGGGATCAAGGGATATTGGCAGGGGTTCTATTTGTTTTGGTTGGGCTCAAAATACAAAAAGGGGTCCGTTTGGATTATGCAAGTATACAAGGACCAAAAATGTAATTCCGCCAAACTTGAGGACTGAACTTGCCCATTTTTCCAAAGATATCAAAAGGACCAAACTTGACAAACTTTGATAGAAAAAGGACCCTTTTTGCATAAAATTCCATTTTAAAATATCAAAGGACCAATTTTGCAATTTTTCAAACTTTAGGACCTTATCTCCATTTGACCAAGAATCATTCAAGGACCATTTTAAACAACTTAGAACATTTCAGGGACCTTGAATGATAAAATTCTTGATTTTTGAATTCCAGTGACTAGATTTGACAACTTTTGAAACTTGGGGGACTAAAACTGCCAATTTTGCAAACTTGATATGTTTTTCATCTGATTTTGATATTTTTGCATTTAAAACACATAAACACCGATTTGTGATATTTTCATCATTTTGATGCATTGAAATGAGTGCATGATTTCATGAGCTTTGCGATTTAGAACAAAAATGATGAGTATTTAGACACTCATCAAAAGGCAGAGGAAAATTCAAAGTCATAATAAGACTTCTGATAAAACAGTAATCCCGTTGAGTTAGTAGTTGAAAAGACCAAGGGCCTAAATAGTAAAAATGCAAATACGAAATAGTGTTAAGCCAAACTTCTGATCCGGAGATGTCTAAATAAAGCTTCGTCTCGACTCGTAGATGAGTTGTCTCTTGCCGCCATAAAAAGGATATTCTCCCTAAATCATGTGAAATTAGGACCTTGATGTGGACCTCATTTTTGTGTGCAGTGGTTTTCGAGGGAAGATGGATAACTAATTAGCGACTTAGCTTTATATCTTTATTAGAATAAAAGTTATCGAAACGAGAAAATTTGAAGAAATTCATTTCTCTCAAAAATAAAAAAATCTGGAGGAAAATAGGAAAATGGGAGCAAAAGGTATTTACACAAGTAACTTCCATGGGTAATGTTAGCATCTAGAATCATATTTAATAATGATTTCGATTTTACGCTTAGTTTGGGGACTTGTGAAAAATCGGGGACGATGTATTCTATCCGTATGGTCACTTCACGCTGTGTTGTGTTTCCTCGCCCGCGGATCCTAACGTGTCGTTTGTAAAATGTTGGAGTTATTGATCGACATGAAAGTTCAACAAACCGTCACTCATAATTGGAATGTGCTTAATCATAATATCTATATGTGAATTAAAAGGTAAACGGGGCGAATTAAGGGTTCTTAATCTCTTTTGAGGAATCTTTGCTACTTATTTATAGGTTTAGTAGAAAGAGATTGAAATCCTTGGTTTTAGAAGTTGAGTTGATTAGCATGGGGGACACCGACAATGGTCTCATCTGGGGTATTTTGATATGTGCTTAAACACATATCTTTTGTTTATCAAAACTGACCCAAAATAACCAAGAAAGAGCCGTTTATTGTTAACATTTGCGGTGTTTCTTGAGTTTTTGCATGTGCAGTACCTGATACGCCAAAACACACAAAAGAAAGCCAAAACCTAAGAAAACCGAAACACCGAGAGAAAGAAGAATGCTAAAAGCCGAGGCTGGGGAAGGAATTTGCAAGTTTGGACAATCAATTCTCAAAATGGCAGCTTTTAGTCCCTCGAAGATTCAGAATTGTCATGTTTAGTCCTTGGAAGATTCAAAAGTTGCAAATTCAGCCCTTGGATTATTTGAGAATGACAAGAATGGCCCTTGGAGAATAATTTCAGAAATTACAGCTTTGGTCCCTTAAATTTCAGTTTGTACATTGTTGGTCCTTAAAATACTAAATGGATTCATTACTAATCCTAGCCCATGTACCAAATGCCCAATCCAATCCTTACAAACCCATTACCCCATCTATTACTAACACAAGCCCACCCAAGAAGTAATCCTTTACCCGGTTTTAACCCAAGCCCAAATTCCGTTTACCACAAAACCCGGTCAACAATAACCCAAAGTCAAAATAAAATAAAAAAAACCCCACCCCTATACCCACCGCGCCTAAAAGGGTAAATCCACCATTTTTCACTATTTCACTTCCTTCATTTACCCACATGTCCCACTCAATTCACCCCACTTAAGTGAGCTTCTAGAAAGGTTTGACAACGTGTCAGAGTGTGACACTCATTGGATAGCCAGCGTGGACAAAGGGAACGTTTTGATTGGGTGAAACACCTCATTCACTTGATCAGACGGCTGTGATTAGATTTGATGACAAGAATGTTGATCAAGGGTCGTGATTTGATGTACCAGAACCTTCCCAAAGCTCTCCTCTTCAGCTATATAAGCCCCTCACATCCACAGATTTCACTTGTCCAATTTCTTATGTAATTAGAGAAATTTTGGCCTTTAATTTCTTGCCATTTAAATGTTTTAGTAGTGTAACAAGCTCACTTTCATTGTTATTCAATTTCAGGTTTTGTATGTTCAAAAGTTATTAATGAGAATTTAGTTTAAATTGCCTTTTCATTTTGTCTTAAATTTCTGAGTTTACCAGTTATAAGCTCATTTCCATCTGTTTTTATAAGCTCATATAAGCTTTACAGCTTTATGTGAGTTTGCTTTAGTTTAAAACCCTTCTAATTTCCATTTTGCAAAAGTCAAAGAAAAGTCAATTCGTCAAAGAAAAGTAAAAATCAGAGTTTGGGTGATTTCTGTTGTTAGCTTGTTTAAATGTTAGATTTTAAGTAATTTGAGTTAGTAAGATAAGTTGGTGACTCTTCAAATTCAAGTAGTTAAGTACTCTTAGTTAATTCTAAAGGGCGCTTTGGAAAGGGTACTTTTCTAGTACTATAAGTACATATTTGGTTAGTTTGATCAAGGCAAAGTTAGAATTATGTTTTGTAATGGTTTTATTCAAATTCTCAAAGTTTCAGGTTAAAATTTGTGTTTTTAGCTTTTGAAACAAGTCTTCCATATTTGAGTTTTTTCTGTCCAAGTAGTAACTGTATCAGTAGAATTTTATATTCATTTGAGATCTTTAGTAAGTTTTAATTATTGTTCACTATAGTTAGTCTTCTCTATTTTAAGTGTTCCCAGCTTAATTCCCATTTTGAAGATCTTAGGTGGCTTAAGTTAGTGTCTATATTAGCCTGTTTAGCCTTGTTTTGCTGATTTCCTTGTTCTGCTCATATCAGTACTTTGCAACTTTTATCTTATGTGTTGTAGGTTAGTGTTAGGTAGTGATATTAGCTCACTATACATCTAGGTTCATTTGAGTTATAGTTTTTAGCCTCTAGGAGCTTATTGTTTAGCTTATCTAGGTCTGCAATTCCCTCCATTTCCTTTCGCATCAGCTACCAATTGTCCCATCTCCTTATAGTTTTGATTTTAATTCTTTTCAGCTTTTAAAGCCTTTTAGCTGAATTTCGGATTTTAGCACTTTTGTCGTTGTTGATAACATGGTGATTTTAGTTTATTTTATGAATTTTATAAGCTAGCTAATGTAGGCTCAAAGTTGGTAGTGTGGGTGTTTGGTTTAGCTGTGTAACTGATTTTTGAACTTAACTGCTTTAATCCGTGGCTTATCTGATCCAACTTAGTTGCTGTAGGTTAGTGTTAGGTAGATTTAGCCTTATGTAGCTTATTGTAGCATATTGTTAGCTTTTACTATTTCAGTGCTTATTCACATCAGTTGTGTGCCCATTTCATATCTCCTGTGATATTTAGTTGTTTCTGTTATTTTTCCCTGATTCTTAGTATTATTTTATAGTTGACTGGAAGTTTTCATAATTTTCCAAGCTTATTTGCTATTTTTCTAAATTTTAATTCATTTTCTAGTATTTTTAAATAGCATTTTATTCAAATAAATTAGAAAAAGCTCAGAAAAATACAATTTCAATTTTCTTAGTTTTAGAATATTCAAAAAATCATAAAAAGTATTTTTCCATAATTTTCATAGCTTAAATAGTATTTTTTAGGAATTTAATTAGTTTTAAATAGTATTAAATTCATAATAAATAGAGAAAAAGTCAAAAAAATGTGATTCCAGTTTTGAAAAATCTTTTTAGTTAAATTTGATTTTTTAAAAATATTTTTGTAATTTTATTGCATGTTTTCCTAATTTTTAGCATTTTAGCTTTATTTTAATTGTTAAAAATTAGTTTTTAATTCAAATAAATTCCAGAAAAATCATAAAAATTAGTTTTAATTCTTAGTTAGTTTTCTAATATCATTTTTAGAGTTATATTAATTTTAGATCATTTTTAGGATTTAGAATAGACGTAGTTGCATTTTATTTACGTTTCATTTTAGTTTTATTCGCGTATTTAGATTCCCCAGTAGGATATTTCCCTTTTATGCTTCCCTTGCCCCAGAAGTTTAGAAAACATCATATTTTCCCCTTTTCCCATTCAAATCCCGATAATCGCGACGTGAGTTGGAAATTCCATTCAACCCTCGTTCGAACGATCTCTGCTCAAAACTAACACGTTTGAGTTACCCACATACTACAACACACTTCTCTTATTATTGATCTCTTCCTGAGGAATCACTACTCCACCCCGAGTCACCTACTCGAGTTCGTAAGCACTACACCAACTCCTTGTGGTGAGAAGCCTTCACAACGCCGCTTAACCTTTTTCCTGGCACAAAGCTAAATACCGAGTTCTTTCACACATAGGCGAACCACACCTAACACAACGTCGCCTACCCTTTATACGGTGCTAGGCTAACCACCGAGTTCTTTCAAACCTTAGGAGAACTAATCCTATCACAACGTCGCCTACCCTTTATTAGGTACTAGGCTAAGCACCTAGTTCCATTACTATAGAGGAACTACTACCCTTCACGACACAACACCTAATATCAAGGATATCAATTCCTTGTTACACCTTCATCAAGGATATCACCATCCTTGGAAACAAACAAACAAATACTTATATGTATAACGATGCACCTCATTGATTATACGACTCTAGGCATTCTTCCTAAATGCGACTCGATTTGATTCTTCGGCATCCTTCACTAATGCCATTGACACAACGCTTGGCACCCTTCACTAATGCCTTCTTCTTGACACCTTTAGCATTCTTCACTGATGCTTTGACACAGATGATGAACATCTTTCACTAATGCTTTCATCTTGACACCTTCGGCATTCTTCACTAATGCCTTCAACACGGATGATGAACATCTTTCACTAATGCTTTCATCTTGACACTTTCGGCATTCTTCACTAATGCCTTTAACCCAACATCTATGGAGAAAGGAAGAACTATCAACAAGAGAACGTTAGTTGTCTTGATGATGACGAAGCATGGACTTGAGCTTTCACATCTTCAAGAAGTGGTGATCTCTCCTTTAAGAGGAACCTAGAAGATCACACAAAAACAAAAGACAAACTACATAGATCACTTAGATCTGAGGTTAGAGGGTTAGAATACTTTGGGGAAGTATGTGTGTAAAGTGATACCTAGAAAGGAAGAAATGGCTCTCTATTTATAGAGAAAATTCTCATCTGTTCGGATCCCACGGATCCTTCCACTTGGGATCCGGCTAGCACAAAGCCGTGGATCCGGAACGCCTCTGCCCATGGGTATGTTTGGTTATGGGTCATGGGTCATGGGTTCATCCATGGTTTTCTTTCTAGATTCAATGAACTTGGTTAAGTGGTATATATAAAACCATGGATTATGGGTCAATACCATTTGCTAATTTATTACCCATTTTAGTATTTACATGTTTTACCCATTTTAGTATTTACATGTTTCTACCCATTTTAGTATACTTAGTTTAAGTATATGTTAACCCAATATGTAAACACTAGTTGTTGTACATATGTATCTAAATCATAAAAACACTTATGCTTGTTTTTAGTGTTTTAGTGAAAACGTAAGTGTGTTAGAAAACTATTAATTCAAACTATTTACGTATTCTATTTGTTTCGTTAAAATGATTTTACGTTTGTTATCGACAAAACATTAGAAGATCGTAAAATATAAATAAACGCTTACGCTTATTTGTATTAACAATCTCCTCCTTTTTGTTGATGACAAAACACAAAATTATTTTAAGGAAAAATCTAAAATTCGTAAAAGTTTGAATTTGTAGTTTTACTTTCTTCTCCCCGCTTTTGTCTAAAACAAAAAGTGTTAAAAGAAACTAACACATTTTTATAAAAATGTAAAAATGTAAAGAGAGCAAGTGACGGGAATGGTACTCGTCTTAACTCCCCTTGACGAGTCCATCCCTTTGAAAGGGCGTCAAGGACATAACGTAAAATGAGCTAATTGTGTTTGCAAATGGTTCGTCTAAGTGACGAAAGCGTGCTCCCCCTTGAATATTGCAATGTTGCAATGGGGTGTCATGAAGTGTAATCCAAAATTGGATTAAGTTGCAAATGATTTTGCAATTTTGTTTGACACAAAGCTCCCCCTAGCTTTATGGTATCAATATCTTCATGTGTATTTTGAATAACTACAAAACAAAGGTTAGAAAACAAGAAATATATGTCAATATAACAAGCACAACACACAAAATAATCATAGCATATAAGTATACACAAACAAATCTCTAAAAACTAAGAGAATGAACTAGCCAAACAAGTGCTCCAAGCTAATGCTAATGAGTTATTCCAAACTTTAGATCAAAAGCTTTAATGACGATAAATGATGAGATGAGTTTTCCTAAACATTTTTAGTTTGAGCTTGTAGTTCATGTATCAATCTATCTAGTTCATGTTTCAATCTCTCACCATGTTTGCAATGATAGCACTCCTTGTCATGGTTTTGAGTTTCAAGTGAAGTGGGTTGAGAATCTTCAAATGATTGTGAGGTGGCTCTAGGTACTAATGATGTTGGTTGAGTTGTGGAGGGTATGTTTGGTATAGTAGAATTAGGTGATGAACTTCATTGGGAACACTTGAAATTAGTTTGATTGGTTTCCTTGGTGTGGGAGAAATCCTAGCATTGGTGGACTTAACCCGAGATGACTCCGGTTGAGGAAACTTCATTTATTATTCTAGCAAGTTTCTTGGGTGGTTCTTGAGTGGATGAGTTAGCACTAGAAGCCTTAGTCATAGTGATGATGGTGATAGTAAGAAACTCTTGCTGATTTTTGAGATGTGATTGAGAGTGGTGTCTTAGTCCTAAGGTTGTTGGGTTTATAAAGGATAACTTTGAATTAGGAAATTAAATTCTTGGCCACTTAGAGGACTAAGCATGCTTTTGGGGTTTTGATCAGTTCTAGGAGGATAATTAATGTATGCTAAGAGTGGTTAGAGAACCAAAGGGTGACTTGAATTTGAATATGGAAGTGATTTATATTCTCGCATCTACGGATCCCGCGGATCCTCTCAAGGGATCCACCTGGTTAAAGACCGTGGATCCGGCTATCAGACAGGGTCTAGGTGAAATCATTATGCTTTTGTAAGGTTTGTTATTAATGGATTTTGAGGGTTTGACTTAATTTTGAAGTCTTTAGCTGTTGGATATCTCAAATCCTTAACCATAACAAGTAATGGTGCTTAATGATGGTTTTGGCCAAGAAAATTTGACCTTGGGTAGTCTAACTATATGTTTGACAATGATTCCATTTAATTTGATGTGGAGAAATGGTGATAACAAGTCCTAGAAGTCAGATGATGTCCTAATAGGAATTTACTAAAATCCTTTAAAAATAAGAAAAAATGAAAAACTAATTTTTGACCCTAATTTTGATTAAAAGATGATTGAGATCAATTTGCTAAAATTGAAAGATATACCTAACTAAGTGCTATCAAGTGTGATAGATAATGTGTGAGTGTTGGAGCGAATTATGGTTAGTTTTGACTAGTTGATAAATCAAAAATATTTCAAAAATGTATCCTAGATAAACCATGGATGAGAGTGAGATTTTCAACTATTTGATAAAGACCTAGTTGGCTCTAGTATCTTATGTTTGACTTGTTAGAGATGATCTAATGGACTGTTTTGATGTAGCCAAATGTGTATTTCATATCAGATGCTACGGATCCCCCGGTTCCCTTATGGAGGGATCCGGCCGTCAAAAGCTGGGATCCGCCTACTGCAGATCAGAGAGCTTTCAGGAGATGTGCATCTTTGCACTTTATATCAAATGCTTTTCTTAGTTGTTTCTCCGGGAACTAAATACACTAGCACAACTACTATAATGTATACCAAGGTAGGAAGAGCTAAAATTCCTATAATGAGTGACGACGACCATTCAAAGGGTCGTAAAATCTCATTTCCCAAGTACCTACGTTAGGATTGTTTAGTGCCATGATATGGCAATACCTACAAACTACAAGCATAATTTAAAATGTTTACAAACCATTGTTTGAAATTGTTCATCACAAGTTTGATTCTTCAAACCTTACCTTTCTCCTCCTTCTTCACTTCTTTACTGCCCCTCCACTCTATATCAAACTATCTTCACTTCTTCTTCTTCAAGAAATTGGCGAAGCATTTGAAGATTCCCTTGGTTTGTTGCCATTCGGGTGATTCATTAGTGATGTTTGGCAATTGGTTAATGTAGTCCAAGGGGTCAAGATTGATATTTTCGAGTGGTTGCTACTACTCCCTTCACCTTCACCTTGCCTCTCTTTCGTCCGAGGAATCCGTGGTCTTGCCTTCCACCATGTACCTTGTTGTTCTACCCTCGGTTAATGGTACCATAACCTTATTGCAAAAGCTATGATCAAGGGATTGTGGAGAAGGGTCTAATGCAAAGATGAATTTTGGCGACGGGTTAAAAGCATCGCATACGGAAGCACCATCTTGTCCATGCTTCTAACACTTGCCATTCTTTTGACCATGTAGTAGGCAAGGTTAAATTGAGTATTGGTCACTAGGCAATAGATCAAGAAGCTTAGACATGCGTTGGGGTGGTCCTTGTTTCCTACTAGGCACACCACATTTTCTCTTATCACATCCTCCCACTTCCTATACAATCCATACATTTCCAAAAGCTCCATTTGAAAAGGATCCCTATGGATCACTTTTGACTTCCTTGTGACTCTTGATGGTGAGGCTCTTGGCATGAACACTGTGTCCCTCACCGTGGTTGCTTCCGGGATCAAAGTGTAGTAA
The DNA here is from genome assembly GCA_910596185.1 of Chrysanthemum makinoi. Taxonomy (NCBI): domain Eukaryota; kingdom Viridiplantae; phylum Streptophyta; class Magnoliopsida; order Asterales; family Asteraceae; genus Chrysanthemum; species Chrysanthemum makinoi. The sequence continues at coordinate 184,509,320 of OU343216.1, forward strand.
ATATCATGATGATCAACCATTGTGTGTAGTTGTTCCAAAGACCATTCATTCGAGTACATACAAACGCCTTGATATGGAACCCCTATAATTCTTCCAAACTCTATAAGTGAAAGACTAAACTCTCGCTCATTGATGGTGAATTCAATTAAGATGGACCCGTCATCATTTCTAATTATCCCCATTGTCTTGTGAAACTCAAGCACAAAGACCGGGCAAATTTGTTCGTTTATATCTAATAAACAATCAAACCCAATAGTTGCAAAAACTTCCCTTACGTCGGTATTTGCAAGAAATGATGGATCAACGACTCTTCCTTCATGAAAGAGTCTCCTTTCAAGCAACTTAAAGGCCTTTCTATCGTCCGGACTTAGACCATTTTTCCTATGATACAAGGGTATGTAGTGGGCGTGGTTGGTAATCTTGTTGCTTGTTGCTTGGCATGATTTTTCCTAAACAATGCAACTACAATGTGGTGTTAATTATGAATAGTAACCTAGAGGTTTTGATCACAATTTTGCTCAATTCATTTTTATTGAATTCAAGAAATGGGTTTAATTTGTACTAACAATGTTAATTCTTTGATTTGAGTTATCTTAGAAAACAATGTGGTAACAAATTATGACAAACCCACTTGAACCCAACCTCTAAAATGAAGAACTTGTAATCCTAGTAATCAAAGAATGAAATCAACAATGTAGTGAAGATTATACTTACACAAGTGATTGTTATGCTTGAGAGAGGTGATCAAGTTGATCCCCTATGAAGTAGTTGGTTTTTGTTCGTGAGTCTTTAAAGGAAAATATGATTGTGGAACATCCACGTGATCATTTTAGCTTATAATGTCTTATGATGCACGGATCCCGGATCCCTCTCATTTGGGATCCGCTAGTATAAACCGAGGGATCCAGATAACAAAAGTCACATCAAGCATTCCTTGATAACTATGGTTTGGGAGTTCTAAAACGCCTAATGTTTTGGTGTTAAGGTTCTAAAACTTGTGATTTGAGGTTTTGAAGATTCAAGACTATTCAGATATTCCCTTTAAGAATTAGTCAAAATTCTTGGGAAGCTTTTCAAACATTATAATAAAATCCCATTTTATTATAACATAAGAAGTTTCACATGGATATTTATTGACGTAGATGAAGTGTCAATAAATTCTTTGTGATGAGTAATGATTGATACTAAGATATCATTATTATGAGTTGGTAATGTAGTTTAAATAAGTCGGAGAAAACTCATTTGATAGGACTATAATATGAAAGACTACGAGAACAATTTCTAATAAATCATGCAACTAACATTTTGATAATAACAATAAATGTAAGTAATTAGAGATCATACCTTTGCCAAATATTCTTTTAATAAAAGAAGTATTTAGATGTTTTTGTGATCTTTTTGGAATCTCTAGATTTATGTTGTAAGAATGTTTAAACATTCTTCTTGCGAAGAGAAATGTTTCGATAAATTCTTTATGATCTTCTTGATGACTCCAAATTCAAGTATGGATAATGCTTAAAAAAATGTTAGAACATTCTATCATTGTCCAGCAATAAGCAACATAATGAATTTTTAAGATGTGACAAAAAAAAATCCTTCTTTGTAGTTTTCAAACATACATGGATCGTATCAAGTTTTTAAAGTACAACATACTTTAAGAAACTTGGTAACGAAGCTCTGATGCCAATTGTGGAAAACTAGAAGGGGGGGTTGAATAGTTTTACCAATTTAAAACTTCCTTTTAAATATTTAGATCGACTTATGTTAATCTATTTGGTTGTTTATGTTGGACGTTGATAGATAGATATATAAGCGTGTAATGAAAGATAAAGAGTAAGAAGCACATCACCACGACACAAGTTATTTATAGTGGTTCGGCTACAAGGACACCTTCCTTGCCCTACTCCACTCCCCGAGTCACCTACTCGAGTTCGTAAGCACTACACCAACTCCTTGTGGCGGAGAAGCCTTCACAACGTCGCTTAACCTTTTTCCGGTACAAAGCTAAATACCGAGTTCTTTCACACCAAGGCGAACCACACCTAACACAACGTCGCCTACCCTTTATACGGTGCTAGGCTAACTACCGAGTTCTTTCACACCTTAGGAGAACTAATCATATCACAATGTTGCCTATAGGCTAAGCACCTAGTTCCATTACTATGGAGGAACTACTACCCTTCACGACACAACACCTAATATCAAGGAGATCAATTCCTTGTTACACCTTCATCAAGGATATCACCATCCTTGGAAACAAACAAACAAATACTTATATGTATAACGATGCACCTCATCGATTATACGACCTAGGCATTCTTCCCAAATGCGACTTGATTTGATTCTTTGGCATCCTTCACTAATGCCTTTGACACAACGCTTGGCACCCTTCACTAATGCCTTCGTCTTGACACCTTTAGCATTCTTCACTAATGCTTTGACACAGATGATGAACATCTTTCACTAATGCTTTCATCTTGACACCTTTGGCATTCTTCACTAATGCCTTCAACACGGATGATGAACATCTTTCACCCATGCTTTCATCTTGACACTTTCGGCATTCTTCACTAATGCCTTCAACCCGACATCTATGGAGAAAGGAAGAACTATCAACAAGAGAACCTTAGTTGTCTTGATGATGACGAAGCATGGCAACTCATGGACTTGAGCTTGCACGTCTTCAAGAAGTGGTGATCTCTCCTTTAAGAGGAACCTAGAAGATCACACAAAAACAAAAGACAAACTACATAGATCACTTAGATATGAGGTTAGAGGGTTAGAATACTTTGGGGAAGTATGTGTGTAAAGTGATACCTAGAAAGGAAGAAATGGCTCTCTATTTATAGAGAAAATTCTCTACTGTTCCCCGGATCCCACGGATCCCTTCCACTTGGGATCCGGCTAGCACAAAGCCAGGGATCCGTGGAACGCTCCTCTTTGCCCATGGGTATGTTTGGTTATGGGTCATGGGTCATGGGTTCATCCATGGTTTTCTTTCTAGATTCAATGAACTTGGTTAAGTGGTATATATAAAACCATGGATTATGGGTCAATACCATTTGCTAATTTATTACCCATTTTAGTATTTACATGTTTTTACCCATTTTAGTATTTACATGTTTCTACCCATTTTAGTATACTTAGTTTAAGTATATGTTAACCCAATATGTAAACACTAGTTGTTGTACATATGTATCTAAATCATAAAAACACTTATGCTTGTTTTTAGTGTTTTAGTGAAAACGTAAGTGTGTTAGAAAACTATTAACTCAAACTATTTACGTATTCTATTTGTTTCGTTAAAATGATTTTACGTTTGTTATCGACAAAACATTAGAAGATCGTAAAATATAAATAAACGTTTTTACGGCTTATTTGTATTAACAAATGATAGGATCTTTACTCAACCAATCATGAAATATAAATAAACGTTTTTAAGGCTCGTGTTATACATGAAATTTCCTTAACCGAATCATCTCCGGTCAAGCCAACAAATGATAGGATCTTTACTCAACCAATCAAACCAATTCCTAAAAAGATAGTACCCACAAAACTACCTATTCCAAACACCACCATACCTCCTAGGCCAAACAATATCATCTCTACTAAACCATCACCATTAGTTCCTAGAGCTATCTCTTTACATCCCCACTATCATCACCACACCTCTACAATTTAGAGGATTTACCTCCTAGTCGCCCTTTCATCCGGCCACGGCTACCTCATTAGAGGAATAATGGTACAAAATCAAGGTGTTGACTCAACACTTGCTCCGGCTTCCTTTTCGCCGTTTCCATCATATAATCCCATTTGAATTATGACAAATCATCAAAGTCAACCACCCGACCATATGGAAGTTGACACTTCTCTACCACCCCCATCATTCTTGGTCGAAGTCATTATCAAATTTCCACCAATCCCTCCGTCGTTTGAAGCTCCACAAGCCGTTTCACTTGATCCTTCGCATCAAGCCATTTCATTTCTTCCACCACCACTACCTAGCCATGACAAAGATTGCTATCATTGTCAACATGTTGAAAGTTTGATACATGAAGTACGGAAGATCAACGTTTCATGTTTTATCATCTCCTCGAACGTTTCGACGAGATTAAACCTAAACAAAACTTGAGCTAGAAGATTTTAGTGGTGTCCTAGCATCGTTTATAGTTGGTTTAGAAATTCCTAGTCATGTATTTTCTTATTTTCTTATTTTTTAAAGTCATGCATATCATAACTCTAGTTTTATTAAATGGAATTATATGCTACTTGTTATTTTTCTGAGCATATGATTACTTTGTATTCATATCTCATTTTTGTGATAACATTACTTGTTATATCACCTTTACTGAAATTAATCACTAATACGATCCCTCATAATTGCCTAGACGGATCCCTACTAGAGGGAACCATGGGATCCCGTGAGACGAAAGCTATTTTCTACTAACTTGGACCACATTTGCAAGAAATTGTGAATTATACTTGCTTCCTAACCTTTGTTTTGTAGTTATTCATTTATTACATGAAGACTTTGACATACTAAAGCTAGGGGAGCTTTATGTCAAAGCAATACATTGCAAACTATTTGCAATACTAGGTTTACTTTTCGTGACATCCCCTTGCAAAATTGCAATCATCAGAGCACATTCGCCACTTAGATGAAATCTTTTGCAAACTTACTTGCAAACAAACTAGATTAGTATTACTTTCTTGACGCCTTACATAGGGATGGACTCGTCAAGGGGAGTAAAGACGAGATCCTTTCCCGTTACTTGCTCTCTATTTCTTCTTATTTTTATTTCTTTCACATGTTTTTCTTTAAAAAAAAACGATGTGTTGCTTTCTCAAACACTTTTATTTCGACAAAAGTGGGAAGAAGAAAGTAAAACTACAAATTCAAACTTTACGAATTTTAGCTTTTCCTTAAAATAATTTTATGTTTTGTCATCAACAAAGAGGGGGAGATTGTTAATACAAATAAGCCGTAAAAATGTTTATTTATATTTTACGATCTTCTAATGTTTTGTCGATAACAAACGTAAAATCATGTTACAACTAAACAAATAAAAATAATGTAAATGGTTTGAACTTATAGTTTCTAACATATTCACACTTTCACATAAAACACTAAAACAAGTATAAGTGATTTTATGATTTAGTAATACATATGTACAACAACTAGTGTTTATATATTTGGGTAAAATATACACATAACTAGTATGTAGTATATTGGGTAATATAAATGGGTAGAAACTTAAGTATCACAACCCATTAGGCAAATACATTGAATGTAGTTGGGTACAACCCAAAGCCCATGACCCATGGATCTTGACCCATAACCCATTGCATGACATCATGCTTATATCATACATGGATAATATCCATAACCCATGGATCAACCCATACCCAAGTGACCAAGTGCATTGCACTTAAAGATACATTGTATCTATCTAAATATCCATGGTTCAACCCATGACCCATGACCCATAACCAAAATACCCATGGTAAAAGGGAGCGTCCCACGGATCCCTAGCTTAACGCTAGACGGATCCTTTGTGGAAGGGATCCGTGGGATCCGGGGAACGGTAGGATTTTTCCTCTATAAATAGTGAGCCATTTCTTCATTATTTCTCACCCCTTTCTAACACACTTTCTCCCTAAGTGTAAAACTCACTAACCTCATATCCAAGAGATCTATGTTTGTAGTTTTGTTTTTGTGTGATCTTTTAGGTTCCTCTTAAAGGCAAGATCACCACCTTTGAAGTCGAGCAAGCTCAAGTCCATGAGTTGCCATGCTTACTCATCATCAAGGCTACTGAAGTCTTCTTGTTGATGATTCCTTTCTTTCTTCAAAGAAGTGTAGTGTTGAAGACATTAGTGAAAGATGTCTCAAGTGTCAAGACGAAGATATTAGTGAAGGGTATCTATCGTCTATAGCATAAGCACTTGTGGTAGGTGCTTAGAAGTCAAGACAAGAAGCATTAGTGAAAGGTGCTTAGAAGTCAAGACTAGAAGTGTAACACCCCAACCCGACAAGGGTAGAAGTGTCACATTCTGGTGTCATATCAGAACATACAAATAAAATTTTACAAGCGGAAGTCTTAAAGAATAACGTACCAAGTCATATAAACGAATGATTACAATGAAAATTAAAAAAATTCAAGATGACTTTAATAAACTGAAATATCAAAACAATAGCCCGACAAAATAAGTCTAAATAATAAGGTAACTAGGGTTGGTCCACTCAGATTATCCAACTCTCAGCCCGTCAAAGTCCATCTTCAAACCTAAAACCTGCCGCAGGAAAAGAAATGCGGTTGAGCTTAAAGCCCAAGGAACAGATATAACAAAAGCAAAGCTAAATAAAATCTGAAATGCAAAATGAAACTAAGGAAACGGATAACAAAGTCGTAGTGAAATGAGAACAATGAGTCAATGAGGATCCTGCAGAACACAATTATACAGATATCCAAAACGAACAGATAACAAGGAGAACGGCAAAGCAAAGCACGATGACATATGAACAAGCACATACAAACCGCATATACAAGAACTAAAACATAAGCAAGTATAGCAAATGATCCACACAACATATACGTCATACAATCAATTTAGGAAATCAGAAGACATACAAGCCAAACAGATATCTACAGACAAGCGGAAGCAATTAATTAATAAGTGAGCATGGCAATTCACACAGTCAAAACCTTAGTTGAAAACATAACTAGTATCATAACAATGAAGTACTAACAAATAGCCAACATATGGCAATCACACGTAATAAGTAGGAATACAGTATAAACGATATAATTAAATGAATTAAAGACATAGCAGGGAAATTAAACAAGTTAACAAGCCAAAAGTCATAAGTTGAACCATTTAACCAATCAAACCGTAGCATAAACAGAAATGCAAACATGGCAGGTCAACAACAAGTAGATAAGGATACCACGGATAGTCATAGTCCACGAGATTAATCGAACGAGGTACAAAAGATAAACAGATCAACAATCGATTGCACACAAGCATGGTTACCATAAAAATCAAAAGGATCACATAACAATAAGATAGCATATCATCAGATGACAACAGGTAAATCATATA
>OU343216.1:184516523-184583577 GCA_910596185.1 Chrysanthemum makinoi
AAAGAAACTACTACAACTACTAATATACACACGCTATGATCGTTGTGTCTAGACTCTCATTAGAGATGAATATAATGAAAAATAAAATGAAAGGGATGAAGGAAAGGGATGATGAAAATACTAGACGCTCCCTCTTTATATAGTAGATGGAGGATACATAAAAACCCTAATTGTAGCTTACTAACAAAGCTACTTAATAAATTATAAAATAAACCCTCACTGTTTCTTCTTTTTCATTCTTGCTCGTTTTGTAATCTGCAATTCCCAACAATCTTCCCCTAAACTGGAATTTGACTATGTTAAGTTCCAGTTTCTCGATAGTACAAAACCACCTGTATGAAGAAACAATGCCAAAACATGTCATCACAAATAATAATAAGGCACACCATGAATCTTCTTCCCTTCATCTAATAGGGTCTTGTGCATTCGTGAGCGCTTCCCTCAGTGATGCATGTAGATGGTAAGTATATAAACCATAAGCTTCCCCTTAAAATTATAGTAACCATTTCAATTTTTTATTATTTTTTAACTAAACAAAAGAAATAAAATGCAATGAGAAAAATCAAATCGGTGAGAATCAAAATAGTCTACCGGTAGGAGCGGAGAACCGGTAGAAACACCAAAGCATCGTCTTACATCTTGCACTATCCAGTGACTCCAATCTTGATAAACCCTCAAATATGAGACACTGAGCACTATAATGTAACTCTTTAAAGTGATATAAAATGTGAGCATTAAGCATGCGTAGATCAAACCCTTAACTGACGAACCAACAGCGTAACTCCTTAAAGTGTTAGCAAATATGTGCATTAAGTACCTTTAGTCTGTAGATCTCACCCCTTAAGCTAGATTTATCAAGTCTTTGTCACACCATTAATGTACGAACAACTTATCTCAAAGTCTTTGCGCTCACTTTGAGATATGATAAAACAACTGATCAACCAATAGGAACTCCAAAATAACCGTGACAACAATCGTGAAACCAAATATACGGTAGAAACCGTCGTGACAAGCGATACTACCGTGAGAAACCAAAAACAAAGCCGGGAGGAACCAAACCCTTGTCGGTAGGAATGATAACCACCCGAAGATATCATGATAAACCCATGTCCCATCAATTTGTCATCCAAAGCGGTATCATCAATTGACCCCAAACAATTACATTAAAGTGGGACGGATCGCGATGTAAAAACGATATAGCATGTAAAAATATACATAAACTCGAAATTCACCCAAAACCCAAACCACTCAATGACATAGTAACAACCATATACCATAACACATTGAATCCTAGCAGAAGATGTGAAAAAGAGCTTGGGCCCGTAGGAACAAAGTCAACTCCCAATCCAATAACCCTTGAGCCAAAACCATGTGGCGACAAAATCAACATAGATCAATCCCGTGAATGTCCGCGGATATGCCCAATTAAAATAGGGGTGATACTCACACCATGTTTTTTGATGCATGCATTCACAGCATTCATTGTACAGTACAAGCGTATTGCGCTGAGAATGTGGTGCATGAATCAAGCGTGGTGTGTATAAAATTCCCTTAAAAATAATATCATACTCATGAGAAGGACATGCGCAGTATCAATTAGCCAATAAGAATCGAAAATACAAATAATATACAACAATTAGAACCAATAAAATACACGCACGCCCAACCATCAGTAGGAACAAATATCATCCAATATACAACATACCAGCGATGACATCATCAGTAGGAACAAAAAACGAGGGACCCACATGTGGACCATGAGCACGAATTAACCAGTACATAATCATGACTAACGTTAAACCGCACTATGAATTTAGTCAACATATATTCTTGACCCCACATGTATTCACGCGTATACAAAAGGTTTGATATTGTGCAGATCACGATTAAAGAATTAATTGGCCAACCCACGTGATCATCAAAGTAAATAATATCATAAGACCGAGTATTGAAAATGAATAGAGCGAGTGTGGAAGCGCGATCTCTGCGGGATTTCTTGAATGACTTACTGCTGCGGCGAACCTTAAACTTTAAGGATTAATTTGCCAAGTTGCTATAGTTAGCAATTAATGATGCGGGACTTATTTTATTAAACGAACTTCTCGGGGTTGTTTTTGCCAAGTTGAGAAAGTTTTCATTTAATGCATCGAGGACTTATTTTCGCGTGCCACTTGAGCACTCGTGGATTATTTTTGCCAAGTTTTGAAACTTTGCATTTAATGCATGCTTTATTATTTTTCAACAAATAGTATATATATATAATAACCTTTGTCATCCACGATTTGATGCATGACCATATTTTTGAATATTCATAAGATATGCACTTTTTCCAAATCCGCTCTTTTTGCCTCCTCATCCACACGACCATAAAGCCTCGAATAAAACCACCTGCTGACTCTTTTATTTTTCAAAACTGCTGCATAAACCCTAACAACATGAAAACCATTATAAAACCTAGATCAGAGAGCCACGGGCTCACGAAACCAGTGTTGAACCTAAGACCTTGATAGATCTTTGAGCACTTGTGGATCGTTAGTAATGCTTATGTAATCACAAACACACTAATAGACAGTCTCTATTACTTGTATTCTAAAGCGGAAATCAAACACAAGTAAGAACAATAATAACTAAGAATACTTTGATCCTCTATGGATCTTTGAATAGAACTAAAACTTGTTTCAAAAACTCGTACATCATTCATACTAATGTGTTCCTTTTATAGAAAAGAGGAACCTAACCCGTTTCTCAAAGCGTATATTCATAAAACTAAAAGAGATATACATTATCACTTCCTAATAAAGCTCATGCATATCCTAACTAACTATAAAATATGCGGAATATCTATCTCATGAGAAACAAACTACAGCGGTTTTACTACTTAGCGAGAATCATTTCTTGTGATTCAGACACTTGAAGAATCCATCGTGATATTTTATTGAGATTCTTATTTAGTAGAATTCCCAACAATTACATTGGTAAGCCGCGAATGTTGTGAATAGTACTATTGGGATGACACTCCCGTCCGGGTTGACTTAATTAACTTAATTACCTAAGCGGATGCAATACCATTTGAGTATCAATCAAGTGTCTTGGGTTGCAGACGCATTATATATATATATATTTATATATATATATATATATATATATATATATATATATATATATAGTGAGGATCGTAATGCAGTTTTTTAATTTAGTGGGGCGTGCTGGACGGTCTGGACGCCCGCCATTTAGATCGCGCTAACTTCCGCTCAATTGACCATGTATAGCGATTTTTAAATTTTTTTCCTTTTGAGCGATCTTACTATTGTTATCTTCTTTCATTTTTTATTTTTAGATTTTCTAAGCAATTTTTGTTTTTGATTATAAGTCCTACTCTGTGATATTACGATATTAAAAGTCTTACCGTGATATTATGAAACTTTGATATTACAGAATGGTGATATTATAAAATCGATTGTGATATTAAGCTTTTTACATGTAAAATGAACGTGATATTAAGCATATGATAGTTACTATGATATTAACAATTTTATTAAAAACATATGATAGTTCGGTGATATTAACAATTATATTAAAAAGGAAAAAAAGTTTACGTGATAGTAAAAGAAAGTGATATTAACATTTTTTATTAAAAATTCACGATGATATTAATAATATTAGTAAAAAACAAAAATCTTGTGATATAAAAAAGTTAGTGTGATATTAACAATTTGTATTTAAAAAAAAAGTTTCTGTCATATTAAGATCAGATCTTGACTTTGTCAAGATCAGATCTTGACTCAATCAGGATCTTGACTTTTAGTAAAAAAGTCAAAATCAGACCTTAATATCACAATACCTTTAATCATGAAAACTATTTTTTTTAATTTTTTGTGATTCTTAATAATTTATCATCCTCTTTCTTTTTTTTTTCTTTTTTCAGATTTTCTTGATTTTTTTTAAAGCTACTTTGATATTTCTTGGCCATCCCTACTTAAAAGCTAATTCCCATCTGATCCCTCCCTATGTATATATATATATGTGTATATATATATATATATATATATATATATATATATATATATATATTAACTTAACACTTTGTGTCATTGTATATGTTACAATAGTCTCACTCATGATAAAATATTGTGGTTCATTTTCATATTTGAATCAAACCTATGATCTCACTAACTTTATTATGACTCATTCAGGCATGTATTCTCGGGTTAGTGAATTGATGATTAAGGCATGGCATGAAGCATAGCATTGAATTAAGTATCACTTTGAAGATTTATGCATTAACTCTATGTTAGATAGTTGTTGGGATATAAAGTCTTGGAAATACAAAGTCTTGAAGAAGTCAAAATCTTTGAAGAGTCAAAGCTTTTGCTAAAGAGAAAGAAAGTCAATCTTGCTCAGCGTTAAAGTCTTGCCAAAGCTAAAAAGAATTGTTACATCGTTTATGGAAAGCTTTGTTATTCTAGAATATTCTTAGTTTAGATTACTTGACGTACAAGGATTAGAGTTGTAAACCGACTAGGGTTATCCTTAAGCCTATAAAGGATCAGATTGGTATTAGAGATATATGTTTTAGAGTTTAGAGTCACAATTCATATGCGATTATTAGAGTTATTAGAGTTGTTAGAGAATCTATATAACAAGCAGGTTCTAAGTATTAATAAAATCGTTGAAGTTAAAGTTAATTCTTCTTAGCTTTATTGAAGTAAATTCCGCATACTTAATAGAGTTAATTAAGTGTTTCATTGTTAGTAACTTAGGATTTATCCGACGTTGCTAAGCCCTTACAAGCTACATAAGTTAGTTTGGTTAGAGTATATCGATCAACAAGTGGTATAAGAGCTTCGTGTGGAAACTCCCATTAAGAAGAGTTCCAAAGTCAGAAGTTGACCAACAAACCCTAAATGATGTCGAGATCAAGTTGCACCACCCCCATCCATCAATTTCATCATTCGAATTCCTATCATCAAAAGGAGAGAGTACGATCTATGGAGCATGAAGATGAGGCAGACATTGCTATTACATACATGCACCGTGGAATGTAATTTTCAATGGTAATGAAGTTATTGAAGAACCTATAGTTCCCTGGACAACCTAAACCACCTAAGGCTATCTTGCCGCAAGAGCTATAGGAATCAAGAAAAGGCTCTCAACATCCTATTGTCCGCTATACCCGATGGTCACCTACCAAGTTTCATGATGCTAAGGATGCTAAACAACTATGGGCCGCTATCAAGACAAGATTTGAGGTAATGATTTTCCAAGAAGATGCACGTAAATTTGTTGAAGAAACAGGTTTGAAATTATCACACAGCTTGGAGAAAGAGAAAGTCTTGATGCCGCTATGACGATTTGCCAAACTCCTTAGTATGCTAGAGTTGTATGAAGCAAGGTATCTGTTGAAGATAATCCAAGTTCTTATGAGTTTACATCCTGTGATGGTATGCGACAACTATGATCGAGACAACCCGGGTTTGGACACTATAGACTTTGATAATCTTTACAACCACTTAAAGGTGTATGAGCATGAGATGAATGGCCAAACAAATTCAAAATCTCACAAGATTGCTTTTTGTGTCGCCTCAAAAGAGAGGCGATCCACTAAAAATTATCGCTATCCTACTCAAAGTAATCTAAGGTTCAAAGTATTGTTACCTATCCTACCCCACTCATCACCTACAAACACCATTCTTTGATGAAGTTGTATGCTCATTCTTTGCTCAGCAAGCCACTTTACCAGTTACTTATGAAGAGGATGCTCTTGAAGAAATTGATATCGTGGCAAGTTACTATGATCAATGCTAGAATCAAGAAGTTCATGAAGAAAACAGAAGAGGGCATTGATTTCAAACCCAAACAAGGTATAACATTTGACAAGACCAAGATTGAATGCTTCAATTGTCAAAGAACTGGACACTTTGTAAGAGAGTGCAAGTTTGCTAAATATCGCTTAATAGAATGATTGAGAAACCCAAGCTTGAACTAAAAGAAATTCTACCATCAACAAAAACCAAGAACCTACTCTATGGTCGCTAGCGAAGAGTTTGATTGGAGCACATCTTTTGATGAGGAACCTGATTTCATTGCTTTGGAATCCGCAGATGGTCTTGCGAAGCTTGGACAGGAGAGAGTAAAACCTGCTTTGCTTGCTATGGTAGCTACTTCACCAAGTTCACCCCTATCTCTAAGGTATGCTCCAAGTGTCATGATTTTTATCCAAAAGTGCTTAAAGATTATGTAACTGAAAGAGATAATTGTAGAAGGGCTAGGTTTGAGGTAGCTGGTTATCAAATAACCTTAGAGTGAATGGAAGCCAAAATAATAACTCATGAAAATAATGAAATGGCTTGAAATGAAAAGTATGAAAACAGATTATCAATTAAAATTAAGTGAATGGAAGTTAGGATGTAAGGTCTCTAAACTAGAAATTGAGAAGCTGACTAAAGAAAGGGATGAGTTGCTAGAAAAGTTTTTGCTTGGGGAAAATCGGCCTTTCACATGTTAGTTTTGTTGAAAAACATAAAGAGCACACATTAAAAGCTGCCTAGGTCTTGGTATGGACTTTAGTAGCACGAAGAAAACCCACCCGTGATAAGGATGAACTTGATTTTGAGGATATAACAATTAGTGATGATGAACTCATTAACTATGTAGACACATCTAGTAATGAGGAATCAATTACTCAAACACCTCCTGAGTTTAAGAAAGACAAGGGTTATCATGCATCCCTCATCCCTTTGGTAGTTTTCAACCACTTAGGACAGATGTTTCTCGTTTTGGAATAGACAACTTAGAGTTTAGGAAAAAGCTTCTTGGTCAATCTAGTTACGAAACCCCAAAAGAAACAATTGAGAAACCTAAGGATGATTACGTTATGAGTCAAGCAAGACCTTCAACTCAAAGTACTTGCTACACGCTCGCCAGCACCTTCAAGAAAACATGTTTAAAATCTGCTAAACCTTTTGGGATAATTTTGGTCAAAATAATTTTCATAATTCACCAAAAAGTCGGGGTAGTTTTGGTCATAGACATAGAGGAAGAAATTTTGGGATTACAGTCAAAAATTGTGTTTGTTTGTTATGGTCCCGATCATTTGATTAAGCACCGTGACTTTCACTTAATATCTAAGCAAATTCCCAAAACCGGATCACACCAAAACCAAGGGAGAATAAACTAGTCTGGAATCACTCACATAGGGTTACCCATAACAACTTTTCAAAAGACTATGGGTACCCTCACCAGAGAAGACCTTTTCAAAACAACCGGTACCTTCAAACACTTTTCAAGGTACTAATAAGCCAAAAGTTTCTCAAGCGTACCTTCTCAAATCGCTAGTTTTTCAAACAATCAAGGCTGCTAACACTTTTGAATGGAAACTAGGAGATCCAATTACTATCAATCTAGAAGGCGTTACACCTCAAATAGAGTAGCTAGATCAAAGGACTCTACACGAAGTTAAAACCACTGGGTTAAGAAAGAAACTATCGATGGGGAACAAACAAGACTTTCAAGAGTAAAAGTGAAACGAGATTTTGTTGAAAATAATGAAGAGAATTTGAATGAAAAAGAGATTTTTGTTGAAAAACCAACACAAGTTTTGGAACTACCAAAGATAATTGATCATGTGCAAAGGCGATGGAAATTACATACTTAAAGAATTTAAGTATGTAACTCCACAAGGGGAACACAAGTCAATAATGGCTTGGGTTCCTAAAATTAACTAACTCTTTTATCTTTGTGTAGGGAAACCCAAAAGAGGAGCTTAAAGATCATCTAATTGTAGATAGTGGTTTCTCTGGAAGCATGACAGGAGACAAAGAGATTCGTCGGTTTTTAGATCTTATTGTGGAGGAAGAGTTGCATTTAGGAATGATGCTAGTGGAGGAAGAATAACCGCAAAGGAACTATCAAGGCGAGAAGCATAGATTTTGAGAATGTTCGTTATGTGAAGGAGCTTAAATTCAATCTTTTGTCAGTCTCTCAGATCTGTGACAAGAAGCACCCTGTGCTATTCACTAACACAGAATGTCTTATTCTTTCCCCTAAATTTAAGCTTGTTGATGATAACTTGGTAGTACTGAGAGTTCCAAGAACCAATGATGTGTACAGTCTGGATATGAAGAGTCTTAGGCCATGTAAATTTCAAGAATATCAACAAGTTGGTTAAAGGAAATTTAGTTAGAGGTTTACCTTCCAAAACATATAAGAATGATCACTCATGTTTGGCGTGCAAGAAAGTAAACAACATAAAGCTTCGTCTAAGAAGATTGAGGAAAGAACCATTAGAGAACCTTTGGAGTTGCTGCACATGGATCTGTTTGGACGTGTTCACTACGGTAAGTCTAAACAAGAAGAAGTATTGTCTAGTTGTGAGATGATTGCGTGATGGATTTAGTTGGGTATTTTTCTTGTGATTTAAAGATGAAACCTTTGATGCTATTCATGATCTTATAATGGCCCTTGAAAATCAACTGAGAGTCAAAGTAAGAGGAATTAGATGTGATAATGGGACTGAATTCAAGAACAAGCTTATGGATGAATTTTGTGCCAAGAAAGGGATCAAGAGGGAGTTTAGCATTGCTATAACACCACGGCAGAATAGTGTTGCAGAAAGAAAGAACAGAACTTTGATTGAAGCAGCTAGAACAATACTTACAGATTCACAATTACCTATTCAATTTTGGTCAAGTAAGACCGCTGCTATGTGTTGAATAGAGTATCAGTCACTAAACCTCAGATGAAGACTTCTTACGAGCTGCTTATGGGAATCAAACCTAACATACGTTTTATTAAACCTTTTGGATGTCCTCTGACTATTCTCAATACTATTGATGCTTTGGGAAAATTTGATGGCAAGTCAGAAGAAGGATACTTATTAGGATACTGTACCAACAACAAAGGATTTATAGTGTACAACAAGGTCACCAAGAAGGTTCAAGATTGTCTTCATGTTGAATTTTTAGAAGATCAAGAAAATCAAAAGGGTAAAGGTCCTGATTGGATGTTTGATCTTGAGGTTTTGACTCCTTCTATGAATTATGTTCCTGTTAGAGAAGAAAATAAAGTTGATCACAAAGAAGAAGATTTACAGTACATTGTTCATGGAGTCAATATTAGACTTGATGCTTGTTCTCGATGAAGAACCCATAATTATTAAGGAGAAAAGTATCGATGAACCAAAATCAACTTTGTTTGCTGAAGATCAAGCTATTCAAGATGAACTTAATAGGATGCTTTTTCAAGAAACAATATCACAATCTTATGAGGATGAACAAAGAAGAGTTTATGAAGAAACAAAGAAAAAAGGGTAAGTCTATAGATTACTCTCACAGTACTTTGGATCATAGTACTTTGGATCAAAGTACTGCTTCACCAATTGGCGATTTCCGATGATTTGAATGAGCCGCACATGCCTGGTTTAGAAGATACTGATGATGAATTTGAAGATGAAGGTATTTTCTCGAATTCCAATGAAGGAGCTGATTTCACAAATTTGGATGATGATTTTGAAGATCCACAGACTCCTATATTAAGAGTTCATAAAGATCATCCTGCTGGTCAAATCATTGGACCTTCTAATTCTGGAGTGATGATAAGAACCAAGGCTAAAAGTTTCTCTAAGCCACATAATGCTTTACGTAGCTTTATGTATAAACAAAACAGGTTGAATCATAAGGACCACCAGACGTGTTTATTCACTTGTTTTATCTCTCAAGAAGAACCCAAGAATGTAGCTCAAGCATTAACTAAAGAGAGTTGGGTTGAAGCCATGCAAGAAGAACTTCTTCAATTCAAACTTCAAGAAGTTTGGGTACTATGTGATCTACTAATTGGAAAGAAAGTCATAGGTACAAGATGGGTTTTCAGAGTAAAGAGAGATGAAAGAGGGAATGTCATCAAGAATAAAGCACGGCTAGTAGCACAAGGATATAGACAAGAAGAAGGAGTAGATTATGATGAAGTGTTTGCTCCTGTAGCAAGGATTGAATCCATTCGAATATTTCTTGCTTTTGCATCATATATGGGATTTCAGGTTTATCAAATGGATGTCAAGAGTGCCTTTCTTTATGCCAAGATTATAGAGGAGGTCTATGTTAAACATCCTCCTGGTTTTGAATATCCTGCACATCCAAACAAAGTCTACAAAGTAGTTAAGGCTCTTTATGGCCTTCATCAAGCACCTAGAGCTTTGTATGAAAGGCTCTCCACTTTATTATTGCAACATGGTTACAGGAGGGGAGCAATTGACAAGACTTTGTTTATCAAGAGATAAGAAGGATATCATCTTTGGTTCAAGTTTATGTAGACGATATCATCTTTGGAGCAACAAAACAGTCAATGGTGAAGGAGTTTGAGCAGCTGATGCAACATGAATTTCAAATGAGTTCTATGGGTGAATTTTCTTTTTGGGTCTTCAAGTTAAACATCCAAAGGAGGGAATTTTAATAAGTCAAGATAAGTATGTCTCTGACATTCTTAAGAAGTTCAACTTTGATGCTATGAAGCCAATGCACCTATCAAATCTATCAACTCATTGGGCAAGGATGAAGAAGGTCAACTGTTGAAGTCAAGTATATCTATGATTAGGCGTCTTATGTACTTAAGCGCATCTAGGCACGATATCATGTTTGCTGTCTGTTTATGTGCAAGATATCAAGTCTCACCTAAGATCTCTCATATGAATGCAGTGAAGAGAACTTTTAGTTATTTGAAACAATAACCTAAGTTAGGGTTGTGGTATCCAAAGGATTCACCTTTTCACTTGGACACTTTTTCAGATAGTGATTATGCAGGTGTTAGTTATGATAGAAGATCAACCACTAGAGGATGCCAGTATCTTGGAAGAAGATTAGACTCATGGCAATGTAAGAAGCAAACTATTACAGCAACATCATCCACTGAAGCAGAATATGTTGCTGCTGCAAGCTATTGTGGACAAGTACTATGGATGCAAAATAAACTTTTGGATTATGGGTTCAACTTCAAGAATACTCCTATCAACATTGATAATGAGAGTACAATTTGCATTGTGAAGAATCCAGTTTATCACTCCAAGAAGAAGCACATTCAGATTAGGCATCACTTTATCAGAGATTGTTATGAGCATAAGCTCATTAATGTTGTCAAGGTTCACCTGAGATGATAATGTAGCTAATCTACTCACAAAAGGATTTGATGTTTCAAGATTCAATCACTTGGTGGTGAGTATTGGTATGATTAATTACTAAGCTACATTTAAGGGGAGGACTGATTAGTTAGTTAGACAGTCCTATGCATTGCTTGAGGGGAGGCAATCCAATGCCTATTTGAAGTTTTTGCCAATGTGAAGACGAGAATGGAAGAGTACTGTTTTTTGGTTATATGAAAGTACTGCTCTAAAAGTACTGCTTTGGAAAGTACTGCTTACGTGGAAAGCACTATTTGTCTTATCAACGTACTGTTCCAACGGTCAAAAGATGGGTTAAAATTCAAATAACGGTAACTTTGTTATTATGGGCTATGATTTTTCAAATCTCACCTATAAATAACTATCGTCCGATTTTCCCTCTCATCTTTATACTTATCAATCTTTTCCATATTTCTCTCTCTTTCACATTTACTATTCATCAAACCGCTTTCTTTTGTAAACATTAATCAATGGGGAATCGAAACACAGTTACTAAACACAACATGGTGGCAAATTTAGATAAGACTGAAGCTAATGTCGCATTCCATGACATAATTGATTTCCTTACTGGATCAACAATCAATTATGCAGTTTTGGTAGAACCGAATGTTATTGAGCCATAGATTCAACAGTTTTGGGCAACTGCTAGAACTCACATGGAAGATGATGAGTCATATATACAGAGCTAAGGTTGCTTTGGAAAGATGGTGAAAGTTAGTGAAGCTTCAATTCGTGAAGATTTATTATTGAATGATGAAGAAGGAGCTATACGTTTTGACAAACAGCTTCTTTGGGATACTTTAAGAGATATTGGGTATGAAGAGTCCTTAACTGAAACAACATTCAAGAAACCCTTGTTTAGTCCACATTTGAAGTACTTGGTACATGTATTACTTCATTGTATCAATTCTAAGAGTACTTCGTGGGAGCAATTTGGATCCAATATAGCATTTGATTTAGTGGGATTGGCTACTAATCGTCTCTTCAACTTTTCAAGACTCATTCTAGATGGTATGCTATCTCACATTTCTAATGGATCACCCTGGTTAATGTATCCAAGATTTATTCAACTTTTCTTGAATAAACAACTTCATGATGTACCAAAGCCTTCGAGCTTATTACCTGTTGTGGTACAACCTGCAAAGATATTCACCTTCATGGCTAAGAAGAGTGATAGGTTCTCTGGAAGAACCACTCCTTTGACTACTTTTATAATGGAGATTGTTCAAGCAGTTAGAAATGACGTTCCTGCAAGTGAAGAAAGAGAAGGTACTACATCAACTCAAGGTACTGCTTCTCAACATACTGCTTCTTCACAAGGTACTTCTACACAAGCAGGTACTGCAGCTTCACCTACACCATCTTAACAAGATATTGCACATGCTGAGTCAGAACCCGAAATCAACCCACCATCATCTGGACGAGATGTGGGCGATATACCTCCTGAGGGATTGGTTCTGGATAATTATGTTTCGACAAGGGAATTGGTCAGATTGAAGAAAGCTGTTGAAGCTCAGGCTGCACAACGAGTGAAGTTGAAGACCAAGTTTAGAAGATTAAAGACTTTTATATGGCCTTTGGTTCAACATCACAGGTTATGGGTCAAGTCACATAAGAGGCAAGGGAAGAAGTTTAAAAAGACTTCCAAAGGAAAAAAGGTTCAACAGCAGTCTTCATCCAAATTGGGGAGGAATCTAGAGCAAGATAATTTGAAAGAAGATGCTGAGTTTCATGCAGATAAAGAAGATAAACCTCAAAGTACTGAAGTACAAGTAAATACTGAAAGTACTGAGCCTGAAGGAACTGTAGTTCAAAGTACTGGTGTAGAAAGTACTAGTAATCAAGGTACTGCTCTTCAAGGAACACATAGACAAGAGCTGATTACACCAAGGATTCTTAATTTTGAAGAAGAAGCTGGTCCTTCAACAGTCCTACAAGAAGAGGAAGCTGATACACCCAAAGTGATGATGAGACTATTGCTGAAATATTGCAAAACTTATCAAGACCAAGGGGTGTTAGTATTCCAGGAGTTGCTGAAGAACAACCTTAAGCTTCTCAACCAGTTTTAGATCCAAAGGACAAAGGCAAAGGCAAACTAGTAGAAACAAAGAAGAAAAAGAAGCTGACTTTGGTAGAGCTAAGAGCTATTGAAGTGGCTAAGAATGAAGAAGTTGCTAAGAAGTTTCAAGCTGAATATGATGCTGAGATTACTATACCAGTGAAAGAACCTGAACCTATTATACCAGAAAATCAACATGTTCCTATTTTACCAAGAAGACCAAGTATTGCTAAGGAAAGAAATGCCATGATGGTTTATCTGAAGGGTCAAGGATATACTGGATTACAGAAGCTGAAGTATTTAGAGATGAAATAGTTGTATGAATTGGTTAGAGAAGCTTATCAAAAGCAAGTTGATAGTATTATTTCTTTTAAAGATGATGATAAGCTGAAGGAGGATGCTAGAAAAAGAAGCTTAAAAAGAAAAAGAACAACTGAAGATAAACAACCATCAGAGAAGGTAGAATTGAGATCAGATACAGGTGATGAGCTGAGAAATTACTTAAGAGTTGTAGATTTTGAGCATCCTAAATCTAAAGATGTTGCAGAAAAGAAAAAGTCAAAGATATCTACATTTGAAGTCGTAGAATCAAAGGATGGAGATTATTTGATGTTCCATAGAGAAGATGAGAGTTTCAGAGTGTTTAATTTGCTATGGGGACATATTGCACATCATCAACATAGAGGATTTGTGGCATTTATACCAACTGGTGCAAGAATATTTTGAACACATTCCATCAGAAGGAGTTGGTTTAGTTTTGCTTGGAGACCTCACAACTATCTGGGAAACAAGAAACAAGCATCTGATGAAATTTGGCAAAACCAAGAAGTTTGGGAGATTACCACCGGAGATTCTTTGAAGAATCTGGAGTGCATGTTATGGAGCTAGAAGATGGAACCATGATTCATATGTTAGCAGAAAGAAGATATCCGCTTACATCAGATCTTATGAGAAGAATGCTAGATCATGGTATGGAGGTTGAAGAGGATAATGAAACTGCTCTCATTGTCATCGAATTGTTTATCATATGGACAACTATGGCTGATGATGATGCATAAATACTGGTATGATTTATAATTGTATAAATGTTTTGAAAAATCAGTACTTTATTCAAAGTACTACTGATCAAACAGTATTTTAACCAAAGTACTGCTTGTAGCATAAAACCAGTAAATTATTTTTAATAGAAAATAAGCAAAACTTTTGTTAAGTGCAAAATATTTTGAAACAAAAGTTAACAGCAATCAACGGTTTTTGAGATGGTTATAACAAAAGGTTATCAATCCACCATGTTTAACAAAAGGATTGGCTAATCCATGAGCAAACGGCTCTGGTAAAGATATCTCAAATCCGTTAATAGTTGACAACTTGCTAATAAGTTGTATGGTAATAAACTCACCATATATTATATTGTGAAGAGTTGGCTAGCCCACAAGAAAAATGGCTTGTGGTAAAGGCTGTGGAAAAACCATTTATATGGTAATTAGTTCACCATGGTTGCAAGAACTAACTAGTCCAAAAGGGTACGGCTTTTGGTAAAGACAAAACAAATCCGTTGATAGCTGATGATTTGCTGAAAATCATATGGTTATCAATGTACCATGGTTTTACACGCCTAAACATTGGCTACTCCATAGTTAATGGCTTTGGTAAAGTGACATCAAAATCCATTAAAATTTCAATGATTCACCTCTCACAGGAATTTACACACTTGGAAGTGATGAGAATAGACTGAAACTTAATGAACTGATGTACAAATTGTCATATGTTGCTGAGTAGCTGAAAAGATGGAGATTACTGATTGTTGCTGTAAAGAAATATTTCTAAAGACTACTTTGATGATGATAATACAAGCACAGTGAGTACAAAGACAAAATTTGAAGATAAAGACACAATCTTTCCTTGAAGACAAAGATGTTAAAGATACAGATACAAAGGAACTTCAAATCAAGCAAGTAGAATTCAAGTTAGGGGAGGATTGTTGGGATATAAAGTACTGGGGAAATACAAAGTACTAAAGAAGTCAAAGTGCTGAAGAGTCAAAGTATTGCTAAAGAATAAAGTCAAAGTACTGCTCAATATCAAAGTACTGCAAAGCTAAAAGAGCTGTTACATCGTTTATGGAAAGCTTTGTTATTCTAGAATATTCTTAGTTTTAGATTACTTGTCGTACAAGAATTAGAGTTGTAAACCGACTAGGGTTATCCTTATGCCTAAAAAAGGACCCCTAGATTGGCATTAGAGATATATGTTTTAGAGTTTAAGAATACGAATTCATACGCAGTATTAGAGTTGTTAGGGTTGTTAGAGAATTTGTATAACAAGCAGGTTCTAAGTATTAATAAAATCGTTAAAGTTAAAGTTAATTCTTCTTAGCTTTATTAAAGTAAATTCCGCATACTTAATAGAGTTAATTCAGTGTTTCATTGTTAGTGACTTAGTATTTATCCGAAGTTTCTAAGCCCTTACAAGCTACATAAGTTAGTTTGGTTAGAGTATATCGATCCAACAGTTATCATTTAGTTATTCCTAACTACACAAGTGTAGTCTCACTAGCGATCTCGGGATGCATCACAAAACAAGTTCTAGAATCTATTATACTACCGGTACACTCTCGAAGCATTAAAGTTGAATGCTTTAATTCTTATAGATCTAGGGCGAACCTCACATTTTTTGGGGTGGAATTTGAGTGGTAAAGGGTTTTTGTGCTACCCATATAACTTCCTATCCATGAGACGCTTTATTAAGACTAAAGGCCCACTCGTACAAGTCATGAAAAATTTTAAATTTGGTGCTAAAATTACCCTAACCGATATTTCTCATAGCTTATTACACAAATGAAATAGGACAAGACAAATAATCAAGGATAAGCATAGTTTCAAAGTTCCCGTTTTATTCTCCCTCCCTACACTTAAACTATTACTCCCCTGATTAGCTCGGTAGGATTCGTGTGTGAAGTAGTGGTTAAATTCGTTCCTAAAAGAATGTATGCGTGAAAAGCTCCATCCAATCTTATGTTTCTTTTTCTTGATAAATAAAACTTGCACACTTAAAGAAAATAGACGAAACCTTCGCGTAAAATCGGCGGTAAAATTATATATGACTCTACTAAACTAGGATATAATGCTTGTGGAATGGATGTTTATAGATTTTATGGAAAATTAAGACTTGACAATTTCCAAAAAATTTTAAGTAGCACAGAAAATGAGAGAAAGTTAGATAAGTTTTTTCTGCTCCTCCTGACGCCGTAAGGTTGCAATCCTGATGTCGTCAGGTTATCCTGACATAAACTGGTCTACTGCGTTTTTTTTGAAAAATGCTGGAAAAATTACATCTTAAAAATCTGGAAAAAGTTCCTGCCAAGCATTTCACTCTAACAAACACACATATTTATCATTTTCAATAATCGTAATTCTCATGTTCACGTTCTTTTAAAAACGTGTGTAATCTTTCCTACACTTATCCTTTTTGTAAAATACCTTTATATGTAATTAAGACGAGGTTAAAGACAAAATAAAGCATTTTCACAAATTCAAACATGAGAATAAACAATCAATGAAAAGATATATGACACACAAACAAGAAAACAATTAAGCATGGGTTGCCTCCCACAAAGCACTTTTCTTTATTTATGAGTCTTGTAGCTAGACTCTAAGTCGTGCCCCTACGTTGTCTTGTGCACGCTCACGTGCCCATATCTAAGCCATTCCAATGTTCTCTCACTTTTCTTGTACTCATCTCCTAACTCTAGGCACGTTTTACAGTACCGCTCATTTTTTTTCATAAGTATGCCTAAGTCCCCGTTGTTTATCTCTTTCACTAAGTATCGGAATGGGAGCCATTTGATTGCATGCCTCTATATCTTTGTGCTTAAACCTAGGGTGCGTACGGGGCATTTGATAGACAAAATCTTCAACTCAGTTAGGATTTAGTAAATCCAGTCATTAAAGAGTCGGTCACCTCAAGTCTCATAGTCGTAGATTATTTAATGTTAAGTAGCATTTAGTTAAGTAACACCGTGGAGGACGGACGGGTCTTTGCCCACTGTATGCCTGATCCACACCCCGTAGGTGGCGATTTATGTAAGACTATAAATACTCTCTACCTCCCAAGGTAGAGAGTTGGAGCTCATAATAATACTTTTACTTTCTCTCACTAAGTTCCCAAATCTCTAACTCTTTCTCTCTCTAAAAACTCCATCTTATACGCCTCTTTGATCTTTGGTTTAGTGTGTTTATGAAATCCAATATGTAACAATTGGTATCAAGAGCCAAGGTTTGATCATCTCTCTTACATATCCTTGGATTTCTAGTGGTTTTAGGTGGTTTTTGAGTTTAAAAAAGTTTAGTGTTTTTTGCATCATTTGGATCATTTCTAGTGTTAAAGTTTGAATTTTGGGTGTACTTTTGTGTTTAGAATCATTGTAAGTGTTTGGGTTTTGATTTGGAAAGCTTGAATCACTGTGGTTGAGCTTGTTTTGGATTAAAAAGTGTGTTTTTGAAGTTTTTCTTGCTAGCGACTTGGTTCTCGTTGTTTTTTTCATCGTAGCGACTTGCTTCAGTAAAGGTTAGCGAGTTACAGTGTTAGTTGTTAGCGACTTGAGCCTAGCGACTTGTCTATTGAGACAAGCCGACAATTAGTACAAGTTAGTGGATTCTCCACTACGGCTAGCGACTTGGTGAGGTTAGCGACTTGCTTCAGAAATTGTTAGCGAGTTGTAGTGTAAACTGTTAGCGACTTGATACTAGCGACTTGGATCTTAGTAAGTTGTTCTTTAGCAACTTAACTGTGTCTAGCGACTTGGTGCTTAGCGATTTGTTGTCATAATTCTTAGCGACTTGGTGTTAGCGACTTGGACCTTAGCGAGTTGCTTTTTAGCGACTTGACTGTGTAGCGACTTGGTGCTTTAGCGACTTATGTCCAGCGACTTGGGTCTTAGCGACTTGGGCTTAGCGAATTGGTTCAATAACTCTTAGTGACTTGGTAGATTTCTATTTGTAATACGGTTTTCTCTTGATTTAGTAAAATCCCGTGAAAGAATCTATTTCCCAGTTTAATCATAGAGTTATAAAATCCCGTATAATCTGTTAACATGTTTACCAACGTACCTACAATCATCTCCACTGTTGCTGAGGATGTTCAAGCAAATGTTTGATACTCGTCCACCCATGCTTGACAGAACTGACTACGACTCTTGTGCTCAACGAATCAGATTGTATTGTCTTGGAAAGGAAAATGGGGTCAACATTCTCAAATCTATTGATGAAGGACCATATCAGATTGAGACTATAAGAGACATAATTGACATGCAGAGATGGAACAAAGATCTTTGGAACGGACGGACCAAAGATGTATGTTGAGCTTGATGATAAGGAGAAAAAGAGATTCGATGTTGATATCAGGGCTTCAAACATCATACTTCAGGGTCTTCCAAAAGACATCTACAAGCTGATGAATCACAATACTGAAGCCAAGGCAGTTTGGTATAATGTCAAAATGCTTCTCTCAGGTTCTAAATTCACTAAGGAAGACAGAGAATCACAGCTGTACGATGAATTTGAACACTTCAAGATGAAACCAGAAGAGAGCATCTATGAATACTACGTAAGATTCCACAAGCTTGTAAATGGTATGAGGAATATCAGAATGACTATGCCAAACATTCAGTTGAACTCAAAGTTTGTGAACAACATGAATCCCGAATGGCACAAGTTTGTCACCTCTGTGAAGCTAACTAAAGGATTGAAGGACACAAACTATGAGCAACTATATGCCTTTCTTCTTCAGAATGAGAGACATGCTATGTTCAAATCTAAGCAGGGAGAAACCAGTTCGTCAAATGACTCAAATTCCTTCTACACCAATGTTGGTATTACTACCAAAGCCTCTCAAGTCATTCCCACGGGTAATGGTAATCACAAACTCATTCCTGATCCGAAGTTCAAGCAAGCTGATGCTGATGCTATTATGGGACACTTCATTAATCAACTGGCTCTTATGGTTAAACAAAACTTGACCCTTAGCCCACATACCAACAGTGTTCACACTAACAATGAGATCAGAACTGCATCAAATCTACACAATCATGTTGTTGTCAGAAATGGAAAGGTTATGAGGCAACCACTTCAAGGAAGGTGATACAAACAAGGGATGGTTGGAGCAGGTTATGGGAATGCTAGAGTTGATAGAGGATATGTGGCAAATCAGAAATAAGGAAGGAATGAGAATCAAGGACAAGCAAAGCCGATCAAATGCTACAACTATGATGGTGAGGGACATATTGCTAGGAACTGAAAATCTCCAAAACGTCTACAGAATGCAGAATACTTCAGAGATAAGATGTGGCTTGTGCAAGCTCAGGATAATGGAGCAGCTTTGGATGAAGAGGAGTTGTTGTTTCTTGCTGAGGGAAATGCCAAGACATATGATGTAGATGTGGATGAGCAGCCAATTCAGGAGATACGTCATAATTCTCAGAATGCCTTTCAAGTCGCCGACTGTGATGCATACGACTCTGACATTGATGATGAACCTACTGCACAGACAATCTTCATGGCTAGCATTTCTCCAATGGTCTCTCCAAAGGTCTCTTCACCACAACAAGCTGGTCCATCCAAAGACATAATCATTTTAGAGGTATTAAAACTATATGATGATGTTGATGGGCAAAAAATGGATAATAAAGTACAAAATCTTGAAACTTATGAATCAGATATTGATGATGAGGGTAATAGCAATATTGTCCCATATGATCAATATGTGAATCAAAGTGAAAGTGAGGTTGTACCAAGTAATGCATCTTCCGCAATCAATGATGACTATATTTTTTATGAATACACTGCATGTGCCCTTGATGATTCTGTTACCTCTGAACTAAATGCCTATAAAGAACAAGTTGCTATTTATGAACAACGTGCTAAGTTTGAGTTAACCACCCGTGAGCAGGAAATGGATGACCAAATGCGTAAAATTATTAGAAAAAGTAATTTTAGAGAAGAAGTATTAAAACAAGAGTTAAACTCCTTACATGAAAAGCTTTCTAAAACTGCTAAGCAAAAACAAGAACTTCAAGAAAATGTTAAAATGCTTAAGCAAGAATTCAATGCTAAGGAATCAAAACTTTTGAATGATTTTTCCAATCTAAAAACTTTAAAAAACAAGCTTGAAAATAAGTTGTACGTACAAGGGAATACCATTCAGACTGCTCACTTGATCACTAGGCATAGAGTCTTAAGAGATAAGCATAGCATTCCCCTTGTAGAGGAACCAAATCCAGAGGTCATTAAAAAGGCTAGAGCTGCTAATAAGGTGCTTTATGATGGTAATGAAATCCTTAAGCCTAGGCAGAAACCTAGTTGCGCTGAGTGCACTGAGGAAGATAAGAAATCAGATGAAGTCACTAGGGAGAAAATGAATAAGAAGCTAGAAGATCCTGAGTGTAAAATGAATAAGATAACGATAAAACCCCATGATTACACTAAGGAAAATTGGATATCCTTAAACAAGTTTAAGCCTCGACTCTATTAACCCCCAACAAGTGTTCGGAAAAAGGATATGGATATGCAAATAGTTGAAAACCTTGTTGAAAAGAATCCCCCTTGTAGGAAATTGCCTCAAGCAACTGTGTATCCTCCTAACACACCAATGCACTTAGCTCCTAGATCTATTGCCACTAATAGCAAGACCTTAATCAGCCTGTATGTTGTTTATCAGCTGTTAGTTGATTTCGAGAAAACGTGTAAGAAGAGAATCACACCTACAGGGATAACTGAGGGGGAAAGGTGTTTTGAGCAAACTAAAGAATGTTATTTAACTGAGGTCATGCCTTTCTTTAAACAATTAAAAGGTCAATTTAAGAGTCTTCAAAAGGGGATAAATTCCGATATTAAAGAAATGGAAAAGGAATTTGATGCAATGATAGTTGAGGTCAATGATTATGAACAGGAACTCAAATATAATGAAGTTGAAAGGAAGAACTTGCACATCTTAAATAAGAATTTGATTTCAAGTGTGTTGCTCAAGATGTGTTTTATACTGTTACTAAGCACCCTATTACTGCTTCTCGATTTCATGAATTATCTATTGCATTGAAAGTTTCCCATGATCGTGTCATTGAGCTTGAAAACAAAAACTCATAACTAAATGAGAAAATTGATCAGGATGATCACGATAATTTGGTAAAACATCTTTCTAAACTAGAAGTTGAACTTTTTAATTTACAACTAAAATATCAACATCTTAAAGAAAATGTAAAAACTCAAATATTAAGACATCCTCAGATGTTCCAGAGTTTGATGCAGTTTTTTAGATAAACAAACGTGACGAACAGATTCAAGCTCATTGTAACACGATCAGAAAGTTGAAAGACCAAATCTCTCAATTAAAGGGTCAAAAGAACAATGTGACTGGCTCCCAAATGCCTCCTCCTTTACATTCTCAGTATTCTCAAACTTTTCATCTTCAAAACTTAGTTAATACTTTACAAAAACGAGAGTTTTCTTGAAGAAAATGAAAAAGTTAAACGACACTTTAAAGAGTTATATGATTCAATGAAAGTCACTCGTGACAAAAACAACGAAAAAATAACGTCTTTACAAAAAGAAATTGGGAATCTGAGGAGTCAGGAAAAAGGGAATCTGCCACTTGTTTTTAATGAGAATGTTGCATCAAAGTCATCCTCAGACTGCAAATATACCGTGATTGCTAAATACATTCCTCCTCATCTTAGGAATAATGAACCTGTGTTTCATAACTATTGTGCTCACCTTAAGGATAGTCTAGAATGTCTCTTTGAGATTGTGGAAGAGGATTTCATTAATAAACTTCTTGATAGAGAAATTAGGTTTGCTTGCATTCAGGACAAACGATCTCAAGATCTGCTAGAATGTTTAATTGCAACATGTCCTAAATCCTTAGGTGCGAAAGGTAAAGCTGTGATGCCTTGTTCTATGCCTAGTGCCAAGCATACAAACCATTCTATGCCCAGTTTTAAGAAAGTGAACACTAATGTGCCTTCAAGTAGTTCAGATCCCTGCACGTCTAGTTCAGGAATGCAAAAGTAGATCAACCAACTAATGTTCCCATAATTCCCTCTACAGGAGTAATCAGTGACATTAAAGCAAGCGGGTCAAAGCCTCTAGGAAATACCAAGCAAGATAGGACCTCGCAAGCTAAGAATGTGCATTGGAAGAGAGTAGAAGATTGATGAGTGTCTAAATACTCATCATTTTTGTACCATTTAAACTGCAAAAACATCTAAAAACACTCAGAAATGCATCAGAATGATAAAAATATCACAAATAAGTGTTTTATGTGTTTTAAATGCAAAAATATCAAAATCTGGTGAAAAACGTATCAAATTTGCATAATTGGCAGTTTTAGTCCCCCAAGTTTCAAAAGTTGTCAAAAACAGTCCCTGGTAAATCTAAATAAAGAAAAATGTTATTCAAGGTCCTTGAAATATTCTAATTTGTCAAAAATGGTCCTTGAATAAATCTTTTGTAAAATGGCAGAAAAGGTCCCTGAACTTTCAAAATTGTCAAGTTTGGTCCCTGGAAAAATTGAAAATGTCAAGTTTAGTCCTTGAATTATTGATACTTGTCACTTTTAGCCCCTGGAACAACTTTGCAAATTTGGCAGGAATGGTCCCTTGAATTTCAGAATTTACAACTTAAGTCCTTATGATATTAAACCTTTTAAAACCTTTTGGACTTGTCAATACCCAAAATAGACCCTTGCCATAACCAAAATAGACCCTTGCCATAACCAAATTAGACCCTTGTCATAACCCCAATTGACCTCCCTGTCTTTTCTGTTTTTGAACCCTGGTCAAACTAAGTCAAATCCTCTGCTTTACCCGCCACCTCATGCTTGTCTTCCCCATATCTTGCCTGCAACACCTCTGCTTCTCCCAATACCCTCTCCCATCACCCTATCTCTTCCACACTCAACCCAACTCATCATTACACCTTTCACC
The DNA here is from genome assembly GCA_910596185.1 of Chrysanthemum makinoi. Lineage (NCBI taxonomy): Eukaryota > Viridiplantae > Streptophyta > Magnoliopsida > Asterales > Asteraceae > Chrysanthemum > Chrysanthemum makinoi. The sequence goes on from OU343216.1 coordinate 184,539,726, forward strand.
CCCCCTAGTTGCAGTCAGAAGCCCCAGAAGTCAAATACCAGGCTTTCCCGCCAAAACCATAAAATGGCTAGAATACTCAAAACTCTACCATTGGCTACAAAAAGAGGTGGGATTTGATCTAATGGACACGTGGAAGCTGCTTGAACTATAAAAAGGAAGAATGAAGCAATGGAAGGCAGTAGTTAGTTTTTAAGTTTTTTTTCTTTATGTCGTTTTTAAATAAAATATTGTAGTTTAGATTAAAAGATGTAATTTCAGGCTCATATGTATTAAACTCAGTTGTTTAACAAGTGCAATCCAGTTTTAAGGTTTAATTCAAAATCTCATTTATATTTCACATATTGGTGTTCACTGTTGGAAATTGCAAATTCATGCTCCTATGTTAAAGCTTCCATTAGCTTCTTTTCTCATTCAAACTAGTGAATTTACTCTTATTATGGCTTTTGAGTAGCCTGGGAAACAGTTTTAAGCAATTTTCCATTTTAGTCAACAAAAGACAACAGGAGCTCAAATTGAATCGTCTGCGATTTTGGATCCGAATGGGATGATGTTAATGTTGTTATTGGGTGGATATCTGAGCTGGAATTGGTTTAGGTTAGAGGTATAAGTAGGTTAGAGGTACTGTTCTATTGGTGCAAGCCATAGTGGCTAGGCTATCATTGTAAGTGCTTATATCTGTATTGCTTTTGGTTTATTGAATCTGTGTTTTGCTTTTGAATTTAGTGATTAGTTGTAGTGATTGATCTGAGATTCACATCAGTTTAGTATAATATAGTGGTATTTTGATTTTAGTTCTCATATCAGTTTATAACTAGTGTTTGGAATAGCCTTCAAATCTGTGGTATAGACTAGTTATTCAGTTTTGAATGTTTGATACATGATTAGTTAGGTAATAGGGAGTCTTAACAGGCTTTTGTTACAGCAGTAACATTCATTAAGTCAAATTCACTAGTTAAGCTGTTGTTAATTTCATTACTGCTAAGTCAGAATTTGCTTATAGGCTTGAAATAAGTAGATATAGCTTTCCTTAATCATCTTTAATCTTTAAACATCAAAATCAGTTAATTACTTCGGATTAAAACCCAAAATAGTCAACTTTTCAGTTTTTCTTATAAAGTCAAAACATTGAAATCTCAGTTTTGAGCCATATGGGAGGAATTATCTTGAGCTCAGTTATAGACCAAATCATATGAAACTTGTTGTTTTTAAAATTCCTCCTGGTCTAGTTGCTTATCTCCATTTTTTTACATTTTTGTGAATTTTCTTTTAGCTTCATAAAAGCCTGTCTAAATCATGCCAAGTGCCCTGTAGGGCATAGCCTGCGTGATTGTGCAAACCTTGCAGAGCTAGCCCAGAGCTCATCTTAGCTCAACAAGGGCTGGTCTTTGGCCTATAGGTTCTTGCCCAGGTCTTCTTGAGGTTCCAACAGTTGGTTTTGATCCTCAGCTTATTGGGCAGCTTATTTGTAAGCTACAAAGAAGCCCCCAAAAACTGATTTAGCACATATGCTCAAAACATCAAATCTGTGTAATCAGTTATCCAGAGGTTAAGAGCAGTTGAGAGGTGTTGCATTTTAGTACTTGTAGCAATTTATATCTTCTGTAAACAGTTTGTAGCTTGTTTGTAGCTTTTGGCTTATCCAAGTACTTATTTATAAGCAGTTTCCACTGCAGCTTCTATTTCCTTCACACAAGCACTTGTTTTTCCATTTTTCCTAGATTTATTATATTATTTTAAGCTTATCTTGAATTTTTCATATTTTTCCTGTCTTGTTTGCTATTTTTCTTAATTTAAATTAGTTTTTAAGCATTTTTAATTAGCTTTTAATACAAAAAATTAAGAAAAGGTTCAAAAAAATAATTTTTCATTTTTCTTATGTTAAGATAAATATAAAAAGACAAAAAAATAATTTTCCATATTTTTCTTAGTTAAATTTGCATTTTTAAATAATTTAAGTAGTTTTTAATAGTTTAAAATTCATAAAAAATAGAAAAATAATCATAAAAATATAAAAATAGTTTTGAAAATTCTATTTTGATATTTTAGATTTTTCTAAGTCATAATTTTATTTTTCTAGCTTTATTTCCTAATTTCTTGTATTTTAGGTAATTATTAAATAGTTAAAATAGTTTTTAATTAATAATAATTAATTAATTAGTTATAAAAATAATTTTCTTTCTCTATAAATTTTCTTTTATCATTAGGTTTATAAAAATGTATTTTTCATATTTCTAGGATTTATATTTTATAAGTTTCACGTTTTTGTTTGTACGTCGCGTAGTTTTTAATTTCAGTTTTATAAAAACATAAAAACAAAAACATCATTTTGCAAATAGTGATAGCGTTTATTTAATAGATTTTATCTTTTTAAACTTTCTTTAATTTGCATTTAAGCCCCTGTAGTTTATGGGCTTTTCCTTAGTTATAATCATTTTCAAATCTCCTTTCCCGTTCAAATTTCTCGATCACTATACGTTTGACTATTCTCGCATTTCGTTGGGACTTAACGACACTGGGAAACACTATACTCTCCTGATCTTCATTTCATTCGTGCTTAAGCTGTTTTAAGTTTGTTACGGTTGGCCATTCACAAGTGGCGGATTTGCGTGATAAAACTTGACGGTTCTGCGCGGATCAAATTTTGGCGCCGCTGCCGGGGAGCAGTGCTAATAGTCTTACGTTTAGCAGATTAGTGATTTGACATCACTCCTTGTTTATACCATCTATAAAATCAAAAACCCAAAAAGATTTTCATTCTTAGTTTTTACATCATGTTTTTCAAAAATACCAAAAATATTCCTCTTTACCCTCCTACCCTTTTTGATTCTTTATCCCTTTACCCTCTATCCATTTGATTCTAAACTTCTTTTCTCATGGAATCTCTCGAGAACGAATTCTGGGACGAAGCTGAAAAGCTTCAGACTTTATCACAAATGTCTAGAATTCGTGTTGTTCGTGAAGATCCATTAATTCTGCTCAGGGAAATGGAAAGAAAAACCGGGGTGACAAAGGACCAGGTACTTCCCTCTGATAATGGAAGTGCTAAATACGTACAACCCACGGTTATCCAAAGATCTAATCCCTCAATTGCTCCTAAGCCGTCTAGAATTGATTCTAAACTTTCACGGTTTACGGTTAAAAGCAAACATGCAGAATTCAGACCGGTGACTCGCAAGAATGACTTGCCTAATCTTCACGTTTCTCAAGAACCAGAACCGGAGACCATAACGGAAGTGGTGGAAATTTCTAGCTCTCAGAGCACACCACTTGTCCCACCTCCGGATTTTTCAAAATGTTCTTCGAGACTTGATAGTCATTCAGATCACCATGTTGGTTTTGTTGATTCTTTGAATAATCAGATTCCTTCTCAAAATTCTCAAATAGAATCGTTTATTCCTTGTGTCGGTTGTGGTGAGCCTCTTTCTGGTTCACCCTGTCGTTGGTATACGTGTGTACAATGTGGTAATGATATCAGTAACGGAGTTGTTTGTTTTGTGGTTCGAGGAATTCATTTGATTATGATCCGAACTCATTTAACGATCCCTCAAACTTTTCCAATTACCCACCACAGCTCATCTTCATATAACCAACATTACTGCTGTGAGTATTGTGGAGGTCCTCACCAAGGATTTGAGTGTCAATCCGGAAACACGTTTGTCTACGAGCAGGTTTTCGGTAACACTCGGACTTTGGAAATGACCAAAATCCCATATTATTCACATGACCACCCACAACAATCATTTTGTTGTGAGAACTGTGGAGGTCCCCATTTCAGCTCGGATTGTCAAACAGGGAATCCATTTCCTTGTAACAATTACGACTATCTATATCACGACCAACCTCCACAGTGCCAAATAACTCAAACTCCTCAACAAACCCAACAAGACTCTTATCTAGAGCTTCGGAGTTACGAAAAGAGGTGAGGAGTTCAATAAAACTATACTTCATAATATTCCCAGTTTTTCTTGTGTATATTGTGGGGGTCCTCATGATGATTATCAATGTCAACCTTCCGGTTTTGACAAATCTCCACCCCCACAATGTCCTGTCATTCAAAATTCACATGAGAAATCCATGGAAGAATTGCTAGTGAAGAGCAGTTGCTAAAATAAAATCCCAAATTGCCTTTGAGAAATCGTTAAGGAATCAATTGCAAAAGAAAAGCACCAGATCTAGCTCTCAATTTCGTTTATTCCCGATGACAGTTGATGATGATGATACACTTGATTCATCAAGTTCATCGATGATATCCCAGCTTGAGATTCCATCTCAAACAACTGCTATCACACGAAGCTCCCACTCACTCTGAACATGGGGACGAGCATCTTGACACTGTTCCCGAAAAGGAATCGGACGAATTCATAAAGTCTAGTGTTGAGAACCTTGTCCCAATCCCGAGAGAGTCACAGGGAACTTCTGATCATGTGTGTGATTCTATTTCCCCTCTTGAGTGTTCAAAAGATCATTTTGAAACTTTCTCCGATGTTAGCGACGATTGTACTTCTTATGGAAACATCGAGTATGTTGAGACATCACTCCCACAGTCTGATGCTGATCATCATCTTGAGGAGTTCACCGATGAGCTCACTCACACCAATCCACTTTCATCAGAAAGTAGTGATAATCTTTCTGATTTCAAAGTTGATCTGGGAGAGACTGAAAGTCTCCTTGATAATGATCGTTCACTCACTTCTTATCCCAACAGTCCAATTGAGAATGTTAATCACTTTGTTCCTGAAACATTCAAAACTACTTTCACTAATCCTCTATTTGAATTGACTCGAATTCACTTTAATTTCTGAGAATCCAATCTTTGATACTCAGATTGAGGATAGTGATGAGTCTACAGTGGAACAAGAATCCACAACTAATCCTCTATTTGAATTCGACTCTGAATTCACTTTAATTTCTGAGAATCCACTCTTTGATACTCAGATTGAGGATAGTGATGAATCTACAATGGAACAAGAATCCACAGATTTACATCTTGTGATTGATTCTCTTCACGAGGAGTTCGCCGGTGAACTCACTCATATCATATCTCCACCGGAGTATGATAACTCCCAATTTGATCATGACACACCCGAGATTTGTCTTGATCACATAAGCTTAAATGATGAGATTCATAATCCTGAAATTATGGATCCTCCTATGGATGAAGATGATGAGTTAGTCATGATATTTATCATGATTTTCTTTCTCTTCTTCACCTATCCTGTGGCTTCTCCTGTTCTTCACTCCTTCGGAAATGAAGACATTATCTTTGACCCAGGCATTTCCATGTACCATTTGTCAGCCGGGTCTGTCTGTATCTCATCGGTGTGGAACTTTCACGTGCTTCAAATGTTTGTCCAAACATCTTGAATGAAAGTCCGATGGAGATTGTTTCTTCCACTTGCTTCCCCATGAACCAATTAATTCGGGGTCGAGTCAAGCTAGCGACTCGGTAATCAAAAACAGTAGTTTAACATGGGTTTTCACCCGTGTGTACCACCCTAGTGTGGGGGAGATGCCCACATGTTGTATATAGATCTTAAAAATGAATGAAAATTGTAAATATTTAAAAAGAGAATAATTGTTGTGTTTCCACACTTAGCTAGTAATGTTATCTTTTTACGTTCTAAGTTTCGGCATAACAGGCGGTACTTTGAATATTGAGGACAATATTCATTTCTAAGTGTGGGGGGAAATTCTGGCGAATTTTGATCATAAATGTACCCTTTTAGTCCCTTTTCCCCAAAATGGCCAAATTTTAAATTTAGTGGAAGTACTATGTACTAAACACAACAAATGGTAATCAGTCCACCATGTCTAACCCACATAAGGATTGGCTAATCCAGAGCAAACGGCTCTTGGTAAAGATATCTCAAATACGTTTATGGCTTGCAATTTGCCCAAAATTGTATGGTGTTCAACTCACCATATCCTTAAAAGTGAAGAGTTGGCTAGCCCGCAAGGTTATGGCTTGTGGTAAAGGCAGTGGAAAAACCATAATTGGTAATCACCTCACCAAAGATAATATTGATAATTTATCTAAGAGTTGGCTAGTCCAGAAGGGTACGGCTTCGGGTAAAGACAAATCAAATCCGTTGAAAGCTGGTGGTTTGCTCAAAATCACATGGTTATCAGTGTACCATGGTTCTTACTTGAACTGAAACATTTGGCTACTCCAGAAGTAATGGCTTTTGGTAAAGAGATAAAATCCATTAATTTTTCTTAAAACATTGCTAGGGACTAGCAATATCTTAGTGTGGGGGATTGATGAGTGTCTAAATACTCATCATTTTTGTACCATTTAAACTGCAAAAACATCTAAAAACACTCAGAAATGCATCAGAATGATAAAAATATCACAAATAAGTGTTTTATGTGTTTTAAATGCAAAAATATCAAAATCTGGTGAAAAACGTATCAAATTTGCATAATTGGCAGTTTTAGTCCCCCAAGTTTCAAAAGTTGTCAAAAACAGTCCCTGGTAAATCTAAATAAAGAAAAATGTTATTCAAGGTCCTTGAAATATTCTAATTTGTCAAAAATGGTCCTTGAATAAATCTTTTGTAAAATGGCAGAAAAGGTCCCTGAACTTTCAAAATTGTCAAGTTTGGTCCCTGGAAAAATTGAAAATGTCAAGTTTAGTCCTTGAATTATTGATACTTGTCACTTTTAGCCCCTGGAACAACTTTGCAAATTTGGCAGGAATGGTCCCTTGAATTTCAGAATTTACAACTTAAGTCCTTATGATATTAAACCTTTTAAAACCTTTTGGACTTGTCAATACCCAAAATAGACCCTTGCCATAACCAAAATAGACCCTTGCCATAACCAAATTAGACCCTTGTCATAACCCCAATTGACCTCCCTGTCTTTTCTGTTTTTGAACCCTGGTCAAACTAAGTCAAATCCTCAGCTTTACCCGCCACCTCATGCTTGTCTTCCCCATATCTTGCCTGCAACACCTCTGCTTCTCCCAATACCCTCTCCCATCACCCTATCTCTTCCACACTCAACCCAACTCATCATTACACCTTTCACCCCCCCTAGTTGCAGTCAGAAGCCCCAGAAGTCAAATACCAGGCTTTCCCGCCAAAACCATAAAATGGCTAGAATACTCAAAACTCTACCATTGGCTACAAAAAGAGGTGGGATTTGATCTAATGGACACGTGGAAGCTGCTTGAACTATAAAAAGGAAGAATGAAGCAATGGAAGGCAGTAGTTAGTTTTTAAGTTTTTTTTTCTTTATGTCGTTTTTAAATAAAATGTTGTAGTTTAGATTAAAAGATGTAATTTCAGGCTCATATGTATTAAACTCAGTTGTTTAACAAGTGCAATCCAGTTTTAAGGTTTAATTCAAAATCTCATTTATATTTCACATATTGGTGTTCACTGTTGGAAATTGCAAATTCATGCTCCTATGTTAAAGCTTCCATTAGCTTCTTTTCTCATTCAAACTAGTGAATTTACTCTTATTATGGCTTTTGAGTAGCCTGGGAAACAGTTTTAAGCAATTTTCCATTTTAGTCAACAAAAGACAACAGGAGCTCAAATTGAATCTGGTCTGCTGATTTTGGATCTGGAATGGGATGATGTTAATGTTGTTATTGGTTGGATATCTGAGCTGGAATTGGTTTAGGTTAGAGGTATAAGTAGGTTAGAGGTACTGTTCTATTGGTGCAAGCCATAGTGGCTAGGCTATCATTGTAAGTGCTTATATCTGTATTGCTTTTGGTTTATTGAATCTGTGTTTTGCTTTTGAATTTAGTGATTAGTTGTAGTGATTGATCTGAGATTCACATCAGTTTAGTATAATATAGTGGTATTTTGATTTTAGTTCTCATATCAGTTTATAACTAGTGTTTGGAATAGCCTTCAAATCTGTGGTATAGACTAGTTATTCAGTTTTGAATGTTTGATACATGATTAGTTAGGTAATAGGGAGTCTTAACAGGCTTTTGTTACAGCAGTAACATTCATTAAGTCAAATTCACTAGTTAAGCTGTTGTTAATTTCATTACTGCTAAGTCAGAATTTGCTTATAGGCTTGAAATAAGTAGATATAGCTTTCCTTAATCATCTTTAATCTTTAAACATCAAAATCAGTTAATTACTTCGGATTAAAACCCAAAATAGTCAACTTTTCAGTTTTTCTTATAAAGTCAAAACATTGAAATCTCAGTTTTGAGCCATATGGGAGGAATTATCTTGAGCTCAGTTATAGACCAAATCATATGAAACTTGTTGTTTTTAAAATTCCTCCTGGTCTAGTTGCTTATCTCCATTTTTTTACATTTTTGTGAATTTTCTTTTAGCTTCATAAAAGCCTGTCTAAATCATGCCAAGTGCCCTGTGCAGGGCACTTAGCCTGCACAGTGATTGTGCAAACCTTGCAGAGCTAGCCCAGAGCTCATCTTAGCTCAACAAGGGCTGGTCTTTGGCCTATAGGTTCTTGCCCAGGTCTTCTTGAGGTTCCAACAGTTGGTTTTGATCCTCAGCTTATTGGGCAGCTTATTTGTAAGCTACAAAGAAGCCCCCAAAAACTGATTTAGCACATATGCTCAAAACATCAAATCTGTGTAATCAGTTATCCAGAGGTTAAGAGCAGTTGAGAGGTGTTGCATTTTAGTACTTGTAGCAATTTATATCTTCTGTAAACAGTTTGTAGCTTGTTTGTAGCTTTTGGCTTATCCAAGTACTTATTTATAAGCAGTTTCCACTGCAGCTTCTATTTCCTTCACACAAGCACTTGTTTTTCCATTTTTCCTAGATTTATTATATTATTTTAAGCTTATCTTGAATTTTTCATATTTTTCCTGTCTTGTTTGCTATTTTTCTTAATTTAAATTAGTTTTTAAGCATTTTTAATTAGCTTTTAATACAAAAAATTAAGAAAAGGTTCAAAAAAATAATTTTTCATTTTTCTTATGTTAAGATAAATATAAAAAGACAAAAAAATAATTTTCCATATTTTTCTTAGTTAAATTTGCATTTTTAAATAATTTAAGTAGTTTTTAATAGTTTAAAATTCATAAAAAATAGAAAAATAATCATAAAAATATAAAAATAGTTTTGAAAATTCTATTTTGATATTTTAGATTTTTCTAAGTCATAATTTTATTTTTCTAGCTTTATTTCCTAATTTCTTGTATTTTAGGTAATTATTAAATAGTTAAAAATAGTTTTTAATTAATAATAATTAATTAATTAGTTATAAAAATAATTTTCTTTCTCTATAAATTTTCTTTTATCATTAGGTTTATAAAAATGTATTTTTCATATTTCTAGGATTTATATTTTATAAGTTTTACGTTTTTGTTTGTACGTCGCGTAGTTTTTAATTTCAGTTTTATAAAAACATAAAAACAAAAACATCATTTTGCAAATAGTGATAGCGTTTATTTAATAGATTTTATCTTTTTAATTTCCTTTAATTTGCATTTAAGCCCCTGTAGTTTATGGGCTTTTCCTTAGTTATAATCATCTTCAAATCTCCTTTCCCGTTCAAATTTCTCGATCACTATCGTTTGACTATTCTCCATCGTTGGGACTTAACGACCTGGGGAATCCACTATACTCCTCTGATCTTCATTGCATTCGTGCTTGAACTGTTTTAAGTTTGTTACGGTCTGCCATTCACAAGTGGCGGACTTGCGTGATAAAACTTGACGGTTCTGCGCGGATCAAAGATCACCCTAGGAATATTAAGTTTGAGTTGAATAAAACGAATCGTGTTGATTCTAGTATTAGCTATAAGCGTATTGTAATTAATTCGAATTCTGCTACTATTCGCAAACCATGTAATGATGACTGCTTGATTTCTGTTACTAATCATGAATGGGGTGTGAATGTTTTATCTAATGCTGTCAAATGCCCTGTTAAAACTGTTAATGAAAATAATCAAGCTAAGAAGGCTAAAAGGAAAAGGCGAAAGAAATTTAGAAAACAGTGGAAACCCACAGGAAGGAAATTTAGTAATATAGGTTATCAATGGATACCTACTAGCCGTAAGATTAATGAGCTTTGCCCTAAAGTTGCTAAATCAATGCCCACTAGAAAATGGATGCCTACTGGTAGAACTATTCCCTTAATAAGCGAACATACTTTGAATAGGTCAAATACGGACACTAGCACTTCATCTATTTCTAATGAGTCCATTGTTTCTACCTCTGATGTGGGTGTTCCAATCACTTTACTAACCAAATGGAACCCATTCTTGCATGGGGATCCCAATTATCCATTTATCCATTCTTGTCTGTGTTCAACTGCAGATCGTTCAAATCGTTCTGTGGTACTGGACTCAGGCTGTTCCAAGCATATGACTGGAGACCGGTCGCGGCTCATGAACTTCGTGAGTAAATTCATCAGGACTGTTAGATTCGGGAACGATCATTTCGGTGCAATTATGGGTTATGGAGATTATGTTGTCGGTGATAGTGTTATCTCTAAGGTATATTACGTAGAAGGTCTTGGTCATAACTTATTCTCTGTCGGTCAATTCGTTGATTCTGATCTAGAAGTGGCCTTCAGAAAACATACTTGTTTCGTTAGAGAACTTGATGGTAAAGAACTTTTAAGAGGAACACGTGGTTCAAATCTATACACCATCTCTATCAAAGATATGAGGAAGTCTTCTCCAATTTGCTTGTTGTCAAAGGCTTCAAAAACAAAGTCATGGTTATGGCATCGTCGTCTCAATCACATGAACTTCGGCACCATCAATGATCTCTCCAGAAAGGACTTAGTTGTAGGTTTACCTAGACTAAAGTATGAAAAAGCAAGAAGTATGCCCACAAACCCAAACCTACAAACTCAGTTACAGAAGTTCTTCATACAATTCACATGGACTTATGTGGACCCATGAGAGTGCAGAATATCTTTGGGAAGAAATATGTGTTAGTTGTGGTTGATGATTACTGATTGGTGCAAAACCGTCAAGTTTTATCACTCAAGCCTGCCACTTATGAATGACCGACCGTAACAAACTTAAAACAGTTTAAGCACGAATGCAATGAAGATCAGGAGAGTATAGTGTTTCCCCAGGTCGTTAAGTCCCAACGAGCTGTGCGAGAATAGTCAAACGTAAAGTGATCGAGAGGATTTGAACGGGAAAGGATAGTGATTGATCTATACCTAAAAAGAAAGGCCATAAACTACAGGGGCTTAAATGCAAATTAAAGAAAGTTAAAAAGATAAAAAAAATATTAAATAAACGCTATCACTATTTGCAAAATGATGAACGTTTAAAACTTAAAACTTACGTTTAAATAAAACTTACGTAAACGTACAAAAATAAAAAGTGAGATCTAAGAAATAAAAGACCTAAAAATATGAAAATGACATTTTTACAAACCTAATGATAAAAGAAAATTTATAGAAAAAGAAAATTATTTTATAACTATTTAATTAATTATTATTAATTAAAAACTAATTTTAACTATTTAATAATAACCTAAAACACAAGAAAATATGAAATAAAGAGTGAAAAATAAAATTATGACTTAGAAAAGTCTAAAATAACAAAAGAGAATTTTCAAAACTATTTTTGTATTTTTCTGATTATTTTTCTATTTTTTATGAATTTTAAACTATTTAAAACTAATTAAATTACTTAAAAATACAATTTTAACTAAGAAAAATCTAGAAAAATATTTTTTTGTCTTTTTATATTTATCTAAACTTAAGAAAAATGAAAAATTATTTTTTTGAAACTTTTCTTAATTAATTAGATTAAAAGCTATTTAAAAAGTGCTAAAAATTGATTTTAATGCAGAAAAATAGCAAACAGGCTAGGAAAAATCTGAAAAATTCAAGATAACTCTAAAACAATATACTGAATCTAGGAAAAATAGAAAACATGGGCTTGTGTGAGATTATGAAACTGCAATACAAGTGCTTATGAAATAAGCACTTGAATAAGCCAAAGAGTACCAAAAGGGCACCAAACTGTTACACAAGCTCTAATAAGCTAAAAGAACTCAAAAGCAACAAGTTACAACAACCCTTAACTTCTTTTAAGCTGATTGAACAGATTTGATGTATTGAGCTAATGGGCTAAAAACAGATTATGGGGTTACTTTGTTGCTTAAAAATAAGCCATCCAATAAGCGAGAATGAAACCACCAATTGAAACTTAAAATAGACCTGGCTAAGAAACTTTAAACCAAAAACTAGACTTGGGTGAGCTAAGCTGAGCCCTTGACAAGCCTTGCAAGATCCTGTGAAAACTCAGCATTGACTGAGTTGTGTGAGCAGGGCAAATAAGCCCTGCTTGATGAGCTTTTTTGAAGCATAAGAAAAATTTCTAAAAATCTAATAAAATCCTAATAAGAAATTAGACCTGGAGAAGTTATTAATCCCAAAGTTTGAATGGAATTGACCCAGAATTGGACTCATGAAAAATCCCTCTAGATTGGCCAAAACTGAGTTTTCAAGCTTTTTGACTTTTTAGCAGTTTTGGAGTTTTGACTTTTTCCAACTTTGAGATTAATTTGTGGACTGATGATGATATATTATGATGAAATTAAACTAATGCAAGCTAGTTCTAAGGTTTTTAAACACAAAACAAGTTTTTGTTTTTCAAAAACTCTAACAGATAGCTACTTAAGACAGTGGGTTTAATTTTTTGACTTTCACTACTATAGTGTGCAAATGAGTGACCAAAATGAGTCTCATGTACCTAAGGGAGACTTACCAAACTGAGTCTAACCACTTATAAGCTATGCAATCCCAAATGCCAGCTTATACCAAACACAGGTTCATGAAACTTGCGAGCAAACTTTTACTAACAAACCACTTAACTAGTGTGAGTTACTCCCTATTCTAACTATCACTAACCAAACTGAACCTAATTGCAATGATTTGAGTTAACAATTGACACTAACTACATGAAACAATCTCATACAGATTTGAACAAAAAAAATTAACATGAAGAGAAAGAAAAGCTCACAGCAGTCCAGCTACTATGCAGCTTATACCAAACCCAAAATCACTATTCTAACCCATTTCCAACCCATTCCAACCTCTGCATCAATCCCTTATCCAATTCCAAACCTGTTTGAGCCATTTTCTCTTCCCTGTTGAATTTTGTTGACCACAAGTGAAAATGCTTGAAACTGCTTCCCAAGCTTATCAAAAGCTTTAATAAGCTTGAATAAACATGTTTTAGTTAAAATAAAACTACTTGAGAGCTTTAATACAGTGGTTTGCAACTAACTTTCTCAACAGTAAATATGAAAAAATGAAATTTAAGTTAAACCTTGGATTGAGACTTGAAATGAAGTAAAATGATTAAGTAACTTAGTTTGAATACAATAAATGCTTAAGATTACATTTTAAACTACTAATTGAGAGAATTTAAGAATAACGACATACATTGAATAAAAAAAACTAACTACTAGCTTCTCTCTTGTTTCTTCCTCCTCTTTTATGCATTAGAAATCTTCCACGTGTCCTTCTGAGAGTATCCCACCTCTTTTTGGAGCCAATGGGTGAATAGAGGTCAGTTTGGCCTTTTGATGATTTTTGGCGGGAAAGGTGGTTTTGACCACTGTGGACTGAGCTAGCAACTAGGGGGGGGGGGGGGATGAGGTGTGATGATTATGTGGGTTGATGTGGAAGAGATAAGGTGAGGTGGGAGGGGATGGGTGAGAGGTTGCAGGGTGTAGCAGGGCAAGTGGTGGGGAAGCAGGAGGTGGGAGGGAAATGGATAGATTTGACTTTGGGTCCAAAAAGGGTTTTGGCTGGGGGTCAAAAAGGATAATTGGCAGGGGCCATAAGGGTAAAGGGTCATTGGCTAGGCTTAGTTATACAAGGACTAGTTTTGTAATTTTCCAATTCTTGAAGGACCAATCCTGTAATTTTCTCAAAGTTTACACAAGGATCAAAATTGACAAGCTTCCATAGTACAAGGACTATTTTTGACATTTTCAAATTTTCAGGGACCAAACTTGACATTTTTGAAAGTTGAGGGACCTTTTCTGTAATTTAACAAAAGATTTATTCAAGGACCATTTTTGACAACTTAGAATATTTCAGGGACCTTGAATAACATTTTTCTTTAATTTGTTTTACCAGGGACTGTTTTTGACAACTTTTGAAACTTGGGGGACTAAAACTGCCAATTATGCAAATTTGATACGTTTTTCACCAGATTTTGATATTTTTGCATTTAAAACACATAAAACACTTATTTGTGATATTTTTATCATTTTGATGCATTTCTGAGTGTTTTCAGATGTTTTTGCAGTTTAATTTGTACAAAAATGATGAGTATTTAGACACTCATCAATCCCCCACACTAAGATATTGCTAGTCCCTAGCAATGTTTTGAGAAAAATTAATGGATTTCATCTCTTTACCAAAAGCCATTACTTCTGGAGTAGCCAAATGTTTCAGTTCAAGTAAGAACCTTGGTACACTGATAACCAAGTGATTTTGAGCAAACCACCAGCTTTCAACGGATTTGATTTGTCTTTACCAGAAGCCGTTTGCTTCTGGACTAGCCAACTCTTAGATAAATTATCAATATTATCTTTGGTGAGTCGATTACCAATTATGGTTTTTCCACTGCCTTTACCACAAGCCATAAACTTGCGGGCTAGCCAACTCTTCACTTTTAAGGATATGGTGAGCTGAATACCATACAATTTTGGGCAAATTGCAAGTCGTCAACGGATTTGAGATATCTTTACCAAGAGCCGTTTGCTCCTGGATTAGCCAATCCTTATGTGGGTTAGACATGGTGGACTGATTACCATTTGTTGTGTTTAGTACATAGTACTTCCACTATAAAAAAAAAAAAAAAAAAAAAAAAATTAAAATTTGGCCATTTTGGGGGAAAAAGGGACTAAAAGGGTACATTTATGATCAAATTCGCCAGAATTCCCCCCCACACTTAGAAATGAATATTGTCCTCAATATTCAAAGTACCGGCTGTTATGCCGAAACTTAGAACGTAAAAAGATAACATTACTAGCTAAGTGTAAAAACACAACAATTATTCTCTTTTTTAGTATTTACAATTTTCATTCATTTTTTAGATCTATATACAACCAGTGGGGTATCTCCCCCACACTAGGGTGGTACACACGGGTGAAAACCCATGTTTAACTACTGTTTTTGATTACCGAGTCGCTAGCTTGACTCGACCCCGAATTAATTTGTTCATGGGGAAATAAGTGGAAGAGACAATCTCCATCGGACTTTCATTCAAGATGTTTGGATAAACATTGAAGTACGTGAAAGTTCCACACCGATGAGATATAGACAGACAGACCCGGCTCACAAGTGGTACATGGAAATGCCGGGATCAAAGATAATGTCTTCATTCCCGAAGGAGTGAAGAACAGGAGAAGTGACAGAATATATGAAGAAAAGAAAGAAAATCATGATAAAAATCATGACTAACTCTTCATCCTCAATAGGAGAATTCATAGTTTCATGAATCTCCTCAGTTAAGCTCGCTTGATCAAGACATATTATGGGTGTGTCTAGATCAAAGTGGAAGTTATCATACTCCGGCGGAGATATGATATGAGTGAGTTCATCGGCGAACTCCTCGTGAAGAGAATCAATCACAAGATGTAAATCTGTGAATTCTTGTTCCACTGTAGACTCATCACTATCCTCAATCTGAGTATCAAAGAGTGGATTCTCAGAAATTAAAGTGAATTCAGAGTCGAATTCAAATAGAGGATTGGTGAGAGTTGTTTTGAATGTTTCAGGAACAAAGTGATTAATATTCTCTATTGGACTGTTGGGATAAGAAGTGAGTGAACGATCATTATCAATGAGACTTTCACTCAAGTTTTATCCCCCGGCAGCGGCGCCAAAATTTGATTGGTGCAAAACCGTCAAGTTTTATCACTCAAGCCTGCCACTTGTGAATGGTCGACCGTAACAAACTTAAAACAGCTTAAGCACGAATGCAATGAAGATCAGGAGAGTATAGTGTTTCCCCAGGTCGTTAAGTCCCAACGAGCTGTGCGAGAATAGTCAAACGTAAAGTGATCGAGAGGATTTGAACGGGAAAGGATAGTGATTGATCTATACCTAAAGAGAAAGCCCATAAACTACAGGGGCTTAAATGCAAATTAAAGAAAGTTAAAAAGATAAAAAAATATTAAATAAACGCTATCACTATTTGCAAAATGATGAACGTTTAAAACTTAAAACTTACGTTTAAATAAAACTTACGTAAACGTACAAAATAAAAAGTGAGATCTAAGAAATAAAAGACCTAAAAATATGAAAATGACATTTTTACAAACCTAATGATAAAAGAAAATTTATAGAAAAAGAAAATTATTTTTATAACTATTTAATTAATTATTATTAATTAAAAACTAATTTTAACTATTTAATAATAACCTAAAACACAAGAAAATATGAAATAAAGAGTGAAAAATAAAATTATGACTTAGAAAAGTCTAAAATAACAAAATAGAATTTTCAAAACTATTTTTGTATTTTTCTGATTATTTTTCTATTTTTTATGAATTTTAAACTATTTAAAACTAATTAAATTACTTAAAAATACAATTTTAACTAAGAAAAATCTAGAAAAATATTTTTTTGTCTTTTTATATTTATCTTAACCTAAGAAAATTGAAAACTTATTTTTTTGAACTTTTTCTTAATTAATTAGATTAAAAGCTATTTAAAAAGTGCTAAAAATTGATTTTAATGCAGAAAAATAGCAAACAGGCTAGGAAAAATCTAAAAAATTCAAGATAACTCTAAAACAATATACTGAATCTAGGAAAAATAGAAAAACATGGGCTTGTGTGTGAGATTATGAAACTGTAATACAAGTGCTCATGAAATAAGCACTTGAATAAGCCAAAGAGTACCAAAAGGGCACCAAACTGTTACACAAGCTCTAATAAGCTAAAAGAACTCAAAAGCAACAAGTTACAACAACCCTTAACTTCTTTTAAGCTGATTGAACAGATTTGATGTATTGAGCTAATGGGCTAAAAACAGATTATGGGGTTACTTTGTTGCTTAAAAATAAGCCATCCAATAAGCTGAGAATGAAAACCACCAATTGAAACTTAAAATAGACCTGGCTAAGAACCTTTAAACCAAAAACTAGACTTGGGTGAGCTAAGCTGAGCCCTTGACAAGCCTTGCAAGATCCTATGAAAACTCAGCATTGACTGAGTTGTGTGAGCAGGGCAAATAAGCCCTGCTTGATGAGCTTTTTTGAAGCTTAAGAAAAATTTCTAAAAATCTACTAAAATCCTAATAAGAAATTAGACCTGGAGAAGTTATTAAACCCAGAGTTTGAATGGAATTGACCCAGAATTGGACTCATGAAAAATCCCTCTAGATTGGCCAAAACTGAGTTTTCAAGCTTTTTGACTTTTTAGCAGTTTTGGAGTTTTGACTTTTTCCAACTTTGAGATTAATTTGTGGACTGATGATGATATATTATGATGAAATTAAACTAATGCAAGCTAGTTCTAAGGTTTTTAAACACAAAACAAGTTTTTGTTTTTTAAAAACTCTAACAGATAGCTACTTAAGACAGTGGGTTTAATTTTTTGACTTTCACTACTATAGTGTGCAAATGAGTGACCAAAATGAGTCTCATGTACCTAAAGGAGACTTACCAAACTGAGTCTAACCACTTATAAGCTCTGCAATCCCAAATGCCAGCTTATACCAAACACAGGTTCATGAAACTTGTGAGCAAACTTTTACTAACAAACCACTTAACTAGTGTGAGTTACTCCCTATTCTAACTATCACTAACCAAACTGAACCTAATTGCAATGATTTGAGTTAACAATTGATACTAACTATATGAAACAATCTCATACAGATTTGAACAAAAAATTAACATGAAGAGAAAGAAAAGCTCACAGCAGTCCAGCTACTATGCAGCTTATACCAAACACAAAATCACTATTCTAACCCATTTCCAACCCATTTCAACCTCTGCATCAATCCCTTATCCAATTCCAAACCTGTTTGAGCCATTTTCTCTTCCCTGTTGAATTTTGTTGACCACAAGTGAAAATGCTTGAAACTGCTTCCCAAGCTTATCAAAAGCTTTAATAAGCTTGAATAAACATGTTTTAGTTAAAATAAAACTACTTGAGAGCTTTAATACAGTGGTTTGCAACTAACTTTCTCAACAGTAAATATGAAAAAATGAAATTTAAGTTAAACCTTGGATTGAGACTTGAAATGAAGTAAAATGATTAAGTAACTTAGTTTGAATACAATAAATGCTTAAGATTACATTTTAAACTACTAATTGAGAGAATTTAAGAAAAACGACATACATTGAATAAAAAAAACTAACTACTAGCTTCTCTCTTGTTTCTTCCTCCTCTTTTATGCATTAGAAATCTTCCACGTGTCCTTCTGAGAGTATCCCACCTCTTTTTGGAGCCAATGGGTGAATAGAGGTCAGTTTGGCCTTTTGATGATTTTTGGCGGGAAAGGTGGTTTTGACCACTGTGGACTGAGCTAGCAACTAGGGGGGGGGGGGTGGATGAGGTGTCACAATTCTCAATTTTTGGTCATTTCTCAAAACAATTCACGTTTCACAATTTCATCATTTATCGTAAACTAGCTTTGCGTGTTCCAAATTCGCGTAACCTTTATGGTTTAGCGGCGAATTCATGATCATATCATCACGAACATTTCATATGGACTAAGTTTAGTCTACATTTCATTAGCATCATTTGCATCATATTAGTTCATTCATGACATTTCATTTCACATTTAACGCGAAAATTTTATATTATATAAACGTTATCGTGTGAGTTATATTTTGAACATTTAATCCGTTACTTCCAAAAATGATCCCGATATAATTTTTATACTTACATTTAGCTATTAAAAACTATATTTTGAGTTTACCTAGTGTTCTAAATTTATTTTGTATATAAATCGTTAAATTTATATTATTACGACGTTTTTCTTAAAAACGACAAGATAATTATTTTATCACTCAAATTTTACAAGGAATGTATTTTTACAATTTTTATGATCCCATTATACTTTACTTTGATCTATTAAAAATTACTTTTACCTAAAACTACCTTAAATACACTAATGTACATATACAATCTTACAAGTTATATTTACTTACACATATTACTTACACTTTTTACAATTTCCTACATTATAAAAGATAAAAAAAATATATATATGTTGGAAAAACATCCCCCCTTGGCCGACCAAGGGGGATGGGATATTAATTGATTGGTATAAAATTTCTACTTGGATGAATCTACACTTCATCTTAACTTCACACTTCACTCATTCTTATTATTGATAAGTTAGTTAAAGATAGTTTTTCTTCTCTCTTGTTTCCTTCCAAGAACCGGCCATTCAAGAGGTTTTCAAAGGGATCACAAAAATTTTCAAAGCTCAAGTTAAATACAATCTAGATCACACTCTTTATAAGGTTTTGAAATAAAAACCTAGGGTGTTTAGGCTAACCTTTGTTCTTTGCACCTCATCATAATAGCTTGTAAGCATATTTCTATCATTTTTCATCTTTTCTTATCATTTCATATGTATTTTATCATTTTCATAGCAAGCATGCAAGACTTATGTGATTTATACCATTTTACATGATTTTTAGAGTTATATATATATATGGTCATCCTATAATTATTCCCTTGGTATATATTGGTCTTGATGATGATTAGGAACCCATGACACCCTAAGAAGGTGTATGGTAGGATTAGATTAGCTTTGGAGTTGATTTGAAGGGATTGGAATAAGTTTAGTACGAGAAAAACTATTTTCGACAAGTATATAAAGTGGTCTGTCCTTATTTTGTTTTTCTGGAAAATCCGACAGTTGACACAAAATTTTGGCCTTGATATTTAGAAAATATACTTTAAAACGAATCGTGGCCGCTTGAACGGATTAAAACGGAGTTATAACGAAGAAGAAGTAAGAAGTATGGATTTTACAAGTTTGACGACGAAATATATATTTTTCTGAAATTTCAGCATACTATTATTACTTTATTCGAATCAAAAACGAGTCCTAAGCTTTACAAATTATTTCGACTTATCAAAAATATATTAGTATACTTTGATACGAAGCTAAGGACGTATTATACGTAGAAAACGGATTTGAAACGACAAGGATATGCACGTTTTCATAAAATTGCCGTAACTATTATTTTCTGAAAAACTATATTACTTTTACGAGACAAGTGTTACGGTAACTAAAACGACCATGTTGAGGGCTGTTTTTAACTTAGATGTAGAACTTTTTGGAACGAGATGTCTTCTGATAAAATCGAGATCACCAAGCATATTTTTCAAAACGACCAACCGTTTGTATTGCGGAGTTGTAATAAATTATTTACGAATACTTAAACTTGGCCGAAACTCACTTTTTGAACCACAATTCGACAAAATCACCATCTTTAACCTTTATTATCTTTATGTTCGAGACCTCTATGACGAAAACTCCTGAACTGAAACTTCTAGATTTCGATGCAAACTTTCCAAAACCGTCGATTTCGTTTCCTAACGTTCGACGTACACCATTTTACGACTAGTTTTCCAAAGCCATTTTTGTCACTTTCAAGAAATTTCCGACGACATTGTTTTGCGACGAAAAGTGATAATTTCACCATAAATCATTATAAAACCATTGTAGGATGACATTTTGACGTAAATACTTGTAAAGTAATTTAAGAATGGTCAAGACGTCAAAAGAGTATTTTTCGACGATAAGTATTATTTTCAAAACTCGCAAATGGTATAAATAACATACGAAATGCATGCATAACATTACATCATAACTCATCACATATCATATCATATCATTCATTTTAGGTCGCGGATCGTTTCCGAGCCTCATTTTCTTGCACTTCATTTTGTTAGCATATCAATCACACCAGGTGAGTTCGTAGCCCAACTTCTATTACGTATTTGTCTTACAAACTCTTTGGGGAGATACATGCTCAACTACTTACTTTCACTATCACAAATATTCTAAACTTTGACTTATTACTGTGAGTTTCATAGCCCCTACTTTTATTCATTTTCAATCACTTTTGGGGGAAGATACATGCTCAAACTATTTTCATTTACTTTCACAAGTATTCTAAACTTTTACATACTATTGTGAGTTCATACCCCGCTTTACTCATTTAAATTCCTATAAACTATTTGGGGCGAGATATATGCTTATTTATCCAAACATTTAAACTCTTTTGCCAAACAACATTACTTATACTCTAGACTTGGTGTGTGTATTGACTAGACTTAAACAAACATCCCAGCATTTATATGTTGGAAGGCCATTAATTTGGATACAGCCCAACGTGCGTCGTTGGAGGAACATCCCAACATTTATATGTTGGAAGGCCATTTATATGGATACAGCCCAACGTGAGCGTTGGAGGAACATCCCAACACGAGTTGTTGGAAGACCCTTGTGGTGACATTTATACTTTTAACTACTATGATATATACATACAAGATTGACATACTATTTTTAGCAGTGGGTTGTAAACACACAGGTTGCAAGTTTTTTATGGGCGGGACTTGGAACTGAGTGGATTTACGATGCCTTTGCTTTGTGAACTATTCTATATGACCAAAAACTTAGACTTTGCTGCATGAACGTTCTTTAAAGGCTTTACATTTCAACACAAACTCTATGAACTCACTCAACCTTTGTGTTGACACTTTTAGCATGTTTTATCTCAGGTATCTAAGGCATTCACTTCATGGCATGCATATGGACATATCATAGAGTCGTGGTGACGACGCGTTTCACTTGGGTTTTACTCACTTTAAAACATCGTTTGAATTGTAACACACTTATTTCCGCACAAGTTGATTTTCATTTGGGACCTATACTTTGTAAACTCTGATTGTTTTATTAAATCAAACGATGTGTTTTCTAAACGACACTTTAGGTCGTTCGATATAACTGTAACTTTGATGCTATGACAGTCCTCCCCAAGGTATTCCATTCCGCTGCAAAACACGTAATTTGGGGGTGTGACATGAGGTGTGATGATTATGTGGGTTGATGTGGAAGAGATAAGGTGAGGTGGGAGGTGATGGGTGAGAGGTTGCAGGGTGTAGCAGGGCAAGTGGTGGGGAAGCAGGAGGTGGGAGGGAAATGGATAGATTTGACTTTGGGTCCAAAAAGGGTTTTGGCTGGGGGTCAAAAAGGATAATTGGCAGGGGCCATAAGGGTAAAGGGTCATTGGCTAGGCTTAGTTATACAAGGACTAGTTTTGTAATTTTCCAATTCTTGAAGGACCAATCCTGTAATTTTCTCAAAGTTTACACAAGGATCAAAATTGACAAGCTTCCATAGTACAAGGACTATTTTTGACATTTTCAAATTTTCAGGGACCAAACTTGACATTTTTGAAAGTTGAGGGACCTTTTCTGTAATTTAACAAAAGATTTATTCAAGGACCATTTTTGACAACTTAGAATATTTCAGGGACCTTGAATAACATTTTTCTTTAATTTGTTTTACCAGGGACTGTTTTTGACAACTTTTGAAACTTGGGGGACTAAAACTGCCAATTATGCAAATTTGATACGTTTTCACCAGATTTTGATATTTTGCATTTAAAACACATAAAACACTTATTTGTGATATTTTTATCATTTTGATGCATTTCTGAGTGTTTTCAGATGTTTTTGCAGTTTAATTTGTACAAAAATGATGAGTATTTAGACACTCATCAATTACTCTCGATTCACCTGGGTTAAGTTCTTAAGGACAAAGGATGAAACTCTAGATATCATCATCAAACGTATCAAACAGCTGCAGGTTCGACTTAACAAAACTGTCAGAATCATCCGAACAGACCATGGAACTGAGTTTGTTAATAAACAACTTAGTGAGTTTTATGAAAGTGTTGGAATCAGTCATCAAAGAAGTGTTCCACGAACTCCTCAACAGAACGGTGTAGTTGAAAGACGAAATTGAACTCTTGTGGAAGCCTCGAGAACAATGCTGATTTACTCAAAGGTTCCAATGTTTCTCTGGGCTGAAGCCATTGCCACTGCATGCTACACTCAAAATCGATCCCTAATTCACACTGCTCATCGAAAAACTCCATATGAACTTGTCCAGAATAGAAAACCTAATCTCTCATTCCTTAGTGTGTTTGGTGCATTGTGTTATCCAACTAATGAGGGCCAAGATTTAGGCAAACTTAAAGCTAAAGCGGACATTGGAGTTTTTGTAGGATATGCACCAAACAGAAAAGGATACCGAATGTAAAACAAAAGAACCCGAAGTATAATGGAAACAATTCACGTTACGTTTGATGAGCTGACCGGTCCAATGGCTCCAGGACAAACCAGTAATGGACATGCATCTCAACTTTCATCAAGTAGTCCTATCAGTTCTACTCTCGTTTCAAATCCCTCACCAGTAACTCCTTATGTACCTCCATCAGAAGATGACTTAAAGAAATTGTTTGATCCAATGTTTGATGAACACTATGAGCCAAATGCTAATGAAATGTCAATTCCATCATCAGAGGCTGCTCCTATCCCTGTCAATGAAGTCAACCCTTCTGTTTCAATATCATTAAGCCAAGAAGCGCCTGCTGCTGATCACTCTGTCTCGTCAACAAATCATCAATCATCGAATATACATCATGGAATTGTTTCTGGCACCCATGATAAAGTTAATCCCTTTGCTACTCCCAAAGATGCTCCATTTGAAAACATATTTGCTCCTGAATCATCATCAGAACCATCTTCATCAGGAGACATCGACTCTGCTACGTCAGTTCCTCAACAACAACCACATGAACACATTAGAAAGTGGACACATGATCATCCATTGGACAACATCATTGGAAACCCTTCTCGTCCAGTATCTACACGGAAACAACTTGCAACGGATGCCTTTGTGAATCCAGAGCATCCTACTCAAGTCTATCGATTGAAGAAAGCTCTTTACGGCTTGAAGCAAGCTCCAAGGGCATGGTATGATACGCTATCAAAGTTTCTTCTATCTACTGGATTCAGCAAAGGAGCAGTTGATCCTACATTGTTCACCAGAAAGTCAGGCAAACATTTAATTCACGTTCAAATATATGTTGATGATATTATTTTTGCCTCGACTGACCCCAATAAATTTGATCGTTTTTCAAATGAAATGGGTTCCAAATTTCAAATGTCAATGATGGGACAAATGTCATTTTTCTTGGGATTACAAATTTCACAAAGTCTCGGAGGCATTTTTATAAATCAATCTAAATATGCAAACGAGATTTTAAAGAAATTTGGATTTGATTCTAGCCTGTTGACACCCCCATGATTGAGCGTACTAAACTGGATGAGGACCACTCAGGGATCACGGTAGACCAAACGAAATATCGTAGTATGATCGAATCCCTGATGTACCTCACAAATAGTAGACCAGACATTATGTTCGCTGTTTGCATGTGTGCTAGATATCAGGCTAAGCCTACCAAAAAGCACCTTGAAGTGGTTAAACGGGTCTTTCGGTATCTCCAAGGAACCATCCATATGGGACTTTGGTACCCCGAAGGACGCTGGTATGTCACTAACAGCCTATGCAGATGCTGATCATGCATGATGTCAAGATACACGTCGAAGTACGTCTGGAGGTGCTCTGTTTCTGGGTGATAAGCTTGTGAGCTGGTCTTCAAAGAAGCAAATGAGTACTTCTATTTCCTCTACAGGGGCTGAATACATAGCCATGTCATCTTGTTGTGCTCAAATCCTATGGATGAGATCCTAATTATCGACTATAGCTTTGAATTCAACAAAATCCTCTGTATGTGATGATAATAAAATGCTATTGCTCTCTCATGCAACAACGTTCAACACTCAAGAGCAAAACACATCGACAATCGACATCATTTCATCAGGGAGCAAGTAGAAAACGGTGTGGTGGAACTTTATTTTGTGAGGTCTGAATACCAGTTAGCAGACATCTTCACCAAAGCTCTTCCTAGAGAACGTTTTGAGTTTATCCTCCCACAACTTGGTCTAAAGAATCTTCAACCGGAAACACTTAAACGTCTTCAAGAGGAAGAAGAGGAGTAAAAGGTCTTTCTTCATCCATATCTTGTAAATATTTATTCGAAAAGCAAAATACAAAATTTCAAAACCTTCAAAAAGCAAATAGAAAAATATAAAACTTTCAAAAAATCCATAAAAATTTGAAAAATCTTGAAAATTTTCAAAAAATATTGTCATTTTGTCATGTTTTTCTCGATTCAAAAAATATCTACGGTCTTTGTGTTTTCATTCAAAGAATGACACGGGACTTTAGATATTGTTCGAATGTTCTTAAAAAAAAAAAAAAAAAAAATCAAAAAATCATTTTTGGGAGAAAGTGAAACTATGGTTTAGTGTCATTTCAGGCAGTAACCCGTTTCTCAAAGAAAGAACAGAGCCATGCTTTATTGTGCTTTTCAAAACTCATGCTCTGATTCTTTAAAACAATTACTTACCATCTAATGAAAACTAATTGCTTTGTTAAATAACTCGAATTCTATTTTTGAAAATCATCTGAACTTAACTTTTGTCAAAATATCTATCTCTCAATCAACAACTTATGTCATTGATTGAGGGGGAGAATGATTTCAATTAAATCAAAAGGTTGTTCGACATACAATTCTTTTCAAAAAGATAATCATGCATGATTAATCAATGGAGTGTAAAGTCTCAAAATCCGATCCTTATCAATTAAAATGTTCTCATAATCAAGTCACAATTCTCCTCGAAAGCGTTCAAAATCAATTTAAATCTACAGAGATCACAAATCTCAAATAATTTGAAAATTGTGATCAGGGGAGAATTTGTGATTTAAATTGGATTTAAACTGATAATTTGATAAATGGTTTCATAAATGTTTAGCAAGCTTTCCTCCCCACATGTGCCAAACGATTTCAAATTTTCCATGCACATGTTGAGGGGGAGCATATATTTTAAACCACAAAGAATTGAAACGTGATTGATTTGTATCTAAGTGCAGGTTCCTTCTAATATGTGCAAAACTCTTTCAAACCTTGAGGCGCATATTGAGGGGGAGCAAATTTATGAAAACCTCATCCTTCCTTAATATGCTTTATCTATTTGATTTGATCAGTGAAGTGATGTTGATATCTTTTAGAAAATGGTAATCAAAGAAGTTAATTCTTCCTCTTGCCTCCGTGTGCCAAAATGATTTCAAATACATGAGGCACATGTTGAGGGGGAGCTCTGTTTCTAAAAATATCAAAAACCATTTAGGTACAAAATGCTTTGATAATATATCACAAGTATCTGAATTGATTTTCAAATGGTTTTCGATTGGTTCCAATGGCAGATGAACTATACCAAATAGACCAACCAAATTTACTTTATGTATGATGATATAAGGATGATACGGTTAGGTATTTGTTCCCATGATCCGCCAGAACCAGAGGGATCTACCCAGGGTCAATCCACTAGATAGTGTAGAAGTCCTTAGGTTTGGTGAAAAAAAGGAGAAAAGTGAATTATAGGAAGAGTAAGGACTGAGACTGAGCTAGTACTGGAATAAACCAAACAAGGTTCTGGTTATAGAGTCTTGGTAAGCACTGAAGGGGTTGAAGAATGAAAAATAAATGAAATGAGAAAAGGGTGAAAAGAAATAGCCCTCCATTAATTGAACCTTAGGGCAGAAACCGGGTTTAATTCATATGCTACTAGTGGTTACCAAGGTAACATCGGTATTGAAGACAAGACATCATGGACCCAGTGACGCACTGCACTACAACTTCCCAAGCTACTCAAGTTCCTCTTAAAAGGACTTGTTTCATTCTCACGGGGAACCGACATTATCTATCGACTTTCTCTTAGAGATTGTTGATATTGAAGAAGGAGACCGTCTCCCTAGTCTCCGGCACAGGAACCCAAATATGCACAATTGAGTCTAGAGCCACGAGATCATCATATAAATCTCATTAGGAAATTGTCTATGAAGACTCTCTGTTTCACACTATGTGGAAAGAGAGATTATGTCTTATGAGTCCTACGCATTATCTTTGTGGTATTTCCAGAACATCTGAGTGATATGCTAACATATTCACAAGGAAGATGGAAAGCCTTCTGGAGCCAACATCAAACAAGCTCCTGGTGGGTGGCATGTGAGATCTATCCAGTAGATCAACCATGTGACAACTGAACATAAACAATGGGGCTATTCAATCTTTTGAATCAATCCTGGTTCAGGTTATGGATTGACGGATACCTGTGAAAAACCGGTCGTTGTGCTTAAAAACTCTTTTCTTTAGCACATCGACTGTGTACTAATATTTCAAAATAAAAGGTGTTTATGATTGATAATTGATTTTCATTAAAACCTTCGTTGTATTGCAAAAACAATTTCTATTGTGCGATACACGATTGTTTTTCAAATCTCTTTTCATCAATCAGTGAATCTCAATTATTTGGTTCACTCACTCGTGTTGTCTTCTTTGGAGTTTCGGTTTTAGAACAGTGAGCAGCTGCGAAACATTGTCAAGGAAATTCTTCGGAATTATACCTGATCACAGGCAGTACTTGTACTGATCAACGGGGAACCGTGGGCAGTGTACCTCAATTCAACGAAAGTGATCAAAGACACTTTCGTGCGCTTTATTGTAACTGTATATGCAGGTACGCCCAACCTTTGCAGCTGATCAGAATGAAGCGGTCAATCCATAGCCACATGCTCACACATCACATTCATTTCAAAAGGAATTCATGATTAGTGCATCAATGACTTTGATATTCTCACTCCATGCTTCTGCTACGCTGCTGCCAATATCATGAATCAACGAAAGCTTCCGCTACTCTGATGAGAATATATCATGATCCAGAATGTGAGCAAGTCGGTCCAAATGTCACAACATCACATAATAGGAACACGACAAAGGATGAGTCAGAGATTTATGATAGCTGATGATCTCAAAGCTGGCTCAAAACTCATTATCACGTGGATCAGTTAAAGACTTCCACTTGGATTCACCAAACATGCAAAATGAATAATCGATGACTACGAGCTGCAGAGCAAAGAACTTTAACAAGAATCCAAGAACAATCTTATTGTAATATCTGTTTGTATTCAATGTATTTTTGAGGTGACCTCCCTCAGGGGGAGATTGTTAGGATTTAGTAAATCCAGTCATTAAAGAGTCGGTCACCTCAAGTATATGTAATCGTTAGAAAGCTCATAGTCGTAGATTATTTAATGTTAAGTAGCATTTAGTTAAGTAACACCGTGGAGGACGGACGGGTCTTTACCTACAGTATGCCTGATCCACAGCCCGTAGGTAGCGATTTATGTAAGACTATAAATACTCTCTACCTCCCAAGGTAGAGAGTTGGAGCTCATAATAATACTTTTACTTTCTCTCACTAAGTTCCCAAACCTCTAACTCTTTCTCTCTCTAAAAACTCCATCTTATACGCCTCTTTGATCTTTGGTTTAGTGTGTTTATGAAATCCAATATGTAACAAACTCCATCGGAGAATATGATTAGACCATTGCTATGTGCGAAAACACATACCATTTCTTTACCAAAATAGACCCAAAATAACCAAGAAAGAGCCGTTTATGCCAAATATTTGTTGGTTTCTTGAGTTTATCCATGTGCAGGTACGGATATGACAAAACAGACAAAAGAAAGCCAAAACCGAAGAAAACCGCGCACGAGAGAAAGAAGAGTGCAAAAGCCGATGCCGGGATGCAGTTTTATGGGATTTGGATGATCAAAAGAGCAAAATACGGAGTTCTGTATTAATATTGGGAGTTTTCACAAATCACTGTTCACTTTCCCACATTTACAGAAACTACCCTCAACTTTCCCAAATTTACACTTCCCACCCTTCACTTTAACCATTTTACACAATACACCTTTCATATCCCATTTATCATAATTTCCCATTATACCCTTACCTTTTCACAATTACACCTTTGGTCCTTGGTTTTTACAAACTATACATGAATGGTCCTTATGTTACAATTTGGATACTTTCTCTAAAAATTCCAAGTCCAATATAAGCCTAAACCAATTTATTACTACCAAGCCTAACACTAACCCAAGCCCATCACACAAAACCTGTCAACTCTCACTATTATTATAACCTTCGTTTGACCCCCATCAATTCACCATTTGAACCCCATCTTAACAAGCGACCTAGACCAAAAACCTATGTGACCCCCTATTATTAACCCCTCAGTCAACCTTCCTCAAGTCAAACAATTATAAAATACCCTTTACCCACCAAATGCGCCAAAACCCATCTTTACTGTTTAACTGTCTTCCCCATTTTACCCAGTTACACACCCATTTTACCTATACTAAAGTACACCTTCTAGATGCACTGACACATGTCAGAGGGTATGACACCCTTGGATTGCCAACATGGCAAAATCCCAGCCTCCTATTGGATGAAACACATCATCAGGGTAATCTAACGACTGTGATTGAATGTGATGACACAAGAAGGAATCAAGGGTGGTGATTTGAGTTCTAGGAGTTTCTCAAAATCAAGACCCAAGCACAAGCATCAGGCTATAAAAGCCCTTTCCATCACAGATTTTCACTTGTCCAATTTCTCAAGCTTTAGAGGAATTTTGACCTTTTATTTTCATGTCATTTAATTGTCTTCATAGTGTAATTGTTTATGTTAAAATGTAATTTCATTTCAATAGATATAAGTTCACTTTTGATTTAATGCAATTTAAGTTTACCTTGTCTAAATTCATTTGTCTCCAATTCGTTTTTCAGCTTCCAATTACTGCTCATTTGTAACATATTGGATTTCACAAACACACTAAACCATAAGCACAAGAAGGCGTACAAGATGATTCTAGAGAGATAAAGTTAGAGGTTTGGGAACTTTTAGTGAGAGAAAGAAAAATCTTATTACGAGCTCAAACTCTCTACCTTGGGAGGTAGAGAGTATTTATAGTCATTACATAAATCGCCACCTAATTGGCTGTGGATCAGGCATACAGTGGGTAAAGACCCGTCCGTCCTCCACGGTGTTACATAAACTAAATACTACTTAACTTATAATAAACTACGACTACGAGCTTACTAACGATTACCTATACTTGAGGTGACCGACTCTTTAATACTTGGATTTACTAAATCCTAACAATCTCCCCCTAAGGGAGGTCACCTCAAACACATATTAAATTACATAGAAAACAAACATATATAACATTGAGATTGTTCTTGGATTCTTGTTCTGTAGCTCGTAGTCTTAGATTCTTCATTTTGGCATGCTTGGATAATCTGAGTGGAGGTCTTTAACTGATCCACATGATAATGAGTTTTGAGCCAGCTTTGAGATCATCAGTCACATTAATGTTTGACTCATCCATTGTGGTGTTGGTATAATGTGATGTTGTGACTTTTGGACCGACATGCTCACATTCTGGATCATGATTTATTCTTATCAGAGTAGCGAAAGCTTTCGGTGATTCATGATATTGGCAGTAGCGTAGCAGAAGCATGGAGTGAAAATATCAGAGTCATTGATGCACCAATCATGATTTCTTTAGATATGAATGTGTTGTGTGAGCATGCGGCTTTGGATTGACTCCTCAATTCGATCAGCGCAAATCGTCGGGGTGTACTGCATAAGACATTAGCAATAAAGCGCACGAAAGTGTCTTTGATCACTTTCGTTGAATTGAGGTACAGGCCCACGGTTCCCCGTTGATCAGTACAAGTACTGCCTGTGATCAGGTATAATTCCGAAGAATCTCCTTGACAGGGTTTCGCAGCTGTTCTAGCCGTTCTCAAACCGGAACGTCTCAAAGAAGACAACACGGAGTGAGTTAACCAGTGAAATGAGATTCACTGATTGATGAAAAGAGATTTGAAATACAATCGTGTATTGCTCAATAGAAATTGTTTTTGCAATACAACGAAGGTTTTAATGAAAATCAATTATCAATCATAAACACCTTTTATTTTGAGAAATACGTACTCAGTCGATGTGCTAAAGAAAAGAGTTTTTAAGCACAACGACCGGTTTTTCAAAGGTATCCGTCAATCCATAACCTGAACCAGTATTGATTCATAAGATTGAATCGCTCCATTGTTTCTTTCTAGTTGTCATATGGTTGATCTATTGCATAGATCTCACATGCCACCTACCAGGAGCTTGTTTGATGTTGGCTCCAGAAGGCTTTCCATCTTCATAGTAAATATGTTAGCATATCACTCAGATGTTCTGGCAATACCACAAGGATAATGCGTAGGACTCAAGATATAATCTCTCTTTCCACATTGTGTGAAACAGAGAGTCTTCATTGAAAGTGTCATAATGAGATTTATTGATGATCTCGTGGCTCTAGACTAAATTTGTGCATATTTGGATCCTATATCGGAGACTAGGGAGAGGGTCTCCTCCTTCAATATCAACAATCTCTAAGAGAAAGTTGATAGATAATGTCGGTTCCCCGTGAGAATGAAACAAGCCCTTTTAAGAGGAACTTGAGTGGTTTGGGAATTTGAAGTGCAGTGCATCATTGGGTCCATGACGTCTTGTCTTCAATACCGATGTTACCTTGGTAAACACCGGTAGCATATGAATTGAACCCGGTATCTGTCCTAAGGTTGAATAATTGGAGGGCTATTTGTTTTCACCCTTTTCTCATTCAATTCTTTTTCATTCTTCAACCCCTTTAGTGCTTACCGAGACTTCATAACTAGAACCTTATTGGGTTTATTTCAGTACTAGCTCTCGCAGTCAGTCCGCCACTCTTCCCTATCTCATTTTCTCCTTTTTTTTCAATATATCTAAGGACTTCTACACTATCTAGTGGATTGTCCCTGGGTAGATCCCTCGGTTCTGGCGGATCATGGGAACAAATATCTAACCTTATCATCCTTATATCACCATTCATAAAGTTAAAGTTGCGGTCTATTTGGTGTTCATCGCAATTAAACCAATTGAAAACCTTTTGAAAATCAATCCAGATACTTAAGATATATTATCAAAGCATTTTGTACTTGAATTGTTTTTGATATTTTTAGAACAAGAGCTCCCCCTCAACATGTGCATCAAGTGTATGAAATCGTTTTGCACACGGAGGCAAGTAGATATCAACATCACTTCCCTGATCAAAACAAGTAGATAAAGCATATTAGGGAAGGATGAGGTTTTCATAAGCTTGCTCCCCCTCAATATGTGCCTTGAGGTTTGACAGAGTTTTGCACATACAAGAGGGAAGCTGCACATTGATAACGTTTCAAATCTTTGTGGTTTAAGATAGATGCTCCCTGATATGTGCTTAAACACATATAATTTCATTATCAAAACTGACCCAAAATAACCAAGAAAGAGCCGTTTATTGTTAACATTTGCGTGTTTCTTGAGTTTTTGCTTGTGCAGGTACGGATACGATAAAACACACAAAAAGAAGCCAAATCAGACGAAAATCCGAGCACGAGAGATTTAGAGAGCTAAAGCTGAGCCGGAAGGTCAGATTTATGCATTTGTGAAGATTTCTACTCTCTAAGGATGATTTGTGAAGATTTGATCAGAGTTTGAAGAAATGACAGAAATAGTCCCTGAACTTTCAACAAATGACAGAAAAGACCCCTCAAGTTTCAAAAGTTGCAAAATCAACCCTTGGATTATTTGAGAATGACAAGATCAACCCTTGGAAGACATTGCCAGATTTACTGTTTGGTCCCTGGAACTTCAGATTTTACACATTTAGTCCTTGAAATATTGCATGAGTCCATAGTACATCCTTAGTCCATTAATATCTCAAGTCCAATATCCAAAACTCACGGCCCAAAACCAAGACCCGGTCCAATCCTTTCTATACCCGGTTAAATCCTATAACCCGGTCTAGCCAACCCAACCCAAGACCCGGTCAAATAAAACTCGAAATATACTAAATAAATACCCCGCGCCAAAATTCTTCCCCAATTCCCCCCAACCCAGATGTCGAAGAACCCTAATATACCATCTTCCCAATTAAGCCAAATCCACTTCAATTAAGGGTAATAATGTACTTTCTGCTGACACCTTATGACACCATCTGACACATGGGGGTGTCAGGTCAGCTATCCACGTGCAACATTTCCAATCCCTGCTCCCTGATTGGTCGAAGTTATGTGGCACTTGTAATCAAGGGTGAGATCAAGTGGGATACGTGGAAGGTGATCTAATGGCTACCAATGCAATCAAAGAAGCACAGATTTCATATTTCTAGATCCTTCTTAGCTCTAGGCTTGGCTATAAATAGCCCCTTTATTTCACGAATTGTATCATCTTCTCTTTCAGTAGCATAATTGTAATTTCAATTCAGTTTTTATGTTTTAAGTGTTTTTCAGTTTTTGTAATTTCCTTTTTGTACTCAAATTCTAAAAATTAATATAGTTCAGTTTATTGTTTAAGTTTACTTGTTTTTCAATTCAGTTAAATAGTTCTTTTTAATTCAAAATATTTAGAAGTTAATTGCAGTTTGTTTTCACTATAATCAAAAACATAAAAAAAATCAGAAAAAAAAAATTAAAAATAAAATAAAATATATACTCTCAAGCTCTTGTAAGCTCATCTAAAATCTCAGCTACTGTTTCATTGGGTTCATTTAAGCTTGTGATAGCTTATTGTGAGCTTTATCTTGTTTCAATTTCATAACTCACTCAAATCTCAAAAACTCAGTCAAAGACAGAATGGGGAATCAGATATGAATTGCTGGTTTGATTTGCAGCATTGGGTGTTGCAGAGCTTGGATTGGGTTAAAATAGAGTAGTATAGTGGTAGATTGGGTTATGTGATAAGCTTCAATTGAGCTGGATCACTTGTGAGTTCAAATTTTCTTTCATCTTACTGTTTGAATCTACATATTTGTTACAGTTGATATTATCTAGCTATCATTGCTTGATTGTGGTTTAATTTAGCATTTAGATCAGTTTAGATCTTTGTTAAGTTCTAGAAGTAATCTTAGACTACCTCTCTAAGTTTGATTAATAGATAATTGTCATTTAAGTAGTGTTTGGATATGCTGATCAATTTGGGTTTGAGCTATGTTTAGTTGTTAAGTTTCTTTGGTTCAAATTTACATAGGCTTGAATAACTCATATCTGTCCACTATTTTGTACTTTAGAACTCAGAAGTCATAATCACTCTAAAACTGATTTCATTTTCATTTCTGTTAAAGAATCAGTTGGTTAGATCTAGAATTTAGGTTTAGAATTAGATAAATTAGCTTGCATCAGCTCTATTTCATCATATAACACCATAATCAGTTCATCATTTGGATCTAAATCTCAATTTAGTCAACTTTGCAAAATTTGATAAAAAGTCAAAAGTTGAGAAGACCAGTTTTTTGCAAATCTTTCTGAATTTCTCATTGATTCATTTTTGGTTCAAAGATATTGCAACTTTGGGATAATTAAGCTCAGTTGGTCTAGTTTCTAAATCTGATTTTTGTCAAATTTTTGGACATCATCTTAATCACTCAATCAGCTGTTCAAAAAGGCCATATATGCCCTGTTCACACTCAGTTTAAATTGA
Source organism: Chrysanthemum makinoi (assembly GCA_910596185.1). Classification (NCBI taxonomy): domain Eukaryota; kingdom Viridiplantae; phylum Streptophyta; class Magnoliopsida; order Asterales; family Asteraceae; genus Chrysanthemum; species Chrysanthemum makinoi. The sequence goes on from OU343216.1 coordinate 184,574,233, forward strand.
GTGTGAGCAGGCTTTTTGCAGAACTTGTGCAAGGTTCAATATAGCTAGTTAGGTCCCCAAATTTGGTTTAGTAGCTCTTTGCTTGGTGGACTTGAGTTCCATATTTCTGGATTTCACTCTGGCTTATTAAATAAGCTTGAGCTTAAGCTGAAAATAGCTAGGTTGGACCTGTTTGGCTTTAGTGGTAAATTAGACTCAAAACTTGGTGGAGTGCTTATTAGAGGTTAGAAGTAGTTGCAATAAGTTTCTTTAGAGTAGATTTAGCATATACTAGCTTCTGTAATCATTTGGTGCATTTAGGTAGCTTATAGCTTATTTCCAAGTGCTTATTTCAAATCAGTTACACTACAGCTGCTATATCTCTCACATAAGCATAGGTTTTAATATTTTTCCTAGAATTAGAATATTATTTTAGAATTTCCCTGAATTTTTCATAATTTTCCACCTTTGTTTGCTATTTTTCTTGACTTAAACTAGTTTTTAACATTTTTTAAATAGCATTTAATTCAAATAAATCAGAAAAAGTTCCAAAAAATAATTTTTCAATTTCCCTAGTTTAAGAAAAATATAATAAGCCAAAAAAATATTTTTCCAAATTTTTCCTAGTTTAATTTGTAATTTTTAGAATTTAAATTAGTTTAAATTAGTTTTTAATTCAAATAAATTTCAGAAAAATCATAAAAATTAATTTTAATTCTTAGTAAATTTTCTAATATCATTTTTAGTTAGAAAGTAATTTTAGATTATTTTTCGGACTTAGATTAGACGTAGTTGCTTTTTATTTACGTTTCTTTTAATACGTTTTAGAATAAATCACGTATTTAGGATTTCCCGTAGTGTAATTTCCCTTAATTGATTTCCCATTCCCCGTAGTTTTAATATAATCAAAAATCCAAAACATCGAGCATTTTAATAACGAACCAATAACGACGTTGCCCATTCACACCTCGTTGGGAAAGACTCGGATTCCTGATCCGTATCACTATCACTCACGGGTTTTGATTCATTATCCTTTTCCTAAAGGGATTTTAAATCATTACTTGTGGTTATTTTTGATATCGATATTGTGGTTTTATCCATACACACACACCCCTAAACCTCACCGAATCAAATTTTGGCGCCGCTGCCTGGGAGGTTGTGTCGCGACAATATCGTTAAAAGTTTGACGATTAGTGACTCGAGATCCTTCCTTTGTGAAGTTATTTTTTATAAAAATCAAAAAAGTAAAAAAATATTTTCCTTTTTCTTTTGTATATATATATATCATATTAAAAATACAAAAGGATTTTCTCTTTTGATTTTGAGCTAAAATAGAATACATCAATTATATAACATTCTCAACGGAGGTGTTATCATTAGTAAGTTCCGAACCAAGATCAAAACTTGCCTTTGTGTCGCTTGTGAATCGATTTATTTCTATTTGATAAACACACTGTGTGGTGGGTATAAGGACGGCCTGACATTAAATTGCGGCTGAAAAGAAGCGGGTTTTAATAAGCTCGCGTCTGACCTAAAAGCTTCTCCGCTCGCTTGTGCGTTTGTCTTATAGAGGTGATTTATTTACTTGGGATTATTGGTTAAGTTCACTGTGTTTTCGAATACCGTTCGTTTTAATTGCCTTGGTTTTGAAAGTGCATGCGCACTCGTTCCAATAACTACAGACCGATACGTGAAGCCGCTACAATTCGAGAAGCGAAATATAGGCGTGCTCCATTAGTCGAACCAGGATTGAACTAATCCGACTCGCCCATTGTCGAAATGGCGGAGGACAACGATCTATGCTAGAACAACTCAAGCACCCACGAGGGTTATGGAGAAGCCATCGTCGTTCCGGCAATCGTTGCCGATAACTTTGAGCTTAAACACGGATTGATAAACTTGGTTTCGTCAAGCCAATTTTACGGATTTGAGAGAGACGATCCTCACTCTCATATCCGACGATTCAACAAGCTCACGTCTACGATCAAGTCCGTAACGTCAGGAAGAGGCTATCAAGCTACTACTCTTCCCGTTTTACTTGAGGGGCGCCGGATTTGGCTCGAGAAACTACCCCCCTCGATCGATAACCACATAGGAGAATTTAGTGTCAAAATTCGTGAACGAATTCTTCCCACCGTCTAAAACAACAAGTTTAAAAAATGAAATAACAAAATTCACACAAAGATTTAATGAATCATTTAGTGAGGCATGGGACCGATTCAAAGATTTGCTTAGGCAATGTCCCCATCATGGTTTTCTGAATTACACCAACTTGATACGTTCTATAGCGGTTTGAATGAGACTGATCAAGACTCTCTCAATGCCGCCGCGGGTGGTAATTTGTTGACCCGATCAATGAGAGATGCCTTGTTGATTATTGAGAACAAATCTAAAGTTGTTCACGAGCAAATAAATCGGTGCTGCCCGAGTGAGTGCTACACCATAGTCCTCGTCTTACGAAAATACGTCTAGCACCGATGCTAAGATTGATAAGCTTACGGATATAGTCAGGCTTTGGTTAAGATTAAGACCGCTAAGGTTAATTTTTCTCCACCAGCTCAAGTCAAAGCGGTGGAAACGACTTGTACTACTTGTGGTGGCCCGCATGCCTACTACAATTTATGCAACCGATGGAAATCCTGTCGAAGCTAATGCCGTAACCGGAGGTAACCAATACCGTTCTCAAGTTGAACCAAATCCTAGGGTAGTAATCAAATGGTACATCCGGGATTTTCTCAATCAAACAATCAGACTCGTTTTAATCAGAATCAAGTTCGTGGACCAAATGTTCAAAACCAATTCAAAGCCCCATGATATAGTAGTAAATATACCAAATATACGATACGTGAGAATCGACAAATCAACCTTTTAGGAAAAGGGTTAACGTGCCAAAACCCACGAATGTGATATAAGTGATATCGGGCAAGTGATTACCCGGGTCGTGTCCCAACGAGGTGTGAATTGAGGATGTCGTTTGAGGTTTGTTATTAAAATGCTTGAATTGTTTGAGATTTTTAAATATGTTTTCTACAAATTAATTAACGGGAAAGTAATTAAGGCAAGGGAAACAAAATAAATGACAAACTAACTACTACTAAGCATACGGAACAATAAAATTAAGCTAAACTAAGTCCTAGAGTGCTATAATGCAAAAACGCGAAAACCCGGGCTAATCCCGAGCCTCAAAAAGTGAAAATAATGCAATTTAAGGCCTAAGGATGTGAAACTAATTTTCCTACATTCTAAACTACTAAAAATAATTTTAGCAAAAAGCCGGGTATTTTTTTGACTTTTAAATTATTTATTATGATTTAAAAACTAATTTAATTATAAAAAATACTAAACTATTTTGGAAAAATCTGAAATTTTCACAGAAAATACTTTGGACAATACTGGTTTTAAGAAAAATAAAAAAGTGTGGTACTACTTTATGAAATAAGCACTTAAAAAGCTAAATAAGCTAGTAAGCTTAAAAAGTGTTTTGTGTAGTTAAGAGATTAATGTTGCAAGACTCTAACGAATAAAGACCCTAGGGCAGTTGGTGATTGGTGTTTGGTTGTGTTTGAGCAAAAGGTCCAGGTTGAATCTGTGGAACCTTTTTGCAAAACAAATTTTTTTTTTACTTTTTCTTTTTGCAACTTAATTATAAGACAAAATCAAAGACTTTTTGTGAAAACACTTTTTTGCAAAACCTTGGAATAAGCAGTTTTACAACTGCTTATTCTCTTCAGTTGTGACAGATAAGCTAACCAAACACCCCTTTAACAGATTTTGAGCAATGAATAAGCAGTTTTGAGGAAAATAAGCTGAGGCATGCATATCTAAAAATCAACAATAAGCTTAACAATAATGAGAATGAACAGAAAAGAGGGGGCAATAAGCAGTTTAAGGGGAGAAGCTAACTAAGGGGATAGAGCAGTTGTGGGATATGGGAAATCCTAAGAATACTAAGCATACAAACAAGGTAATAAGCTAGGCCTAAATAAGTACTAATTAAGCTAGAATCTAATGACACCTAATCTAAATCACCTAATAAGCACTAAGGTACACAGATAAGCTAACTGGGATATCTAAATAAGCTAAAATATGGGCTGCTATAGGCTGCTGAACAGTTACTGATGTGGGTGTGGGACAGGTTTTTGAAGCAATTTAAGCTAAGCTAAAGTGATTCTAAGTGCAAGTAAACTAAAGCTATGTTTAGTTGGGTAAGTGAAGAGGTAATAAAAGCAGTTTGGACCAAAATTAAGCTGCTAAAATGGGGGCTGAAACAGCAGCTATAGCTGCTGTTTTGGTGTGCAAGACAGAAGACAAGAAACTTTTTTTTTTATAAAACCAATACTTGCAACCTTGTTAAACCAATTTCAAAATTGTAAAAACTAACTAAAAGCCTAAAACTGAGTTTGACTTGAAAGTCAAACGGGTACAAACAGTTTTTTTTTGTTCTTACAATAAGCTTAAACCAAACACCCCTTTATGGGGTGTTAACTTAAAAACAGATTTTTTTAAAAAGCTAACTAAGGTTTTTTTCTTTTATAAAACTTACTTAATATCTTAAAACTAATACTTAGAACTGAAAATAAAGCGTAATAAGCTAATAAGCACTAAAGTGCTTATTAGCAAAAATAAGCAGTAAAGTAAATGAGAGCTTTTTTCATTAATTAAAAAAAAGAAATTACAATTTAAAAACAGAAACTAAATTTTAAAGCTAACTAAAACCTAATGCCCTAGAAGGCTACAAGTGCATCTCTATTTATACTACTGGTCTTGGTATTGTGCTTCTGCTTTGTGCTTGTTTACTGAGAGGAGTGAGCTTTGAGTTGCTTTGTGTTTCTTTGCTCCAATCATAGCCATCCGTTGATCCTTGGGCACAAAGGAGTATAATCTAAGCTGTCCATTTAAAGTCTTCACCTAAGCTCCAATGGGGAAACTTAGGATTGCCAACATGGCAAGTGAGACCATGTGCTTGTGGGGGAGGGTTGTGAGCTTGGTTATCAGTGTAGGTGAGAGTGACATGAAGAGAAGAAGACAAGGGAAGAGGAGACAAGGTTTTGGCGGGCAAAGGTTAAGAAGCTGGGTTTTGGGTTTTCTTTTCTGTTTTGGGTGAAAGAGAAAGAGGGTCAAAAAGATTATGAGGGGGTCAAATTTGGTTAAAATGAAAGGGGGTTCATAAAGGTTTTAATTAAAATGGGTTTAAGTGTAAAAGTTTTAAAGTAAATGTATTTTTGTGTTTTTGTTATAAAACCCTTTTTTTTTTTTTTTTTTTTTTTTTAAACAAGAAAACTTTTAATACAAATTGGTTTTTGAAAAATAATTGGTTTTAATTAAAAAGAAGGATTAAAAGGTTAAAATGGTAATTTTGGGTTCGGGTGAAGGGTAAATTGGTAATTTGGATTTAGGGATAGGTTTTTGATCTGATTCCCCAAGCTCACTCCCAAATGGTATCCCGGGCTCACGAAAATGTGAAAATATGCTTCAGCTCCGTCTGCAAAGCACGTTTTCCAATCCAAGCTCATTTTAGTCAGTTTTGGTCCTGTTTTCGATCCTTTGTACCTGAAACACATAAAAACACACTCCAAGGATATCTGCAGTATAAATTGTTATATTTCAGTGTTTTTAGACATTTTTGTGGGCTTAGATGGGTAAAAATGATGAGTGAATAAGCACTCATCACCCCACCAAATTAATACCCAAATCAAGGAGTCAATTACAATCAAGGATATCCAACTTCAAGCTATCAAGCTCCACCTTTGCCTTCAAATGAATTCACGAATTACGTTCAACACAATAATGCTACCATCCAAACCATGCAAACTCATATTTCAAGTTTGAGAAATGAGTTTCAATCTTCGTTGACTAGACAAAGCAATGAGTTTAGGAATGAGATTCGACTTAAGAACAACAAATTGGATGCTTCGCAGAATAAACTTGAGAACATGTTGAATGCTGTTTTGTGTAAGATAAGTCAACCCTCGAGTTCGGATCTCTTCCCAAGTGATACCATTCCCAACCCAAAGGGCGAGTTAAAAGCTATAACCACAAGGAGTGGTAAGGCTTATGATGAACCATCGTTTCCTACTCCGCTGGTGAGGGAGGAGGAGCGAGAACCCGTGGTTATTGAAGAAAATGTGCAACCTGCACCCGTCCCACCTCCGGTCGTTCAGACTCCGATTCGGAACCCGATGTTCCAAAGACTACTCTTAAACCCTCACTTCCTTATCCGTCTAGACTTCAAGATCAAAGGATTAGTGATAAAACCGAAAACCAAATGGAGAAATTTGTTGAGATCGTTCAATCTTTGAATTTAACATCGTTTCACCGACGCTTTACTCCTCAGTCGAATTTGATGCCATGATCAAAATTTAGTGAGTAATAAGGAAAAGTTGGCGAAATTGCAAAAAACACGTTGAATGAGAATTGCTCGGCGTGCTCCTCAAAACTTCTGAAAGTTAGGAGACCCCGGCAAATTTCTTATCCCTTGTGAGTTTCGGGAATTGGAAATGCTCCGCCTGGCTGATCTTGGTGCGAGTATTAACTTAATGCCTCTTTCGATTTATAACAAGCTTTCTCTACCAGATCTCACTCCTACTAAGATGACTCTTGAACTCGCGGGACCGATCAACCTCTATCCGAAAGGAATCGCAGAGGATGTCTATGTGAAAGTAGGACCACTACATTTTCCGACGACTAGTTTGCGTTGACTTTGATGCTGATTCCCGAGTGCCCTTATTCTCGGAGACCTTTCTTATGAGCGGGCCGTGCGATGATTGCGTTTATGAAGGAGAAATTCTTCCGATCTCATAAGGAAACTGTCTCATTCAACATTAACCATCCTTCGAGATACTCCTCCAATTATGATGATGCTTCATTAATCGAACGGCGTTCTCGATATTGCTACGGAGGAGTATGCTCAAAAGCTTCTTGATTTTATGGGTGGCAATCCACCATTCCTTCGAAAATGTTGAACCATCTTCGAGCCTATAATTGCGACTCTTCCCACTTTCTTACTCCATTCGAGGGAGGTGATTTCATTTTGGAAGGGTAGATGAGTTTCTTGCTAATGATGAATCGATTCCCAGGGAATTGATGATGGTGTTTATGATTCGGAGGGAGATATCCTTTATCTTGAACAATTGCTAAATGAAGATCCATCACCGTCACTCCCTCCGAAAGAGATTACGATTGAAGAAATCAAATCCGTACAAACGTCTAATGAAAAACCTCCGGAGCCCGAGCTCAAGGATTTACCTCCTCATCTTGAATACTGATGAGTGTCTAAATACTCATCATTTTTGTACAATCTAAACTTCAAAATCATCTGAAAACACTTAGAAATGCATCAAATTGTTGAAAATATCACAAATCAGTGTTTTATGTGTTTTAAATGCAAAAATATCAAAATCAGATGAAAAATGATTCAAATTTGCAAAAATGGCAGTTTTAGTCCCCCAAGTTTCAAAAGTTGTCAAAATCAGTCCCTGGTATATCTAAGTAAAGAAAAATATCATTCAAGGTCCCTGAAATATTTTAAATTGTCAAAAATGGTTCTTGAATGAATCTTTGGTCAAATGGCGGAAAAGGTCCTTAAACTTTGAAAAATGTCATGTTTAGTCCTTGGAATTTTCAAAGATGGCAAATATGGTCCTTAAATTATTTGAGATTGGCAAGACCAAACCTTGGGCTACATTTTGAAGTTCAGTTGGTCCATGGAAATTGAATTGTACACATTTGGTCCTTTAACTACACATTTTATCCAATCTAATCCTAATCCGAATCAATAACATAACAAAACCCAATACAAGCCCAACCCGTCTACCCTAATAATATACCCGGTCAACCAACCCATCAGTCAATGTTTAACCACTGTCTTTCTTCCTTCTTTTCTTTTTCCACCCAACGAAACCAGAGACCAACATAAAAAAAACATACCTCCATACCTCCACTTTTCTTCCCACCACCGCACTCAACCTCCTGTCGCTCTCGTCACACGAAACCCAATCACTCAATCACTTCCCATTTCAGCACGTTTTATCTCACAGAAAGACAGGAAAGAGAAGAAGAGATTGAAGACCCATTTTACTTTTAGTATAAATAAGATGTTGTAGCCACATGTATGAAGCACCTAGGATTTTTAGTAGCTTTAATCTTGTTTTCTGTAGTCTAAATTTAATGTAATGTTTTACTTTTATTAATGAAAAAGTTCTTTTCACTTGCTATCTTATTTTACGCTTATATGCAAATAAGCACTTTTGTGCTTATTTGCTTATTGTCATTAATCATTTGTTCTAAAGTCTCTTTTTAAGTTGCAAATCAGTTTCACAAAGAAAATCCAAGTAGTTTACAAAAAAAGGAGTTTACAAGTTTAGCACCCCATAAAGGGGTGTTTGGTTCTAGCTTATTTTGAGGTCTAAAAAGCGATTTTACCCATTTTGACTTGTGTAGTCACTTTTTTCAAATCTTTAGTTAGTTTTTATAATGACTTAACCTTTTTTACTAAGTTTTACAAAGTTTGAAGACTCAAAAAACCAGTCTGCACACCAAAAGCAGCTATGCTGCTGTTAGCAGACTTTTCACGGCTTATTTCATGTCCAAAATTTGCAAAGTTCGTTTTTCTTGCAACCTCACATACCCATTTCAACATATAGATAGTTTATTTGCATGTAGGTTAAGTTTATTTAGCTTAAAATTTGCACTAAAAATCCGCATTTGGCCATTTTCTTGGTTCAGTTCAGTCCATCGTCCTATATCCACTGTTCCTAGCTTATTTATAAGCCCCAGGACTTATATTTAGGTCCCAAGTGGTTTTAGGTACCCTCCATCCTTAGTTTGCATGTTTAGGTCCCCTGTAGAATTAGAATTAGATTTAGTAGCTTATAAATTAGCTCAAAACAGCCACCTTGGGCGTTTCTCACTGTTCCAAACAGACACAAATCAGTCTAATCCATAGCTTATTAGTCTTGGTTTTAGCTTATTTAGAAGTATATTGTAGCTTATCTTGTGCCTTTAGTTAGCTTTTAAACCAAACAGTCCATTCACTTTTTTGTTTACCAAGCCGCTGCAACATGCTGTTACTGCTAATATATTTAAGCTTTTCTAAGTTAAGGTTTAGATAAAAAGCCTTAATAGTACTTATTTTATTGTGTAAAAGAAAAAAAATCAAAAAAATTGTGTTTTACAAAAATCAAGGAAACAAGATTCGAACACTGGTATGTTGCAAACAAAGCCCACGAACACAAGACCCATCTCAGGAAACATCTTGCTATTGGTCCTTCTTGGTTTTATTTTGTTTAATTAATACTTAATGTAGTTATTTGTTTTAACTTAGTGCTTATTCTTTTTTTTTACAGACTTATTTCCTTAGTAGAGTGC
>OU343216.1:184583677-184619166 GCA_910596185.1 Chrysanthemum makinoi
GAAAATGGCGCCAAGTGGGTTGTGTTTATTTGACTGGGATGGGTTGACCGGTGATAATAATAAGGGGGTCCAAAAGGTTATGGCTGGGGTTCAAAGGGTTCAAGGGTCCAAATTGGCTTGTTGGCTTAATAAATGACAAGGACTAATGTGTAATTTCTGAAAACTCAAGGACCATTCCTGCCAATTCTGTAAAGTTGATCCAAGGGCTGAAATTTACAAGCTTCAAAAGTACAGGGACCAAACTTGACAATTCCACATTTTCCAGGGACTAATTCTGCCAATTTTGAAACTTGAAGGACCATTTTTGTAATTTTCTCAAACTTTTTACATTTTTCACCAAAGGACTAAATTTGACAAGTTATGATTAAAAAGGACCTTTGGTGACTTTACTTTTGAAATTATGTGCTCAGGGACTGTTTTTGACAACTTTTGAAACTTGGGGGACTAAAACTGCAATTTTTGCAAATTTGATACGTTTTTCATCTGATTTTGATATTTTTGCATTTAAAACACATAAAACACTGATTTGTAATATTTTGATCATTTTGATGTGTTTTTGAGTGTTTTCAGATGATTTTGCAGTTTATATAGTACAAAAATGATGAGTATTTACACACTCATCATATTACAATGAGCTCGAATCTTTTCATCACGTTTGCTAATTTCAAAAACTGCATCAAACTCTGGAACATCTGAGGATATTTTTATGTTTGAGGTTTTAACATTTTATTTGAGATGTTGATATTTTAGTTGTAACTCAAAATGTTCAACTTCTAGTTTAGAAAAATGTTTTACCAGATTATCATGATCATCCCGTTCAATTTTCTCACTTAGTTTAGCGTTTTTGATTTCAAGCTCAATGACACGATCATGGGAGACTTTCAAAGCAACAGATAATTCATGAAATTGAGAAGCAGTAATAGAACAGTTAGTGGCAGTATAGAACACATCTTGAGAATATACAATCAGAAATCAGATTCTCATTTAAGGTATACAAGTTCTTCCTCTCAATTTCGTTATATTTTAATGCTCGCTCATAGTCACTAACCTCTACAATCATTGCATCAAATTCCTTTTCTATTCCTTTAATATCTGAATCAATCCCCTTTTTAAGACTCTCAAAATGATCTTTTAGTTGTTTAAAGAAAGGCATGACCTCAGTTAAATAGCATTATTTTGTTTGTTCAAAACCCCTTTCCCCTTCAGTTATCCTAGTGGGTATGATCCTTTTCTTACAAGTTTTCTCAAAATCGACAAATAGTTGAAAAATAACATATTGACTGATTAAGGTCTTGCTCTTAGTGGCAATAATTCTAGGATCTAAACGCATTGGTGTATTTGGAGGATACACAGTCGCTGCAGGCATTTTCCTAAGGGGAGGGTTTGTTACAACAAGATTTTCAGCTTTTTGCTTATCTAAGTCCCTTTTCCATAACACTTGTTCAGGTGTTAACAAAGTTTGAGGCTTGAACTTGTTTAAGGAAATCCAATTTTCCTTTTTGTAATCATGGGGTTTGACTATTATGTTTTGCATTTTGCACTCAGGATCGTCAAGCTTCTTATCCATTTTCTCCCTAGAAGCATCATCTAATTTTCTATCTTCCTCAGTGGACTCAATGCAACTAGGTATCTGTCTAGGTTTAAGGATCTCATTGCCATCATAGATTACCTTTTGAGCAGCCTTTGCAATCTTACCATACTCAGGGTTGGGTTTATCAATAATGGGAACACTATGCTTATCGCTTAAAACTTTATGCTTAGTGACCATATGAGCAGTCTGAATGGTATTCCCTTGTACGTACAACTTATTTTCAATCTTGTTCTTCAAAGTTTTTAGATTGGAAAATCAAAAGTTTTGATTCCTTAGCATGAAATTCTTGCTTGAGCGCTTTAACATTTTCTTGAAGTTCTTGTTTTTGCTTAGCAGTTTTAGAAAGCTTTTCTTGTAAGGAGTTTAACTCTTGTTTTAACACTTCTTCTCTAAAATTACTTTTTCTAATAATTGTACGCATTTGGTTATCCAACTCCTGCTCACGAGTAGTTAGCTCAAACTTAGCACGTTGTTCATAAATGACAACTCGTTCTTTATAGGCATTAAGTTCAGAGATAACAGAATCATCAGGGGCACATGCAGTGTATTCATCAAAAACATAGTCATCGTTGACTGCAGAAGATGCATCACTTGGTACGACCTCACTTTCACTTTGTTTCACATATTGATCATATAGGACAACATTGATATTCCCCATATTTTCAATATTTGACTCAATAGTTTCAGTTGATTGTACTTTGTCATGCATCTTTTGCACAGCAGCATCATCATATAGTTTTAATACCTCATAAATGATTTTGTCTTTGGATGGACCAGCTTGTGGTGATGAAGAGACTTTAGGAGAGACCATTGGAGAAATGCTAGCCGTGAAAATGGTTTGTGCAGTAGGTTCATCATCAACGTCAGAGTCATATGCATCACATCAGCGACTTGAAATGCATTCTGATGATTGTTGCCTATCTCCTGAATTGGCTGCTCATCCACATCTGCATCATACGTCTTGGCATTTCCCTCAGCAAGAAACAACAACTCTTCTTCATCCAAAGCTGCACCATTATCCTGAGCTTGAACAAGCAACATCTTATCCCTGAAGTAATTTGCATTCTGAGGGCGTTTTGGCGATGTGCAGTTACTTGCAATGTGTCCTTCACCTCCACAGTTGTAACATTTGATTGGCTTTGCTTGACCCTGGTTTCCATTCCTTCCCCTATTCTGATTTGCAGCATAACCTCTACCAGCTCCACCTCTTTCTTGTTCGTACTGCCTTTCTTGAACTGGTTGCACCATAACCTTCCCATCTCTGACTAGAGCATGATTGTGAAGATTGGATGCAGTTCGATCTCATTGTTGGTGAAGACTGTTGGTATGTGGATGAGAGTCAATTTGTTTAACCATAAGGGCCAGTTGATTAATGAAGTGTCCCACAGCTGCATCAGCATCTGCTTGTTTGAATCTTGGATCGGGAATGAGTTTGTGATTGCCATTACCCATGGGTATAACTTGAGATGCTTTGGTGGTAATTCCAATGTTTGAGTAGAATGCAGTTGAATCATTTGATGAGCTTGTATCTCCCGGGTTGGTTTTGAACTGATCTAGAATCCTTTTTTCAAACATAGAGTTGCTCATAGTTTGTATTCTTTAACCCTTTGGTTAGCTTCACAGAGGTGACAAACTTATGCCATTCGGGATTCATGTTGTTCACAAACTTTGAGTTCAGCTGTACGTTTGGCATAGTCATTCTAATGTTCCTCATGTCATTAACAAGCTTGTGGAATCTCACGTAATACTCATAGACACTCTCATCTAGTTTCATCTTGAAGTGCTCAAACTCATCATAGAGTTGTGATTCTCTGTCTTCCATAGTTAATTCAGAACCAGACAGAAGTATCTTGACATTATCCCTGCCACCTTGGCGGTGTTGTGATTGATAAGCTTGTAAACATCTTTTGGAAGACCTTGAAGTATGATGTTAGAAGCCCGATATCAGATCGAATCTCTTTTTTTCCTTATCATTGAGCTCATCATATGTCTTTGGTCTGTCTATCCCATAGATCATTGTTCCATCTGCAGCTGTATCAATTAAGTCTCTTGTAGTCTCAATCAGATAAGGTCCTTCATCAATCGATTTGATAATGTTGACCCCATTTTCCTTTCAAAGACAGTACAATCTGATTCTTTGAGCCCAAGAGTCGTAGTCAGTTCTGTCAAGCATGGGTGGACGAGTATCTGAACCAGCTGCTTGAACATCCTCGGCAACAATGGAGATGATTGTAGGTACGTTGGTAGACATGTTTAAAGATTACACGGGATTTTATAACTCTATGATTAAACCGAGAAATAGATTCTTTCACGGGATTTTACTAAATCAAGAGAAAACCGTATTACAAACAAAAGTTAACCAAATCGCTAAGATTCCTTGAATCAAGTCGCTAAAAACCAAGTTGCTAAGACAAGTCGCTAAGTTCCAAATCGCTATGAATTTTGACACAGAAGTCGCTATGCACCAAGTCGCTAAGAGATCAAGTCGCTAAATAGCAACTCGTCTGGTCCAAATCGCTAACACCAAGTCGCTCAGAAACTTAAGAACAAGTCGCTATCAAAATTGAAACCAAGTCGCTGCCTTACCAAGTCGCTACCCGTAGTGGAGAATCCACAAACAGTACTTTTTGTCGGCTTGTCTCTAAAGGCAAGTCGCTAGGCACCAAGTCGCTACCGCAATACACTACAACTCGCTACAGACTTACAAAGCAAGTCGCTACCAAGAAAATAACAACGTGACTCATGTCGCTAGTATGAAAAAAATTCAAAAACACCACTTTTCAATCCAAAAAGAACTCAACCACGATGATTCAAGCCTTCCAAATTAAAACCTAAACACTTATGATGATCCTAAACACAAAAGTACAAGCAAAATCCAAACTTTAACACTAGAAATCAACCAAATGATGCAAAAACCACTAAACTTTCTCAAACTCAAAACCACCTAAAAACCACTATAAATCCAAAGATATGTAAGAGATGATCTAACCATGGCTCTTGATACCATTTGTAACATATTGGATTTCACATACACATCAAACCATAACCAAAGTAGGCGTATAAGATGAGTTCTAGAGAGAGAAAGTTAGAGGTTTGGGAACTTTAGTGAGAGAAAGAAGAATCTTATTATGAGCTCCAACTCTCTACCTTGGGAGGTATAGTACTTACATAAAACACCACCTGACGGGTCGGATCAGTACAGTGGGTAAACCCGTCCGGCCCTCCACGTGTTACAAAACTAAATACTACTAAACATTAAATAACTACGACTACGAGCTTTCTAACGATTACATATACTTTAGGTGACCGACACTTTAACTACTGGATTTTCCAAATCCTAACACCAAGACTGCCCCAATTGCAATCACTTGCATCACACATGTTCAAAGGGCAAATCCCAGTCGGGGGCAACTAAGACCGGAGCCTCGGTTAATTTCTTTTTAAGTATGTTAAAGGCTTAAATGCATTCATTAGTGAAGATAACATCCTTTTTCGAGGAGATGGGTCGAGGGCTATGTTAGAGAAGTCTTGAATAAAATGGCGATAGAAACCGGCATGACCCAAAAAACTCCGAATACCTTTTACGGTAGTGGGATGAGGGAGTTTAGCTATGACGTCGACTTTAGCTCGGTCGACCTCAATGAATTTTGAAATCTTATGGCCGAGGACAATGCCCTCTCGAACCATGAAATGGCACTTCTCCAATTCAAGACCAAATTGGTGTCTTCACACCGTTTAAGCATGTGGTCTAGATGGGAAAGGCAAGAGTATGAAGAATCTCCATAAACCGAGAAATCATCCATAAAAACCTCCATTGTCTTCTAGATCATGTCGTGGAAAATAGCCATCATGCACCTTTGGAATGTACCGGGAGCATTGCAAAGCCAAATGGCATACCGTCGTTAAGCAAACGTTCCATAAGGGCAAGTGAAAGTCGTCTTCTCTTGATCTTGCGGGTCGATTGGAATTTGGAAGTACCGGAGAAAACCATCGAGAATCAATAGAACTCATTCCCAGCTAGACGTTCAAGCATTTGATCCATAAAAGGTAGCGGGAAATGGTCTTTCCGTGTAGCATCATTCAACTTTCGATAGTCAATACACACCCTCCATCCTGGTGAGCGTTGGAAATCAACTCATTATCTTCATTCATCACAACGGTCATTCCGCCTTTCTTCGGGACATAATGGATAGGGCTAACCCATGAACTATCTGAGATCGGGTAGATAACTCCGGCGTCAAGGAGTTTTAGAACTTCCTTTTTGATGACATCATGGATTTTCGGGATAACCCTACGTTGTTGTTGTATGACGAGTTTATAATCATCTTCAATTAAGATCTTGTGAGTACAAAAATGTGGGTTTATGCCTTTAATGTCGGAAATCTGCCAAGCGATGGCACTCTTATGTTTTCGAAGGACATCCAAAAGTTCGGTTTTCTCCTCATCTTTCAAGTTTTTAGCAATGATGACGGGAAATTGTTTTGGTTCTTCAGAAAAGCATATTCAAGATGAGTTAAATCCTTGAGCTCGGGCTCCGGAGGATTTTCATTAGACGTTTGTACTTCTTTGATTTCTTCAATCGTAATCTCTTCGGAGGGAGGACGGTGACGGATCTTCATTTAACAATTGTTCAAGATAAAGGATATCTCCCTCCGAATCATAAACACCACCATTAATTCCCGGTGGAATCGATTCATTAATATGAAACTCATCGATCTCTTCCAAAAAGAAGTCACCTCCCTTAAACGGAGTAAGAGAGGGGGAAGAGTCGCAATGATTGGTCAGAGGTTGTTCAGAAATTAGAGAGAAGGTGAATAAGAAGAAGTAGAAGGGAAGATGTCACACCCCAAATTACCGTTTTTGCAGTGGAATGAAATACCTGGGGATGACTGTCATAGCATCAAAGTTACAGTTATATCGAACGACCTAAAGTGTCGTTTTAAAAATATCGTTTGATTAAGTAAAATAATCCGAGTTTACGAAGAATAGGTCCCAATAGATTTCCAAAGTACCAAAATAAGTTTGTTACAATCAAACGATAGTTAAGTGCATAAAATATATGTGAGAAGCGTCGACATCGCGACTCTATGATAAGTCCACATGCATGCCATGAAGTGAATTAGATACCTGAGATAAAACATGCTAAAAGTGTCAACACAATGGTTGAGTGAGTTCATAGAGTTTGTTAAACATGTAAAACTTTTAAAGAACGTTCATGCATCAAAGGCGAAGTTCTTAGTCATTTAGAATTGTCCAGAAAGCAAAGGCATTGTAAATCCACTCAGTTCCAAGTTCCGCCCATACAAAACTTGCAACCTGTGTGTTCACAACCCACTCGCCAAAAGTAGTATGTCTAAAAGTCAAGTACACGTTATCATAATAGTTCACAAAGCAAAGGCATTGTAAATCCTCAGTCCAAGTTCCGCCCATACAAAACTTGCAACATGTGTGTTCGCAACCCATTGCACAAAATATAGTGTGTCTAGTGGTCAAGTATACGTTGTCTGTTAGGATCGAATATATGATGATTTGGTGAATCGGGAGGTCGGGGAAGATGAAAGAACATCTTCACTAGAAAGAGAAGGGAGAAACTATGTGTGTTTTATTATTGAAAGGTAAAGTTACACAAATGAGACTCACCCCTCCATGGAAGTATGGAGGGGTATATATACCCAAACACATACAACAATGGGAAATTGAGATAACAAGCCCATGGGTTTAAAGTAACAAAGATAGAAAATGTAATCCCGTCAATGTCGTTCCATTTACGAGTTAGGAGTGATTCCAACAATCTTCCCCCAATGGTACGGCATAAGGGATTACTTACAATATTTACTACAAATATAGAAAACAAATAAAGAAAGGTCTTCATAAGCTCTTCAAGTGCTGAGGATGATGAAAGTTTACGCTCTTTGTCTTCTTCTTGTACCTTGACTTGAGAACCGTTTTCTTTACTTGTAGGCAAATGATGTAATATGCATAAATTGGATTAACTTCCCCCCAATTCATCCCGCATGTCTTTAGTAGCTTCTCCGTACACTCCTTTTTGGCGAAGTTTTTGAATCAACTTCCCCCCAAACTGACAACCATCTTCAGCAGATTCGAAACTTTGATGTAGTGAACATTTCCTCTAACTTTTGAAATTTTCAGTACGCAGCGGAATTTGTAGATGAGCAGTGAACCACAAAAGGTAAATCTGACTTGTTTCGGAAAATCCGTTCGGGGGTAACATGCAAGAAATCAACAAGATCTTCTCATGTATGTAGATGCTTCACACCAAACAAACCACGAAAGACGAAATGAAACGACTTCCCCCTGAATGTTGCGTTCTATCGGAATAATAGTAACCTGTGAATCTGCAATTACTCGATAAAATGACCTTGTGTGAGGCATCACAAGATCATATTTAGGTGACTTCACACACGATAACTCTGTGAAAGTGAGACGATAACACCAACTTGAGAAATTTGTACCACAGATCGTCTCATTTCTTCCCCCTGATTGAAGAAATTCATGAAGGGAAACGGGTTTTCGAAAAAAATCCAAAAACATCAAAGGAAGCAAACACCACCTATACTCTCTTCCCCCCGATGTTTTCAATGAATCAGAATCATACACCACGTATGTTGATGATGAATTGGAGACAGCGAAACCATGTATGTCCAAGTAATCAAACAATTGTGAAGTACCATAAATATCTTGTGAGAATCAATTGCTGATAAGACTTCTCTACTTGTGTATACTCTTCTCAGCTAACTCTTTACCGACCCCATTATCATTCAGACGGCTTTTTGTAGTGACTACTGATGGAGAAAACCCAATATGACGAACTTGAGACTGAAGTAGTATAACCCGAACTTGTGACTTAAACTTGCACTATTGTCAGACGAAGAACCCTTTTTCTTAACCCCATCGAAAAAAGGTAAACTTAAAGTTTCTCAAATTATCCACACCTTAGTGTGACACTTGAGCACAACAACGTAACTCCTTAAAAATGATAGTTATACGCTGTGAGCACAACAACGTAACTCCTTACATCAGGTACAACTACACAACTCAAGTCTTTGTCAATCGTAACGGTTAAAGCTCGAACAAGGATCTCAAAGAATCATGCATCCAACCAACCCCGATATCTTCAAGATACTAAGTACACGCACCCGTGATATCCCACTTCAACCTCAAATAAATAATAGTGAATTCGCGCCGTAGTCACATCTTGCGGTTACATGCCCAAAACTAGCCTTCATTAATGTTTTAAATGAACTTGATAATGGTTTTCCGATCTTGTCAAAAAAAATGTATCCCCTTGAAAAATTTGTAATACCAAAATACCACTCCTATTACCGAATATTGGACCAAGAAATAAACATAATGTATAAAAATACATTTTTAAAATAAAATTTCAGCTTATCTCAGAAAATATTCGGATCCAATGAAATTTCAGCCCAAAGCGAATATCAAGACCCAGTCCAAGAATTATAAAACGTTGCAGCCCCAAAACTATCATAGCCCAATCCTAAGACACCTAAACTCGTCCGGGCCCAATATCCATCCCGTCAATTTTAGATCCGACCCACAGTTTTTAGCTATACCCTAAATTAGAGTATAAAACTACCCTTAACCTTAAATTAGGTCATTAGATAAAAGACCTAATAAGACACATCAAAAAACCAGCGCCCCCATCTGTTTCATTTACAAAAAACGCATTCTATCAATCATTCCTGGACTTGGTCTCTCTCAAGCAGTCAACTACATCTCATCCAAACTAATCATAAACATATTTCAATCAAGATGCTTAATCCTCTCAAACGATCTCATCTACATCCGAATCAAACACAAACACAATCACAGCCGGACCTTTGTTTACTTTTTTGCACAAAACCGAATCAAGAAGCGACTTTTAAAAGTGTCAAGATCCTTTGGAGGGTCACGGTAGGTTCTACAAACTTTATTGTGATTTCTTTTGTGCTATTGAAAGAACCGAACATAAGGAGGAATGTAAGCCATTTGGTTTATGTTCTTTCCTTTAAAGATTCGAATATTAAATTGAAGATTAGCTTCAAAAAAAATATAGAACGAAGGTGAGGAACTGGGATCTTTAATTTACTTTTTGTTTATAAAATCAGTGATGAGGGGATGTCGTGAAAAACCTTAAATGGTTTTAATTTGAATCTTGAGAAGAGCACGACATAAATCAGAGATTAATTTTTATACTTTGAGTCCGAGTCTTGGGTATGTAGAAAGGATTGGATAGGTGAAGTTTTCGTTGATGTTTGTTTGTTGAGATATTGAAGTTCAAAGTAATCGTTGGTTTCTCAAAGTGTATTGGTATTTGGTATGGTCGTCTGGTCATTTTTTTAAAGTTTACGCATAAGGTTTAGTGTTTATAAGTAAACATTTTTATTTTAACCTTGTAAGTGTATGCTTAAACAACCTTTATGCGTAAGCCATATGCGTATCTTAGGCGTAAAAAAGTTCTTTACGAGTAAGCTTACTCGTAAGCTTAAAGCCTACGCGTATTCTTATGCGTAAACATACATTCTTACAAGTAACTTCACAGTTACTCATAAACGGATCTGAAGATGGGGTCTTAGGCGTAAGCCAACAGTCATAGGCGTAAAAATAGGGTTTTGACCCTTTGTTGACTTTTTTCAAAGATACGAGGAAATGCATTTTTCCGACCAGATTCGCAGACCAGTTTAATACCCACGAGAAGGAAAAACTGTACGAGTAAGATGCGTCATTATATACCCACTTTTGACCACTCAAAATGACCAATTGACCATGAATGACCACAAAACAGTCATTCACGAGTATTGTTATACAAAAAAATCATATTCAGTTGGACATAAAAGTAACCACACCAGTTTTGACTAAAATGATAGAAAAACATTTAAGAAACTGGTAAGACATATAATAAATGTGAAAGGATATGTAAAAAAAACAGTTTCAAAAATTAAAATTTTGACAAGATATAACATCACACAAATCAACAAAAAAATAAAACCGACCTTGCTCTTGATACCAATGTTAGGACCGTATTTATGGATGATTTGATGAATCGGGAGGTCGGGGAAGATGAAATAACATCTTCATCATGTTAGTGAGAGAAACTAGAAAGAGAAGGGAGAAACTATGTGTGTTTTATTATTGAAAGGTAAAGTTACACAAATGAGACTCACCCCTCCATGGAAGTATGGAGGGGTATATATACCCAAACACATACAACAATGGGAAATTGACAAAACAAGCCCATGTGTTTAAGGTAACAAAGATAGAAAATGTAATCCCGTCAATGTCGTTCCATTTACGAGTTAGGAGCGATTCCAACACACACATTACAAGATCCTTCTCTACAATTATTTCCACACCGCTCACAAATACACTTGTAACAACGATACCAACTTTCCTTTCGACTTTTACAATGAAAACAATAAGAGTTGAGAGACTCCATAAGAATTAGACATTAAAGAGGGATAAGAAGATAGAATTAAACGGTTAAGAGGATAAATAAGATTATTTTTGAAATTTTATAATAATAAATTATTTTGAAAAAAATTTGAAAAAGAAATTATTTTTTGGGTTTTTAATTTTTGAAAAATGTAATCGATTACCAACTGGTGCTCAGTAGCTCTCTAGAATTACTTCATAAAGGAGCGGAGGAGCAGGAAACCCCTCTTATAGTTTGCAATCTAAAGGTGAGCCGGCATAACAATTGACTTCATGATTTCTTTTGTTGTTGTTTTTTTTTTAATTTTTTTTGGTATTTTAAATACTTTAGGAAAAGTGATACGAAGGGTTCGGGGTCGAGAAGACTTCCTTTTCTACGAGCAAGTTTTTCAACCCTCTAGGCAGTGTACCTAATCGTTGTAGTGTAGTATGAGGTAAGCCCAGAGGACTGATTCGTTCTCTAGAGGAATAGAGATGCTAGAAAAAGATGTATGACGAGAAGGTGAGGTCGAGGGAGATTATTTTTAGTATTTTTATGTTTTTTAGAAAGTAAGGTAAATATCTCGGGGTATAGGAGTGAGGGGTGGTACTTCTATCGATTTTAACTACTTTTTTTTAACTACTTACAATTTAACTAATTAAACTATGGAGAGATTATGCTAACTGTAGATGTGCTCTTATGATGATTAAAAAATGTGTTCGCTTAGATGTTCTTACTCCCTAGTTATCTCTTATTGGTCAGTTGAATTGTCACATCCTCATCTTAATTGGTGCGTTGTATTCTGTTTGATCATAAGGGGGTGCCTAATTCCCTAGTTCTATGAATTGTAACTCTCCTCTAGACCATCCGGGATCGGCACGTACAATAGTATCTCCCTCGAATACTCTACTATCCTTAAGCTACAACTCACGCAATAAACACAACGAATGGCCTAAGTGCACTCTTAAGCTTTTTTGCTTATTAGGACGTTCAAGCTCGCAACAATTAAAGAAGACGCCAGTTTTCCTTACTCTAGCGTCTACTAATTAAGACAAGAGACAACCAAACAATAATTAACAACTAGATTTCATATATCTAAGCAAACACAAGGATAATTTAGCTACTCATGTTAAACAAGCAAGCATGCACACATTCAATTGAACATGGGGTAGACATAATGATAACATGGATACACAAACTTATCGTATGATGTAAAATAGGGTATGGAACCCTAGAATACTGTCCAAGTCAGACTACAACTGAATTAGGGTTTGCTCTCCAAAGTTCTACCTCTTTAAAATAGGAAAATTGAATTCTATATATAGATTTACAAGTGCGACGGCGTCACCTTTTGCTAGTGACTTCGTCAGGTCGCCGTTGTTGGGAATTATACGTTTGAGTTGATAAGACAAAAAGAATGAAACAAGAGAGCCTTAATACGATAAGAAGGAAACCTACAAAAAGATGGAAGGACTTGATTGCAAAAGAAGTTTTATTTATTAGTCCTTTATAGTATTTTGTAAACCCTAATCCTCTAGTATATAAAGAGGACATGAGGTGTAGGTTTGATTTAAGTCTTCCAATATGTAGACGTCTAGTAAAGGGATGTGTGTGTGTCCTAGGCGTATAGTCTTGTAAACGCCTAGGTTATTAGTTTATTTTGTAGTTTAGTTATCTAGACGTGTTCCTATAAACGTCTAAGATTAGTTAGTGTTAGTGAATGAAAACCTTGTTCAGTAACAAATAATTGATTAGTTTATTCCGTTGTGCATGTTATTAGTCTTTGTTATTGATCCCTAGCTGAGCTTATAAACGATCTTCACAATTGGTATTAGAGCGGGGAGCTCTTGATATAGGGATCTACAAGGTTTTTCAAAGAAGATGGAAGAAAAATTCGTATCTTGAAAATTTTCGTAATGTTTCTGTAGGGCTGTTTTCAAACAGCGATAACTTTTTCATTAACCGTTGGATCAGGACGAAATTTTAGGTGGACGTTCTCTATATGACAATCTAACTTTCCAATGAAGGGATATTCGATCTGAACTTCCAGTAAAAAGATATAAGGCGTCGAAGTTGGCTGCTGAAGGAGTTTTTGAAAGTTCGATTTTTAAAGGTTTACTAATTATCGACAGAAGCAGATTTGAAAAATACCTGAATAATTTTGTTTTTTGTACATGCTTGGCTAAATTAAAGGTAATCTCGTAATTAATATTACCTTGTAGTAATATTCATTCAACTCTTTTTTATTTAATTAGTCCAAGCCTACATGATTGGTTGAAATTGATTGGTCCAAGCGAGTGGGTTTGAAAGTGATTTGTTTTGGGATATTAGTTCTGGTATGAGCACATGGGTCCATGGCGATATTGTTATTTATTCGTAGGTCCATGCAATTTATTAATTGAATCTGATCATGCGCTGCACGTTTGGGTATTTTCATAACTACCCAATAATTGATTCTATTACGAGGCCACGAAGGTACTGCTGCTGTTGAATTTTTAAATTGGTGCTCAAAACGGTGGCTATTAATTGAGTACAGGTCAGCAGTACTTATTGATTCATTAAAGTGTTCACACGTTTAATATTATTCGTGTGTGTTAGACTAATTCTTAATCGCTGATTCATATATACATTGATAAGTCCAATTGGTTGAAACCTCATTCTTAATGAGTCAGTGATCCGACGAGTTTTCAAAGTACTGCTGTGAATTTTCAAAGTACTGCTGTGAGTTTTCAAATTACTGCTCTGAGTTCGAAAGTACTGCTCTTGATGAAAGTACTACTTAAAGTACTGCTCTAAGTTCAAAGTACTGCTTGGAGGTTTCAAAGTACTGTTTGATGTAAAGTACTGCCCGATGAGAAGTTTGTTATGGATAAGAGAGAACAAAGGAGAATATGCATTGAAAGCATGTATTGATCATATGGTTTTATTTGCTACTGTTCGTTCATGGTTGTTGATTATGGTTACATTGGGCTATTATTAGAGATTCAAGGATTGTCATTGATGTTATGGTTTTAGACTTGAGGGGAAGTCAAGCATGACGATTGTTATGGATTTTTAGCGACACACACATGATATTGTTTCACACACACAAGGATTTTGGACTTTGTTCTTAAATGGTTTTAATTAGCTCATATTTGGTTTATTGGATTAATTGGTTACGAAGAGGATTGATTATCACTTATTTGACGATGAAGTGGAATTACTTGGATGCGTGTTTTATTATACCTTTTAGCAGGAGGTAACTTGTTCGTACGTTTATGTTGTGGCTAAGACTTGGTAAATCTAGCAAGTAGGGTTTGCTATCACTTAAAGGAGTTACGTTGTTGTGCTCAGTGTCTCATTAAAGATGAGGATTTTATCAAGAGATCGAGGTCTACTCATATATCATCAGGAATGAGTTCATAGTCATGTGGTTAGTACAAGACATAAGATGCGAGTTTGGGATGTTCTACTTCAGCATCAAGTTGGTTATACTTAGTTTTTTTCATTAGTAATCATTACATGGAGCTTATAGATTTGAAGAATCATTTGATGTTCATGCAACACTCAAGGGGAAGTGTTTGATTTTTACTACTGTTGATCATTATTACTACTGCTAGTTGGAGTTTTCTATTGTTTTGGATTCATTTTTAGTAAGCATTTTGGTGTTCTTCATGGAGGGCAATTCGAAACATTGGACGGCTTAGATTGGAAGTATGATATTGGTTTGTAGTGGTCAAGATCATTATTTGCATACGTTCCCTATTTGGATAATAACAAAAAGGGGAAGAGATGTTTGAGGGGCATGGCATGGTTTAAGGGGAAGACAAAGGAAGACATACTTGTTTCATTCACGGTGAGATCCCTGATCTCAATTTCTCTACTTCATCTAGGGAAGTTCGTTCAAGAATCGTTTTGTCATTATCAACTAGGGTAAGAGTGTAGGGAATTATACGTTTGAGTTGATAAGACAAAAAGAATGAAACAAGAGAGACTTAATACGACAAGAAGGAAACCTACAAAAAGATGGAAGGACTTGCTTGCAAAAGAAGTTTTATTTATTAGTCCTTTATAGTATTTTGTAAACCCTAATCCTCTAGTATATAAAGAGGACATGGGGTGTAGGTTTGATTTAAGTCTTCCAATATGTAGACGTCTAGTAAAGGGGTGTGTGTGTGTCCTAGGCGTATAGTCTTGTAAATGCCTAGGTTATTAGTTTATTTAGTAGTTTAGTTATCTAGACGTGTTCCTATAAATGTATAAGATTAGTTAGTGTTAGTGAATGAAAACCTTGTTCAATAACAAAGAATTGATGAATTTATTCCGTTGTGCATGTTATTAGTCTTTGTTATTGATCCCTAGCTGAGCTTATAAAAGATCTTCACAGCCGTCATTAGGGTTTCGTTTGGGCTAAGTCATCATTGGGACGGCGTCAGTTGAGAAGCGTGACGCCGTCAATCTTCATGAAGGATGTCGTCTGAGATTGGTTCTTGGGCGTGACGCCGTCAGGTTGTAGAACCAGAATTTGTTCTGAGTCGTCATGTGTATTTTGATCAAAACTTTTATATAGGGACGGCGTCGCCCTTTGGTTGGGACGCCGTCAGGTCTGCTGGAGGGCCTTTGATCTTGACTTTGCCATTTTCTTAATGTTTTCGCTCCTCTTCGTCCAAATCACTAGAACAAAAAGTGGATTTGGCCACACCGAATATGTGTGACGATATACATATAGTCACACATGATTTTTCGGCCATGTGTGACTAAAGGTGCCGTGACCATAGGTACTCTATGGTCACGTGTTTGACTTTTTTTTAGTCTCTATTGCAAAAGAGTAACCAAAACCGTAACATGTGTGACTAATTAGGTACAAATTTTGTTGGATTAATCCGTATTAGTGACCATAAACACTGTATAGTCACACAAAGCATGTTTCTTTTGGGTATTTAGTCACATACAATTAAGCATAAAGTGACAAAAAGTGTTAATAAGTGTGACCATATATTGTTTAAGGTGAAGAAATATGTCTTTTGTGTGACTATTGATCATCCAATGGCCACTTGAATTTTATGTTTGTGTGGCCTTTTGTAACATTTAGTCACACAAAGCATGTTTGTTTTGGGTATTTAGTCACATACAATTAATCATAAAGTGGCCAAACGTGTTAATAAGTGTGACCATATGGTGTTTAAAGTGAAGAAACGTGTATTTTGTGTGACTATTGATCATCCAATGGCCACTTGAATTTTATGTTTGTGTGGCCTTTTCTAACATTTAGTCACACAAAGCACGTTTCTTTTGGGTATTTAGTCACATACAATTAATCATAAAGTGGCCAAAAGTGTTAATAAGTGTGACCATATGGTGTTTTAAGTGAAGAAATGTGTGTTTTGTGTGACTATTGCTCATCCAATGGCCACATTAACTTTATGTTTGTGTGGCCTTTTCTAACATTTGGTCACACAAAGCATGTTTGTTTTGGGTATTTAGTCACATGCAATTAACCATAAAGTGGCTAAAAGTGTTAATAAGTGTAACCATATGGTGTTTAAAGTGAAGAAATGTGTGTTTTGTGTGACTATTGATCATCCAATGGCCACTTTAATTTTATGTTTGTGTGGCCTTTTCTAACATTTAGTCACACAAAGCATGTTTGTTTTGGGTATTTACTCACATACAATTAATCATAAAGTGGCTAAAAGTGTTAATAAGTGTGACCATATGGTGTTTCAAGTGAAGAAAGGTGTATTTTGTGTGACTATTGATCATCCAATGGCCACATGAATTTTATGTTTGTGTGGCCTTTTCTAACATTTAGTCACACAAAGCATGTTTGTTTTGGGTATTTAGTCACATACAATTAACCATAAAGTGGCTAAAAGTGTTAATAAGTGTGACCATATTGTGTTTAAAGTGAAGAAATGTCTGTTTTGTGTGACTATTGATCATCCAATGGCCACTTGAATTTTATGTTTGTGTGGCCTTTTCTAACATTTATTCACACAATGCATGTTTGTTTTGGGTATTTAGTCACATGCAATTAACCATAAAGTGGCTAAAAGTGTTAATAAGTGTGACCATATGGTG
The DNA here is from genome assembly GCA_910596185.1 of Chrysanthemum makinoi. Classification (NCBI taxonomy): domain Eukaryota; kingdom Viridiplantae; phylum Streptophyta; class Magnoliopsida; order Asterales; family Asteraceae; genus Chrysanthemum; species Chrysanthemum makinoi. Next base: position 184,600,759 of record OU343216.1, read on the forward strand.
TTTAAAGTGAAGAAATGTGTGTTTTGTGTGACTATTGCTCATCCAATGGCCACATTAATTTTATGTTTGTGTGGCCTTTTCTAACATTTAGTTACACAAAGCATGTTTGTTTTGGGTATTTAGTCACATGCAATTAACCATAAAGTGGCTAAACGTGTTAATAAGTGTGACCATATGGTGTTTAAAGTGAAGAAATGTGTGTTTTGTGTGACTATTGATCATCCAATGGCCACTTGAATCTTATGTTTGTGTGGCCTTTTCTAACATTTAGTCACACAAAGTATGTTTGTTTTGGGTATTTAGTCACATACAATTAATCATAAAGTGGCCAAAAGTGTTAATAAGTGTGACCATATGGTGTTTTAAGTGAAGAAATGTGTGTTTTGTGTGACTATTGCTCATCGAATGCCCACATTAATTTTATGTTTGTGTGGCCTTTTCTAACATTTAGTCACGCAAAGCATGTTTCTTTTGGGTATTTAGTTACATACAAATTAAGCATAAAGTGGCGAAAAGTGTTAATAAGTGTGACCATATGGTGTTTTAAGTGAAGAAATGTGTGTTTTGTGTGACTATTGCTCATCCAATGGCCACATTAATTTTATGTTTGTGTGGCCTTTTCTAACATTTAGTCACGCATCGAATTAAGCAAACTGTGACAAAAAAGTGTTAATAATTATGACTATATGAATATTTTAGTCACATATAAGAAATTAATATATATCAAAACAAATTCAAATATATAAAAATATATTCAAAATATATTCAAATACAATAAAATTGGAATGTATATAATATTGTAATGTCGTACAATTTTAAATTTCTCAATAATTTAACGACTTCTGACTTTTGATCTTCTTAGCTTCCTTTTGCATGGCATCACTAGAGACGTAGCGCTTCATTTGTAATTTAGGTGCAGTTCTGTTCTCACCAATCAGTTTTATGGTACTTGGTGTTGTTACCTGTAGGAAACAAAAGCCGGGTGTATCAAACACTGAATTAAATATGAAGAATGATATATGTAGGTTTATAAAACACATGCATCTATGTACCTTTTCATCGAAAACCACTTGATCCTTTGGCCATGCATAAAAACCACCTACTGCATCTTTAACTGCTTTGAAACCGTTATTTCCTACATCCGGTATGCATGCTGCATCCACTAAAGATCTTTCAATAGACACTCTGTAGCAATCCTTTGGGAGTGGTTTGTTATGAAGCATTTGTTTTCCATCAGTTTTGTACACCTGCACCCTCCGCAATAATAGTTGATTTCTTTAAGTGCCACAGTCTGCACTTAATTACCTAAAAATATAATTTGTTGCATGTATATATGTATCAGTAATTAATTAAACTAAAGAATATATGAAAATGTTTAAATAAATACTTGTGGTAGTACTATTAATGGAGACTCATTTTCTTGTGATTCCGAAAGTTGACGTGAAGAATCCTTTCGTTTTGATCTAGTCGATTTCTTAGATGCGACAGATTTAACAGTTTCCTATAGATATATATAATACATGGTAAATAATACATGTATGTAGAATTCAAAAATACCAGGGGGATGATTTATTACTTACACTTATTTCCATTTCCTTTTCCAAAGTTGCAAGTCCATTAGACTTCTCAATGCTCGCAATTTTCTCACTTCCAGCAACACGTGTTCCGGCATCCTCATCAGCACTGCTATTTAAAAGATTAATGTTCACCGGAGACACCTGAAATATAAATTGTTTAAGAAGACTGCAGCAGTATTTAAAAGGGTAAAAAAAAAAGATGGAATGTTACTTCCTTATGTCTTACTTCCGTTTGTGTCAATGGAGTTGAAGTTGACGCAACGCTCCCTTGTGTAGCCAATTGTTTCATCAAATCCTGTATACCGCCTCTTTTCTTGACGTTGCCGCCTCTCATCATCAAGTTCACTTTAAAGTAACACCACTCTTTCATCGATGCTTGTCCGATTCGAGGCAGATCAGAATACCTCTTGTAGGTTACTCCACCTCCCACTCCTCTCGCATATCCTCCCTTTTCCTTACCTAATACAACTGTCATGGCATCAGTGCCATGATCAAGCTTCAAGATTCCTTGTTTGATCTTGTCGTCCGTTTCTTTCTCAGACACACAATATGGGATATAGGTTATTTAATTCTACCAGTATTAACTTGTAACTAAAAGTATTAACTAAAACACAAACTGTATTAACTTATAACTAACAGTTTTAAATAATACAGAGCAGATTAACTAAAAGTATTAACTAAAACACTACCTGTATTAACTTATAACTAACAGTTTAAGTAATACAGTAGCAGTATTAACTAATAACTAAACAAACATAATAATAAAATTTGCAGTCAAACTTACAAATTTTTCTCCCACCGACCGATATCATCATCGTGATATTCTCCGTCTTTTTTCACCCTTCCTTTCAACCAGAGCGTACCACGCGGTGGTTCTTCATCTGGTTCAATTTCTTCACTCTCGATCTTATAAACATCAAATACATACAAATGTAAGATAAACGAATATAAACGAAAGTATGATGCTATTAAATGCAAATGTGCAAATGTTTATCGTTACCATTTTTCTATCACACGGGCATATCCACCTTGTCCCATTGTATGATCATAAACAGACTTGGAACGCGACACTTTAGCTTTTGTTGATCTCACCTTGCAACACAAAATCATACGGCGTTTAGATGTAGTAATGCTGATAGTATACAACTAATACATATGGAAACATATGAAAAGGTGAAAGATATTTGAACTTGAATAAAATGAATAATTAACACCTTGTATTCCTCGCTGGCTGTGTAGTTTACAAAATTAACCCAATCTTCTGCTTTTATAATTGCACTATACTTTGTCGGGACTTCATTTAGTTTTGAAAGGGTATTTTGGTTGGGCAATATGTAGTTTTGTATCAATTTCATTCTGAAATTCCTTAGAACTTGACCAAGACGATTCATTATCAGCTTTCAACCACAAGTCAACATCAAAATATCGCTGCAAAGATTAGCAAATTGTTGTTAATTAGTTGCACATACTGTAAATGCAGAGATAAACTTATTAACACCTTGTATCTACGAAAGCCAAGCCACTACTAGTTAAAAAAAAGTATATGTGTACCGTGATTTTGTCCCACATTTTATCTCTTGCTTCTGAATCAACCTTCCTCCATGTTAGAATCCTGACACCTATATGCTCACGAACCAAATTACCCAAAAAACTCGAAAACAATGCTCTGTTTTTTCCTGATAACCTATCCAGTGCATCGAAGGTTACACTGACCTTTATTCCGTCTGCTTTTCCATATTCCCTGCGAAACTTAGCTAACCTAGTTATGCCCCTCTTAACAACATTCGCATTTGAATGGTTGTTTCCAGAATCCTCACCCTCATCTGAATACGTCTCTGATTCATATTTTAAAGTGTTATCATTTTCACGATCAGAATAAACCAAATCATCCTGACAATTGATTTGAGTTGCCATGATTCGTCGTAGTAATGTGTTAAAGAAATTTAGTAAACTTAATTGGTAAATAATGGTGTAAAAATTGAAGTTCTGGTTGTTTTGCTTGAAGGCTGATTTATTGGAGTAAAAATAGGGCTAATGATGGGGCAGTTTTTCAATTAAGTAAACCATAATTTCCAAAGTAATTTTAAAAATTTTGGCTAAAATTTGGCTCCAAATTTATAATATAGCATTTAAATATTTAATTTTTGGTTGCAATTTAAATATGAATTAGAAAATATAATTTTTGAAAAATCAAACAATTTTTGAAACCAAAAACACCCCTGACAGAAATGGTGCTTACCCACAGTCCCAAACACCCATATTACTTCAAACCAGTTGTGTCAAAGACACATATAACTGCAGATACACTAAAATCACCACATGGCGCATACAAATGAACAATCAAAAGCTAAAAATGGACTTAAAGCAACTAATTAAGCAACTATAACTAATAAGCAGTTCCAAATAAACAATTAAGCACAAAAATAGGAAAATCAAACCAAGAACTGCTGATACATCAAACAGCCCTAAGACCTTACTTTAACCCTATAAATAAGCTATTTATAAGCAATTAGATAAGCTCTAACATCCTCAAGCAGTAAAAAAAATCAAGAAAACATGTAAATGCAATTAACTTAAAGCAAAAACAACAACAAAAACACCCTAAATCTAGTTGTTCAATAAAAAATAATTGTCATGAACAAACGGTCGAGTTCTAAACTTCATAATCAGTCATAAAAAAATTGACAACAATCTAAAAATTGAACATCCTAATCCTACAATAATACATTCTACCAGTGTGAATATGAACTTAAACACCACAACCAATTCCTAAATTCAAAACAACATGAAAAAAAAGATGAAACAAACTAGCGAACACATTACTTATATTAACAAACATATTTAGCATTCGTATGGATAAACCATCAAAAGATCCATACATATTCCATTGTTAATATATCTACATACCATCCCATTAAACCAAGACATTAGACATTAGACATTAGATATAAACAGATGACACTAGAGCAAAAGAAAACATTCCATTCCATAGCGAGAAACCCTTCAACCATTCATCGCCTGAATTTGTTCTTCCTTGGTATCGATTTCCTTCTAAGATTGAGTAATGAGATCATTCAACCCCTCCAGCTTAGACCTCGCAGCCTCCCTGTCATCCCTAAGATCCACCAATCTCTAAGGACCTAATGTTTAAAAAACGGCAAACTAAGTCCTCCTTCTTTTAAACTATGACTATAAATTAGGGGTGTTGATCCGTTCGTTATCGGTTTTGTTTCGTTAAATCGGTTATATTTATATTTTGGTCAACACGAAAACCGAAATGAACAGAACTATAATTAAACCAAAGCGAACCGAAAACCGATTATGAATTAAGTTCGCTTCTTGGGTTGACCTGAAATTAAGCTCGATTCTTTGGTTGACACAAATGGTTTTAAACTGAAAATTAATAATTAAGTTCGCTTCTTGAGTTGACACAAAATTATTTAGATTTTAAGCCATGGCTTCCATAATTAGCAACCTACAAACATAATGTTTGAGTAAATGGGACTAAAATGTGCAAAACAGCTGGAAACGGACGAATGTGTGTAAAAACTTATACAAACGGAGTAAAAGATGAAAAAACCAGCGAAAACGTGCAAACACGGACGAAAAACCTGTAAACAAAAACGGAACGATAAAAACCGATTAAAAGGGACAAAGACTTAAGAAAACAGACAAAAACGTATTAAAACAGACAAAAACGTATAAACGTACGAATCTGTGTAAGAAAACCTATGAAAACGTTGAAAAATTCTAAAACATACGAAAATGGGTAAAAACGGATGAAAACGAGGTAAATCAGACGAAAACGTGCAAAACAGCTGGAATCGGCCGAATGTGTGTAAAAAGTTATACAAACGGACTAAAAGATGAAAAAACCAGCGAAAACGTGCAAACACGGACGAAAACCTGTAAACAAAAACGGGAACGTATAAAAACTGATTAAAAGGGACAAAGTGTCACACCCCCAATTTACCTGTTTTGCAGCGGAATGGAATTCCTGGGGGATTGACTGTCATAGCACCACATCACAGTTATATTGAACGACCTAAAGTGTCGTTTTAAAAACACATCGTTGGATATTATAATAAAAACATTCAGAGTACAACATCGGTCCCAAAAGGTTTACAAAGTTTGCAGAAATACAAATATGTTACAAATCCAAACGATGTTTTGAAATAAAGTGCCATAATGTACATAATGTAAGTCGACGCCGCGACTCAAAATGTAGGTCCCTAAACCATGTCATGATGATAATACCTCAGCACTGAAAATACATTGCTTAAAACGGTCAACAATAATGTTGGTGAGAAATCATAGGTTTATGTAAATGTTTTATACGACTACACAAGTATCTATCATGCATGACCATCCAGTCACGAAAAAAATATAATGTTACAATTGCTCTAAGCCCATGACCCCGAAACTAGACTATTCAATCATGTATGCCCCTGCAGAGTGTTTGCCAGACAACTCCGTAATGTGATCAAATGAAATGCATCCGTTTTTCCTGGTTGGGATTCACCAACCCGGATGGAGAAGGCCACCCTCGATAGATCTCTCCACTCATCCTCGCTTCAAAGATTAACGGTTCATGTTCAAGTAATGGGGACTTCAATTGGCAAATGCGGTAACTTAAGCAATGTAATTGAATTTAACATACTTGGTATCGTAAAAAAATGTAGTGCAATGTATTCTCCCCGGTTTGAAAATAATCGAAAGCATGTCAAACGGGGCTATGAAAACTCACTTGGTAAACTGGAATAATGGCAAAAGTGAGTACACCGAGGTTTAATGTGATGCCAACCGGACCTATTACAATGATATGGTATGTCATGAGTTGCAATGTAATGTTATGCATGCATTCCGTATGTTATTTATACCATTTACGAGTTTTGAAAATATTACTTATCGTCGAAAAATACTCTTTTGACGTCTTGACCAATCAAAAATCACTTTACATGTTTTAACGTCAAAATGTCATCCTACAATGGTTTTATAATGATTTTTAGAGAAATTTCCACTTTTCGTCGCAAAACAATGTCGTCGGAATTTTATGAAATTACAAAATGGCTTTGAAAACTAGTCGTAAAACAGTGTACGCCGATCGTTAGAGAACGAACTCGACTGTTTTGGAAAGTTTGTATCGATATCTAAAAGTTTCAGTTCAGAGTTTTCGTCCAAAAGGTCTCGAACATAAAGATAATAAGGGTTAAAGATGGTGGTTTTGGCTAATTGTGTGCAGAAAATTAGTTACGGCAAGTTTATGAAAAGTGCATATCTTTGTCGCTTCAATCCGTTTCTACGCTTTATATGTCCTTAGCTTCGTATCAAAGTATACTAATATATTTTTGAGAAGTCGAATTAATTTGTGAAGCTTAAGGCTCGTTTTTGACTCGACAAAATAAATATAGTATGCTGAAATTTCTGAAATTAATATTTTCCGTCGTCAAACTTGTAAAATCCATAACTTCTTCGTTATAAGTCCGTTTTATTCCGCTCGCTGCCACGGATTCGTTTTAAAGTATATTTTCTAAAAATCAAGGCCAAAAGTCGTGCCTACTGTCGGATTTTCCAGAAAATCAAAACAAGGACAGAACCTATATATATAGTTATCGAAAATAGTTTTTCTCGGACAAAACCTATTCTAATCCCTTCAAATCAACTCCAAAGCTAATCTAATCCTACCATACACCTTCTTAGGGTGTCATGGGTTCTTAGACATCATCAAGACCAACCAATACCAAGGGGATAATTATAGGATGACCATATATATATATATACTCTAAAATCATGAAATAAAATGGTATAAATCACATATCATGCATACTTGCTCCAAAAATGAAAAGGTACATATGAAATGAAAAAGGAAACATGAAAATGAAAGAAATATGCTTACTAGTGAAAATGATGAGGTGAAAGTAACAAGGATTAAACTTAAATACCCTTGGTTTTTATTTCAAAACCATAAAAAGAGTATAAACTAGGTTGATAAACACTTGATTTTGCAAAAATCTTGATCCCCTTTGAACCTTGATGTATGGCCGGTTTTGGAGAAGCCAAAGAAAAGGAGAGAACTTTTTCTTACTAACACTTTTGAGTATGAAAAATGAATGAGGTAAAATATCTAGTAAGATTTATGTATTATCATTGGAGACAAATCATTAATAGAACCATGCCACATTTAAAACACACCCTCCCCCTTGACCGGTTTTTAGGGGAGGGTTGTCTCTCCAAAATATATTTTTTTTTTTTTAAATTGTTACTTGTATGAAATTTTGTATAAACTTGTAAAGAAAAGTGTAAGAGATTTGTAGAAATTTGTAACTTGTAGGATAAATGGAAATTTTGGTGCAAGTAAGTTTTTATTAAGTCAAAATAGGATGTATTGAGATAATAAAAATTGTAAAAATCTATTCCTTGTGAAAATTTGAGTGATAAAATAATTATCGTATAATTTTTAAGAAAAGCGACGTAATAATTAAACTTTAACGATTAATATACCAAATAAATTTGAAACACTAGGAAAACTAAAAATATAGTTTTTATAAACTAAATGTAAGTTTAAAAATACATCGGGATCATTTTTGAAAGTAACGGGATAAATGTTAAAATAATAACTCACGCGATAACGATTATTAAATATAAAAATTACGCGTATAAAGTGAAATGAAATGTCATGAATGAATTAATGAGATGCAAATGATGTCAATGGAATGTAGACTAATCTTAGTCCATATGAAATGTACGTGATGTTATGATCATGAATTCGCATAAACCTCAAGGTTACGCGAATCTGAAACAAGTAAACCAAGTTTACTATAAATGTTGAAATAATGAGACATGAATTGTGTCGAGAAATGACCCGAAAGTACGGGTTGTCACATTCGCCCATTCAAAAAGGAATTCAGTCCCTGAATTCAATCGTTGTTAGGTCTAACGGTGTCGGTGAAAAGATGAGGATACTTGCGTCGAATCTGGTCTTCCCGTTCCCAAGTAAACTCAGGACCTCGTCGAGAATTCCAACGAACTTTCACAATCGGAATACGACTCTGTTTCAACTGCTTGACCTCGCGGTCCATGATTTCTACAGAGTTCCTCCACAAAGTTGAGTTTATCATCAAGCTGAACTTCGTCCAATGGAATAATGAGCGATTCGTCCGAAAGACACTTCTTCAAGTTTGAAACGTGAAACGTGTTGTGCACATGACTAAGTTCGGTCGGAAGATCAAGTCGATAAGCTACCGGACCAACTCTGCTCAAAATCTTGAATGGTCCAATGTATCTCGGGTTTAACTTCCCACGCTTTCCAAATCGCACCACGCCCTTCCAAGGCGATACTTTCAACATAACTTTGTCACCTACTTGAAATTCCAAATCCTTGCGTCTAACATCCGCATAACTTTTCTGTCGACTCCTTGCAGTTCTGAGTCTATCACGAATTTGAACAATCTTTTCCGTGGTTTCCCGTACCATTTCTGGACCAGTAAGTTGTGCGTCTCCTACCTCGGCCCAACAAACAGGTGAACGGCACTTACGACCATACAGTGCCTCGAATGGTGCCATCTTTATACTGGTGTGATAACTATTGTTGTACGAGAATTCTATCAATGGCAAATGGTTAGCCCAACCATTTCCAAAATCAATCACACATGCCCTTAGCATGTCTTCTAACGTTTGAATGGTCCTTTCACTTTGACCGTCGGTTTGTGGGTGATATGCTGTGCTCATCTCTAATCTGGTTCCGAATGAATCTTGCAATGAATTCCAAAAGTTTGAAGTGAATCGACTATCTCTGTCGGAAATGATAGAAATTGGTGCCCCGTGCCTCGAGACTATTTCCTTGACATAAAGTCTAGTGAGTTGCTCCATGGAATAAGTCTCTTCAATCGGTATGAAATGGGCTGACTTGGTAAGGCGATCAACAATTACCCAAATAGCGTCGTAACCTCCCGATGTCTTAGGAAGTTTCAGTAACAAAGTCCATTGTCATGCGTTCCCATTTCCATTGAGGAATTTCCGGTTGTTGGAGTAAACCTGAAGGCTTCGATATTCAATTTTACCTTAGAGCAGTTAAGGCATTTGCTAACGTAAGTGGCAATCTCCGCTTTCATGTTCGGCCACCAATAAAGCTTCTTAAGATCTTGATACATCTTATCCGATCCTGGATGAATAGAATACTTCGACTTATGCGACTCATGCATAATCAATTCTCGTATTCCGCCATACAATGGAACCCACATTCTATCCTTGAAACATAAGACTCCATCTGCTCTCTTTACAAAACCATTTGCGCTTTCGGGCATACCATAAAGCTTTTCACTTGGTCGATTTTCCTCCTTAAGTGCTTCGACTTGTGCTTCGTGGATTTTCGATGGTAAAGGAGAAATAATCGTCATTCCCAATGATCGAACTCTTAAAGGTTTAGGCCCTTCTTTCCGACTAAGAGCATCAGCCACAACATTGGCTTTTCCCGGGTGATACTTGATTTCACAATCATAGTCGCTGAGTAACTCCAACCAACGACGTTGCCTCATATTAAGCTCCTTCTGATCAAGAATATATTGCAAACTCTTGTGGTCGGTAAACACTGTGCACTTTGTACCGTAGAGGTAGTGTCTCCAAATCTTGAGCGCAAAAACTACGGCTCCTAACTCGAGATCATGAGTGGTGTAATTCTTCTCATGAACCTTAAGTTGTCGAGAAGCATACGCTATCACCTTCTCGTTTTGCATTAAAACAGCCCCAAGTCCTTTATGCGAAGCGTCGCAATATACAACAAAGTTCTCAATGCCTTCGGGTAGTGCCAAAATTGGCGCACTGCAAAGCTTTTGCTTCAACAACTGAAAAGCAACTTCTTGTTTCTTTCCCCACTCATACTTCTTGTTTTTCTGTGTCAACTTGGTCAAAGGTCTCGCTATCTTCGAAAAACCTTCGATGAACCTTCGGTAATACCCGGCTAGTCCTAGAAATTGTCGAATTTCTGTAGGATTCGTTGGAGTAGCCCAATCTTTCACGGCTTCAATCTTTGCGGGATCAACTTGTAGTCCTTGACTATCAATGACATGACCAAGAAATTGCACTTTGCGATTCCAAAAATCACACTTCGAAAATTTGGCATACAACTTCTCATTCTTGAGTAGCCTTAAAATTGTCCTTAAATGCTCTTCGTGCTCTTCTTTGCTCTTTGAGTAGATCAATATGTCGTCGATGAATACTATAACAAACTTGTCCAAATACGGTTTACAAACTCTATTCATGAGATCCATGAATACCGCAGGTGCATTAGTCAATCCAAACGGCATCACTTGAAACTCGTAATGACCGTAACGTGTTCTAAACGCTGTTTTCGGAATATCCTCTTCCGAACTCGCTGATGATAACCCGACCAGAGATCAATCTTGGAATAAATACTAGAACCTTGCAACTGATCGAACAAGTCATCAATTCTGGGAGTGGGTAACGATTCTTCACCGTTAACTTGTTCAACTCTCTATAATCTATGCACATTCGGAAGGATCCATCCTTCTTCTTCACAAACAAGACCGGTGCTCCCCAAGGCGAGGAACTCGGCCTAATGAATCCTTTGTCTAGAAGCTCTTGCAATTGATTAGACAACTCTTGCATTTCGGATGGTGCTAGACGGTGCGGTGCTCGCCAATCGGTGCAGCTCCGGCACTAAGTCAATATGAAATTCTACTTGTCGTGCCGGTGGAAGTCGGTAAATCTCTGGGAAATACTTCAGAACATTCACGAACAATAGGAACATCTTCAAGTCGCTTCTCCTCCGACTTTTTCTCGGTTACATGGGCTAAGAAAGCAAGACAACCTTTCTTAATGTACTTCTCCGTTTTGATACTCGATATGATACTAATTCTAGTTCCACTTCGTTCCCCACGAATAATCAAAGTTTCGCCATTATAAGGAAGATGAACAACTTTCTCATCACAAATGATCTTCGCACGATGCTTAGATAACCAGTCCATGCCGATGACGACGTCAAAACTACCAAGCTCTACGGGCATGAGGTCTATGTTGAAGGGATGATTAAGAAAATTGAACGTGCAACCGCGGACAATGGTGTTTGTGTTAACTACGCTACCATTAGCTAATTCAACGTTGTATGATATGTCTAATGTAGTTGGTTTAATGTTGAGCAAAGGTGCAAATGCATTGGACACAAAACTTTTATCGGCACCCGAATCAAATAAAACTGAAGCATAACGATTATTGAGAAGGAACGCACCGTTATGACATTCGGGTCCTCCCTATCTTCTCCGCCTCCCATGACGTAAACCCTTCCTCATGCCAAACCTCCTTGATTCGGATTTGCTTGATTCTTTCCCTTCTTACAATCCTTCTTGTAGTGTCCAGTTTCCCCGCAACCAAAACATGTAACTTGTGGCCACTTGCAATCCCTAGTACGGTGACCAACTTTCTTTCAATTCTCACATGGATCAGGACATCGACCCGGATTGTGATGACTAAAACACTTATTACACTTCGGCAAAACCCCCGAATATCCTTTTCCTTCCTTTTGTCCCGCAGCATAAACCTTAGCAACCTCTTGCCTCTTGGGCGGTTGTTGAGTAGCATTCCTACCCCTGTTGTTGTCCCACTTGCGTTTGTTGTTGCTATTGTTGTTGTAGTTGCCTCGGTTATTGTTGAAACGGTTGTTGGGGTTGTTGTTGTTTCGGTTGGTGGTGGTGTACTTACCTCGCTTCACCACTTGTGCCATCAACTTCTGAGTCACTCGAATAGCTTCCTCAATTGTTTGTGGATCAAACGATGTCACATCTCCTTGTATAACCTCGGGAAGTCCCCCGATAAAAGCTTCTAGCAACTTTTCATTATCCGATACCATCGACGGGCATAACGCGGCTAATTCCTGGAATCTCCGAATGTATGAGTCAATATCATAACCAATAGTGACCAATTCATAGAACTCCGTCTCCAACTTTTTCACTTCCGTTCGAGGACAAAACTTCTTAGTCACCAAGCCCTTGAATTCCTCCCAAGTAAGCTTAAAAGCATTCTCCATCCCAATCGGTTGAGCGTATGAATTCCACCATGACAACGCTCCATCGAGTAATGTGCTTGTAGCAAATTTAACCTTACTATCATCCGGACAGTTACAAAGCAAAAACACCGATTCCAACTTTTCAAACCATCGAACCATGGTTGTGGCACCCTCAGTACCTCTAAACTTAGTGGGTTCACCACTCTTGAAATCCTTGTACGAACATTTCTTAACCCCAGATCCTCCGGCATTACCAGTATCAGTAGCTAGCCTAGCGGCTTCAGCAGCAACGCCTCAGAGCAGCAGCAGCCACTGTTTCCCGTTCGACTCTTAGAGCATTAGCAATGCTATCATTCACCAACTTTTGAATTGCTGCTTGGGTCATTTCCGGTGTAGCTTTCTTAGGCGCCATAACTCTTCAAAATCACAAGATGAAACAATCATGAGAACTCGTAAGTAGAAACAACCATCATACAAATATATCCACAACCACATCATGCATAAAGATAAATGGAATCACAACGGAACAATAACGAAATATCACAAATATAATCACAACACACGTGGATAATATACATGAAAATTTCGGCCTACATGGACCGATATCATAGATAATAATAACCATTCCTACATAGTAGAGTCAATACTTGATACATTTGTTTGTACAACAACCAAAATACAACAAGTTCTTTAAACTACGTCACACACCTTGTGACTAGGATAATAATGGTCAAAACTATACATGACAAAAGTCTACATAAGGCACCTCATGGTGCTCCGCCGGCTCGATCCTGAAGATCACGAATCTGAGTCGTCAAACTATCCACCAAACTCCTCAACTCATCAACCTGAACCTGCAAAGCAGCAATACTCTCCCTGTCCTCTAACTGCCTATTCTGAATACTCTGATGTGACAAATCAATAGAAACCCTGCCTAACACTAGGCCCCTCGACCTCCTCAGCGATGGGCTCAATCCTATCTACCGACAGTTCCTCCAACTGTCGTGACAACCTATCAATCTGGATCTGCTGACTATCAATACGGGCTCCTAACGCCTCGGTAGAAGGCTGTCGACCAGCTGCAGCCTTAGAGCTCTCGCCTAACTCGAACCTAACAGGTGGCTCGGGCTCAGTAGATGGTGGTGTCGGGATATCAAAACGAGCACGCTTTTTGGGCGGCAAGTCTGTCGTAGGTAAAGGATCTCTAAGAAAATATGATGAAGATGGTGATGATGGTGGTGATGGATCGTGAGCTGGGCTAACGTGAGGAGTGGGTGCAACCTCGCCCTCCTCGAAGGGTTCGGTCTCAGTGTCGGTCATGATCATGGAAGGCCGAGTAGATCCAATGGACGATACGATCTCAGTGGAATGTGATGCAACATCATCCATGATGGGGTTAGCTGGAACATCATCCGAGCTAGAGTCCGATGATATGGTGATGGGATGTAAATCTGAAGACATGTCTGTGACAACCGATGTGAAATAAAAGTAAATAACCTCGAATAAAGTGTAAGTGAATCCGCATGAAAAGTGAATATGTACTATGATGAAATGATGAGATGCTATGATAATGTAGCTATAGTCTAGGGTCAATGATGCAACCTAGTTCTCTATAACTGTAGCTCTGGTACCAATCTGTCACACCCCCAATTTACTGTTTTGCAAATGGAATGGAATTCCTGGGAATTGACTGTCATAGCACCACATCACAGTTATATTGAACGACCTAAAGTGTCGTTTTAAAACACATCGTTGGAGATTATAATAAAAACATTCAGAGTACAACATCGGTCCCAAAAGGTTTACAAAGTTTGCGAAAATACAAATATGTTACAAATCCAAACGATGTTTTGAAATAAAGTGCCATAATGTACATAATGTAAGTCGACGCCGCAACTCAAAATGTAGGTCCCTAAACCATGTCATGATGATAATACCTCAGCCATGAAAATACATTGCTTAAAACGGTCAACAATAATGTTGGTGAGAAATCATAGGTTTATGTAAATGTTTTATACGACTACACAAGTATCTATCATGCATGACCATCCAGTCACGAAAAAAAAATAATGTTACAATTGCTCTAAGCCCATGACCCCGAAACTAGACTATTCAATCATGTATGCCCCTGCAGAGTGTTTGCCAGACAACTCCGTAATGTGATCAAATGAAATGCATCCGTTTTCCTGGTTGGGATTCACCAACCCGGATGGAGGCGTCACCCTCGATAGATCTATCCACTCATCCTCGCTTCAAAGATTAACGGTTCATGTTCAAGTAATGGGGACTTCCAAATTGGCAAATGCGGTAACTTAAGCAATGTAATGAATTTAACATACTTGGTATCGCAAAAAAATGTAGTGCAATGTATTCTCCCCGTGGGTTTGAAAATAATCGAAAGCATGTAAAACGGGGCTATGAAAACTCACTTGGTAAACCGGAATAATGGCAAAAGTGAGTACACCGAGGTTTAATGTGATGCGTCAACCGGGACCTATTATCAATGATATGATATGTCATGAGTTGCAATGTAATGTTATGCATGCATTCCGATATGTTATTTATACCACTTGCGAGTTTTGAAAATATTACTTATCGTCGAAAAATACTCGTTTGACGTCTTGACCAATCAAAAATCACCTTACATGTTTTTACGTCAAAATGTCATCCTACAATGGTTTTATAATGATTTTTAGAGAAATTTCCACTTTTCGTCGCAAAACAATGTCGTCGGAATTTTTATGAAATTACAAAAATGGCTTTGGAAAACTAGTCGTAAAACAGTGTACGTCGATCGTTAGAGAACGAACTCGACTGTTTTGGAAAGTTTGTATCGATATCTAAAAGTTTCAGTTCAGGAGTTTTCGTCCAAAAGGTCTCGAACATAAAGATAATAAGGGTTAAAGATGGTGGTTTTGGCTAATTGTGTGCAGAAAATTAGTTACGGCAAGTTTATGAAAAAGTGCATATCTTTGTCGTTTCAAATCCGTTTTCTACGTTTTATACGTCCTTAGCTTCGTATCAAAGTATACTAATATATTTTTGAGAAGTCGAATTAATTTGTGAAGCTTAAGGCTCGTTTTTGACTCGGACAAAATAAATATAGTATGCTGAAATTTCTGAAATTAATATTTTCCGTCGTCAAACTTGTAAAATCCATAACTTCTTCGTTATAAGTCCGTTTTATTCCGTTCAAGCGGCCACGGATTCGTTTTAAAGTATATTTTCTAAATATCAAGGCCAAAAAGTCGTGCCTACTGTCGGATTTTCCAGAAAATCAAAACAAGGACAGAACCTATATATATAGTTATCGAAAATAGTTTTTCTCGGACAAAACCTATTCTAATCCCTTCAAATCAACTCCAAAGCTAATCTAATCCTACCATACACCTTCTTAGGGTGTCATGGGTTCCTAGATCATCCATCAAGACCAACCAAAACCAAGGGGATAATTATAGGATGACCATATATATATATATACTCTAAAATCATGAAATAAAATGGTATAAATCACATATCATGCATACTTGCTCCAAAAATGAAAAGGTACATATGAAATGAAAAAGGAAACATGAAAATGAAAGAAATATGCTTACTAGTGAAAATGATGAGGTGAAAGTAACAAGGATTAAACTTAAATACCCTTGGTTTTTATTTCAAAACCATAAAAAGAGTATAAACTAGGTTGATAAACACTTGATTTTGCAAAAATCTTGATCCCCTTTGAACCTTGATGTATGGCCGGTTTTGGAGAAGCCAAAGAAAAGGAGAGAACTTTTTCTTACTAACACTTTTGAGTATGAAAAATGAATGAGGTAAAATATCTAGTAAGATTTATGTATTATCATTGGAGACAAATCATTAATAGAACCATGCCACATTTAAAACACACCCTCCCCCTTGACCGGTTTTAGGGGAGGGTTGTCTCTCCAAAATATTTTTTTTTTTTTTTTTTTAAATTGTTACTTGTATGAAATTTTGTATAAACTTGTAAAGAAAAGTGTAAGAGATTTGTAGAAATTTGTAACTTGTAGGATAAATGGAAATTTTGGTGCAAGTAAGTTTTTATTAAGTCAAAATAGAATGTATTGAGATAATAAAAATTGTAAAAATACATTCCTTGCGAAATTTGAGTGATAAAATAATTATCGTATAATTTTTTAAGAAAACGACGTAATAATTAAACTTTAACGATTAATATACCAAATAAATTTGAAACACTAGGAAAACTAAAAATATAGTTTTTATAAACTAAATGTAAGTTTAAAAATACATCGGGATCATTTTTGAAAGTAACGGGATAAATGTTAAAATAATAACTCACGCGATAAAGATTATTAAATATAAAAATTACGCGTATAAAGTGAAATGAAATGTCATGAATGAATTAATGAGATGCAAATGATGTCCATGGAATGTAGACTAATCTTAGTCCATATGAAATGTACGTGATGTTATGATCATGAATTCGCCTCTAAACCTTCAAGGTTACGCGAATTTGAAACAAGTAAACCAAGTTTACTATAAATGTTGAAATAATGAGACATGAATTGTGTCGAGAAATGACCTGAAAGTACGGGTTGTCACACAAAGACTTAAGAAAACAGACGAAAACGTGTATAAACGTACGAATCTGTGTAAAAGTGTAAGAAAACCTATGAAAACGGTTGAAAAATTCTTAAAAACATACGAAAATGGGTAAAAGCGGATGAAAACGAGGTAAATCTGACGAAAACGTGCAAAACCGCTGAATCGGCCGAATGTAAAAAGTTATACAAACGGACTAAAAGATGAAAACCAGGAAAACGCGGCAAACACGGACGAAAACCTGAAAACAAAAACGGGAACGATAAAAACCGAATTAAAAGGGACAAATACTTAAGAAAACATCTAAACGTGTATAAACGTTCAAATCTGTGTAAAAGTGTAAGAAAACCTATGAAAACGGTTGAAAAATTCTTAAAAGCATACGAAAATGGGTAAAAGCGGATGAAAACGAGGTAAATCGGACGAAAACGTGCAAAACAGCTAGAATCGGCCGAATGTGTGTAAAAAGTTATACAAACGGACTAAAAATGGGTAAAGCGGATGAAAATGAGGTAAATGGACGGAAACATGAAAAAACTAGCGAAAACGTGTAAACACGGATGAAAACTCAAACAAAACGGAAATGTATAAAAACAGATTAAAAGGGACAAAGACGTACGAAAACGTATTAAAACAGACAAAAACGTAGTAATTTTGATTACACAATAGGTCGGAGGTAAATTCTTGTTGAGTTGTTATCGTCATGGTCTTTGCGGTAGTAATTTTGATTACGCAATAGGTCGGAGGTAAATTCTTGTTGCGTAATGTTGTTGTAACCTTGTCGGGTAATGTTTACGTGGGTTTTGTTATGCAAATTTGCATGGTTCGCAAATTAATAACCACCGCATTCATTGTTTGCAAAAGTTGTAGTGTCTATAAAGCAAGATTAGTGTTCTTCAGTTCTACTGTAGATGACTACATAGTAATGATGACTAACTTTGATTTTGGTCAATGTGCTACATTGTAAAGATGACTAACTTTGATTTTGTTCGATGTATTGCAGTTGACATAAATTTTAAGAAGTTGAGATAATAAACCTTTTAGACATGTTTAGTCATTAATTTAAATTTAAACTGTGTATATAGTAGGGGTGTTCAAAAAACCCGAGAAACCGACGAACCGAGCCGATCCGGTTAATCCGAAACCGCTAAAAACCGATAACCGAAGAAACTAAAACCGAGAAAACCCGAAACAGAAAAACCCGCTTATCACGGTTCGGTATCGGTT
>OU343216.1:184619266-184632889 GCA_910596185.1 Chrysanthemum makinoi
TACCACCATTCAAAACTACCGAATCAAGGGTGACTACCAAAGAACTATGCAGGAATACACTTAAAAATAATTGTACGGAAGTAAAGGTAAACGTAAACAAAACAATTAAGGAATCATAACTAGGCTAGCACCAAAGGGTGCTTAGCCGCTCATATTAATCATGCAAATCAATTCAATATTCAAAGGTACGAAATACATGAATTGAAAGTAAAAGAAATATAAAACGCTAAAGCTTATCATCGTAATGGAGTGACTTCTCCCTTGGAAACAACAGCTCAGTATGCTCCCTAGACCTGCCTTAAGCTTTTTCCCACGTTCTCAGAGAGTTGTGTGTGGAATGGGATGATTAGAAATGCTGGAATTCGTGGGGTATTTATAGGCCAGGTCTGGGTTACGGCGTAACCAATTTAGGAGTTACGCCGTAACCTTCTATTCCGTCGTAAATGCACTAGATCTGCTAGTTACGGCGTAACCTAATAAGTGGTTACGCCATAGTCTTCAATAAACACCTGTTATGTCGTAAGTGATGCAGTAGTTACGGCGTAAGTATCAGCGGCGTGGACCCTCATTTGACCTAATGTAGTTACGTCGTAACGTTTGGGAAGGTTATTACCGCAACCTCTTGATAAGTTGGTATTCGGGACACGCAATAGTTACTTCTGCGTAATTGTGAGAGAGGAGTACGCCGTGAACTTCTTCAAAATAGGAATACTGTGATAAATCTTTAGTAATGTTTCCATTTCCGCGTCTCTTTAGCTCCAATGCTCGTAATTTACCTGAAAGTGGAAAACAATAAAAAACAAGCGTAAATCCATATAAATGATATAAATAACGAGCATTATCAGGAGAAATTGACACTAAATATTCAGGACTATTTGATGTTATCAACAAGCTTAAATCCATATAAATGATATAAATTACAAGCATTATCGGGGGAAATTGACACTTAATATTCAGGATAATTTGATGTTATCAAATATCCCCCCACTTGAACTCTACTTGCCCTCAAGTAGACCTTATTAGAAATATTCCTAAAAAGATATCTCCCATAACCTGGAAAATATAAGTTTACAAATCCCTTATGCTAGAAGAAAAACAAAGCCGAACACCTCACAAAATGAGAACGAAACACTCAAATCTCTTAACTATTCTAAGTGTCAATTTCGGGGTGGTCACTCAATCGCACAGTCATAGCATGTATTCTATCATAAGCTTGGCGGTTACACAAATCTCCACCACTAGAGTTAAGGGCTAAACAATTTTCGAAGGCAATATGGGTAGACACGACAAAGGTTAAGGGTGACTCGTCATTACTAACATGTCACGGCGAAGTGGACAAAATCAATGATACTTGACCAAATGCATGGCCAAGACACCAAAGATTGCTCGCTGCATCACCTAGACACGCTTCATGACTAAAGGGTAGGATAAGACATGGGATATATAAATGGTGTAAAATAAAAATCAAGCAGATAGTCTAAATCTATAACCAAGTCATCACCACTTACCGTCTGCCCAAAGTTCAAGCTTTGAAGTCAAGAAACCGGATCATGTAATACTAGGTAGATATGTCATTAGAGGACGTCAAGATGGGCACACTACCTTTTCTTCAACTGTTGGCATACTAACCAACTCCAATCTTCGAATGTGATCGAGGTGGCCTCCTCGATACTAAATTTATATAAAGCTCATGTAACAGATTGGATTTCATAAACACGTCAAATCATATCAACAAGGGGCGTATGGTTTAGGTTTTAGAGAGAGAAAGTGGAAGAGTTTTGAGAACTTAGTGAGACAAATAAAAATGATATTGAAAGCTCCAACCCTCTACCTTGGGAGGTAGAGGGTATTTATAGTATCTTACAAGACACGCCACCTACGGGCTGTGGATCAGGCATACAGTGGGTAAAGACCCGTCCGTCCTCCACGGTGTTACATAACAAACTACTAACTAACATAAAATGACTACCACTACGAGCTTTCTAACGAATACATATATTTGAGGTGACCGAATCTTTAACTACTGGATTTTCTAAATCCTAACAATCTCCCCCTAAGGGAGGTCACCTCAATTTTCATTGAATACAAACATATATTACACTTTGATTGATCTTGGATTCTTGATTAAGTTCTTTGCTCTGTAGTCCGTAGCCTTTGATTCTTCATGTACCGCATGTTTTGTTATTTCAAGTGGAGGTCTTTATCTGATCCACGTGAGGATGAGTATTGAGCCGGCATTGAGATCATCTGCCACCATAAATCTCTGACGTATCCTTTGAAGTGTTGCCATTAAGTGAGGTTATGACTTTTGGACCGACATGCTCACATTCTGAATCATGATATCTTCTTATCAGAGTTTCGGAAGCTTTTGTTGATTCTTGATATTTGCAACAGCGTAGCAGAAGCATGGAGTGAAGATATCAGAATCACTTGATGACGATATGCACTTATCATGATTTCTTTAGAAATGAATGTGTTGTGTGAGCATGCGGCTATGGATTGACTTCTCAATCTCGACAACAGAACGTTGGGTGTACGCAAGATACAACAGTTAGCACTAAAGCGCACGAAAGTGTCTTTGATCACTTTCATTGAATTGAGGTACACGGCCCACGGTTCCCGTTGATCAAAGCACAAGTCTGCTACTTTGTGATCAAGTATAATTATGAAGAATCTCCTTGATGGTTTCGCTACTGCTCTAGCCGTTTCTCAAACCCTAACGTCTCAAAGAAGAAAACACGAAGTGAGTGAACCAGCGAATTGAGATTCACTGATTGATGAAAAGTGATTTGAAAAACAATTGTGTATTGCTTAATATAAAGTGTTTTGCAATACAACGAAGGTTTTAAGGAAAATCAATTATCAATCATAAATACCTTTTATTTTGAAATATTAATACACAGTCGATGTGCTAGAGAAAAGAATTTTTTAAGCACAACGACCGGTTTTTAAAGGTATCCATCTATCCATTTCCTGGACCAAGGTTGATTCAATATTGAATCGCCCCATCGTTTCTATCCAGTTGTCACAATTTTGATCTATTGGATAGATCTCACATGTCACCCACCAAGAGCTTGTTTGATGTTGGCTCTAGTAGGATTTCCATCTTCATCGTGAATATTTTACATATCACTCAGATGTTCTGGAAATACCACAAGGATAATCGTAGGGACTCTTAAGATATATTCTCACTTTCCACATTGTGTGAAACAAAGGAGTCTTCATAGATTGTGTCCTAATGAGATTTATTGATGATCTCATGGCTCCAGAATCAATCGTGCACATTGTTTTCCTATGCCGGAGACTAGGGAGAGGGTCTCCTTCTTCAATATCAACAATCTCTAAGAGAAAGTCGATAGATTATGTAGGTTCCCCGTGAGAATGAAACAAGTCCTTTTAAGAGGAACTTGAGTAGCTTGGGAGGTTTAGTGCAGAGCGTCACTGGGTCCATGACGGCTTGTCTTCAATACCGGTGTTACATTGGTAACAGCCAGTAGCATATGAATTGAACCCGGTTTCTGCCCTAAGGTTGAAATAATTGAGGGCTATTTCTTTTTACCCTTTTCTAATTCATTTCCTTTTCATTCTTCAACCCCTTCAGTGCTTACCGAGATTTCATAACTAGAACCTTGTTGGGTTTATTCCAGTTCTAGCTCTGTCTCAGTCCGCACTCTTCCCATTTCTCACTTTTCTCCTTTTTTCATCATTCCTAAGGACTTCTACACTATCTATGGATCGCCCTAGATCCCTTCGCTCAAGGGATCATGGGACCCAATACCTAACCTAACCATCCTTATATCTCCATGCATAAAATAACTTGGTAGGTCTTGGTATTATTCATTCACAAACCAATTGAAAATCATTTGAAAATCAATCAAGGTACTTGTGATATAGAATCAAAGAGTTTTGTACCTTAATTGTTTTTTATGTTTTAGAAATGCTCCCCCTCAACATGTGCATCAAGTATTTTGTTAGGATTCAGAAAATCCATAGTGAAGAGTCGGTCACCCCAACTATTATCTAGTATAAGCAGCTCAGAGACATATCGTTATTTACGTGTTTTATTAGTGTAGTTTAGTTTAGAGTAACTCGCGGGAGGAAGGACTGTCTTTACCCACCGGTATGCTCGGGATCCACATCCGTCAAAGAGGACGCTTGTCTCAACTATAAATACCCCTTCCATCCCAAAAGTAAAGAACTCAATCTAACTTTCTTTTTGTTGAACTTTATCTCTAGAACACCTCTCCTCTCTTCATCTCTCTATAACCATGGCTTTCTTGTATCATCACCATCCAAGACCACCCGAATCATCATAACACAATATATGTAAGATCCAGGTTTTTTATGTTTTAAGCTGTTTTCGTACTATTTTATTGGCCGGAATTTTTGTTTTCCTTATCTTTGTGGCAAAATGTTTTTACATACTCTTGGTATACCTTTTGTTCAAAAAGTCATGTGTTATATGTCCTTATACCGTTTTTGAGTCAAGTTTTAACCAAATGTATCACGAAGTTCATCTTTTATTGACTTTTGTACCAAAACCGCGGAAGTTTATGTGGTCATTTGGTCGATTCTTCTTGAGGTCCAAAAAGGGTCAATAAGAAGCGGTTGTTATCCTTTTTCTAGGTTAAATGAATCGGCCGCCTTATAGTCAAACATGGTCAAAACGAGTAAACAAAAAGTATTTCTTATGATGTTTTATGGTCAAAATGGGTAAAATGGGTAAAAAAGATGCAATTTTTATGCAGTTTTTCGGGTTTGCTATGAAGATGGCCTGAAACATTGTCGAAACTCATCTAAAAGTCAACGAGGGTCAAACCCTGTTTTCACGCATAAGGAGCATCTTCAATGATATTTACGCATAACCGCGGAAGTTACGCGTAGGAATGGTTACGTAAAGTCAAAGGTCAAAACCCTATTCTTACTTAAGGAGCCATCTGATGAGTTATTTACGCATAACCGCGGAAGTTGCGCGTATGAATTAAGCTTACGAAAGTAACGGCTTTTTACGCCTAAGCAAGGTTGCTGGTAGATTTTACGCGATAAGCCTTGGCTAACGATAACTCCTGTGTTACGCTTAAGAAACTTACTTAAGCTTAAAAGTTAGCTGCGAAATGAAAAAGACCTTACGCATAAGAATAAAAGCCTACGCTTAGGGTTTTGAAAAAGTTACGCATAAGATCTTACGTGTAAGGTTTTATTAGCAAGATGTTATGCGTAGAACTGAACCAAAAGGTTTACGCGTACACTAGACTTGACCACTTATACCATATACCAAAACTCAAACTCGACCTATGTAAGAAATGAAAAAGACATGAGAGTTTGACATCATATCAGCCGATTCTAAAACCATATCCACAATCATGTCCCATCACATCAACTACTACCACAACACTTGTATCCTATCTCTTAACTTCTCACATGACTCAAAAAGAAAAATTAATAAGATCTCAGATTCGATTTAAGTTCTTTTGTAATCTTTTAAAGATTATTTCATCTGAATCATTATCATCATCGACCTCTTCATGATAATATTCAAAATATAAAGATTGACCAAAACCAATAGGTTTTAATCAACTCTTTGTTTCGATTGACACCAAAATCTGCAACAAAACGAATATCATTCACAACATAGAACCTACCTGAGACCCGTATAAGATCTTGAAGTCAAATCATTTTTGTTCTTCATTTGAGGGCTTGTGAAAAATGAAAAGGGTATTCGTATGGTGTGTTGAGTATCCGTTTTTATTGATGGAATGAGATTAGATGAATGGATTTGTGATTAGTTTGATGGGAGATGAGTTAAGATATGTTGACTGCGTCTGAGTAGGTGAGGAGGAGGGGACGGTCAAATCTGAGTATTGTGTTTTTAGGTTTAGGTCAAGAGTATCCTTTAAGGGTTACTTTGTCTTATAACCGGATACTTTCACATACATGGACAGATGGGCTGAACACATAGATTTGGACGTGGGTTTTGATTTCATGTTGGATGATTGGGCCTTGTGTATGGCCTGCTCGATCTCGTTTGGTGGGCTGACAGACATTAAGAGTGTTTACATTGATTGAAACTAGAAAAATGATATCCGAATATGTTAGACAAAATATTTGGAGGCATTTTTTTACAATTTGATATGGTATATAATTTCACGGAGGGATACAAATTCACGGCTTGAGCAAAAAAGTGAAAAATGACTACGGGGTTTGTGTACGGTATTATTGAAGTGACGTTATCTTCATATGTGGTCATTACTATTAAATGATGAACCGTGCATGTTCCCCTAAAACAAATATTCATCGAAACCAAAGTTGTCATAACATTCGCTTGACATTGTTTACGGTTTGTCTTGATTTTGTAAAACTCGCCAAAAACTATTTCTGTTTAAATCATAGACTTGTAAACCCCGTGACAATGGAAACATCCCAGTATTTCAGAAGTGCATTTCGATCTATCTTACGTTTATTCTGGTTTTGTAAAACTCCGCCAAAGAAACTATTTTTGGTTTAAACCATTGAATTATAAACTCGTAAAGATGGAACCATCCCGGAGAAAGGAAGGTGGATTTCGATCTTATCTCGATCCGGTACTACTTTCTACTGAAGAAGGATAAAGGGTGTACTTCATGAATTGGATGTGTGTTTGGATATTCGTCATGGCAGGTTTGGTTATTTCATGGTTTTGAGGGGTTATGTGCTTTTTAACCATGGTCGGGATGAAACCATTATCATAGTTCACTTAAAATGTCAAAGGAGGCTAGATTTGAACTTTTAACTTGAGAAGATGTGAGAAGCGGGGTTAATTCATTATTATTTATTTGAGGTTGAAGTGAAATATCACGGGCAAGTGTACTTAGTATCACGAAGGTATGGGGATGGTTGGATAAAGATTCTTCAAGATCCTTGTTCGAGCTTATTATCAAAATTGAAGACTTGGAAATCTAGTTATTGTTGGGTGTCTTTTACCTTTTCTTTTACCACTTGGGGAATTGGGCTCATACCACCACAAAATAACTATCACTTTAAGGAGTTACGTTGTAGTGCTCATTGTCACATTCAATTGTGGATTTTCAAGAGGTAATGTACGTCTTATACTTGATGGTTGGTTGGTTGAAGAGTATAGAGTACATAGAGAGTACTTAGAGATGCTAATGGAAATCGGCACGGCTCTTTGTTACATATGTGCAAGTTTAAGTCACGAGTTGGGGTAGTTTACTTCAGAGGTCAAATTCATTATATGGGTTTTCTCCATCACGACAAAGAGCCTCTTGAATGATAATGGGATTGATTACAAGTTTGCCAAGAGAGTTGAAAAGAGAGATTATGGCTGACGTATGAACACAGCAGTTCATGCCTCGTACTATAAAGAAAAGAAAAGTTATGCGCTTGATGCGCTTTATCTTATAAAGAAGAGAAATCTTCTTATTATGACCATTCTCATCAACATGCTTCATACTTTTCCATGCTCTTGGTCATCAAGTGAACCGGGCTACAGCGATTGTTTTCTCATTCCACTTGCTCAATTATAATGAAGATGGCGACATCATGTGCTTATTTTGCGGGAGAGAAGTGTGAATAGAACATTGGATGATTTTCACTTATTTAATCAAGAATGGCAACTCGTATGCAATTCTTGAGGGAGAAAGAGGTGTGATATTACTTGCATGGTTTAGAATTAATGGTCATACGGCTCCAAACTCATGTAGAGAAACGAGCTTCTTCTCGGATCATTTCTACATGGAGTTTCTTCAAGAGTGGATGTTGGTTGACATCTTCACGGGTTGATATGATTAAATGACAAAGTGCTTCTAGTTGCTGGGATGATTTCTTTGATGAACATCTTTCTGTTCTTGTTTGATTGGGAGGGATTTTAGTTAAGGAGATTTGCTATATACAAGTTAACGGGAATGCATTAGGTGAGAAGAAGATGTTAACTTTCCATTCCCCAACTGGAAAATCTTGAAGAAAGCATTCATCATAAAGATTTTCGGTTTAGAGGAGAGCACTAATTGGGGGAGGGTGAAATGTATGATTTAATCCCCAATTAGACTTGCTCACATTCTGCAGCAAGTTGATTCTCACGATTATACATCTGTGCTAATGATGTTCTTCTCAAATGCTTTCTAGTACATGGGCTTAAAATATGTTCAGTTAGATTCGAAGTATCAAAACCGTGAAGGGGAAGGAGACACATATCTAAACGCGAGTAAACTTGATGAGCTTAATACTTCTAAGTAATTGAAGATATCCAGGAAAACAAATGTTATTACCCATGCTTGAAAGAAACTCAAGGTTTGACTCATGGCTAGTAAACTTGATGAACTTAACTCTTCTAAGTGATTGAAGATATCCCGGGAAAACAAATGTCATGACCGCAGAGAAACTCAAGGTTTTACTCATCAAAGCGTTTAGTGTTCTTATTTCAAGGTCGTGGGGGAAGTGATGTAAATGAAAGTTTACGAAGATAAAGAGGTACATTGGTGTGTGATGATCTCGATGTTATCGCAATCATCGGGAGAAGAATTGTGTACATTGGGGCTCTTGTCTCACTTGAGGGCTTAATCGCGATTGAGAGATATAATCACTTTCGGAGTTGACATCATGAGAGATTGTCATCCGCAGAGATAATTAGTGATTCGGCCTGCTTCTTCAATGTTATCGGTTGTTCTCTCTTTGGGAATGTGTGTACTTCGGGTCCTTGAGCTTCATACACGATCATCAGGGAAGAATGCCATTGTTTACCACAAACATTGGGGAGGTGTTTTCTCTCCGGGCATGATGTGTATTCGAGAGAGTTCTTGGATATTGGTGTACTTCGGGTTCTTGAGCTTCATACACGTTCATCGGGGAAGAAAAATGTGAACATGGGAAGGTGTTCTTCATTCCCCTCATGAAGTGTATTAGGGAGAGTTCTTGAGCATTATACTAAGAGGCGGTGCGCATCATTTCAACTACTACGGGGAAGTGTTCTCTTGACACCTTTTGGAATGGATTGCGTCGAGACTTGATGGTTCTAAAATATGAGAAGAAATTTAAAGAGTGGGATGATACGTTCTTTGTTCTTGTTGATGATATAACCCCGAGCGAAGAATCTCGATTTTCGTTCTTAAAAGGAGCATTTATTTATGATAATGGTGTGCTTCTCATGCACCTAGCTAAGGCAAGCTTGAAATAGAGCTTTGAATCTGCTCATCACATGGATTTTCGGTTTGGGGGGAAGCTGCCAAAGTCTCACTTTCAAGTGGCTCAATTTCTCTCTTCGATTCAAGAGTCTTGGAAGCTTTGGTGGTGAAAGTTTTAGGGATGATGACTTCTATTTTCTACAACGGGGCTGTTCGATATCCTTATCTCGGTACTCGTATCATCATCTTCTTAATCTATATCATCTTATCTATCTGTATATAGTTATCAAAAACCAAATACAAATTATAAAACCCACAAAGAAAAGAAAATAGAAAAATATAAAACCTTCAAAAACCCATAAAAATCAAAAAATTTGAAAAATACCAAAAATATGTTTTTTCAAGACATGTCTTCTGGTATCGATAACATCTACGGTCTTAGAAATGTCATTCAACAATGGCACGGGACCATAGATGAAGTTGGCGAGGAGGTGTAAATATTATTTTCAAAACATATCTCAAAATATGGCTTTAGCGTTATTTCGGTGTATGGCTTAGCACTAAAACTATGGTTTGCTATTATTTCAGATAGCAACCCGCTCTTCAAGAAAGGAAAGCGTTGCGCTAAACCAATTTTCAAATATTTCGTGCACTTATCCTAAAATCAAAATGAGGAAAGTATGTCGAAGGACTGCTGTTCCTACACAAATGTTTTTCTTTCTAAAAATTCTTCAGAAAAATATTTGTTGTTTTCTAAATGGTGGAAAATGAGTTGCTATAAAAATAATCAGATTCAGAGTTTTTATAAAATTGAAAACTCAATCAATAACTTCAGCGCTTTTAAACTTTTCAGAAAAATAAGTCATTGATTGAGGGGGAGAATGTTTTCAAATTTATATCTTCTAACGGACTTATCTAATTATCCTATATACTTAAATGTAAAACATGTTAACCTACGTTGAAGGACTAGGTGCCCAGGATATGATTGTTAGGATTAGATGATTAGAGTTTGATAAACACATTGTTCCCGTACCTTTTATGATATGATTGATATGTTGGATTGACTGTTATTAGTCGATTGCTGTTTGGGTGATGTCGACCACCATATATCTGTATGTGTGTTCACTAACGTGTGCAGGTATATTGGTATATAAATGTTCCCGATCCGGATCCCACATAATATGATGATTGGATGCCGAAAGGAAAGAGTAACTATATCTTGGGTTGACAAATGAAGAAACGGAGCTTAATTGGACTTCAATGGAGTTGGCATAAATGCAGCGTAAAGAAGTCTCAACGCATCGTGAGCGGTTTTCTTCCAACAAAGGCAACATCAACAAAAGCTTCTCAACCACTAGCGATTATCTTTGTGCAGGGATACCATTTTTCTAAAAATTTGATTAAATTGTTTTGAAAATGGAAAATATTGTTTTTGAAAATAAATTGGACTAAATTTTGAAAATCACCGGACTTCATTTTTATCAAAATCTAAGTCACTCAATCAACGACTACGGTCATCGATTGAGGGGGAGAGTGATTTAAAATAAATTATTTTCATACAATATTTCTTCATAAAAGTCCGTTTTGTACAATAAAAAGTGGCGATCTAAAGATTTAATGTTATGTCATAGTATGATTTTCTTTAAAACTCAAAGATCTTGCAAAATGAAATTTTTTTCTGTTCTTGTTTGATTGTGAAATTGTTTTATTTTACTTAAAGATCTCTTAAAACAATCATACGTGACACTAACAATCTTTAATGTCTTAAAATGGTCCTTATCTGTCATTTTCAAAATCAAATCTTGCCCGCTCTTTCCCCAAAATTTTCCAAATGATTTAAATCAACCGGGATCCAAAATCTCAATTGGTTTGAAATTTTTGATCGGGGGAGAGATAGTGATTTAAATCTCTTATCTGTTTAAATGGAATTGGTTTTAGTCCTTTAAAGGCACTCATGCCTCCATGTGCCAAACGATTTCAAATACACGATGCACATGTTGAGGAGGAGGATTTATCAAAAAACATGATGAGTATTTAAACTGGCACATATTCTCCAATGTTTTATAAACCTTATTAAATCACTTGAGATCCAAAATCTCAAAGGGTTTGATATTTTTTATCGGGTGAGAATTTGTGATTTAATAATGAAATATGATAATTGATGATCGATTTGATTCAAATGTGCATTTTGCTTCTCTCATGTGCTAAACGCTTTCGAATCTCGAAGCACATATTGAGGGGAAGCAAATGGTTTCTTAATGGCTTTTGTGATCGTGAATGTACTTCAAAAGAACTCTTTCCTCTATGTGATAAAATGTTTTCAAATATTCTATGCACATATTGAGGGGGAGAATTTACCAAAGAAAATCAAATGGCTTTTTCCATGGAAATTATGATCAAGAATTTATTTCAAAAGAACTCTTGCCTCCATGAGCTAAAAAATTTATAAAATCATATGCACATGTTGAGGGGGAGGTTTTCTAAATGATCAAAACTATTAAGGTACAAAATGCTTTGATCTCGTATCACAAGTACCTTGATTGTTTTTCCAAATGATTTTTCAATTGGTTTCAAGGAAGAATGAACTGTACCAAAAGACCGACCATTTTACTTTATGTATGGAGTTATAAGGATGGTGAGGTTAGGTATTAGTTCCCACGATCCGCCAGAACGGAGGGATCTACCCGGGGACAATCCACTAGATAGTGTAGAGTCCTTAGGTATGATGAAAAAAGGAGAAAAGTGAGTTATGGGAAGTGTCTTGCGGTGAGACAGAGCTAGTCTTGGAATAAACCCAACAAGGTTCTAGTAATGAAGTCTCGGTAAGCTTAACTGAAGGTTGAAGAATAAAAAATGAATGTGAAAAAGGGTGAAAAGAAATAGCCCTCCATAATTCAACCTTAGGGCGTAGGTTCAATACATATGCTAATGGTGGTTACTAAGGTAACACTGGTATTGAAGACAAGACATCATGGACCAGTGATGCAGCGTACTAAACTTCCCAAGCTACTCAAGTTCCTCTTAAAAGGACTTGTTTCATTCTCACGGGAACCAACATTATCTATCGACTTTCTCTTAGAGATGGTTGATATTGAAGAAGGAGACCTCTCCCTAGTCTCCGACATAGGAAACCAATTGTGCACTATTGAGTCTAGAGCCAAGAGATCATTCACAATATCTCATTAGGACACATAATTAATGAAGACTTGCTTTTCACACAATGTGGAAAGTGAGATTATATCTTAAAGAGTCCTACGCATTATCCTTGTGGTATTGCGGAACATCAAGTGATATGTTAAATATTCACGATGAAGATGGAAATCCTTCTAGAGCCAACATCATACAAGCTCTTGGTGGGTGACATGTGAGATATTGAAAAAGATCAAGCTTGTGACAACTGGATAGAAACGATGGGGCGATTCATTCTTGAATCAACCTTGGTCCAGGAAATGAATTGACAGATACCTTTGAAAAACCGTTCGTTGTGTTTAAAAGTTCTTTTCTATAGCACATCGACTGTGTATTAATGTTTCAAAATTAAAGGGTATTTATGATTGATAATTGATTTTCCATAAAACCTTTGTTGTATTGCAAAACTCTTTATATTAAATACACGATTGTTTTCATATCTTTTTATCAATCAGTGAATCTCAATTCGCTGGTTCACTCACTCTGTGTTGTCTTCTTTGAGACGTTCGGTTTGAGAACGGCTAGAAGCGTTTGCGAAACCCTGTCAAGGAGATTCTTTGGAATTATACGATCACTGAAGCGGTACTTATCTTGATCAACGGGGAAGTGGGCGTGTACCTCAATTCAACGAAAGTGGCCAAAGACACTTTCGTGTGTTTTATTGCTCCAACTTGTTGTTTGCGAGGTACATTTGGACGGTTCTTGCGGTGATCGATATTGAGAAGTTAATTCATAGCGCATGCTCACGGCATCCACACTTAATTAAAGAAATCATGACAAGTGCTAATATACATAACTCGGCTCGATAGATGCAAATATCATGAACCATAAAGCTTAGCCACTCGATGAAAAGATGTCATGATCCAGAAAGTGTGAGCATGTCGGTCCAAAGTCACAACATCACATGATGGCAACACAATAAAGGGTGATCCAGAGATTTACTGTGGTGATGATCTCAATGGCTTCGAAGATCATCATGATGTGGATCAGTTCAAAGACCTCCAGTACAAAACTATGCTGGACTATGAAGAGTCCTTTGCTAAAGCACAAAGATTAAGGAAGTGAAGAATTGAAGTCTACGAGCTTGGAACTAAAGACAAAGAAAGAATGCTAGGATGCAAAATGTATTTCATGGGGTGACCTCCCTTAGTGGGAGATTGTTAGGATTCAGAAAATCCATAGTGAAGAGTCGGTCACCCCAACTATTATCTAGCATAAGTTAGCTCGTAGGCATATCATTATTTACGTGTTTATTAGTGTAGTTTAGTTTAGAGTAACTCGGTGGAGGAAGGACGCAGGTCTTTACCCACTTATGCAC
>OU343216.1:184632989-184670240 GCA_910596185.1 Chrysanthemum makinoi
TGCGAACGACGGATGTGCGAATGTGTGAATAAAATCTACTTTATTAAGAAGGAACAACTTTTCACGAATAAAATATTTTAAAAATCTATTTTATACTTTATTGGGAAGGAAAGTCTTCCACCCACTCTTCTTCCATAGATACACACTTATAGATCAAAACACACTCAAAACCACACACATCTGCGTAGGTAATGCTGGAAATCAACAAATCTTGCCCCCAAATCCTAATAAGTTAGTGGATCCGTGTTTTTTTGTTGTGCAATGGCTCCTAGAATTCACGTAAGTTCTATTTTGATTTTTAATTAGAGTTTATTTCAAATAGTTAGTGTTATCTTTAACAATGGATCTCTTTGATTAGGGTTTACTGCATAATCTTAATTTTTGTTTGTTTAGGTTGTTAACGCCAGGGTAACAATAAGAAGTAGGTTACACCTACTTACAAAGATACACAATCGTTTGGCATTTAAGGAGGAGAAGTGTTATAACATGTTTAGAAGTAGTGTATTCGGTCCATGATTAAACATTAGAACCGATGATCATGATAATCATCTTCTGAATTCCCTCCTTCAACACCAAAGGAACATTACTATGTTCTGATACCTCGTTTTATTTTGATGTTGGCGGACACACGATAGAGATGGGTAGGAAAGAGTTTTGTCTTATCACAGGTTTTCGATTTGGTAAAAACTCTTTAGACCATTTGTCTGAGGTTGAGTCTAGTTTCATGAACCGTGTGTTCCCCGGGCTTAGTTATTTGAAGGGGGAAAACCTTTTAAAAATGCTTGAGAGTCAGGATTTTGTCCATATAGCGGCTGAGGATGATGTGCGTTTGTAAGAAGAGTGTAAGAATATATGAGAGAGTTTGTAAGAAGAAGGGTGAGTAAAAATGAAGAAATGGCTCTCTATTTATAGGCAAATTCTTGCCACTGTTGCACGGATCCCACGGATCCCTAGCTTGAGGGATCCGTCTGGTGTAACTCTAGGGATCCGTGAGACGCTCCTCTTTGCCCATGGGTTTTTGGGTTATGGGTCATGGGTCATGGGTTATGGTTTGAACCATGGGTATCTAATTAGATACAGTGTATCTAATAGATGCAATGCATCAAGTCAATAGGTATGGGTTAACTCCATGGGTTATGGATATGCTCCATGGGTATGGGTCATGGGTTGTGGTTTTTACCCATCCTAATAAACTATTACAACAAATGAATTATTACAACAATTTGTATTAATTGACTATATGTAGATGCTTTACAAAAATAACATGTATCCTTATAGTTTTACTTATGATAACATTATATTTGTTATCAACAAAACACAAAGAGATCGCTGAATATTAATAAATGTTTTTACGGTTTATTTGTATTAACAATCTCCCCTTTTTTGTTGATTGACAAAACATAATGTTTTGATGAGTAAAACTTAAGATTAGATGCATGTTTTGAAAGCATAAGTTTTACTTCTTCTCCCCGTTTTTGTCGAAACAAAAAGTGACCCTAATGAAGAAATAAAATGTGGAAAAATAGTCCACGTATCTCTAACCCCCTTGACGGTAGCTCCCCCTAGAGTGGGGCGTCAAGTGAGAAAATATAAAAACCTACAAAGAAAAGGTTAGTAGTAACATGCATAAATAATCTTGTGATTGACGAGAATCAAGATTGGGAGCCAAGGTATGTAAACAAAGCATTGTAATAAAATAACAAAGTGTAGTGGTATTTATGCCACATACAAGCATGTAAAACTAAGAACAAGACTTGTTCTAAAAATGACTCAAAAGAAAATACTAAAAATAATAAAATGACTCCTTTTATGCTTGCATAAGGTTATGGATGGAAGTTTTGGTGAGTAATGATGTTGATGCGATCAAAGATAAGGTTAAGTATGACTCGCATTTCTTCCCTAATTTCTATTGCAAGATCCCTAGTGGATTGGCAATGTTCACAATGTAAATGATGTGGGTAATGTGTGCGTAAGTTTTCCGGGTTAGTTTGATTTGTGAGATGCGGAAGTTGTGGTTAAAAAGTTGGAAAATACGGATCAAAATCCGGAATGCTTGGAAGTGGTGGTGGAAAAGAACCTAGATGTTCTTGTAACACAATGGGAGCTAAAGGTGGTGAGGTTTCAAGATCTTTGAAGATTGTGTTTGGAGAGGTGGGAGGTGTTAAAAAGACTAGTTCTTTTTGGTTGGTTTGTTGGGATCTTGTTGGAGTCTTAAGGAGTTCCAAAAGAGTGACCTTAGGTGGAGATTTGATGAGTGATGATGTTGGTGTACTTGTTGGAGATGAAGGAGGTGCTAATATGGAAGCATTTTGTGGTGAATGAGTGGTTGGTGATGAACTATTTGATGATGGTTTTGCTAAACAACAAGGCCGGATGCTAATCCGTGTGATTTTTCTAGATTTTGATGGTGGTACTACGGAGGGTGGTAGGACAAAATTTTGGATTTATTGAAAAGGGTTGTTTGCACTAGGTGATTTATCTATGTTGGAAGATCTTTTAGATGACATGATGGTGGTTGTATGTGAGGTTGAGAGTGATGAATACGCAAGCATTTTGGGAATACTATTTATAGAAAAATAATGCATTGTAATAAATGCTTGACCCAAAATGTGGACTAAAATCTAATGATTAGATATGAATTTATGGCATGTGATCATGAGAACACATGCATTAAGTAACATACTCATTAGGAAAAATGATAAAATTATGAAAATATGGAGGTTTTCATCTAAAGTGGAAAAAATAGAAGATAATTTTAGCTACTGACTCACGGATCCCACGGATCCTTTCCTTGAGGGAACCGTCGAGCGTTAATGCTGGGATCCGTGGTACTGGTGACTCAGGCAGCTCAAAATTTTCCTTTTGGAAACATTTGTGCCTAGTGCGTGCCTATATGCAAACCATTTGGAGTTGCGGTTATCTCGACTCCTAAAAAGAAAAGAAAAATAAACTAGAAGTGAAAAAGCACACTATTATGTGAGATAACTCGAGTGCTCCTAATTCATTGTTGCTTAAATGAATGTACCCGAAAACACATATTAGTTTTGTGTCCTCTTTAGCATTCAAAAGACATGAGATGCAATGAAAACGGGTTTTTACTTTGTATTAATAATGAAAAAGCGGTTTGTCCTAGACGTAAGAAATGGCTTTTATGAAAGTGATACGGGAAGAGGTATCCTTTTAGAAAACATTTTGAAAAGAGAATTCTTGGTGTGAAGAAAACGTTTATCCTTGAGAAAAAAAAAAGAAATAGGTATGCAATTACGTGTTTGCAAAAGGTACTTGCCTTGAAAAATAAGAGAAAACTATGAAAGTACGAGTTATAAGTAAAACCTATCTTGGGTTTTGAAAATTCCCGTATTGCTTGTGAGTTGTGTGTGAAATAGAGATCCTAGACTCAGAAAGAAGAAGGCTAGTGTTTACATACCTTGTAGAGTTTAAAAACTAATTACGACGATTGTTCCATGAGACCAAGACCAAGAAAAAGTAGGTTGAATTGTTCCCGCTTCAACGGTTTGGTGAGGACGTCGGCTATGTTGTCTTCGGATGCTACCTTCTCAATAGAGATGTTCCGCTTTTGAACATTGTCTCTTAAGAAGTGATGACGAATCTCTATATGCTTGGTGCGAGAGTGCAATACCGGATTCTTGCTTAAGTCGATGGCACCTTTGTTGTCACATAGAATGGCTATGTCACTTAGGTGAATGTCGTAGTCAACTAACGCTTGTTCTATCTATAGTGCTTGTTGGCATGCTTTGCCGGCGGAGACATATTCGGCTTCAGTTGTTAATATGACCAATGCCGTTTGCTTCATTGAGAACCAAGATGTTAAACAACATCCCATAAAAGTTCATACCCCACTTGTACTTTTTCGGTCAACATAATAACCTGCTTTGTCAGAATCTGCATATACAATTGTTTCTACCCCCGTACCCTTAGGATACCACAATCCTAATTGAGTCGTACCCTTAATGTATCTAAATATTCTTTTGACGGCTTCTAGATGTGATGTTTTAGGATCTTCTTGAAACCTAGCACATAGACAAACACTAAACATGATATCCGGCCGACTAGCCGTAAGGTAGAGAAGACTACTAATCATGCCACGGTATTTTGTGTTATCAACGGATTTGCCGTCTTCATCTTTTGTGAGTTTAGTATCGGATGATATTGGTGTTCTTATGGGTTTTGACTCTTCTAAACCAAATTTCTTTAACATCTCCTTTATGTATTTAGATTGATTAAAGAAGATACCATCTTCTACTTGTTTGATTTGTAGACCAAGAAAGAAACTAAGTTCTCTCATCATACTCATCTCGAACTCGTCATGCCTGGTTTTAGAGAAATCATCACACATGTCTTGACAAGTAGATCCGAATATAATATTATCTACATATATTTGAACAATGATTATATGTGATTCCCTTTTCTTAGTAAAAAGTGTATTATCAACTAATCCCATGGTGTAGTTGTTTTTTGATTAAGAATGACTTGAGTCTATCATACCAAGCTTTTGGAGCTTGTTTAAGATCATAAAGAGCTTTTCTTTAACTTATACACATGTTTAGGTTTTTCAAAATCGATAAAGCCCGGAGGTTGAGCTACATATACTTCCTCATTAATAAAAACATTTAGAAAAGCACTTTTGACATCCATTTTATAAAGCTTAAGATCATTAGCACATGCATAAGCAAGAAGTATTCTTATAGACTCTAATCTATCCACTGGGGCATAGGTCTCATCAAAGTCTATTCCTTCTTGTTGATTATACCCTTGGGCAACGAGTCTAGATTTATTTCTAGAAACTACACCGTTTGCATCTAACTTGTTTTTATATACCCATTTGGTTCCTATTATGGTTTGATTACTAGGTGGAGGGACGAGTGTCCAAACATCGTTAGAAACAAATTGATTTAACTCTTCTTGCATAGCCATTACCCAACTTTCATCTTTTATGGCTTCTTGTGTATTCTTAGGTTCTATGGTTGAGACAAAACAAAATAAGATACTTTGGTTTTGGACTTGAGACCTTAAGGTTCTTTCGTTTAATTTTCCTTTGACCTTATCTACGGGGTGATCTTTAGACTCTTTAATATTTATGATTTCATTATTTAAAGGTTCTTCTTCTTCATTTGTCTTTTTCTTTATTTCAATAGCTTCACTCTCGACAATCTCGTCATCAACAAGAGGTAGAGTAGGTTTGGGTGGACTCTCATCAAATTTTACGTTTAATGACTCTTCAACCTTCATTGTTTCTTTAATTAATATGATGTAAGCTTTGCTATTAGGAGAGTAACCTAAAAAGATACCTTCGGTTGATTTAGGATCAAATTTTGTAAGGTAATCTTTAGTGTTAAGTAAAAAACATTTGCTACCAAAGACTCTAATGTTAGGTGATGAGTGTCTAAATACTCATCATTTTTGTACCATTTAAACTGCAAAAACATCTGAAAACACTTAGAAATGCATCAAAATGATAAAAATATCACAAATAAGTGTTTTATGTGTTTTAAATGCAAAAATATCAAAATCTGGTGAAAAACGTATCAAGTTTGCATAATTGGCAGTTTTAGTCCCCCAAGTTTCAAAAGTTGTCAAAACAGTCCCTGGTAAATCTAAATA
Organism: Chrysanthemum makinoi; assembly: GCA_910596185.1. Lineage (NCBI taxonomy): Eukaryota > Viridiplantae > Streptophyta > Magnoliopsida > Asterales > Asteraceae > Chrysanthemum > Chrysanthemum makinoi. The sequence goes on from OU343216.1 coordinate 184,638,612, forward strand.
AAGAAAAATCTCATTTTAAATCCTTAGGGATTCTTAAGTTGTCAAAATTGGTCCTTGAGATTTAAAATTACAAAATTACAACTTAAGTCCCTGAACTTTGTAATTTGGCAAAAATGGTCCTTTGAGAATTAGAAAATGTCAAAAATGGTACTTGTACTTTCAAAACTTGTCAAAAGTAACCCTTGTGAGAACTTTGACAAAATGGCAGGAATGGCCCCTCAAGTTTGGAAGAATTGCAGGCTTGGTCCTTGTCATATTAAACCTAACTTAGCCTTGTCAAAAATGAATTGGACCCTGCCATTATACCCATTTGACCCCCCTGTCTTTTCTATTTTGAACCCCAAATCAAACAAACAGTACCCTTCCCCTTATCCCGCCACCACCTGCTTGTCTTCCCCAGCTGTTGCCTGCAACACACTAGCCTTCCCATCACCTTTTCTCCACTAACCCTCCACCCCCCATCATCACAAACCCACTACAATAAATGCCACCCCCTACTAGCTATTTCACAGAGCAACAGTCAAATGTAGCTTTCCCGCCAAAATGAGAAAAACAACCAACACACTCAAAACTCAACCATTGGCTCCAGAAAGAGGTGGGATTCTCTCAGAAGGCCACATGGATGATTTTTTGTGCTTAAAAGAGGAAGACGAACAAGAGAGAAGACCAGTTTTTAGTTTTTTAATTTTATTAATGTCGTATTTTAGTTCCATGTTTTAAATTAAGCTTTAAGTTGTAATGTTTTGCTTCATTGTATCAAATTAAGCTTTTTAAGTGTATCCAAACTATTATCAAGTATCATTTCAAGTTTTTATTTACAGTTCACATTTTATGCTTACTGTTGGGAATTTCTATTTCAAAATCTCAAACCCAAGCTTCAAGTAGCTTATTTCTTAGTTTAAACAAGCTTACATAAGCTTATTATAGCTTTTTGTAAGCTTGGAACATAGTTCTAAGCAACTTTGGTAAAAGTCAACATAAGTCAACTGTGCAGCACAATTTGGTTCAAGCAGTTTGGAAATGGATACAGGGTGTTGCAGAGATGGATTTGGGTTTGTTTTGGATTAGACTAGTGGTAGAATAGGTTCTGTGATAAGCTGCACATGAGCTTTACCATTTGTAAGTTTAAATTTTCTTTTTAAAGTACTGTTTGGATTTGTTGTTAAAACTGTGTTAAGAGGTTGTTTGTAGTGTAGTACTTGTCTGATATCTGTCACAATACAACATATTAGCTCAGTCAAACCATTGAAACCAGTCCTTGTTTAAATAATAGTCAAAATTAGTTTTAATCCTATCTTAATTCATAACTGTTATGAATTTGGTTTGCTAGATTCATCATACATGTTTAAAAGCTGTTAGTCCAGCTCTAGTTAATCTCATATTAGCTTATTACAACATAATTAGCTAGTATAATCAATCTAAAGTTCATAAAAGTCAATTTATTAGTTTACATAAAAAGTCAAAATTTCACTTGGTCGTTTTTGAATAAAACTTAGAATTTTGCTGTGTGTCTATTACTAAGTTTCAGCTCATAAGCTCCTAGGATAGTAAACTTCAGTTGCTTAAGAAAATTATAAAAATACTAGTTTACTTTTTATCAGCTTATTTAGTGCTTATTTTATAGCTTCTTTTGAGTACCTTAACTGAGAAAGTGCCCTGTGCACAGATTTGGTATCCTACTTCATAAGCTCTCACAAAGCTCATTAGTTAGCTTAATTATGTGAAATTTAGATTTTTGAGAAGCCAACCTAGTTGTCTAGCTATCTCAGTGCTTATTTTCCATTTTGAAGCTTATTTAGTTGGTCTGCTCATTGATTTCAATTCTGTCCATTTTTACTAAGTGTATCAGTTATTCAGTGTTTTCTAGTTTTTCAAAAGCTTCTCAAGAGCTTATTTGTGAAAGCTAAACTTTGTAAATTAGTTCTTTGAAAAGCTCACTTGGTCAACTAGTTAATTGCAGTGTTTGTTTTCATTTTGTGGCTTATTCAAGTGCTTAAAAAGTAGCTAGTAAAGTACCTAGAAAACCAAAGTACACTGTACAAATCAGTTTAAGCTTTTGCTTATTTGTGGCTTGTTCAGTGCTTATTTCCTAATAGTGGTGCTTATTCAGTGTTGAAATAGCTTTTCAATAGTTAAGTAGTCTATCTCAGTTAACCATTTGCTTGTTTTCTAGCTTATTACCCATTTTAGCTTAAACTTGTGCTTATTTTAGTTTTTGTTAACTGTCAAGACAATAAGCTCAATACTGAGCTTATTAATCATTTTCATAAAAAGTTGTAGTTTCAAAAAGTGCTTATTTTTCTGTGTTTAATAAATTTGCAAAGTAAAAATCCAAAAATAAAATGTTTAGCAAAAAGGGGGTAGGCAGGCTCGAACCTGAGACCTCCCCCTTTGGATAGTGTTAAGTGTGTACCTGGAACCATTGCGCCCTTGGGTCTTTGACTGTCATAACTCGCACAAATTAATCTCTTATATACATTTGGCCATTTTAGCTTATACGATTGTTTTAGCTTATTTTGAGCTTATTCAGTTTAGCTTTTTCATCTTTTCTATTTTTCTTAAATCTGTATTAGTATAAAGTATTTTCTATAAAAGTTTCAGATTTTTCTCATTTGTTTTAGTATTTTTAAACATTTAATTAGTGTTTTTTAGTAATTAATTCATAATAAAAAATATAAAAGTCAAAAAAATATAAATCTTTTTTCAAAAATTTTCTTTTGTCATTTAGTACGTAAGAAAATTGATTTTACACTCGTAGGCCTTTTATTTCACAAATTTTACGTTTTTGCTTGCGCTCTCGCGTAATTTTTAGATATAACGCTCGGTTTTGTTTTAACTCACGTTTTTAGGTAATTTTAGTACACGTTTTAGTTAAAATAGTTTATTTAAGATATTTTGTTTTATAAAATCACAAAAACATCATTGTAAAAATAGTGATAGCGTTTATTTAATATATTTTAACTTTTTTTTTTAATTTGCATTTAAGTCGCTGTAATTTATTAATCTTTTCTTTAGGTAATTATCTATCAAAATCCTTACTGATCACTATCCTTAGTGATCATTCTATCATCTGAAGTTGTTTAAACACCAATTCATCCTCCGTGAGACTTAACGACCCAGGAATACACTATATTCCTCTGATCTAAATTGCAATTGGTGTGTGAGCTGTTTTAAGTTCCTTACGGCTGGTCATTCACAAGTGATCAGCTCGCGTGAGAAAACTTGACGGTTTTGCACCGAATCAAATTTTGGCGCCGCTGCCGGGGAGGCTGTAAGCGTGTTCTTAGCATTTTTCAGACCCGTACTTGCACATATACCACCTTTTGTAAAAAAAAGTTTTTTGTAAAGTTATAACAAAATCAAAAAGTTCATTAACACTTTTCCTAAAGTGTTAAAAACACCAAAAATATATAAAACAACAAAACAATCGTAACGTTTTCTAGCTTGTGTTTCTTTTAAGGTGATTCTTAAAGAAATACGATTTGGTTGAACGAGACGATTCCAAAAATATTGTCCAAAAAGTTTCAACCCCTTTGCACAAATCATTACCTACGTCTTTTCAGTGGTACTTAATATATACATAAATATCAACCACCGCAAATCAAGGCAGTACACCTACTAACTGGGGGTGTGACCATAATAAGTTCCCAGAACATCGATTTAAAACTTGCCTTGTGATTTGGTGTACCTTTTTCAAAGAAGCCATTTCATTTGTGATTATTGGTTAAGTTCACTTGTCGTTTTGCCTCGCATTTGTTTTGAAAAATTGATTTTTAAACTTAGTGCATGCGCACTCGTTCTTCCAGCTCTGCAAGTCCACTTTCAGAACTTGGAAAGATTCCTCGTAGACGTAGAGGACGTTCGGCTCCTTCAGCCGTGACTGAGGAACGTCTACCACCACCACCACCTGCCGTAATGGCAGAAGATAAGCCGATGAATGAGCTTCTCCAAGCACCCATCGAGGGTTACGGAGATGCTATTGTTGTCCCAGCCATCGTGGCTGATACTTTTGAGCTCAAAACCGGGTTACTTAATCTGGTAACCCAAAGCCAATTCTATGGTTTTGAGCGGGATGATCCTCATGCACACATTCGATGGTTTAACAAGATTGCATCTACCATCAAGTACAAGAATGTCCCACATGAAGCTATCAAGCTTCTTCTGTTCCCATTTTCTCTAGAGGGACAAGCCCGGAATTGGCTTGAGAAACAACCCCCTCGTTCTATTGAGACATGGGAAGATCTAGTTACAAAGTTTGTTAACGAATTCTATCCTCCATCCCGAACTACAAGTCTTAAGAATGAGATAATGAAATTTTCTCAGAGATTTGATGAATCATTTGGGGAGGCATGGGATCGTTACAAAGAATTGCTCCGCAAGTGTCCGCATCATGGTTTTACCGAGTTAATGCAAATGGATACTTTCTACAATGGTCTGCACCAAGCCGACCAAGACTCTTTAAATGCCTCCGCGGGAGGTAATTTCCTGAGCAAGACCACAAAAGAAGCCTTGCAAATAATTGAAAACAAGTCCCAGTCCGCCCTTTTCCGAGCAAAGACATATCAATCTCAGTCTAATGCTGGACCTTCTACTTCATCTCCCGTGAGTACATCTAGCACCGATGCTAAGATTGACAAACTCACGGATATTGTTCAGCTTTGGTTCTTGCTAAAGAAAGTCACTTTCACTCAAACACCATCACATGGTGAAGTGAAGAAAGTTGAAGTTTGTGTTACTTGTGGTGGTCCTCATGCATACTACAACCCATCGCCACCGATGGTAGTTCGTTTGAAGCTAATGCTATAGCCGGTACTTCAAATCAAGGAGGTAATCAATACCGTCCTCAAAATGAACCAAACTACCGTGCTAACACTTATCAAGCACCACCCGGTTTTAACGAATCCTAACGGAATCGAACCAACCTAGAATGAACCAAGGTTATCAAAACCAAGGTAATTTCTATTCGGGACCAAATCAAGGTTTCCAACATCAAGGAAACCTTAATCAAAACAATTTCAATCGAGGGAATCAACTTGTGGAATGTGAATCCTAACCAAGGGAATTTTCAACAACAAGGTCATAATCAAAACATTCGACCTCAGAATTTCCCTCCACATCCTCCAGCTACCATCATCGATGAGTTATGAACAGTTCATGAAATCCCAAGATGAAATGAACAGGTTGTTGGTCTTCAGATTTCGATCTCAAGAAGTCTTTAAATGATCGACCCTCGAGCTCAGGTACTTTACCGAGCAACACGATCGCTAACCCGAGGGCGATGCAAAGGCGATCACAACCGAAGTGGTAAGGCACGCGAATGGACCTTCGACTTCAATGCCTCCTCCACCAGGAGCAATGAGTCAAGTTACCAAGGATACAACGGACAAGGTGCATTTCTCAAGCCCACGAAGTACCGCACACGTCCAACCTTCGGTAGTCCAAGCTTTAAGTCCGAACCCGAAGTTCGAGACAAATTCTGAGCCAGAAATAACTTCCATCCCAGCTCAAAAGTCTAGTCAGCTTCCTTACCCATCAAGAATGCATGATGAGAAGCTCAAAGACAAAACCAAAGAGCAAATGGAAAAATTTTTCCAAATCTTCAATGAGCTACACTTTGATATAAGCTTCGTTGATGCTCTCGTTCTAATGCCTAAATTTGCATCCACGCTTAAAGGCTTACTGACCAACAAAGATAAGTTATCTGAAATGGCTAAAACCCCTCTCAATGAGCAATGCTCAGCGGTCCTTCTTAAGAAGCTTCCTAAAAGCTTGAAGACCCTCGCGGTGTTTTAATCCCTTGTGATTTGTTAGGGATGGTTCAATGCTCCGCCTTGGCCGATCTTGGCGCCAGCATTAACCTCATGCCACTTTCAGTATGGAAGAAACTGTCTCTTCCTAAACTTACATCTACTTGTATGACACTCGAGCTAGCGGGCTGTACCATAACTCGTCCACTTGGGATAGCCGAGGATGTCGTGGTAAAAGTAGGAAAGTTTCATTTTCCTACTGACTTTGTTGTAGTAGACTTCGATGCAGATCCTAGAGTTCCCCTCATCTTAGGGAGAGCTTTCTTGAGAACGAGTCGTGCTCTGATTGATGTGTTTGCTGAAGAGTTGACCATTCGGGTTGACAACGAAGAGCTCACGTTAAATATCAACCAGAACTCCAAACCTCTATCCAAACATAGTGTTGCTACAATTGATCAAAGATCTGAAAGATTCAATGCAACACTCTCAAATTTCACGGTTAAAACGAGTCACCAAAAACGTGCGGAGTTAAAAGCTTTGAAAATCACCCCTGGTTCAAACAAATGGTTTGAAAGCTGTACCAGGGAAGTCAAGAGTGTTCTTGATGATGAAGATGATCTAGAATCGGAGACTTCATCGGAAGTGGTGGAAATTGCTAGCTCTAAGAGCACACCACTTGTCCCACCTCCGAATCGTTTGTCGCATCGAGTTTGTTAACTCTGTGGATGAAACCAATCTCTTCGGTTTCATCTGATTGGATGATGATGTTGATAATCCAATAGGAGACATTCTTCCCATTGAAGAATTGCTCAAAAATGATCCATCATCTCCTAGTCTTATTATTTCCGACTCTTCCATTCCTTCTCTCACTCCGAATGAGGAAGATGACAACTTTTGGAATGAAGTCGATGCCTTTCTTAGTGATGAGTCGATTCCAACAGGAATTGATAATACTTACTTTGATCCGGAGGGGGACATTCTTTTTCTGGAAAATCTGTTGATTGAAGAACCGTTTCCAACCCTCCTGATGCGTGCCAAACAGTCAAGCTAAATCACACAAGCCCGCCACTTGTGAATGGCGGACCGTAACCAGCTTAAAACTGCTTAAGCACGAAATCAATGAAGAACTGAGGAGTATAATGTTTCCCCGGGTCGTTATGTCCCAGCGAGTTGTGCAATGGATTATCAAACGTTTAGTGATCGAGGAATTTGAACAGAAAAGGGATTTGTGATAATATTATAACTACAGAAAAAGCCAATAAATAACAACGGCTTAAATGCAAATTAAAGGAAATTAAAAAGATAAAATCTATTAAATAAACGCTATCACTATAATTAAAATGATGTTTTTGTTTTTATGTTTTTATAAACCTGAAATTAAAAACTACGTGACGTACAAATAAAAACGTGAAATTTACACAATATTAACCCTAAAAATATGAAAATGATATTTTTACAATCCTAATGATAACAGAAAAGTTTTAGAAAAAGAAAATTATTTTTAAAACTAATTATTTAATTAAAAACTATTTTTAACTATTAAATAAGTACCTAAAATACAAGAAAATAGTAAATAAAGCTAGAAAAATAAAATTATGAAATGGAAAAGTCTAAAATATCAAAATAGAATTTTCAAAACTATTTTTGTATTTTTCTGATTATTTTTCTGTTTTCTAGGAATTTTAAACTATTAGAAACTAATTAAATTACTAAAAATTACAAAATGAACTATGAAAAATATGGAAAATTACTTTTTTTACTTTTTATATTTATCTAAGCCTAAGAAAAATGAAAACTTATTTTTTTGAACCTTTTCTGAATTTTTTGTATTAAAGGCTAATTAAAAATGCTTAAAAACTAATTAAAATCAAGAAAAATAGCAAAACCACTAGGAAAAATCTGAAAATTTCAGGAAAAGTCTAAATTAATACTAGGAATCTGAGAAAATTAGAAAAACAAGTGCTTATATGGAGAAATATGCAACTGATGTGGAAATGCTTATTGAAATAAGCACTTAATAAGCCAAAAGCTCACCAAAAGCTACCCAACTGATAAAGAAGCTATAATAAGCTAAATGTGACTAAATGCAATTTAAACCAACAAGCTAGAACCACTGATATACAAGTTACCAAGATTTGATGATTGAGCTTTAATGTGCTAAAACAGTTCTAAGTGTCTACTTTAGACTTAAGCACAAGCTACAGATAAGCACTAAACTGAAAATGAAATGTTACAATCTAAACTAGACCTGGTTGAGATCTTGTAAACCAAATTATAGACCTAGGTGAGCTCTATTAAGCTCTGTGCAACTTCTGCAAATCTGTGAGAAAACTCAGCTTAAGCTGAGCTTTGGTACAGGGCAACTGAGACCCAAAGTACAAGCCTGTTTGGAGCTTGTAAAAAATTTGTAAAAATCAATAAAAATGGTAATAAGTAAACAGACCAAGAGAGGTTTTTAAAACAACAAATTTCACTAAATAAGACCCAAAATTGAATCCTAGAAAATTCCTCTTAGTATGGCTGAAAACCAATTTTCAGTTTTTTTGACTTTTTGAAATGAAAATGAAGCTTTGACTTTGATGAGATTTGCAACCAATTGTTGGACTGATCTTGTTGTATTATGATGGAATGAAGCTAATACAACCTTTGTCTATGTTTTTTAAACACAATTCAAGATTTTGGTTTTCCAAAAATCTCAACAGTTAACTGTTGAGATTGTTTAAGGTGGATTTTGACTTTTGCAAGTACTAAACACAAAAGTAAGACAGATAAGGACTCAAATGAGTCTAACAAGCATGAACAAACAGAGGTCAATCACTGCATATAACTAAATGACAGTTAAACCTATTGAGCCAAACACCCTTGTATCCAACTGACAAGCACTTAAAATGAGATTACAACAGATTCAGCTCACATCATTGATCAAACTAAGATTATATATCCTAAATACAACTTTCTAAACAGATATGCACCAGTTGTAACTACAAAGGAAGATAATACAAAGAAACTTTAAATTCCACTTACAAGGATCCCTTAGCCACTATAGCTTGCACAAACAACCAGTGAACCTCTAACCTATCCAAACCCCTAACCTAGCTTAATATCAACCCACATCCAGCTCTGCTTCACCCATTGACCATCTCCATTACCAAATCTGCACCTGTTTGGCTTTTGTTGACCAAATGTCAAAATGAATGGGAACTTGAATGTGAGCTTGTACAAAGCTATGCTAAGCTTATTTAGGCTCAATAGAACTGAGAAACAAGCATGATGAAGCTTTTGAATAAGCTTTTGACTTTGAAAATTTCAACAGTGGACAAATGAGATCAAATGTAAACATAAACTGAAATTTGTACTTGGAATGAGTTTCAATACCTTTAAATATTCAAAGTTGATACAATTTAACAAAACATTACAAGTTATACACTGAATTGAAAGATTAAACATAAAAACGACATGAGTGAAAATTGAAAAACTAGTAGACTATATTCTTGCTTCCTTTTGCCTTCTTTTTATAACCCAATCTCTTTTTCTCTCACTTCTGAACCTTTCCCATCAATCCTAGCCATTGGATTGCTCAAAAATGATCTCCACCGTTTAAATAGATTTTTGGCGCCAAAATTCCTTTCTGCCAATTGGGGGTTGAAATGGGGGGTGAAGAAGCATTAATTACTTCTTGGATGTTAGCTGAGGAGGAGGGGACATGGTGAGGTGAAAGGGAGTGGTTGTGATGGTGGACAGGCATGGGAGTAGCAGACATAGGGAGGGAAAACGGGGAAAGGGGAAGAGTTGACTGGTTTGACTGGTTTTAATAATACAAGGGGGGTTCAAATTGGTTAAAGACAGGGGTCCAAAGTGTAATGACCAGGCCAAATGGGGTATAAGGGTTTAATATTCAAGGGGCCTTTATGCAATTTCTGAAAATGAAAGGACCTAATCTGCCAATTCATCAAACTTGATCCAAGGGCTGAAAATGACACTTTCAAAAATTATAAGGACTAGACTTGCCATTTTGTAATTTTCCAGGGGCCATTTCTGTCAAATTTTAAACTTGAAGGACCAATTTTGAAAATTTCTCAAACTTTGTATATTTTTCACCAAAGGACTTATTTTGACAACTTATGATTTTAAAAGGACCTTTGGTGATTTATCTTTTAAAATTATGTGCTCAGGGACTGTTTTTGACAACTTTTGAAACTTGGGGGACTGAAACTGCCAAATCTGCAAACTTTGCTCATTTTTCATCTGATTTTAAACATTTTGCATCTGAAACATATAAAATGCACTTTTGAGATATTTTCAGTATTTTGATGCATTTCTGAGCATTTTTAAACGTTTTTGCAGTTCAGATTTGACCAAAAATGATGAGTATTTACACACTCATCAATCCCCCACACTAAACTATTGCTAGTCCCTAGCAATCTTTTGAGAAAAACTTAATGGATTTGCATCTCTTTACCAAAAGCCATTACTTCTGGAGTAGCCAAATGTTTCAGTTCAAGCAAGAACCATGGTACACCGATAACCATCTGATTTATTGGCAAATCATAAACCATATAACGGATTTGATGTGTCTTTACCAGAAGCCGTACCCTTCTGGACTAGCCAACTCTTAGATAAATTATCAGAATTATCTTTGGTGAGCTGAATACCAATTATGGTTTTTCCACTGCCTTTACCACAAGCCATAACCTTGCGGGCTAGCCAACTCTTCACTTTTTAGGATATGGTGAGTTGAGAACCATACAATTTTGGGCAAATTGCAAGCCATATAAACGGATTTGAGAAATCTTTACCAAGAGCCGTTTGCTCCTGGATTAGCCAATCCTTTTGTCTTACAGACATGGCGGACTGATAACCAAATGAGTAAGTGTAGAACACTTACTCCAAAAAAAAATTTTGGCCAAAAACGGGGGAATTAGGCGGATAATTACATGATAAAATTCGTGAGAATTCCCCCCCACACTTAGAAATGAATATTGCCCTCAATATTCAAAGTACCGGCGGTTATGCCGAAACAAGGAACGTAAAAGGGAAATACTACGGCCATTATTTTAGAAAGAAGATTTTTTTTTTTTTTTGAAACATATATACAAGTGTGGGGCATCTCCACCACACTAGAGTGGTAGAAAGTAGAAAGAAGACAGAAATATGGGTGAAAACCCATATGGCATGCTACTGTTTTTGATTACCGAGTCGCTAGCTTGACTCGATCCCCGCATTTATTGGTTCATGGGGAAAGTTTGTAAGTCCGGGACAACACGGGGGAATGTCCTCTCCCAAGTAATGCTTCACTCGATGACCATTCACTTTAAAATTAGGACCATCGGGTTGAGATAACTCAATGGTGCCATAAGGATAAACCTTAGCGATGGTAAATGGTCCAGACCAGCGGGATTTGAGCTTTCCCGAGAAAATCTTCAATCTTGAATTGAAAAGAAGGACTCGATCACCAACGTTAAAAACGCGGTTCTTGATTTTTGAGTCATGAATCTTCTTTGTCTTTTGTTTATAGATCAAAGAGTTCTCGTAAGCTTGATCACGGAGTTCATTTAATTCATTCATTTGAACTTTCCGGTGATCACCAACTGTCTGAATATCAAAGTTAGCATGCTTCAAGGCCCAGTATGCCTTGTGCTCGAGCTCTACCGGTAGATGACACGCCTTCCCGTACACCAGCTTGTATGGAGTGCACCCGATGGGTGTTTTGTAAGCTGTACGGAAGGCCCAGAGTGCGTCATCTAACCTATCCGACCAAGAGGCACGGTTTTCGCCGACCGTCCTCTCCAGAATTCTTTTTATCCCCCGGTTAGAAACTTCCACTTGCCCACTTGTTTGGGGGTGGTACGTAGTAGAGGTACGGTGAGTTACACCATACTTTTGCATGACTCTTGCAAATTGGTCATTGCAGAAATGCGTACCACGATCACTGATTATGGCTCGTGGAGTTCCAAACCTAGCAAATAGAGATTTCAAGAATTTCACTACAACTCGGGCATCGTTGGTGGGTAAAGCCTTAGCTTCGACCCATTTTGACAAGTAGTCAACGGCCACGAGTATGTACTTATTTCCGTGAGAAGAAGGAAATGGCCCCATAAAGTCAATGCCCCAGATGTCAAAAATCTCACACACTTGAATAGCGTTTTGCGGCATTTCATTCCTTTGTGAGATATTCCCGTGACGTTGACAAGCGTCACAGGTTTTGACGAATTCATGGGCATCCTTATAGATCGTGGGCCAATAGAATCCGGAATCAAACACCTTCTTGGCGGTGTAGTTGGGGCTATGATGTCCCCCAGTAGGTCCAGAATGGCAAGCCTTGAGAATGTCAATAGCTTCCTGACCATACACACATCGCCGGATGACTTGATCCGCACAGATTTTAAACAAGTAGGGGTCGTCCCAGAAATAATGTTTCACATCTTTAAAGAATTTATTTTTCTGTTGGGACGACATCCCTTTCACCACAAAGTTACCCGCATGGTAATTTGCAAAGTCCGCAAACCATGGGGTAGAAGAGTCTCCACGAAAAGAAACCATATTGAGTGTTTCGAGAGGAAATGTTTCATTTATTTCCTTTTTCTCAAACACATCCTGGTGAGGGTTCTCTAATCGGGACAGATGATCAGCAGCCAGGTTCTCGGCTCCTTTTTTATCACGAATAATGATATCAAATTCTTGTAGGAGGAGAACCCAACGGAGCAATCTCGGCTTTGCATCTTGTTTTGCAAAGAGATATTTGAGAGCCGAGTGATCCGTATACACCACGCATTTGGTCAAGATAAGGTATGGCCGAAACTTTTCAAACGCATACACCACAGCTAATAATTCTTTTTCTGTAGTGGTGTAATGGGTCTGAGCTTCAGTCATAGTTTTGCTTGCGTAGTGGATTGGCTGAAAATGCTTGGTTTTGCGTTGCCCCAACACTGCACCGATAGCAAAATCACTTGCATCGCACATGAGCTCGAAGGGTAAATCCCAGTCGGGGGCAACTAGAATGGGTGCTTCCGTAAGCTTTTTCTTAAGTGTTTCAAAAGCTTCGATGCACTCAGGAGAAAAGATAAAAGGAGCATCTTTTTCGAGAAGATGGGTCATAGGCCGAGCGATTTTAGAGAAATCTTGAATGAATCTACGATAGAACCCGGCATGACCTAGAAAACTCCTAATACCTTTGACAGTAGTGGGGTGAGGTAGTTTAGCAATGACATCAACTTTTGCTCTATCAACCTCAATCCCATTCTTAGAAATCTTATGGCCGAGGACTATGCCCTCTTTGACCATAAAATGGCTCTTCTCCCAGTTTAGACATAGATTGGTGTCTTCACACCTTTTTAGCATTTTGTCTAAGTGGGAGAGACATGTCTGAAACGAGTCCCCAATGACCGAGAAGTCATCCATAAACACCTCCATAGTTTCCCCGATCATGTCGTGGAAAATTGCCATCATACATCTCTGGAACGTGCCAGGAGCATTACATAAGCCAAAAGGCATACGTCTATAGGCAAACGTCCCGTATGGGCAGGTGAATGTGGTTTTCTCTTGATCCAGCGGATCAATGGGGATCTGAAAGTAACCCGAGAAACCATCGAGGAAACAATAGTACTCGTTCCCTGCTAATCTCTCAAGCATCTGGTCCATGAAGGGTAGAGGAAAATGGTCTTTACGGGTGGCTTCGTTTAACTTTCGATAGTCAATACACACACGCCATCCCGTAACCAATCGAGTTGGAATTAACTCGTTTTCTTCATTTGTGACAACAGTAATGCCACCCTTTTTAGGAACGCAATGGATTGGGCTAACCCAAGGACTATCAGAGATCGGGTAAATCAGACCGGCATCAAGAAGTTTGAGAACCTCTTGTTTGATAACCTCGTGAATCTTAGGATTCACCCTTCTCTGACTTTGGACTGCTGGCTTGAAGTCATCCTCCATTAAGATTTTGTGAGTACAAAATTCAGGGTTGATACCCTTAATATCGGAGAGTTTCCAAGCAATTGCTTGCTTGTGTGACTTCAAGACCTTTATGAGAGCAGTTTTCTCCTCCTCAGTCAAGTCTTTAGCAATTATGACTGGTAATTTATCATCACCCTCCAAGAATGCATACTCAAGATGAGGAGGTAGGTCCTTAAGTTCAACCTCGGGAAATTCTTCAGTAGAAGTTTGTACTGATTTGATTTCCTCAATCGTGATGTCTTTCGGAGGGAGTGAAGGTAATGGATCTTCATTAAGCAATTGCTCAAGATAAAGAATATCCCCCTCCGAATCATACACACCATCAATTCCAGGCGGAATTGATTCATCAGTAGCCAGAAATTCATCGATCTCTTCCAGAAGGAAGTCACCTCCCTCAAACGGAGTGAGAGAGGGGGAAGAGTCGGCAATGATAGGTTGAGAAGATGTGGTGGAATTGGAATTTCCACTCACAGAATTATGAAGATAACCAAGAAACTCTTGAGAGTACTCCTCTGAAGCAATGTCAATTAAATCGACTCGATTAACTGATTCAGTATCATAATTTGAGGAGTACCTCGAAGTCTGATCGAGGTTAAAGGTAACAGCTTCATTACCCACACGTAGAGTGATCTCTTGCTCAAACACATCAATAAGAGCACGGCCCGTCCTCAGAAATCCCCGCCCAACAATGAGGGGAACTCGAGGGTCAGCATCGAAATCAACGACCACAAAGTCAGCTGGAAAATGGAACTTTCCTACTTTCACAAATACATCCTCGGCGATGCCAAGAGGACGCGAGATAGAACGATCTGCAAGCTCAAGAGTCATGCAGGTAGGAATAAGTTCCGGAAGAGAAAGTTTCTTCCACACTGAGTAAGGCATCAGATTGATGCTTGCACCAAGATCGGCGAGGGCAAAGCATTCAATCATCCCAGGAAAAACACAAGGAAGAAGAAATTTTCCGGGATCTCCTAGCTTCTCGGGAAGCTTTTTTAACAAGACAGCTGAGCAATTCTCATTCAAAGGAGTCTTAGCCATTTCAAATAGCTTTTCTTTGTTGCTCAACATGTGTTTCAGAGTAGATGCAAACTTGGGCATTAACATGATGGCATCCGCGAAGCTTATGTCAAAGTGAAGTTCTTGGAAAATTTGAAAGAATTTTTCCATTTGATGACTAGCTTTCTCGCGGAGCTTTTGCTCATGTAAACGTGAGGGATAAGGAATAGAAGATTTGGATTTCTGATTCTCAACAGGAGCTACAGGAGGTTCAAAAACAACTCCTTGATTTGACTTGGGTTTCTGGACCACTTGAGGTTGGACTACCGAAGGTTGGACGTGTGCGGTACTTCGTGGACTTGAATAATGCACCTTGTCCGTTGTTTCCTTGGTAACTTGACTTATTGCCACAGGTGGAGGAGGCATTGGAGTCGTAGGTCCATTGTGTTTTGGAGGTTCGCTTTCCACTACCTTCGGGATAGAAGAAGAAGAAGAGGTAGTAGGAACAGCAGGTCCAGCATATGAAGCACCACTTCGGGTTGTGATCGCCTTTGCATCGCCCCTCGGATTAGCGATCGTGTTGCTAGGTAGAGTACCTGAGCCCGAGGGTCGATCATTTAAAGACTTCTTGATGTCAGAAATCTGGCTGACCAACAACCGATTCATTTCCTCTTGGGATTTCATGAATTGTTTCAACAGCTCATCAGATGATGGTCCAGTTGGAACAATGGCTTGAGTTTGCACAGGAAAATTCTGGCCTCTATTGTTAGGATTAGGGCCTTGGTTCTGAAAATTCCCTTGATTGTTTGCATGAAAATACCCTGGGTTGAAATTTCCCTGACCTGGGTTTCTATTGTAATTTCGTTGATGTTGGAAACTTTGATTCTGATTCTGAAAACCGTTGTTTGGATTGAAGTGACCTTGGTTTTGAAAACCTTGGTTTGGTCTGTTTTGATTCTGATTGCGGTTTTGATTGAAACCGGGAGGTCCAGAGTAGTGGTTAGGACGGTGGTTCGGGTCTACAGGAGCACGATATTGATTGCCTCCTTGATTAGGCATCCCGCCCACAACATTAGCTTCAAAAGGGTTACCATCGGTGGCCATACAGTTATAGTAAGCATGGGGGCCACCACAGGTAACACAGACTTCCACTTTCTTAACTGCAGCAGGAGGTGAAGTTTGTGGAAAAGAGACTTTCTTCTGGTTGGAGAGAACCAAAGCTTGGATAGCTTCCGTGAGTTTATCAATCTTAGCATCGGTGCTAGACTGACTCACGGGCGATGAAGAAGAAGAAGGACCAACACTGACTTGGGAAACAACCGGCTTGCTTCGTGCAGTGCGGACTTTAGACTTGTTTTCGATTATCGCTAAAGCTTCTTTGACAGTTTTGCTTAGGAAATTTCCTCCCGCGGAGGAATTGAGCGAATCTTGATCAGATTGACTCACTCCATTGTAGAAAGTATCGAGTTGCATCAACTCGGAGAAACCATGGTGAGGACATTTGCGAAGCAATTCCTTGAAACGATCCCACGATTCACTGAAGGATTCATCAAACTTCTGAGTGAACTTGATGATTTCATTTTTAAGACTCGTGGTCTTGGAAGGTGGATAGAATTCATTCACAAATTTCTTCACCAGATCTTCCCATGTCTCTATTGATTTAGGGGGTTGCTTTTCAAGCCAAATCCGGGCTTGCCCCTCAAGAGAAAACGGGAACAGAAGAAGCTTAACAGCATCAGAAGGGACATTCTTATACTTGATGGTAGATGCAATCTTGTTAAACCATCTTATATGAGCATGAGGATCATCCCGCTCAAAACCGTAGAACTGATTTGAAGTTACAAGATTCAGTAACCCGGTCTTGAGTTCAAAATTTTCAGCCACGATGGTTGGTACAACGATAGCATCTCCATACCCGTCGATGGGTGCCTGGAGAAGCTCACACATAGGAATTTCATCCGCCATGATAGCGGAAGAAGTGTGAACAGTCCGGATCTCAGATCCGACTGATGGAGCAGAAAGTCTACGAACACGCCTTCTTGGAATCTTGATAAGCTCACGAAATGGGCTTACAGATATAGAAGAGCGAAAAGATACACAAGAGTTAACTCTAAGGAAAACTCAGAGTTAAGGAGAGAAATGGAATTATGAAGACGTTTGTAAAAATGGTGGTGTGAGAAGAATCTTTATGGGTTTTCTGGTTCAAACGCCGATATCACAACAAAATCAATTAACACAAAATCGAGGCAAAACAACAGTGAACTTAACCAATAATCCAAGATGAATGGCTTTTTTAAAAAAGGTACACCAATCACAAGGACACAAAGGCAAGTTTTATATCTTTAGTTCGGGAACTTATTATGGTCGCACCCACAGTTAGGTAGTGCACTGCCTTGGTTTGCGGTGGTAATCTTTTAAGTTGTTAATTATTAAAGAAAACGACGATTTTTTTTTTTGTATTTTTATTTTTGATACATATATAGAAACAAAAGGAAAAATATTTTTGTGTTTTATACGTTTTTGGTTGTTTTTGGGTTTTTGGATTTTTTAGAAGAAAATATGGATATATATATATACAGAGATGGATGATATAAACAAAGAGTGAGGATTCAAACAACTAATCTGCTAAAACGGAAGATAGATCAGCACAGCTCCCCGGCAGCGGCGCCAAAATTTGATGCGTGCCAAACAGTCAAGCTAAATCACACAAGCCCGCCACTTGTGAATGGCGGACCGTAACCAGCTTAAAACAGCTCAGGAACGAAATCAATGAAAAACTGAGGAGTATAATGTTTCCCCGGGTCGTTATGTCCCAGCGAGTTGTGCAATGGATTATCAAACGTTTAGTGATCGAGGAATTTGAACAGAAAAGGGATTTTAACTACAGAAAAAGCCAATAAATAACAACGGCTTAAATGCAAATTAAAGGAAATTAAAAAGATAAAATCTATTAAATAAACGCTATCACTATAATTAAAATGATGTTTTTGTTTTTATGTTTTTATAAAACTGAAATTAAAATCTACGTGACGTACAAATAAAAACGTGAAATTTACACAATATTAACCCTAAAAATATGAAAATGATATTTTTACAATCCTAATGATAACAGAAAAGTTTTAGAAAAAGAAAATTATTTTTAAAACTAATTATTTAATTAAAAACTATTTTTAACTATTAAATAAGTACCTAAAATACAAGAAAATAGGAAATAAAGCTAGAAAAATAAAATTATGAAATGGAAAAGTCTAAAATATCAAAATAGAATTTTCAAAACTATTTTTGTATTTTTCTGATTATTTTTCTATTTTCTAGGAATTTTAAACTATTAAAAACTAATTAAATTACTAAAAATTACAAAATGAACTATGAAAAATATGGAAAATTACTTTTTTTACTTTTTATATTTATCTAAGCCTAAGAAAAATGAAAACTTATTTTTTTGAACCTTTTCTGATTTTTTTGTATTAAAGGGTAATTAAAAATGCTTAAAAACTAATTAAAATCAAGAAAAATAGCAAAACCACTAGGAAAAATCTGAAAATTTCAGGAAAAGTCTAAATTAATACTAGGAATCTGAGAAAATTAGAAAAACAAGTGCTTATATGGAGAAATATGCAACTGATGTGGAAATGCTTATTGAAATAAGCACTTAATAAGCCAAAAGCTCACCAAAAGCTACCCAACTGATAAAGAAGCTATAATAAGCTAAATGTGACTAAATGAAATTTAAACCAACAAGCTAGAACCACTGATATACAAGTTACCAAGATTTGATGATTGAGCTTTAATGTGCTAAAACAGTTCTAAGTGTCTACTTTAGACTTAAGCACAAGCTACAGATAAGCACTAAACTGAAAATGAAATGTTACAATCTAAACTAGACCTGGTTGAGATCTTGTAAACCAAATTATAGACCTAGGTGAGCTCTATTAAGCTCTGTGCAACTTCTGCAAATCTGTGAGAAAACTCAGCCTTAAGCCGAGCTTTGGTACAGTAACCGAGACCTAAAGTACAAGCCTGTTTGGAGCTTGTAAAAAATTTGTAAAAATCAATAAAAATGGTAATAAGTAAACAGACCAAGAGAGGTTTTTAAAACAACAAATTTCACTAAATAAGACCCAAAATTGAATCCTAGAAAATTCCTCTTAGTATGGCTGAAAACCAATTTTCAGTTTTTTGACTTTTTGAAATGAAAATGAAGCTTTGACTTTGATGAGATTTGCAACCAATTGTTGGACTGATCTTGTTGTATTATGATGGAATGAAGCTAATACAACCTTTGTCTATGTTTTTTAAACACAATTCAAGATTTTGGTTTTCCAAAATCTCAACAGTTAACTGTTGAGATTGTTTAAGGTGGATTTTGACTTTTGCAAGTACTAAACACAAAAGTAAGATGATAAGGACTCAAATGAGTCTAACAAGCATGAACAAACAGAGGTCAATCACTGCATATAACTAAATGACAGTTAAACCTATTGAGCCAAACACCCTTGTATCCAACTGACAAGCACTTAAAATGAGATTACAATGATTCAGCTCACATCATTGATCAAACTAAGATTATATATCCTAAATACAACTTTCTAAACAGATATGCACCAGTTGTAACTACAAA
This sequence comes from Chrysanthemum makinoi, assembly GCA_910596185.1. Classification (NCBI taxonomy): domain Eukaryota; kingdom Viridiplantae; phylum Streptophyta; class Magnoliopsida; order Asterales; family Asteraceae; genus Chrysanthemum; species Chrysanthemum makinoi. The sequence continues at coordinate 184,657,929 of OU343216.1, forward strand.
GGAAGATAATACAAAGAAACTTTAAATTCCACTTACAAGGATCCCTTAGCCACTATGGCTTGCACAAACAACCAGTGAACCTCTAACCTATCCAAACCCCTAACCTAGCTTAATATCAACCCACATCCAGCTCTGCTTCACCCATTGACCATCTCCATTACCAAATCTGCACCTGTTTGGCTTTTGTTGACCAAATGTCAAAATGAATGGGAACTTGAATGTGAGCTTGTACAAAGCTATGCTAAGCTTATTTAGGCTCAATAGAACTGAGAAACAAGCATGATGAAGCTTTTGAATGAGCTTTTGACTTTGAAAATTTCAACAGTGGACAAATGAGATCAAATGTAAACATAAACTGAAATTTGTACTTGGAATGAGTTTCAATACCTTTAAATATTCAAAGTTGATACAATTTAACAAAACATTACAAGTTATACACTGAATTGAAAGATTAAACATAAAAACGACATGAGTGAAAATTGAAAAACTAGTAGACTATATTCTTGCTTCCTTTTGCCTTCTTTTTATAACCCAATCTCTTTTTCTCTCACTTCTGAACCTTTCCCATCAATCCTAGCCATTGGATTGCTCAAAAATGATCTCCACCGTTTAAATAGATTTTTGGCGCCAAAATTCCTTTCTCGCCAATTGGGGTTGAAATGGGGGGTGAAGAAGCATTAATTACTTCTTGGATGTTAGCTGAGGAGGAGGGGACATGGTGAGGTGAAAGGGAGGCTGAGTGGTTATGATGGTGGGACAGGCATGGAGAGCAGACATATTGGGAGGGAAAACGGGAAAGGGGAAGAGTTGACGGGTTTGACTGGTTTTAATAATACAAGGGGGTTCAAATTGGTTAAAGAGGGGTCCAAAGTGTAATGACCGTGCCAAATGGGGTATAAGGGTTTAATATTCAAGGGCCTTTATGCAATTTCTGAAAATGAAAGGACCTAATCTGCCAATTCATCAAACTTGATCCAAGGGCTGAAAATGACACTTTCAAAAAGTATAAGGACTAGACTTGCCATTTTGCAATTTTCCAGGGCCATTTCTGCAAATTTTAAACTCAAGGACCAATTTTGAAAATTTCTCAAACTTTGTATATTTTTCACCAAAGGACTTATTTTGACAACTTATGATTTTAAAAGGACCTTTGGTGATTTATCTTTTGAAATTATGTGCTCAGTGGACTGTTTTGACAACTTTTGAAACTTGGGGGACTGAAACTGCCAATAATGCAAACTTTGCTCATTTTTCATCTGATTTTAAACATTTTGCATCTGAAACATATAAAATGCACTTTTGAGATATTTTCAGTATTTTGATGCATTTCTGAGCATTTTTAAACGTTTTGCAGTTCAGATTTGACCAAAAATGATGAGTATTTACACACTCATCACCTCCCTACCGGAAATTCTGTTGACAATCACCATACAAGCTTCAAGTCTAAGCTTAAAAATCTAACAAATGGTGATTTGCTCCTCACTAATGAAGAATGGGATTGCATTGTGATGCACATCTTTATTCCATTTTTCACAAATGGTGTGGTTTCTCGTTCCCTTTTCTCCTTTAGGAATGAGGACACTATTTTTGATCCCAGCATTTTCATTTATCATTTTTTGAGCCGGTTCTATGTATATCTCGTCGGTGTGGAACTTTCACGTACTTCAATGTTTATCCAAACATCTTGAATGAAAGTCCGATGGAGATTGTTTCTTCCACTTACTTCCCCATGAACAAATTAATTCGGGGTCGAGTCAAGCTAGCGACTCAGTAATCAAAAATGAGAGTTAAACATGGGTTTTCACCGTGTGTACCACCCTAGTGTGGGGAGTTTCCCGGCCGTTGTATATAAGTCTAAAAAAAAAAAAAATCTTCTTGCTAAATAATGGCCGTAGTATTTCCCTTTACGTTCTCAGCTTCGCATAATACCGCCGGACTTTGAATATTGAGGGAAATATTCATTTCTAAGTGTAGGGGGGAATTCTCACGAATTTTATCATGTAATTATACCGCCTAATTCCCCATTTTTGGCCAAAATATTTTTTTGGAGTAAGTGTTTTACACTTACTCATCTTATGGTTATCAACCGCCTTGTCTAAAAAACTAAAGGATTGGCTAATCCAGGAGCAAACGGATCTTGGTAAAGATATCTCAAACCCGTTTATGGCTTGCAATTTGCCCAAAATTGTATGGTATTCAACTCACCATATCCTTAAAAGTGAAGAGTTGGCTAGCCCGCAAGTTTATGGCTTGTGATAAAGGCAAAGGAAAACCATAATTGGTAATCAGCTCACCAAAGATATTTTATCTAAGAGTGGCTAGTCCGTAAGCAAACGGCTTCCGTAAAGACAAATCAAATCCGTTGGAAGCTGGTGATTTGCTCAAAATCATTTGGTTATCAGTGTACCAAGGTTCTTACTTGAACTTAAACATTTGGCTACTCCAGAAGTAATGGCTTTTGGTAAAGAGATGAAATCCATTAATTTTTCTCAAAACATTGCTAGGAACTAGCAATATCTTAGTGTGGGGGATTGATGAGTGTCTAAATACTCATCATTTTGTACCATTTAAACTGCAAAACATCTGAAAACACTTAGAAATGCATCAAAATGATAAAAATATCACAAATAAGTGTTTTATGTGTTTTAAATGCAAAAATATCAAAATCTGTGAAAAACGTATCAAGTTTGCATAATTGGCGCTTTAGTCCCCAAGTTTCAAAAGTTGTCAAAATGTCCCTGGTAAATCTAAATAAAGAAAAATCTCATTTTAAATCCTTAGGGATTCTTAAGTTGTCAAAATTGGTCCTTGAGATTTAAAATTACAAAATTACAACTTAAGTCCCTGAACTTTGTAATTTGGCAAAAATGGTCCTTTGAGAATTAGAAAATGTCAAAAATGGTACTTGTACTTTCAAAACTTGTCAAAAGTAACCCTTGTGAGAACTTTGACAAAATGGCAGAAATGGCCCCTCAAGTTTGGAAGAATTGCAGCCTTGGTCCTTGTCATATTAAACCTAACTTAGCCTTGTCAAAAATGAATTGGACCCTGCCATTATACCCATTTGACCCCCCTGTCTTTTCTATTTTGAACCCTAAATCAAACAAACAGTACCCTTCCCCTTATCCCGCCACCACCTGCTTGTCTTCCCAAATTGCTGTCCAAACACACTAGCCTTCCCATCACCTTTTACCCACTAACCCTCCACCCCCCATCATCACAAACCCACTACAATAAATGCCACCCCCTACTAGCTATTTCTTCACAGAGCAGCAAATAAATGTAGCTTTCCCGCCAAAATGAGAAAAACAACCAACACACTCAAAATTCAACCATTGGCTCCAAAAAGAGGTGGGATTCTCTCAGAAGGCCACGTGGATGATTTTTGTGCTTAAAGAGGAATACAAACAAGAGAGAAGACCAGTTTTTAGTTTTTTAATTTTATTAATGTCGTATTTTAGTTCCATGTTTTAAATTAAGCTTTAAGTTGTAATGTTTTGCTTCATTGTATCAAATTAAGCTTTTTAAGTGTATCCAAACTATTATCAAGTATCATTTCAAGTTTTTATTTACAGTTCACATTTTATGCTTACTGTTGGGAATTTCTATTTCAAAATCTCAAACCCAAGCTTCAAGTAGCTTATTTCTTAGTTTAAACAAGCTTACATAAGCTTATTATAGCTTTTTGTAAGCTTGGAACATAGTTCTAAGCAACTTTGGTAAAAGTCAACATAAGTCAACTGTAAAAGACAATTTGGTTCAAGCAGTTTGGAAATGGATACTGTGGTGTTGCGAGATGGATTTGGGTTTGTTTTGGATTAGACTAGTGGTAGAATAGGTTCTGTGATAAGCTGCACATGAGCTTTACCATTTGTAAGTTTAAATTTTCTTTTTAAAGTACTGTTTGGATTTGTTGTTAAAACTGTGTTAAGAGGTTGTTTGTAGTGTAGTACTTGTCCGATATCCGTCACAATACAACATATTAGCTCACCAAACCATTGAAACCAGTCCTTGTTTAAATAATAGTCAAAATTAGTTTTAATCCTATCTTAATTCATAACTGTTATGAATTTGGTTTGCTAGATTCATCATACATGTTTAAAAGCTGTTAGTCCAGCTCTAGTTAATCTCATATTAGCTTATTACAACATAATTAGCTAGTATAATCAATCTAAAGTTCATAAAAGTCAATTTATTAGTTTACATAAAAAGTCAAAATTTCACTTGGTCGTTTTTGAATAAAACTTAGAATTTTGCTGTGTGTCTATTACTAAGTTTCAGCTCATAAGCTCCTAGGATAGTAAACTTCAGTTGCTTAAGAAAATTATAAAAATACTAGTTTACTTTTTATCAACTTATTTAGTGCTTATTTTATAGCTTCTTTTGAGTACCTTAATGAGAAAGTGCCCCGTGTACGATTTGGTATCCTACTTCATAAGCTCTCACAAAGCTCATTAGTTAGCTTAATTATGTGAAATTTAGATTTTTGAGAAGCCAACCTAGTTGTCTAGCTATCTCAGTGCTTATTTTCCATTTTGAAGCTTATTTAGTTGGTCTGCTCATTGATTTCAATTCTGTCCATTTTTACTAAGTGTATCAGTTATTCAGTATTTTCTAGTTTTTCAAAAGCTTCTCAAGAGCTTATTTGTGAAAGCTAAACTTTGTAAATTAGTTCTTTGAAAAGCTCACTTGGTCAACTAGTTAATTGCAGTGTTTGTTTTCATTTTGTGGCTTATTCAAGTGCTTAAAAAGTAGCTAGTAAAGTACCTAGAAAACCAAAGTACACTGTACAAATCAGTTTAAGCTTTTGCTTATTTGTGGCTTGTTCAGTGCTTATTTCCTAATAGTGGTGCTTATTCAGTGTTGAAATAGCTTTTCAATAGTTAAGTAGTCTATCTCAGTTAACCATTTGCTTGTTTTCTAGCTTATTACCCATTTTAGCTTAAACTTGTGCTTATTTTAGTTTTTGTTAATCTGTTAAGACAATAAGCTCAATAATCGAGCTTATTAATCATTTTCATAAAAAGTTGTAGTTTCAAAAAGTGCTTATTTTTCTGTGTTTAATAAATTTGCAAAGTAAAAATCCAAAAATAAAATGTTTAGCAAAAAGGGGGTAGGCAGGCTCGAACCTGAGACCTCCCCCTTTGGATAGTGTTAAGTGTGTACTGGAACCATTAAGCCCTTGGGTCTTGGATCATAACTCGCACAAATTAATCTCTTATATACATTTGGCCATTTTAGCTTATACGATTGTTTTAGCTTATTTTGAGCTTATTCAGTTTAGCTTTTTCATCTTTTCTATTTTTCTTAAATCTGTATTAGTATAAAGTATTTTCTATAAAAGTTTCAGATTTTTCTCATTTGTTTTAGTATTTTTAAACATTTAATTAGTGTTTTTTAGTAATTAATTCATAATAAAAAATATAAAAGTCAAAAAAATATAAATCTTTTTTCAAAAATTTTCTTTTGTCATTTAGTACGTAAGAAAATTGATTTTACACTCGTAGGCCTTTTATTTCACAAATTTTACGTTTTTGCTTGCGCTCTCGCGTAATTTTTAGATATAATGCTCGGTTTTGTTTTAACTCACGTTTTTAGGTAATTTTAGTACACGTTTTAGTTAAAATAGTTTATTTAAGATATTTTGTTTTATAAAATCACAAAAACATCATTGTAAAAATAGTGATAGCGTTTATTTAATATATTTTAACTTTTTTTTAATTTGCATTTAAGTCAGAATTTATTAATCTTTTCTTTAGGTAATTATCTATCAAAATCCTTACTGATCACTATCCTTAGTGATCATTCTATCATCTGAAGTTGTTTAAACACCAATTCATCCTCCGTGGGACTTAACGACCCAGGAATACACTATATTCCTCTGATCTAAATTGCAATTGGTGTGTGAGCTGTTTTAAGTTCCTTACGGCTGGTCATTCACAAGTGATCAGCTCGCGTGAGAAAACTTGACGGTTTTGCACCGAATCATTAGGTTCCCATATTCATAATACAAGCATTAATATAAGAAGTATAGATGAAGGAGTGATCGGTTGAACAAGACACAACAATACGCGTAGGGATGAAAGAAAAGTTATGCGTGAATATTGATATGAAATGAACAACCAACTCTCTAAGGAGAGTTACAAGATTATTTATAAGATGGAACTAGGGCAACACACCAAGTTCCCATCCTTTCCTTATTGGGCTTTGGATAGTGATGTGGGCCCAAGTGTTGATGAACAGGCCATGATGTTTCTAGAGGCCCAAGATCGTGTGACAAAAGGGGCCTCACTAAAATGGGCATAACTTGGGCTACGGGGCTCCGTTTTAGGCGAATTACTACCAAATCGCAAGCTTGGAACGAGGAGCACGTGGTGGAAAACTGACTTCGCGGTTTCCGAACTTTCGAGCCCGAAACACTCTATTTTATTAGTTATTTGCATTTTAGTGTTTTTCGGGTTTTTTTGGACTTTGTTTATGTAATAACTTTCAGCCGCTTTGTCTTCTAGGCCCGCTTCGTTTGTAGTCCTATTTAAAACTTCCTTTGTAATGTGGAATAATCAGTTTTATGAAATACCAAAAGTCTATTTTTGGCAGCTTTGCTAAGAATTCCCTATAATCGGCATTCGGGTGAATCAACGATTATTGGTAGGATCGTTCCTGGTATTCGTGTGAATCAACAGGTCCGATTTTTGTTATCTCGTTATTTAGTCTACATCAGATAGGCTCATGGGCTTTCTACATGAGCCTAGCCTTGATTACTAACTTAAAAGCCTTAATTAAGCTAACTATTACAATATTTGTTACTAACACTTGTAATCTAGTTTAGGAGTGATTCCAATAATCTCCCCCTAAGTGTTGGTGATTAAAGTGATCTTTAAACGTTGTAGGTGCTGATGTAATAGTAGCTTTGACGTCTTCTGACATTCTTCTTTCTTGTGAGAAGAAGTGTCTTGATTTGAACAATCTCCCCAGTGTGGGGATCTTCATTCTTTTGAAGTATTTTGCTTTGACGTCTTAGATTACTTTGTTCGTTGATCTTTGTTCTTTGTAGTGTGTAGTGATAGTATGTTGTGGTAATCATGATCCGTCCGGCTGTCTCCACGTCTTTCTTCAACATGCTCACTCTTTAACGTTGGATTTCGATCGATGTAGTTCTCTCGAGTCTTTAAACTTTGTAGATTCTTTGATGAAGAATCATTTCGACTTTGTGTCACTTTGGAGAGAACTTAAATTAGTGATGTTGTTATGGGCGAGTGAAGAATCTCGCACGATCTTTTCCACCCTCTAGCATCCATTAGAAGAAAACATAAAACATGGGTTAGAAATAATCCAATGCTTACAAGTTTGAACTTCGAGAGTGTTAACAACATAGTGTGAAAACACAACTCTAATCTTACAAAGGTCGTTCTGAATGGAGTCCCACAAGTGAGATAACACGATGTAGCAAGTACACCTACAGTCAGATGAGTCGCCGAGGTATACCGGCATCACCACACGACTGTAGACCAGACACACGTTTAACCTAAACCACAAGGAGTTACGAGTGACTCATTGGCCGTACGTTTGATGTTAACCTTGGCAGAGTTTCCATTCAATCACCGAGAATCACAGTTGTGAACCCATCATAAATGTACTCTCATGATTGCTAAGATCCGTGTAGGACTCGATAATGTATCACTTGCGTCCTTATTGTTGAACGACAAGTGATGAAATGTCAAGTGTACCTAAGAGATCTTTAGATGAATCTCGTGGCTATAGACTCAATTGCACTTTGGTTTTCCCCGGCGGAGACTAGGGAGGGGGTCTCCTTCTTCAATACCAACAATCTCTAAGAGAAAGCCGATAGTTTACGTAGGGTTCCTGTGAGAATGAAACAAGCTTCTGTTGAGAGAAACTTGAGTGGCTAAGAAGGTTTAGTGCAGCGCCACCGGGTCCATGACGACTTTAATCTTCAATACGGCCATCTAGTGACAACCAAGAGTATATGAATTGAACCTGGTGTCTGCCCTAAGTTGAATAATTTGGAGGGATATTTCTTTTCACCCTTTTATTTACTTTTCTTTTTAATTCTTCAACTCCTTCTTTCTCCGATTCTCATTTTTTTTAATCATACCTAAGGACTTCTAATTCTAACTATTGGCAGTGTCCTTGGGTAGATCCCTCCGGCTTTGGCGGATCATACGACGGTTATTACTGACCTTAGTCACCTTATAACTCCATGACTAACCTATGTTGCCATTAAAACCATTATCATGAAAATCTCTCAAAGTGGTTATGAGTAAAAGCATTTTGTACCACTGTTGAGAGTTTAGGATTTTGCAGAAATACTCCCCCTCCACACGTGCTTAAGTATTTTGACAGAAATCTACGCGGTGAGAGAAGAGCGCGCACTTTTGAATTGATCAACTCTAGATAGGCAATTCCCCGCGAGACAAGGTTACGTTGCATAGTTAAAGAGTTGCATTGTCAGCTTTTGGGTGACAACTAGCTCTAATAACTACCTTGAAGGTGTGGATAAACCTCGAAATGTTGTCAAACCCGTCAAGGTTCATGTCTATCAAGAGTTTCTCGAATGGTACATTTTACTAAGACAAGTCCTTTGCAAGACACGTTTACATCACTAGCGAAATAGTTTGAAATTAATACCCGTCCCGGACAGGTCTTTTCAAGTTACTAACATTTAAGAGCTCGTTAATTCATTGGTTAAGTCTTTATCACGAAGATTCAATAGCAATTCACAACATATTTCTTATCACATAATTTTTCTCCCCCTAAAAAATGGCATATAAATGTTATTTTTGATGAAATTTTGATATCGAATATGACCATTTCGAGTTTTGTGGGAAGATTACCATGAAGAAAATTTTTGTGAACAAAGTTTTTAAGCAAATACTCCCCCTCAACAAGTGATATTTACTTTTGAGGTTTTGAAAATCATAAGGGGAAGTACTTGTTCTTTTGAGCAAAACTTTGAAAATAAAAGTTTTGATAGTTTTACTCAAAAGGAAGAAGCTTTTGCTCCTTTATAGGATTGTGGTAATCGATGCACGCACTACGGGTCCTTTCATTACAAGTACGGGTTGTGCACTGTTATGTGTGCACGCCATTGTCGATAAAAATCACACATCCAAATAGTTAATGAAAGAAATGAGATCAAGGGGTACCAGAGTCTCGTGTATTCCAAAGAATGACTCCGTGAATGCATTCTAGACGTTGGTAACTGGAGAGATATGCTTTGACTAACCACCAACGAAGCTCTCCAACGTCGATCTGATCCCGTCTAAACAACCTTTCATCAATCCGTTTGATGATATTCTTACATCCTTCTCTCCTTCAATTCCATCGCTTTGGTGACCGATGCGTCATGAATCTCTTTCAATCAGAGCATGCTAGCCCGCCCCTCGACTTTCTTCAACGTGTGATCCCCAAACTTGTGAAGCTCTTTACACGCCATGAAATAGTTGTGGTGTAGTTCACTTCTGTAGACTACCCCAAATGGTTTCTTGATGAGGGTATATTAAGGAAGCGGTAGATGTCTGGGAAGGTCTAGTTGAGGTTTTGTGAGATTGACCCATTTTTATAAGATTCGATGCCAGCAGTTGAATGTCCTCTACAAGTTCTTGGATCACAATGCTTCTGATGAAGATTAATAATGACTTGATGTACTCGCATTGGATAGTTGTGGTGAAATGTTGCATTCGTCCTTGCACCTTAGCGAGATACATATCTTCAACGCTATTTAGTGAAGATTGGAAAATCCGGCCTGACGAAGTCATAATCCTCTTCGTCCTGTCGTTTGACCACAATGTTCTTGAGGAATGTGTAGTCCCACTTCGACTAAACATGCTTAATTGCAATGATCTGCTTTTCACTAAACACTTCCTTTTTAGACTTGAGAACCTCGCACCAGTACAAGATTCTTCTGCTTCAGGGACAATGATGAATCCCATACAAATGCGATCAAGGTCATACTTTTCTACTTTGGTAGAAAACATATGTGTGGCTTCTTCCTCGATGGCTGGATTGTGAGAGTAGATTGTCTTCGGGAAAGGAAATGTGAGTGACGTAGCTGCACTTCCTTGTCACATCGCATCGGTGTTGAAGGAACTCGAGGTCATTGTTGAAGAAGTAACGATATGGAATTTGAGGTTGATTCGGTCGGCCAATTGTTGGTAGAGGTTTGGTCCAACGCTGTAGTAGGGAGCCTTGTCTTGTCTTGTGAAGTCGATGTTAGCTTCAGGATTGAGCCAATCGATATTGTTTGACATGGCTCGTGCAATGTTTTCGAGATGGTATTCGACTTCAATTGCACTTTCTCGAGCCGCTTTAAGCAGCTTGAAGGCATCATTCTTTATTCCTTTAGCTCATCCTTAGTCATCTTCTTCACTCTAAACTTTTCTTGAATCAGCTTCACATGCTCCATAGTATGACCATCTACCATTTCTTGACCTTCCGTCATGAGGAGTAGCATCAACAAGTCCGAAAACCGGTCGATTCGGTTCGGTTGTATTGTCATCTAGCCATGAGACAACATTGGTCTTTGTCTTCTTCTTCTTTGGCTTTGATGAGGACTCTAGTTTCTTTGTTGTGGCGGAGAAGCGGGTTGTTGTTGGGGCTCGGGGATCTCTTCATCATCACCACCAGTGTATTAAAGTGATCACCGGTTTTCTCTGCTCAGGAGGTGACTCGAGTCCCGAGGTTTATCGCCAGTAGAACGTGGAGGAGATCTTCCGTTTGTGGAGGTTCTTTGGGGTGGTGGAGGCATGGAGGAGGATTCACCAGACTTCTTGTTGCGTTTAGACTCTTTATCCTTATCCTGCTCATCATCGTTTCTAGGACGCTTAGCCGTTTCAATACCGCTTTGCATGACGCTTTAAGTTGGTAATCCAAAGAATGCGTCAGCGTTTACCTTCGTCGAGGTAAACGTTGTAGATTGTTTTGACATTTGAAGTACAAGCTTGGAAACCAATTCTGCATCGGAGAAAGCTGTAGGCTTAGTTGGGTTGATTGTAATTGTTAAAGGCGTTGACCTTATTGTTTGCTTTGCCAACTGCATGAGATTCGAAAGAGTTGTGCGGTGAACATTTCTCTTGTCACGCCAGGGGCATTGTCGAGAAGAAACTTGTGAGTATACTCTCGGCAAATTCTATTCATTTCCCTTGGATATCTCAGTTAAGAAGATGTTGAATTTGTTCCCTTTCTCCCAACATCTCGTTTATCACTTTCTAAAGTAGATTGATTCCGTCTAAGCCGATCTAGTTTCTTGTCTTGACTACATTCTTCTTCCTTGCTTGCCTCACAGCTTTAACAATCTTAGACTTAGCTCGTGATGCCTAAGTGTCGGTAGGTTTCTTTACCGATCTGGATGCTGATCTTGTAGTGCCTTTGGATGGTGGTGGAGATAAGTAAGAAGATGAGTCTGACGATGATGATTCATGAGGAGGCTCAGGGTCCTTTGGTAGCTCAGAAGTTTGTTCCTTGGAGTGTGCGGGACTATCTATAAGATAATCATCATAGTCAATATTGGCTTCTTGTTCCGCTTGAGCCTTTTCTTGTGCCTTAACCCGAGCTTCTTCTTCAGCCTTTGCACGAGCTTCCTTTTCTGCTTTTTATTTAGCCGCAGCACCTTCATCAGGAATTTTCTCAGACTTCTCCATTTTTGGTTCCTCAAAGTCATAGGTGATAGAATCCTCAAGTTGCTTTTGTTGTTGTTCGAGGGTGGTGGTACCAGTTCCCTTATCGGGTTGATTAACCGCATCGGAAACTCCAGCAGCTTAGTGCACCACCACTAGACCCTCCGGCCACGAAGTTTGTTCACGGTTAAATTCACGAGCAACATGTTGTAGTATGAGATTCTTCACTTTCTTTCGAAGTCTCTGTCTTCATCCGTGGCTCTTCTTCTCGAGCCTTCTTCCCCGCTCTTGCATTGGAGTTTTTCCTTTATCAGCCTTGGGACTTAGAGGTTTGGCTACTGTGAAAGTGTCATCGATTGGAGTTTCAGAGTAGATAACCTCTTCATCCGTTTCAGTGTCCCTTTAGTTTAGGTTCTGGTTTGGGAATGGGGATAGCTTCCTTTAATGGAACTTTCCTTTTACGGGAAGGATTCTCTTGGATACTTGAGGGCACTCTTAGTGCTTGTAACAACGCTGCCGCTTCTCTTCTTCTCGGTCTTTCGACAGTTCCGAAGATTTTTCATCCATGAACCCCACTTTGCCTAATGCGACCGCTTCCGGATAACGCTTTGTAACGATTGAAGTCCCTTGATAGCAAAGCAGAAGAAGGCAATTGGTAACACTACACCTCGGTTTT
>OU343216.1:184670340-184716348 GCA_910596185.1 Chrysanthemum makinoi
ATTTTCAGATTTTTCTAAGTAGTTTTGCTATTTTTCTCAATTTAAATTAGTTTTTAATCATTTTTAATTAGCTTTTAATACAAAAAATTCAGAAAAGGTCCAAAAATTTAAGTTTTCATTTTTCTTAGGTTTAGATAAATATAAAAAGTAGAAAAAGTAATTTTCCATATTTTTCATAAGTCATTTTGTAATTTTTAGTGATTTAATTAGTTTTTAATAGTTTTTAATTCATAGAAAATCCAAAAATAATCATAAAAATACAAAAATAGTTTTGAAAATTCTATTTTGATATTTTAGACTTTTCCATTTCATAATTTTATTTTTCTAGCTTTATTTCCTATTTTCTTGTATTTTAGGTAATTATTTAATAGTTAAAAAAAGTTTTTAATTAACAATAATTAATTAAATAGTTATAAAAATAATTTTCTTTTTCTAAAAAGTTTCTTTTATCATTAGGTTTGTAAAAACATCATTTTCATATTTTTAGGGTTAATATTGCTTTAGTTTCACTTTTTAATTTGTACGTCGCGTAGATTTTTTAATTCAGTTTTATAAAAACATAAAAACAAAAACATCATTTTAATTATAGTGATAGCGTTTATTTAATAGATTTTATCTTTTTAATTTCCTTTAATTTGCATTTAAGCCATTGTAATTTGTTGGCTTTTTCTGTAGTAATAATAATTCAGAATCCCTTTTCCGTTCAAACTTCTCGATCACTACTCGTTGATTGATCCATTGCATAGCTCGCTGGGACATAACGACCCGGGGAGACCCTATACTCCTCCGATCTTCATTGATTTCGTGCTTAAGCAGTTTTAAGCTGGTTACGGTCCGCCATTCACAAGTGGCGGGTTTGTGTGATTTAGCTTATTTGTTTGGCGCGCATCAAATTTTTGGCGCCCGCTTGCAGTGACTGTCTGATCTATTTTCCGTGTAGCAGATTAGTTGTTTGAATCCTCACTCTTTGTTTATATCATCCATTTCTGTATATATATATATCCATATTTTCTTCTAAAAATCCAAAACCCAAAACAACCAAAACGTATAAAACACAAAAATATTTTCTCTTTTGTTTCTATATATGTATCAAAAATAAAAATACAAAAGATTCGTCGTTTTCTTTAATAATTAACAACTTAAAAGATTACCACCAAACCAAGGCGTGCACTACCTAACTGGGGTGCGACCATAATAAGTTCCCGAACTAAAGATTTAAAACTTGCCTTTGTGTCCTTGTGATTGGTGTACCTTTTTCAAAGAAGCCATTCATCTTGGATTATTGGTTAAGTTCAATGTTGTTTTGCCTCGATTTTGTGTTAATTGATTTTGTTGTGATATCGACGTTTCAGAACCAGAAACCCATAAAGATTCTTCTCACACCACCATTTTTACAAACGTCTTCATAATTCCCATTTCTCTCCTTAACTCTGAGGTCTCTTAGAGTTAACTCTTGTGTATGCGCACTCGCTCTTCTAGATCTGTGAGCCCATTTCGTGAGCTTGTCAAGATTCCAAGAAGGCGTGTTCGTAGACTTTCTGCTCCCGCAGTCGGATCTGAGATCCGGACTGTTCACACCTCTTCCGCTATCATGGCGGATGAAATTCCTATGTGTGAGCTTCTCCAGGCACCCATCGACGGGTATGGAGATGCTATCGTTGTACCAGCCATCGTGGCTGAAAATTTTGAACTCAAGACCGGGTTACTGAATCTTGTAACTTCAAATCAGTTCTACGGTTTTGAGCGGGATGATCCTCATGCTCATATAAGATGGTTTAACAAGATTGCATCTACCATCAAGTATAAGAATGTCCCCGATTACTGTTAAGCTTCTTCTGTTCCCGTTTTCTCTTGAGGGCAAGCGGTTTGGCTTGAAAAGCAACCCCCTAAATCAATAGAGACATGGGAAGATCTGGTGAAGAAATTTGTGAATGAATTCTATCCACCTTCCAAGACCACGAGTCTTAAACATGAAATCATCAAGTTCACTCAAGTTTGATGAATCCTTGATGAATCGTGGGATCGTTTCAAGGAATTGCCGCAAATGTCCTCACCACGGTTTCTCCGAGTTGATGCAACTCGACACTTTCTACAATGGGTGAGTCAATCGATCAAGATTCTCTCAATTCCTCCGCGGGAGGAAATTTCCTAAGCAAAACTGTCAAAGAAGCTTTGGCGATAATCGAAAACAAGTCCAAGGTCCGCACTGCACAAAGCAAGCCGGTTGTTTCCCAAGTCTGTGTTGGTCCTTCTTCTTCTTCATCGCCCGTGAGTCAATCTAGCACCGATGCTAAGATTGACAAACTCACGGAAGCTATTCAAGCTTTGGTTCTCTCCAATCAAAAGAAAGTCTCTTTTCCACAAACTTCACCTCCTGCTGAAGTTAAGATAGTGGAAGTCTGTGTTACTGTGGTGGCCCCATGCTTACTATAACTGTATGGCCACCGATGGTAACCCTTTTGAAGCTAATGCTGTGGGCGGGATGCCTAATCAAGGAGGCAATCAATATCGTGCTCCTGTAGACCCGAACCACCGTCCTAACCACTACTCTGGACCTCCTGGTTTCAATCAAAACCGTGTCGAGAATCAAAACAGACCAAACCAAGGTTTTCAAAACCAAGGTCACTTCAATCCAAACAACGGTTTTCAGAATCAGAATCAAAGTTTCCAACATCAAGGAAATTACAATAGAAACCGGTCAGGGGAAATTTCAACCCAGGGTATTTTCATGCAAACAATCAAGGGAATTTTCAGAACCAAGGCCCTAATCCTAACAATAGAGGCGGAATTTTCTGTGCAAACTCAAGCCATTGTTCCAACTGGACCATCATCGATGAGTACATTGAAACAATTCATGAAATCCCAAGAGGAAATGAATCGGTTGTTGGTCAGCCAGATTTATGACATCAAGAAGTCTTTAAATGATCGACCCTCGGGCTCCGGTACTCTACCTAGCAACACGATCGCTAATCCGAGGGGCGATGCAAAGGCGATCACAACCCGAAGTGGTGCTTCATATGCTGGACCTGCTGTTCCTACTACCTCTTCTTCTTCTTCTTCTATCGAAGGTAGTGGAAGCGAACCTCCAAAACACAATGGACCTACGACTCCAATGCCTCCTCCACCTGTGGCAATAAGTCAAGTTACCAAGGAAACAACGGACAAGGTGCATTATTCAAGTCAACGAAGTACCGCACACGTCAACCGGTAGTCCAACCTCAAGTGGTCCAGAAACCCAAGTCAAATCAAGGAGTTGTTTTTGAACCTCCTGTAGCTCCTGTTGAGAATCAGAAATCCAAATCTTCTATTCCTTATCCCTCACGTTTACATGAGCAAAAGCTCCGCGAGAAAGCTAGTCATCAAATGGAAAAATTCTTTCAAATTTTCCAAGAGCTACACTTTGACATAAGCGGCGGATGCCATCATGTTAATGCCCAAGTTTGCATCTACTCTGAAACACATGTTGAGCAACAAGGAAAAGCTGTTTGAAATGGCTAAAACTCCTTTGAATGAGAATTGCTCACTTTGTCTTGTTAAAAAGCTTCGAGAAGCTAGGAGATCCCGGAAAATTTCTTCTTCCTTGTGTTTTTCCTGGGATGATTGAATGCTTTGCCCTCGCCGATATTGGTGCAAGCATCAATCGATGCCTTACCAGTGTGGAAGAAACTTTCTCTTCCGGAACTTATTCCTACCTGCATGACTCTTGATCTTGCAGATCGTTCTATCTCGCGTCCTCTTGGCATCGCCGAGGATGTATTTGTGAAAGTCGGAAAGTTCCATTTTCGGTGACTTTGTGGTCGTTGATTTGATCGCGACCCTCGAGTTCCCTCATTGTTGGGCGGGGATTTCGAGGGCGGGTCGTGCTCTTATTGATGTGTTTGAGCAAGAGATCACTCGTGTGGGTAATGAAGTACATTACCTTTAACCTCGATCAGACTTCGAGGTACTCCTCAAATTATGATATTGAATCAGTTAATCGAGTCGATTTAATTGACATTGCTTCAGGAGTACTCTCAAGAGTTTCTTGGTTATCTTCATAATTCTGTGAGTGGAAATTCCAATTCCACCACATCTTCTCAACCTATCATTGCCGACTCTTCCCCTCTCTCACTCCGTTTGAGGGAGGTGACTTCCTTCTGGAAGAGATCGATGCATTTCGACTCTTGATGAATCAATTCCGCCTGGAATTGATGGTGTGTATGATTCGGAGGGGGATATTCTTTATCTTGAGCAATTGCTTAATGAAGATCCATTACCTTCACTCCCTCCGAAAGACATCACGATTGAGGAAATCAAATCGGTATACAATCATCCCTGAAGAATTTCGAGGTTGAACTTAAGGACCTACCTCCTCATCTTGAGTATGCATTCTTGGAGGGTGATGATAAATTACCAGTCATAATTGCTAAAGACTTGGTGAGGAGGAGAAAACGCTCTCATAAAGGTCTTGAAGTCACACAAGCAAGCAATTGCTTGGAAACTCTCCGTTCATTAAGGGTATCAACCACGAATTTTGTACTCACAAAATCTTAATGGAGGATGACTTCAAGCCAGCAGTCCAAATCAGAGAAGGGTGAATCCTAAGATTCATGAGGTTATCAAACAGGAGGTTTTCAAACTTCTTGATGCGGTCGATTTACCCGATCTCGATAGTCCTTGGGTTAGCCCAATTCATTGCGTTCCAAAAAGGGTGGCATTACTGTTGTCACAAATGAAGAAAACGAGTTAATTCCGACTCGATTGGTTACGGGATGGCGTGTATGTATTGACTATCGAAAGTTAAACGAAGCCACCCGTAAAGACCATTTTCCTCTACCCTTCATGGACCAGATGCTTGAGAGATTAGCAAGGAACGAGTACTATTGTTTCCTTGATGGTTTCTCGGGTTACTTTCAGATCCCCATTGATCCGCTGGATCAAGAGAAAACCAGATTCACCTGCCCATACGGGGCGTTTGCCTATAGGCGTATGCCTTTTGGCTTATGTAATGCTCGGCGCGTTCCAGAGATGTATGATGGCAATTTTCCACGACATGATCAGGGAAACTATGGAGGTGTTTATGGATGACTTCTCGGTCATTGGGGACTCGTTTCATACATGTCTCTCCCACTTAGACAAAATGCTTAAAAGGTGTGAAGACACCAATCTATGTCTAAACTGGGAGAAGAGCCACTTTATGGTCAAAGAAGGCATAGTCCTTGGCCATAAGATTTCTAAGAATGGGATTGAGGTTGATAGAGCAAAAGTTGATGTTATTGCTAAATTACCTTATCCTACTACCGTCAAAGGTATTAGGAGTTCTATAGGTCATGCCGGGTTTTATCGTCGATTCATTCAAGATTTCTCTAAAATCGCTCGGCCTATGACCCATCTTCTCGAAAAATATGCTCCTTTTATCTTTTCTCGAGTGCATCAAAGCTTTTGAAACATTGAAGAAAAAGCTTACTGAAGCACCCATTCTAGTTGCCCCGGTGGGATTTACCCTTCGAGCTTATGTGCGATGCAAGTGATTTTGCAATCGGTGCAGTCTTGGGGCAACGCAAAACTAAGCATTTTCAGCCGATCCACTACGCGAGCAAAACTATGACTGAAGCTCAGACCCACTACACCACTACTGAGAAAAGAATTGTTAGCGTGGTGTATGCGTTTGAGAAGTTTCGGCCATACCTCATTTTGACCAAATGCGTGGTGTATACGGATCACTCGGCTCTCAAATATCTCTTTGCAAAACAAGATGCAAAGGCGAGATTGCTCCGTTGGGTTCTCCTCCTACAAGAATTTGATATCATTATACGTGATAAAAAAGGGCTGAGAGCACTGGCTGCTGATCATCTGTCCCGATTAGAGAACCCTCACCAGGATGTGTTTGAGAAAAGGAAATAAATGAAACATTTCCTCTCGAAACACTCAATGTGGTTTCTTTTAGTGGAGACTCTTCTACCCCATGGTTTGCTGACTTTGCAAATTACCATGCGGGTAACTTTGTAGTGAAAGGGATGTCGTCCCAACAGAAAAATAAATTCTTTAAAGATGTGAAACATTATTTCTGGGTCGACCCCTACTTGTTTAAAATTTGTGCGGATCAAGTCATCCGGCGATGTGTGTATGGTCGGGGAAGCTATTGACATTCTCAAAGCTTGCCATTCTGGATCTCTTGGGGACATCATAGCCCCAACTACACCGCCAAGAAGGTGTTTGATTCCGGATTCTATTGGCCCACGATCTATAAGGATGCCCATGAATTCGTCAAAACTGTGGACGCTTGTCAACGTCACGGGAATATCTCACAAAGGAATGAAATGCCGCAAAACGCTATTCAAGTGTGTGAGATTTTTGACATCTGGGGCATTGACTTTATGGGGCCATTTCCTTCTTCCCGTGGTAACAAATACATACTCGTGGCCGTTGACTACTTGTCAAAATGGGTTGAAGCTAAGGCTTTACCCACCAACGATGCCCGAGTTGTTGTGAAATTCTTGAAATCCTTATTTGCTAGGTTTGGAACTCCACGAGCCATAATCAGTGATCGTGGTACGCATTTCTGCAATGACCAATTTGCAAGAGTCATGCAAAAGTATGGTGTAACTCACCGTACCTCTACTGCGTACCACCCCCAAACAAGTGGGCAAGTGGAAGTTTCTAACCGGGGGATAAAAAGATTCGGAGAGGGCGGTTGGTGAAAACCGTGCCTCTTGGTCGGATAAGCTAGATGACGCACTCTGGGCCTTCCGTACAGCTTACAAAACACCCATCGGGTGCACTCCTTACAAGCTGGTGTACGGGAAGGCATGTCATCTACCGGTAGAGCTCGAGCACAAGGCATACTGGGCCTTGAAGCATGCTAACTTTGATATTCAGACAGTTGGTGATCATCGAAAAGTTCAAATGAATGAATTAAATGAACTCCGTGATCAAGCCTACGAGAACTCTTTGATCTATAAACAAAAGACAAAGAAGATTCATGACTTCAAAATCAAAAACCGCGTTTTCAACGTCGGTGATCGAGTCCTTCTTTTCAACTCAAGATTGAAGATTTTCTCGGAAAAATTAAAATCCCGGTTTCCATTTACTATCGCTAAGGTTTATCCTTATGGTACCATTGAGTTATCTCAACCCGATGGTCCTAATTTTAAAGTGAATGGTCATCGATTAAAGCATTACTTTGGAGGACATTCCCTGTGATTGTCCCGGATTTACAAACTTTCCCCATGAACCAATGAATGCGGGGATCGAGTCAAGCTAGCGACTCGGTAATCAAAAACAGTAGCATGCCATATGGGTTCTCACCCATATTTCTGACTTCTTTCTACTTTCTACCACCCTAGTGTGGGGGAGATGCCCCACACTTGTATATGTGTAAAAAAAAAAAAAAAAAAAAAGTCTTCTTTCTAAATAATGACCGTAGTATTTCCCTTTCAGGTTCATTGTTTCGGCATAACCGCCGGTACTTTGAATATTGAGGGCAATATTCATTTCTAAGTGTGGGGGGGATTCTCACGAATTTTATCATGTAATTATCCGCCTAATTCCCCCGTTTTTGGCCAAAAATTTTTTTTTTTGGAGTAAGTGTTCTACACTTACTCATTTGGTTATCAGCCGCCGTAATAAGTAAGACAAAAGGATTGGCTAATCCAGGAGCAAACGGCTCTTGGTAAAGATTTCTCAAATCCGTTTATATGGCTTGCAATTTGCCCAAAATTGTATGGTTCTCAACTCACCATGTCCTAAAAAGTGAAGAGTTGGCTAGCCCGCAAGGTTATGGCTTGTGGTAAAGGCAGTGGAAAAACCATAATTGGTAATCATCTCACCAAAGATAATTCTGATAATTTATCTAAGAGTTGGCTAGTCCGAGAAGTGTAGGCCGGTAAAGACACATCAAATCCGTTATATGGCTTATGATTTGCCAATAAATCAGATGGTTATCGGTGTACCATGGTTCTTGCTTGAACTGAAACATTTGGCTACTCGAGAAGTAATGGCTTTTGGTAAAGAGATGCAAATCCATTAAGTTTTCTCAAAAGATTGCTAGGGACTAGCAATAGTTTAGTGTGGGGATTGATGAGTGTGGAAATACTCATCATTTTTGAAAATCAGACGCAAAACGTTTAAAAATGCTCAGAAATGCATCAAAATACTGAAAATATCACAAAATTGCATTTTATATGTTTTAGATGCAAAATGTTCAAAATCGGATGAAAACGAGCAAAGTTTGCATAATTGTGCTTTAGTCCCCACTTTCGAAAATGGCAAAAACAGTCCCTGAGCACATAATTTCAAAAGAAAAATCACCAAATGTCCTTTTAAAATCATAAGTTGTC
Organism: Chrysanthemum makinoi; assembly: GCA_910596185.1. Lineage (NCBI taxonomy): Eukaryota > Viridiplantae > Streptophyta > Magnoliopsida > Asterales > Asteraceae > Chrysanthemum > Chrysanthemum makinoi. The sequence goes on from OU343216.1 coordinate 184,678,659, forward strand.
AAAATAAGTCCTTTGGTGAAAAATATACAAAGTTTGAGAAATTTACAAAAATGGTCCTCCAAGTTTGAAAATTGGCAGAAATGGCCCCTGGAAAATGGAAAATGGCAAGTTTGGTCCTTATACTTTTTGAAAGTGTCACTTTTAGTCCTTGGAACATCTTTTTAAAATGGCGTGAGTAGTCCTTGCATTTTCAGAAGTTACAACTAAGGTCCTTGTGATTTAAACCCTTCAAAACCCCATTTGGCCTGGTTAATACACTTTGGACCCACAGCCAAATACCAATTTGAACCCCCTTGTATTATTAAAACCCATCAAACACACCCTCTTTCCCTTTCCCGTTTTCCCTCCTTTTGTGCCCCGTGCCCGCCCACCACCAACCACCCCAGCTCCCATCACTCACCATGTCCCCTCCACCTCAACTAACTTCCAAGGATCAATTAATGCACCCCACCCACCATATCAACCCAACTGTTTGAAATCTAAAATTGGCGTAAAAGTTCAAAGGCCGGATTGATTCTAGCCATCCAATGGCTAAGAAATTGTTGGGAATTCATGGAGAAGAGATAAAGAGATTGGGATATAAAAAGGAGCATTGGGAAGCAAGAAAAATAGTCTACTAGTTTTATTTTTAACTTTAATGTCGTTTTTTATGTAAAAGCTTTAACTTAGTGTAAAATTTGTAATCTTTTGTTAAATTGTATCCATTTACAGTGTTTAAGTGTATTAAGACTACTTTCAAGCATAAATTTCAGTTTCTATTTATAATGCAAGTTTCAAGCTCACTGTCTTAATTTGCAACTTCAAAACCTTAAGTACAAGTGTTTGGTGGTTTATTTCAAAGCTCAAACAAGCTTGTATAAGCTTATTACAGCTTTTCACAAGCTCACATTTAAGTTTTAAGCATAGTTGGATATTGGTCATAGAAAGTCAAACAGGGGCATAATTGGCATTGATTGGGTCAATGGGTGAAGCAGCTATGGAATTGGGTTGATATTGAGCTAGGGTAGGGGTTTAGATAGGTTAGTGGTACTCTGGTTTACTGTTTCAAGCCATAGTGGCTAGGACCCTTTGTAAGTGATTTTTAAATTTTCTTTGCATTATCTTTATTTGGAGTTAAAACTGGTGCAAATCTGTTTAAAAAGATATATTTAGGTTATATAGATGTAGTTTGATCATTGAAACAAGATTGCTCAATTGTTATCTCATTTAAACTTCAAAACAGTTGATTAAGAGGTGTTTGGATTTGCTGATAAAACTGTCTCATAGGTTTGTTCAGTGCTTGCTTCTTGTTGGATCATGTTTGTATAGCATATTTAAGCTCATACCTGTCAAAGTTTTGAGCCTGCACAGGCTCAAAGTCAAAATCCCAGTCCCACTGTTTTAACAGCTTATCTGTTGTGTTTTAGGAAATCAAATCACTTGTGTTGTGTTTAAATTACATAAACAAAGGTTGTATTAACTTCATTCCATCATAATACAACAATATCAGTCCTTAAATCAAGTTCAAAACTCAAAAAAGTCAAAGTTTCATTTTTTCATCAAAAGTCAAAAAGTTGCAAAAATCTGTTTTGAGCCAACTGAAAAGGATTTTTCTAGGATTCATTTTTGGCTCTTATTCTGTGAAACTTGTTGTTCTAAAACTTCAACGGTCTTATTTCTTGTCACCATTTTTTGTGCAATTTTACAAATTTTTCTTTAAGCTCCAAAAGGCTTGTACTTTGGGTCTCGGTTACCCTGTTACCCGGCTTCGGCTTAAGCGGATTTTCTCCTGGTTGCGAGAAGTTGCCTGAGCTTAATAGAGCTCACCTAGGTCTATAATTTGGTTTACAAGATCTCAACCAGGTCTAGTTTAGATTGTAACTTTTCATTTTCAGTTTAGTGCTTATCTGTAGCTTGTGCTTAAGTCTAAAGTAGACACTTAGAACTGTTTTAGCACATTAAAGCTCAATCATCAAATCTGGTTAACTTGTATATGGTTCTAGCTTGTTGGTTTAAATTGCATTTAGTCACATTTAGCTTATTATAGCTTCTTTATCAGTTGGGTAGCTTTTGGTGAGCTTTTGGCTTATTAAGTGCTTATTTCAATAAGCATTTCCACATCAGTTGCATATTTCTCCATATAAGCACTTGTTTTTCTAATTTTCTCTAGATTCCTAATTAATTTAGACTTTTCCTGAAATTTTCAGATTTTTCCTAGTGGTTTTGCTATTTTTCTTGATTTTAATTAGTTTTTAAGCATTTTTAATTAGCTTTTAATACAAAAATTCAGAAAAGGTTCAAAAAAATAAGTTTTCATTTTTCTTAGGCTTAGATAAATATAAAAGTAAAAAGTAATTTTCCATATTTTCATAGTTCATTTTGTAATTTTTAGTAATTTAATTAGGTTTTAATAGTTTAAAATTCCTAGAAAATAGAAAAATAATCAGAAAAATACAAAAATAGTTTTGAAAATTCTATTTTGATATTTTAGACTTTTCCATTTCATAATTTTATTTTTCTAGCTTTATTTACTATTTTCTTGTATTTTAGGTACTTATTTAATAGTTAAAAATAGTTTTTAATTAAATAATTAGTTTTAAAAATAATTTTCTTTTTCTAAAACTTTTCTGTTATCATTAGGATTGTAAAAATATCATTTTCATATTTTTAGGGTTAATATTGTGTAAATTTCACGTTTTTATTTGTACGTCACGTAGATTTTAATTTGATTTTATAAAAACATAAAAACAAAAACATCATTTTAATTATAGTGATAGCGTTTATTTAATAGATTTTATCTTTTTAATTTCCTTTAATTTGCGTTTAAGCCGTTGTTATTGTTGGCTTTTCGTGAGTTATAATATTATCACAAATCCCTTTTCACGTTCAAATTCTCGATCACTAAACGTTTGATAATCCATTGCACAACTTCGGTTGGGACGCGACGGAAACATTATACTCCTCAGTTCTTCATTGATTTCGTGCTTAGCAGTTTTAAGTTGTTCGGTCCGCCATTCACAAGTGGCGGGCTTGTGTGATTTAGCTTGATTTGTTTGGCACGCATCGAAGGGTTGGCGGTTCTTCAATCATTGATTTTCGAGAAAAAGAATCCCCTCCGGATCAAAGTAAGTATTATCAATTCTGTTGGAATGACTCATCACTAAGAAAGGCATCGACTTCATTCCAAAGTTGTCATCTTCCTCATTCGAGATGAGAGAAGGAATGGAAGAGTCGGAAATAATAAGACTAGGAGATGATGGATCATTTTTGAGCAATTCTTCAATGGGAAGAATGTCTCCTATTGGATTATCAACATCATCATCAATCAGATGGCTGAAGAGATTGGTTTCATCCGAGAGTTAACAAACTCGATCGACAAAGCGATTCGGAGGTGGGACAAGTGGTGTGCTCTTAGAGCTAGCAATTTCCACCACCAGATGAAGTCTCCGATTCTAGATCATCTTCATCATCAAGAACACTCTTGACTTCCCTCTGCGACTTTCAAACCATTTGTTTGAACCGGTGATTTTCAAAGCTTTTAACTCCGCGTTTTTGGTGACTCGTTTTACTTGAGTAGGGAATTTGAGGTGTTGCATTGAATCTTCGGATCTTTGATCAATTGTAGCAACACTATGTTTGGATAGAGGTTTGGAGTTAAGGTTGATATTTAGCGTGAGCTCTTACGTTGTCAACCGAATGGTCAACTCTTGACAAACACATCAATCGAGCCGCGACTCGTTCTCAAAGCTCTCCTAAGATGAGGGGCTCTAGGATCATGATCGAAGTCTACTACAACAAAGTCGGTAGGAAAATGAAACTTTCCTACTTTACCCGACATCCTCGGCTATCCCAGTGGACGAGTTATAATACACCGCTGCTTCGAGTGTCATACAAGTAGATGTAAGTTTAGGAAGAGCGGTTTCTTCCATATCTCGAAAGTGGCATGAGGTTAATCTTTGGCCAAGATCGGCCAAAGCGGACATTGAACCATCCCTAATCACAAAGGATTAAAACACGCGAGGTCTTCAAGCTTTTAGGAAGCTTCTTAAGAAGGACCGCTGAGCATTGCTCATTGAGAGGGGTTTTAGCCATTTCAAATAACTTATCTTTGTTGGTCAGTAAGCCTTTAAGCGTGGATGCAAATTTAGGCATTAGAGCGAGAGCATCAACGAAGCTTATATCAAAGTGTAGCTCATTGAAGATTTGGAAAATTTTTCCATTTGCTCTTTGTTTTTGTCTTTGAGCTTCTCATCATTCATTCTTGATGGGTAGGGTAGCTGACTAGACTTTGGTGGGATGGAAGTTATTTAAACAAATTTGTCTTAGAACTTGGGTTCGGACTTAAAGCTTGGACTACCGAAGGTGGGGCGTGTCTTGTACCGTGGGCTTGAGAAATGCACCTTGTCCGTTGTATCCTTGGTAACTTGACTCATTGCTCATGGTGGAGGAGGCATTGGAGTCGAAGGTCCATTGTCGCCTTACCACTTCGGTTGTGATCGCCTTTGCATCGCCCTCGGGTTGCGATCGTGTTGCTCGGTAAAGTACGCGACTTGAGTCGATCATTTAAAGACTTCTTGAGATCGAAATCGGCCGACCAACCTTTGTTCATTTCATCTTGGGATTTCATGACGTTTGAGTAACTCATCAGATGATGGTACTTGGAGGATGTGGAGAAATTCGAGGTCGAATGTTTTGATTATGACCTTGTTGTTGAAAATTCCCTTGGTTAGGATTCACATTCCACGAAGTTGATTCCCTCGATTGAAATTGTTTTGATTAAGGTTTCCTTGATGTTGGAAACCTTGATTTGGTCCCGAATAGAAATTACCTTGGTTTTGATAACCTTGGTTCATTCTAGGTTGGTTCTGATTCCGGTTAGGATTCTGGTTAAAACCGGGTGGTGCTTGATAAGTGTTAGCACGGTAGTTTGGTTCATTTTGAGGGCGGTATTGATTACCTCCTTGATTTGAAGTACCGGCTATAGCATTAGCTTCAAACGGACTACCATCGGTGGCAATACAGTTGTAGTATGCATGAGGACCACCACAAGTAACACAAACTTCAACTTTCTTCACTTCACCATGTGATGGTGTTTGAGTGAAAGTGACTTTCTTTAGCAAGAACCAAAGCTGAACAATATCCGTGAGTTTGTCAATCTTAGCATCGGTGCTAGATGTACTCACGGGAGATGAAGTAGAAGGTCCAAGCATTAGGCTGAGATTGATATGTCTTTTCTCGGAAAGGGCGGACACGGGACTTGTTTTCAATTATTTGCAAGGCTTCTTTTGTGGTCTTGCTCGAGAAATTACCTCCGAGAGGCATTTAAAGAGTCTTGGTTAGCTTGGCTCAGACCATTGTAGAAAGTATCCATTTGCATTAACTCGGTAAAACCATGATGCGGACTTAGCGAGAGCAATTCTTTATAACGATCCCATGCCTCCCAAATGATTCATCAAATCTCAGAAAATTTCATTATCTCATTCTTAAGACTTGTAGTTCGGGATGGAGGATAGAATTCGTTAACAAACTTTGTAACTAGATCTTCCCATGTCTCAATAGAGCGAGGGGTTGTTTCTCAATTCGGGCTTGTCCCTCTAGAGAAAATGGGAACGAAGAGAAGCTTGATAGCTTCATGTGGGACATTCTTGTACTTGATGGTAGATGCAATCTTGTTAAACCATCGAATGTGTGCATGAGGATCATCCCGCTCAAAACCATAGATTTGGCTTTGGGTTACAGTTAAGTAACCGGTTTTGAGCTCAAAGTATAAACCCGCGATGGTAGGACAACAATAGCATCTCCGTAACCCTCGATGGGTGCTTGGAGAAGCTCAGTCATCGGCTTATCTTACGCCATTCGGCAGGTGGTGGTGGTGGTAGGCGTTCCTGATCCGCGAAGGGCGAGCGTCCTCTCTCTGCGAGGAATCTTTCCAAGTTAGAAGTGGACTTGCGAGCTGGAAGAACGAGTCGCGCATACTAAGTTTAAAATCAATTTTTCAAAACAAATGCGAGGCAAAGCGACAAGTGAACTTAACCAATAATCACAAATGAAATGGCTTCTTTGAAAAAGGTACACCAAATCACAAGGACACAAAGGCAAGTTTTAAATCTGATGTTTGGGAACTTATTATGGTCACTTGGTTAGTAGGTGTCTTGCCTTGATTTCGGATGGTTGATTTTTATGTATATATTAAGTACCGAAAAGGCGTAGTAATGATTTGTGCAAAGGGGTTGAAACTTTTGGACAATATTTTTGGTATCGTCTCGTTTAACCAAATCGTATTTCTTTAAGAATCACCTTAAAGAAACACAAGCTAGAAAACGTTACGATTGTTTTGTTGTTTTATATATTTTTGGTGTTTTTAACACTTTAGGAAAAGTGTTAATGAACTTTTTGATTTTGTTATAACTTTACAAAAACTTTTTACACAAAAGGTGGTATATGTGCAAATGCAATTCTGAAAAATGCTAAGAACAGCTTACCTCATTTGTGGCGCATAAAATTTGATTGATTGCAAAACCGTCAAGTTTTCTCCGCTTATTTGATCACTTGAATGACCCATTGTAAGGAACAAAAGCGACTCACACCCACATTTAATTTAGGAGAAGATATAGTGTATTCACGTGGGTTAAGTCTCAGGAGGATGAATTGGTGTTTAAACAACTTCAGATGATAGAATGATCACTAAGGATAGTGATGGTAAGATTTGATGGATAATTACCTAAAGAAAAGATTAATAAATTCTGGCGACTTAAATGCAAATTAAAAAAAATTAAAATATATTAAATAAAAGCTATCACTATTTTTACAATGATGTTTTTGTGATTTTATAAAACAAAATATTTTAAATAAACTATTTTAACTAAAACGTGTACTAAAATTACCTAAGCGTGAGTTAAAACAAAACCGGCGTTATATCTAAAAATTACTGAGCGAATGGCAAAAACGTAAAATTTGTGAAATAAAAGGCCTACAGTGTAAAATCAATTTTCTTCGCATTACTAAATGAAAATTTTTGAAAAAAGATTTATATTTTTTTGACTTTTATATTTTTTATTATGAATTAATTACTAAAAACACTAATTAAATGTTTAAAAATACTAAAACAAATGAGAAAAATCTGAAACTTTTATAGAAAATACTTTATACTAATACAGATTTAAGAAAAATAGAAAAGATGAAAAAGCTAAACTGAATAAGCTCAAAATAAGCTAAAACAATCATTATAAGCTAAAATGGCAAATGTATATAAGAGATTAATTTGTGCGAGTTATGACAGATCAAAGACCAAAGGCGCAATGGTTCGGTACACACTTAACACTATCCAAAGGGGAGGTCTGAGGTTGAGACACTTTACCCTTTTGCTAAACATTTTATTTTTGGATTTTTACTTTGCAAATTTATTAAACACAGAAAAATAAGCACTTTTTGAAACTACAACTTTTTATGAAAATGATTAATAAGCTCATTATTGAGCTTATTTCTGTAACGATTAACAAAAACTAAAATAAGCACAAGTTTAAGCTAAAATGGGTAATAAGCTAGAAAACAAGCAAATGGTTAAGCGAGATAGACTACTTAACTATTGAAAAGCTATTTCAACCTTTGAATAAGCACCACTATTAGGAAATAAGCACTGAACAAGCCACAAATAAGCAAAAGCTTAAACTGATTTGTACAGTGTACTTTGGTTTTCTAGGTACTTTACTAGCTACTTTTTAAGCACTTGAATAAGCCACAAAATGAAAACAAACACTGCAATTAACTAGTTGACCAAGTGAGCTTTTCAAAGAACTAATTTACAAAGTTTAGCTTTCACAAATAAGCTCTTGAGAAGCTTTTGAAAAACTAGAAAACAACGAATAAGCTGATACACTTAGTAAAATGGACAAAATTGAAATCAATGAGCAGACCAACTAAATAAGCTTCAAAATGGAAAATAAGCACTGAGATAGCTAGACAACTAGGTTGGCTTCTCAAAAATCTAAATTTCACATAATTAAGCTAACTAATGAGCTTTGTGAGAGCTTAGAGTAGGATACCAAATCGTACACAGGGCACTTTCTCGGTTAAGGTACTCAAAAGAAGCTATAAAATAAGCACTAAATAAGGTGATAAAAAGAAACTAGTATTTTATAATTTTCTTAAGCAGCGGTTTACTATCCTAGGAGCTTATGGTGAAACTTAGTAATAAACACCAGCAAAATTCTAAGTTTTATTCAGCGACCAAGTGAAATTTTGACTTTTTATGTAAACTAATAAATTGACTTTTATGAACTTTAGATTGATTATACTAGCTAATTATGTTGTAATAAGCTAATATGAGATTAACTAGAGCGGACTACGGACTTTTAAACATGTATGATGAATCTAGCAAACCAAATTCATAACAGTTATGAATTAAGATAGGATTAAAACTAATTTTGACTATTATTTAAACAAGGACTGGTTTCAATGGTTTGGTGAGCTAATATGTTGTATTGTGACGGATATCGGACAAGTACTACACTACAAACAACCTCTTAACAGTTTTAACAACAAATCCAAGCGATTACTTTAAAAAGAAAATTTAAACTTACAAATGGTAAAGCTCATGTGCGACTATCACGGAACCTATTCTACCACTAGTCTAATCCAAAACAAACCCAAATCCATCTACGCAACACCTGTATCCATTTCCAAACTGCTTGAACCAAATTGTCTGCCGCGGTTGACTTATGTTGACTTTTACCAAAGTTGCTTAGAACTATGTTCCAAGCTTACAAAAAGCTATAATAAGCTTATGTAAGCTTGTTTAAACTAAGAAATAAGCTACTTGAAGCTTGGGTTTGAGATTTTGAAATAGAAATTCCCAACAGTAAGCATAAAATGTGAGCGTAAATAAAAACTTGAAATGATACTTGATAATAGTTTGGATACACTTAAAAAGCTTAATTTGATACAATGAAGCAAAACATTACAACTTAAAGCTTAATTTAAAACATGGAACTAAAATACGACATTAATAAAATTAAAAAACTAAAAGCGGTCTTCTCTCTTGTTAGTCTTCCTCTTTTAAGCACAAAAATCATCCATGTGGCCTTCGAGAGAATCCCTCTTTCTGGAGCCAATGGTTAGTTTTGAGTGTGTTGGTTGTTTTCTCATTTTGGCGAAAGCTACATTTATTTGCTTTCTCTGAAATAGCTAGTAGGGGGTGGCATTTATTGTAGTGGGTTTGTGATGATGGGGGGTGGAGGGTTAGTGGAGAAAAGGTGATGGGAAGGCTAGTGTGTTTGCGGGCAGCATTTGGGGAAGCGGGTGGTGGCGGGATAAGGGGAAGGTACTTATTTGTTTGATTTGGGGTTCAAAATAGAAAAAACGGGGGTCAAATGGGTATAATGGCGAGGTCAATTCATTTTGACAAGGCTAAGTTAGGTTTAATATAGACAAGGACCAAGCACGCAATTCTTCCAAACTTGAGGGGCCATTCACGCCATTTTGTCAAAGTTCTCACAAGGGTTACTTTTGACAAGTTTTGAAAGTACAAGTACCATTTTTGACATTTTCTAATTCTCAAAGGACCATTTTTGCCAAATTACAAAGTTCAGGGACTTAAGTTGTAATTTTGTAATTTTAAATCTCAAGGACCAATTTTGACAACTTAAGAATCCCTAAGGATTTAAAATGAGATTTTTCTTTATTTAGATTTACCAGGGACTGTTTTTGACAACTTTTGAAACTTGGGGACTAAAAGCGCCAATTATGCAAACTTGATCGTTTTTTCACCGATTTTGATATTTTTGCATTTAAAACACATAAAACACTTATTTGTGATATTTTTATCATTTTGATATATTTCTAAGTGTTTTCGATGTTTTCTTGATTTAAATGGTACAAAAATGATGAGTATTTAGACACTCATCACCTAACATTAGAGTCTTTGGTAGCAAATGTTTTTTACTTAACACTAAAGATTACCTTACAAAATTTGATCCTAAATCAACCGAAGGTATCTTTTTAGGTTACTCTCCTAATAGCAAAGCTTACATCATATTAATTAAAGAAATGAAGGTTGAAGAGTCATTAAACGTAAAATTTGATGAGAGTCCACCCAAACCTACTCTACCTCTTGTTGATGACGAGATTGTCGAGAGTGAAGCTATTGAAATAAAGAAAAAGACAAATGAAGAAGAAGAACCTTTAAATAATGAAATCATAAATATTAAAGAGTCTAAAGATCACCCCGTAGATAAGGTCAAAGGAAAATTAAACGAAAGAACCTTAAGGTCTCAAGTCCAAAACCAAAGTATCTTATTTTGTTTTGTCTCAACCATAGAACCTAAGAATACACAAGAAGCCATAAAAGATGAAAGTTGGGTAATGGCTATGCAAGAAGAGTTAAATCAATTTGTTTCTACGATGTTTGGACACTCGTCCCTCCACAGTAATCAAACCATAATAGGAACCAAATGGGTATATAAAAACAAGTTAGATGCAAACGGTGTAGTGTCTAGAAATAAATCTAGACTTCGTTTTAAGGGTATAATCAACAAGAAGGAATAGACTTTGATGAGACCTATGCCCCAGTGGATAGATTAGAGTCTATAAGAATACTTCTTGCTTATGCATGTGCTAATGATCTTAAGCTTTATAAAATGGATGTCAAAAGTGCTTTTCTAAATGTTTTTATTAATGAGGAAGTATATGTAGCTCAACCTCCGGGCTTTATCGATTTTGAAAAACCTAAACATGTGTATAAGTTAAAGAAAAGCTCTTTATGATCTTAAACAAGCTCCAAAAGCTTGGTATGATAGACTCAAGTCATTCTTAATCAAAAAACAACTACACCATGGGATTAGTTGATAATACACTTTTTACTAAGAAAAGGGAATCACATATAATCATTGTTCAAATATATGTAGATAATATTATATTCGGATCTACTTGTCAAGACATATGTGATGATTTCTCTAAAACGGGCATGACGAGTTGAGATGAGTATGATGAGAGAACTTAGTTTCTTTCTTGGTCTACAAATCAAACAAGTAGAAGATGGTATCTTCTTTAATCAATCTAAATACATAAAGGAGATGTTAAAGAAATTTGGTTTAGAAGAGTCAAAACCCATAAGAACACCAATATCATCCGATACTAAACTCACAAAAGATGAAGACGGCAAATCCGTTGATAACACAAAATACCGTGGCATGATTAGTAGTCTTCTCTATCTTACGGCTAGTCGGCGGATATCATGTTTAGTGTTTGTCTATGTGCTAGGTTTCAAGAAGATCCTAAAACATCACATCTAGAAGCCGTCAAAAGGCTATTTAGATACATTAAGGTGCGACTCAATTAGGATTGTGGTATCCTAAAGTGCGGGGTAGAAACAATTGTATATCACGATTCGACCAGCGAGGTTATTATGTTGAGAAAAGTACAAGTGGGGTATGTACTTTTATGGGATGTTGTTTAACATCTTGGTTCTCAATGAAACAGGCATTGGTCATATTAACAGCTGAAGCGAATATGTCTCCGCCGGCAAAGCATGCCAACAAGCACTATAGATAGAACAAGCGTTAGTTGACTACGACATTCATCTAAGTGACATAGCCATTCTATGTGACAACAATGGTGCCATCGACTTAAGCAAGAATCCGGGATTGCACTCTCGCACCAAGCATATAGAGATTCGTCATCACTTCTTAAGAGACAATGTTCAAAAGCGGAACATCTCTATTGAGAAGGTAGCATCCGAAGACAACATAGTAGGCGTCTCCCTCACCGTTGAAGCGGAACAATTCAACCTACTTTTTCTTGGTCTTGGTCTCATGGAACAATCGTCGTAATTAGTTTTTAAACTCTACAATGTATGTAAACACTAGCTTCTTCTTCGAGTCTAGGATCTCTATTTCACACACAACTCACAAGCAATACGGGAATTTTCAAAACCCAAGATAGGTTTTACTTATAATTCGTACTTTCATAGTTTTCTCTTATTTTTCAAGGCAAGTACCTTTTGCAAACACGTAATTGCATACCTATTTCTTTTTTTTTTCTCAAGGATAAACGTTTTCTTCACACCAAGAATTCTCTTTTCAAAATGTTTTCTAAAAGGATACCTCTTCCATTATCACTTTCATAAAAGCCATTTCTTACGTCTAGGACAAACCCTTTTCATTATTAATACAAAGTAAAACCCGTTTTCATTGCATCTCATGTCTTTTGAATGCTAAAGAGGACACAAAACTAATATGTGTTTTCGGGTACATTCATTTAAGCAACAATGAATTAGGAGCACTCGAGTTATCTCACATAATAGTGTGCTTTTTCACTTCTAGTTTATTTTCTTTTCTTTTTAGGAGTCGAGATAACCGCAACTCCAAATGGTTTTGCATATAGCGCGCACTAGGCACAAATGTTTCCAAAAGGAAAATTTTGAGCACGCCGAGTCACCGATTACCACGGATCCGGCATTAGCATTCGACGGTTCCCTGAGGAAAGGATCCGTGGGATCCGTGAGTCAGTAGCTAAAATTATCTTCTATTTTTTCCACTTTAGATGAAAACCTCCATATTTTCATAATTTTATCATTTTTCCTAATGAGTATGTTACTTAATGCATGTGTTCTCATGATCACATGCCATAAGTCATATCTAATCATTAGATTTTAGTCCACATTTTGGGTCAAGCATTTATTACAATGCATTATTTTTCTATAAATAGTATTCCCAAAATGCTTGCGTATTCATCACTCTCAACCTCACATACAACCACCATCATGTCATCTAAAAGATCTTCCAACATAGATAAATCACCTAGTGCAAACAACCCTTTTCAATAAATCCAAAATTTTGTCCTACCACCCTCAGGTAGTACCACCATCAAAATCTAGAAAAATCACACGGATTAGCATCCGGCCTTGTTGTTTAGCAAAACCATCATCAAATAGTTCATCACCAACCACTCATTCACCACAAAATGCTTCCATATTAGCACCTCCTTCATCTCCAACAAGTACACCAACATCATCACTCATCAAATCTCCACCTAAGGTCACTCTTTTGGAACTCCTTAAGACTCCAACAAGATCCCAACAAACCAACCAAAAAGAACTAGTCTTTTTAACACCTCCCACCTCTCCAAACACAATCTTCAAAGATCTTGAAACCTCACCACCTTTAGCTCCCATTGTGTTACAAGAACATCTAGGTTCTTTTCCACCACCACTTCCAAGCATTCCGGATTTTGATCCGTATTTTCCAACTTTTTAACCACAACTTCCGCATCTCACAAATCAAACTAACCCGGAAAACTTACGCACACATTACCCACATCATTTACATTGTGAACATTGCCAATCCACTAGGGATCTTGCAATAGAAATTAGGGAAGAAATGCGAGTCATACTTAACCTTATCTTTGATCGCATCAACATCATTACTCACCAAAACTTCCATCCATAACCTTATGCAAGCATAAAAGGAGTCATTTTATTATTTTTAGTATTTTCTTTTGAGTCATTTTTAGAACAAGTCTTGTTCTTAGTTTTACATGCTTGTATGTGGCATAAATACCACTACACTTTGTTATTTTATTACAATGCTTTGTTTACATACCTTGGCTCCCAATCTTGATTCTCGTCAATCACAAGATTATTTATGCATGTTACTACTAACCTTTTCTTTGTAGGTTTTTATATTTTCTCACTTGACGCCCCACTCTAGGGGAGCTACGTCAAGGGGTTAGAGATCGTGGACTATTTTTCCACATTTTATTTCTTCATTAGGGTCACTTTTTTTTCGACAAAAGCGGGGAGAAAGAAGTAAAACTTATGCTTTCAAAACATGCATCTAATCTTAAGTTTTACTCATCAAAACATTATGTTTTGTCAATCAACAAAAAAGGGGAGATTGTTAATACAAATAAACCGTAAAAACATTTATTAATATTCATCGATTTTGTGTTTTGATAACAAATATAATGTTATCATAAGTAAAACTATAAGGATACATGTTATTTTTGTAAAGCATCTACATATAGTCAATTAATACAAATTGTTGTAATAATTCATTTGTTGTAATAGTTTATTAGGATGGGTAAAAACACAACCCATGACCCATACCCATGGAGCATATCCATAACCCATGGAGTTAACCCATACCTATTGACTTGATGCATTGCATCTATTAGATACAACGTATCTAATTAGATACCCATGGTTCAACCATAACCCATGACCGTGACCCATAACCCAAAACCCATGGGCAAGAGGCGTCTCACGGATCCCTAGAGTTACACAGAGCGGATCCCTCAAGCTAGGGGGATCCGTGGGATCCGTACACTTGATGCAGAATTTGCCTATAAATAGAGACCATTTCTTCATTTTTACTCACCGCCTTCTTACAAACTCTCTATATTTCTTACTCTTCTTACAAGCACATCATCCTCGGCCGCTATATGGACAAAATCCGACTCTCAAGCATTTTTAAAGGTTTTCCCTTCAAATAACTAAGCTGGGAACACACGGTTCATGAAACTAGACTCAACCTCGGACAAATGGTCTAAAGAGTTTTACCAAATCGAAAACGTGATAAGACAAAACTCTTTCCACCACCCATCTCTATCGTGTGTCATGAACATCAAAATAAAGCGAGGTATCGGAACATAGTAATGTTCCTTTGGTGTTGAAGGAGAATTGAAGATGATTATCATGATCATCGGTTCTAATGTTTAATCATGGACCGAATACACTACTTCTAAACATGTTATAACACTTCTCCTCCTTAAATGCCAAGCGATTGTGTATCTTTGTAAGTAGGTGTAACCTACTTCTTATTATTATACAGCGTTAACAACCTAAACAAACAAAAATTAAGATTATCACGGTAAACCCTAATCAAAGAGATCCATTGTTAAAGATATACTAACTATTTGAAATAAACTCTAATTAAAATCAAAAATAGAACTTACGTGAATTCTAGGAGCCATTGCACAACAAAAAAACACGGATCCACTAACTTATTAGGATTTGGGGGCAAGATTTGTTGATTTCCAGCATTACCTACGCAGATGTGTGTGGTTTTGAGTGTGTTTTGATCTATAAGTGTGTATCTATGGAAGAAGAGTGGGTGGAAGACTTTCCTTCCCAATAAAGTATAAAATAGATTTTTAAAATATTTTATTCGTGAAAAGTTGTTCCTTCTTAATAAAGTAGATTTTATTCACACATTCGCACATCCGTCCTGCACATTCTTTATAAAAAAGTTAAACAAGATTTGATAGTGATTATACTTGCAAATGATTGGGATTGTACTTCTTGTCTAGACACATGTCAACAAATTAGTGGAATCGCACATTCGCAGATTCACACATGACTATTTTGAAAAGAGATGTAATTTTTGTACCAAATGGTGACTACAACACAAGTTTAATTGGGATACACTATTCATACGGGGGCTATCCCGTAGCCTACCCTATTCGGGAATATTCCCTTTTCCCCCCACTTTTTCAGTACAACACAGTTTTTGTCAGTTTCTGTTTCGTATTTTTGACAGTTTTAAGCGATTGACTTATTAAACTTTATATTACTGTTCCGCATTTTCAGGTTTATATCTTTTTGATATAAACAAAATTATAAAAATAAAAAAAATAAAAAAATAAAATAAAAAAAAAAATAAAAATGTAGCCACGTATGAATAAAACATAGTCACGTATCAATAACTCACCCCGTTTAATTTTGTCCCCTTTTGAGATTTTTCTCAAAAGAAATCATTTTAAGAACATGTATGATGGATGCGATGTAAATTTAACATCGCCATCGATAGATACAGGTTATAAAGTTTTAACTTGCTATATACGTTTACTTTGCATTTGGATTTCTTTATATTTTCTAGTCACAGTACGAGGTACTAAGAGAGAATAAGCATTATTTTTGCATATTTTTGGAAAATCATTTGTTAGATAAAGAGAAACTTCATCATTCACATAGGGAAATTACTTGCTTCCTTTATTTACATAATTCAGGAACTTGAGTCAGGGTTGAATGCCCAGAGTACCAGACCAATAAAGAGAAACTTCATCATTTACATAGAGAAATTACTCAGAAATGCTTCCTTTATTTACATAGGTTGATAGCAGACCGTACCAACTCCGCTATAAATTCAGGAAATAGAGTTACGGTTGAATGCCCAGACCAATAAAGAGAAACTTCAGCGCTTAATCATCATTGAGAGGTATGCAATTACATTCAATGGTTTTTAGTTTTTTACTTTAGTTATTATGCCGATAAATGGTTATTGTGTATGTATATTGTATCATTTTTGTTTTTGTAAAGTTTAGATTGAATATATTATGTTTAGTTATTACAATCTTTAGGTTTAAATATTGTAAACCTTTGTTGTGGTTGTTGTTGTTTATGAATTCATGGTTCATCAAAAGATATAATGTTTTTTATAACCTAGAAACAGTTATGACTGAACATTATATGAAGAATCTAAATGATTGTTGCAAAATAAAGATTCTTGTATCTGTTTAATCATTGTTTTATTCTTTGTGATGAAACTTAAAATAATTAAAGGGATATTTTGCAATTTAAGAAAAACGGTTAAATGTATGAGGTTTTCGACTCGGGAGGACGATTTTGTACCTGAGATGGTGGTTGGCCATCAAGACGTATACCTATTGTGAGAACATCCAGATGTTACCACTAGGCCACCTTGCTGGTGGTCGGGGATATTGCAATGTCTAGTAATAATATCCATACTGCATTTCATTTTGCATGTTATTTCATCACTTTGCTATTTATAATCTATCATTATCAACTAGGATCAAATAATTTCGTTGCACTATGTAAATGGTTTTGGACTTGTTTAGGTAACTGAACTTAATCATTGAGTTGCTTGTGACAGGGCAAGATGCTAGGATATATGCTGAACCGAATACTTGTGTATGTTTCGATCAAATACTATTTTCTTTATGCTGGTTCTTGACGGGATTTCTGTTAATTATTTGGTACCTAACTATTTGCAGGTTGTTGCTGGCATATTTATATCCAGCTTATGAATGCTTCAAAAATATAGAGAAAAATAAACCAGATGTCGATCAACTTCGCTTTTGGTGCCAATATTGGTATTATACATAAACTTGTTACTTGTTATCATTTGTGTCAAGAGATAAGCTATTTACAACCTTAGTTTTCAAACCTTATCTTAATTCTTACAGGATATTGATTGCTTTGATGACTGTTTGGGATCCATTTGGTGATGCATTCGTTGGATGGTAAGACATAGTGAAAGACGTTTATAAGTTGAAAGATACGATGGCTCTTCAAGCTATCGTATCTAAGCTAACCGAATTTATTTTCAGTTTTGTTTAAAGTATGCATTTTTATTTTCATTTGTACTTAAAACATGCAAAAGAATTGATATCTAGCTCATGATGGTACTTCTAACTTCGGGTTTTTACTTTTGTCGTAATGATGAAGGCTCCCAATGTATAGTGAAGCCAAGTTGGTATTATGTGTATACTTGTGGCACCCTAAAACAATGGTAAGGTTTCTTGTGTATGGATTTGCTTAAACTCTATTGACTAAAAGTGAATTCTCACTTAATGTTGATATTCATTGCTGTGTTTTTGTTATTTCAGGGAACAAAATCTATTTATCGGTCCTTCGTGAAACCATACATTTCAAAGCATGAAGCAGAGATTGATTTTGTTTTAGTCTATGTTCGAACACGTGCTTTCGAAATTCTTCAAATGAAAAGACCTCAAGCCCCTCCGGTATGATTTTGTTTTGGTCTTTTTTGTTCTATTCTAGGATTTGAAATATAGAGCTAGGGGGCTTTGGGATTGCGTATCTAGTAATCAATATTTCAAAGAAGCGATTTTGAAAGCTTAATCTAAATAACTTATTTGATTAACTTATAATCTGATAAACAGCCTGGATAAATAATCTAAGACACCTACACAAAAAAAATTATGAGCGGCGATAGTATAAAAGAACTCTAGCAAGCGAATGGCAGGAAAGTTACAAGTTCGTATTGCAGGCACACATAGAATTTTGAATCCAATGAGTCCATATGGGATGATTTTTTGTACTCCTATTTACAATTCAAGAGAATGAGCTAGTTCTTTTTTTTTTCTAACACAGCATGTCCTTACGAGGGGACTTCAAATCAAAGCATACCAGAGGCGGACCTAGGCACTACTAGGTGGTGCCCGGGAACCACCTTGGACACAAAATCGATATAGAAGAGATGTATTGAATAATTTTAAGACCTACCTTAGAGATCGATAAGAAACCACCTTGGAACTAAATCGAGAAAGAAAGAAAGAAAACTTAAGCATACAAAATAATTAACTGGGAACGGTGGGATGTTGTTACCGGAATATGATAAAGAAGATGAACAGGAGTAGTGTTTTTTTAAGATTTGTTTCTAGCAACTCCTATGTGTGGCTAGGAAAAGTATCACATGGGTGTAGTCTCTTCTAATTGGTTATAGTAAACATTTCTTTTGTATTTATTGTTTTCTTTAAAGAATAAGTTAGTACTCCATAGTTGTTTTTTAATTACTTTTTCACTCTTTAATTGTTGACATGAAGTGTTCGTGAAAAGATGTTTTCGCTGGAGGGTTTGTTCATGTTTAGAAATGTTTTTATGGTGTGCTTCGTTTACGATTTCTCTCGTACTTCCTTTTCTTTGGATTCGACATGCCCTTCTTTGAACTTTTTCGTTATAACTATTCGTGTTACGTTGTACCCGTCCTAACCCGACCCATATAGTCATTCATGTGTTAATTTTATCGTCCCGATTAAATAAGGGAACCACCTTAGATTTGCGTTTGGGTCCGCCACCGTCTTGTTTCTAAATCGTTGAATGATCCATAAGGTAGTTTGTACCCCCCACATCAAAATAGTTTCTCACCCACAAAACTTGTTAGATGTTGTATCAAGATGCAATAATAAGGTAAATTCAATAATTAGCCCCAAACAATTCCTCAATGACCATTTACAACCATTAGCATCACAATATAACAAGGGAGTGTCTGGGTGAGTGCTTATTTTATTTACAAGTTCATAATTGCGTATATATCATTCATAAATATTAAATTTGTCATATATATCCAAATTATTATTTTATGTATTTCTAAATCCTAAAAATATTTGATAATTATAATTTAAACCAAAAATGACTATCATACCCCTTATGATACAGATACGATCAATCATAATAATAGGTTAGTTAGCCATTCTTTCTTCTCAACATACAACAACTTTGCAAACCCTAATATCTACTTAGGTAATTCACCACGTTTTAAATATATTTTTGTTCATAGTTGAATGTATTAATTTACCTAAATGATGTTTTTTAGTTATTGTTCTTGATCGACTGGTTGGCTGTTATAAACAATTGGTAAAATACTACAACTCAAATAACTAACTGCATGATCATTCCAATTGATATATATATACCATCTACGCGCGCATAGATAAACTAAAATATGTTGATCCATATTTCACAATTAAAAAATTCAAGGATGCATATGTTTTTGAGGTCGCTACGATGCCCAGACGGGAACAACGGATGCCTCTAGGAACAGGGGAGATAATGCACCCACTTGTTGACAAACGCCCCACTGGACGACCTAGGAAGAATATAATTGCACCAGCAGATGAGTCCAAAAAAAGACATACGTGTAAGAAATGCGGTGGGCTTGGACATCATCAAAAGACATGCAAAAATCCACCGGTTGAAAGTTAAAATCTTGGTGAAACATCCACCACCAAAAGGTTTTAAACTTTTTAGTTTCTTTTGTTCTCTGGACTTTTTCTCTTATTAATATTGATTCGAATGATAATTATTGTTTTATGTTACAGGAGAAGACGAAAGAATACAAAAGCTCAAGAAGGCTCCGCCGAGTTGGGGTCGAGATAGAAAAGCTCAAAAAGACAGTTATTTCTAGAAGTATTTTGTTGGTTTAGCTGTGAAAACACTTGTTATTTTGATATGTTGGGTTAGTTTAAATGCTAGAATACTTGATTCAGATGTCAGATTTTGGTTCAGTTTATGATAAGTTGGATTTATATGTGTGGAATGTCATACTTTGTCAAGTTTCGGTTACTTGAGCATCTTTTGTTTGTAATATTGTAGCCACATTCAGTGTTGTGCTTAGTAACATATAACATATTTGATAAAATCATGTGGATTGTATCCATGACACAAATATAACATAGTGGTTGTGAACTAGTGACTTTAATGGATTCAGGAAGAACATTTTTCAGGGTTGAAGATGTTAGTATAGGTCTGAGATTGATATGAGTTTTGATAAAAGCTGGAAAAACATGTGCAGTTTGACTTCTAGGGTCAAAGGTAGGGCTTAGCATAACCTAACAAGAACCGAACCAACCCGACCGAACTGAGTAAATCGAACTGAACTGACCAACCTTTGACTCGGTTCGCGGTTTTTAGTTTTCTTAACTTTCGGTTTCAGGTCGCTATAATGCAATATGTAACTATATAGAATATAATGCACTATGCATGATTAGTATGTAACTCAGTAACTATATAATGCAATAGGTGATTAGATTTTAGGTTGAGAAAAAAACCTGCTAAGTAATAGGTTCTACTATTAGTTGCTACGTGCTAAAAAGACTCATGGAATGGCTACTGTAATTGTTTAATTGCAGGGGCGGAGGCAACGGGGGGGGCTAGTGGGTGCTAGGCCTCCCCCAACTAGTCCAATAAGTCCACTATGATATAGCCCAAAAACCCAATATTTTAAAAATATAAACTATCGGCCCCTACCAATATTACTCAATATTGTGTTCCTTTGATAAAAAAATTGTAACTGCTGAAACTCAAAAGTCAAGAGGAGGGCAGGTTTAACAAGTGAATAAACCGATCAAAAGAATTGTTTTTCTTGATAAGGTATTGAATGCTTTTATTGATTTGTTCTTTAACTAATGATCACAATTACATATTCACTTCTTTGAATCTTTGTGTCTTCAATTCTTTAAAATATTGAATTGTGATTTTATCGATAGTTTTTGTTCTTTCATTGATGATCACCTCATTCACTTGATAACTATTAAAGTATTAATTGCTTGTAGCCTTATATGATTATTAATTTATTACTGGTTATATGCTTGATTACGTATTTGCCTTTAAGAATTATTAATGATCAAGTATTAACTCATAAGATACATAAAACGAAGCAAACTATTTGCAGGTTAGTTCATGAGACAACGGATTTGAAGATGGTGATACGACATTGAGGAAAACTTGTTCAACTACAAACTTTATTTGGTCAAATGTTCCTCTTGATGTTCTAGGTTGCTTACATCCATAGCCTTCACATATGACACTTGTTTAGCAATCAAGAATCATAAATTAACTACCGAAGAGGAGGTGATGTGTTTTTATTAGTAATAAGGAGGCCAAATGCTAATCGCTAAGTTGCTAACAGTCATTGAAATTCTTACCAAGATTGATTAAGGCTTTGTATTAGTGTAAAACACGTGTTTCTTTAATTTATTAGACATTTGGCTCTTCGTTTACTTTTACAGATTTTCATGCTCTGTTATATTGGTTAGAATTATATCGTTATCATTCTAAAACTTTATATCGGCCCCCCTTAACTTGAAATCCTGGCTCCGCCCCTGTTTAATTGTAATGCAAGTTATGGAACTTGTGCTTTGGAATTTTTTAAGTTGTTGATTGTCTTGTATTTGCCATTTTTAAGTTATTATTGTATTTGTGATTTTCCTTCTTGATGGCTACAAACAACTAACTTAGACAAGACATCCTTGTTAGATATACATACAAATGACTAACTTAGACAAGACATCCTGGGTCGTCCTGCGAATTTTGGGGGCCCTGTACAACAATTGAAATTAGGCCCTCGAATATCGAAAACTTAAATATACATACAAATGACTAACTTAGACAAGACATCCTTGTTAGATGTCACTGCGGACTTAGCAAGTTTATGTATTTCTTACTCGTATTTAACATTGATTTTGTTACCAAACTATCAAACTTTAAAACACACCGACTAGAGGTCCAAACTATATCAAACTTTAAAAAACTTTAAAATACACCGACTAGAGGTCCAAACTATCAGATATATAAACCAAGGGTTTCCAAGTTGTAGTATTTTTCTTAAATATAGGTTGAGGTAAACATTTTTTTATAAAAGTTAATAGGTAAATGTTAAAATGGTTTTTCCTTTAAAAAAGTTTTGTGTGTTTTTCTAACATATTAAATGCTGGTTTGTTTTTCCATGAAAGAGATTTTGAAAACATATTTGAACTTGTTTAATGAAAAACTAAAGTTAAAGGGTTAAACAAAAACTTTAAACAATATAAAGGTGAAAAGTGAAAAGACTATCAAACTTGGGGGCCAGCAGCAATACAAAACCATTTAGTCATCTTCTCCACTGCGTATGAAGATCTCTTTTACACCATTAAAACAGAAACTCAACTTTCGGTTGTCTTTATTATGGATAATGGTAAAAAGACATCTAAACGACTTAAATCATCTCAAATTCAGTTTATATTAACCTGGAAAATTTTAAAATCAGAGGCCCCAAATAATTGGAGGCTCTGTGCGGTCGACCACCCCGCACATGCTTAAATCCGGCCATGCGAAGAAGTTGATGATATAGTCATCCGAGGGCCTCGCTTGGTTGTCTTAAGTAATGGAATGTCCCAAAATTCTTCCAAAGTATTATTTGTGACTGCAGAAATGGGCAACACCGCATTTGTTGTAGTTGAACTCCTTCGAGCCTATCCTGATTTAATATGGCACCTAAATGATGACAACTACTCTGTATTTCATGTAGTTGTTCTGAACCATCATCAAGATGTCTACAACCTATTATACGAGATAGGCTCAATGAAGGATATGATAACAACATTTGTAGACCAAAATGGCAATAATATGCTTCATTTAGTTGGGACGACTTCAAGGATTATGAGATCTCATACATACGGGGCGTCTTTACTAATGCAACGTGAATTATCGTGGTTTAAGGTATGTAATTTGGCACCCATACTTTTCAGTCTATGTTATTTTTGCTATAAACAGCGTTCAGTTTAGCAGATGATTGATCAGTCAAAAACTTGACCATAATCAATAAGATTTCTCGCGTTTTTTGTAGGAAGTAGAGAAGATGATTCCACCTACTTTGAGAGCAAAGAAGAAAAATGCAGGTCACACACCCTATGACGTATTCTTTCATAATAACAAAGATCTACTTTCCCGGTGTTTAAAATGGACGAAAGATGGTATGCCCGTTGCCACACTTATCATCACAGTAGCATTTGCAGTATCTTTCACGGTTCCTGGTGGCTATAACAATCATGGAAGTCCTCACTTCATTCATAAACATAGTTTCCTGATTTTTGTAATTGCAGATGCAATTTCTTTATTCTCATCTACGACTTCACTTATAGTGTTTTTTGTTAGATGTGCCAACAGATCTCTTGTTTGGGTTTGTCCATTTGTTTTCAATGTAGTAATTGGTGTTAACCATATTTGTGCAGTGTGATTGAGAATGAAATAAGGAAGGTGTAATTCAGAAATATAAAAACTTGCACACGAATATTGGAGGGAAAAGTAACAAGAAAATAATTGTTTTATGATTGATATCTAACTGTTAATACAAGGTACATATATATATATATATATATATATATATATATATATATATATATATATATATATATATATATATATATATATATATATATATATATATATATATATATGTTGTGACAGGCATAATTGAAAAGGTGTGATGGTTCAGTTTTGGACCAAAAGTCACAACCTTTTATGTGTAACTGCCACAAACGAATCTTAACTAAAGTACCTATAATAACTGTCAAAAGACAGATCATCAATCCTAAGTATCCAACCTTATTGGTCGAATATATGTCTGCAATAATACATAATAATAATTGTCTGTAAAACTTAGAAATATGAGAAGCATTTGGACTTATGAAATCCAATACTCCTCCCTAAGTTCAAATGCTTAATCCTTCTGTCTTGGTGTGGTCAAATGATGATGGTGAAATCATCATTGCTATCTTTCTTCATTATGAGTATTGATTTGATGTGTTTGGCAATTGTCTTTGAGATCTTCAAGCTTCACGCCAAAGTGCTCAATCTTTATATCCTTTTGAATGTTCATAGCAGTGGTTTTAATCACATGATCTTCTCGACCTTCATGGCATTTTCCCTTGCCTTTTGAAGCATGTTCATCTGTTTCATAGTGTGATACCCTGGCTGTTTTATAATAACAATTGAAAACATTCAAGTATATATTGTAGCAGTCTTTGATCTCTTGACCATGTTTCTTTTGTAGGCCAAAAATTTCAGCAATATAAGCAAACTCATTTGAAAAATCTACACTTAGGTAAACCCTAGTGTCTCGACAAGTTTATGAAGATCCATTAAGTGGATATCTTTCCTATGTATTCTGGGTGGTAAGGGTCCTGGTAAATCCTTTTTAAGATAGACATTATAAAACCATTTATAGACTTTAATGAATTTTTCTCTAAAACTATCCCATTCCTGACTAATTAGCAGATCATTTTTAAGCAAATCTAGGAATGAAATATAATCATTAAAGGAATTAATTGGAGTTGGAAGATGTACACCTTTCACAATGACATAATCATTGTCTTGTGATGTGTTTTCTACAGTTGATGAATTGAATGGACACATGTAGTCCATATGTCCTTCTTCTTCACATATGTTGCATTTGTGTGAGAAGGCAACTGCCTTTTGTTTGAATTCCTCCTTGTGTTCTTCTTTATTTTGAGAATCTTCATCAAGCATCTTGAAATAACCTTTCATGTATTCAGTTTTCCTCTGGTTCATTCTATTCTGATCAAAATGGCAATCTAATGGGTTCATGAACATAGGAATAGGTTTGCACCTATTTCCATTGAAAGTTAGTTCCAAACCTTGTGCTTCCAACTGTCTTGCAAAAAGGATGTTGAGAGATACATCTGGTGTGAAAATATACACGGGAATGATAAAGATCTCGATCCAATTTTGATGCACCTCTCCAATTCCATGCACAAACATCAGTTTCCTTTGATCTTCTATTTTCTCAACTGTGAATTTCTCCTTCACCTTTGAAAACAGATTCAAGTTAGAGCAAACATGCCTATTGATTTTGTTGCTTACATACCATATCTGATTCCATCTTGGGTCATCAGTTCCCTCCACCATAAAGTCAGTGGACAAGTGGATGTATTCAGGGTATGTTATTTGAATCTGTGGTGTGTTGGTAATGATCCCATGGCCTGCATCTTCTGTGAGACTTCCTTCATTTGGACAATTTCTTGCTATATGTCCTTTTAGTCTGCACTTAAAACAGATATAATTCTTGTGCCTCTCCAATGTTGATTTCTTCTATGATAACTTATTGTTATACACATGAATTTCTTCTAGTTTCTTTTTCAGCATATCCTTGCATTCCTTTGAGATTTGTTTGATGCAGTTGTCAAATGTTGATTCACTTTTCTCTTGATTGTCTTTGGATGAACTCCTTCGAGATCTGTTGTCAATGATTCTCCCAGGTTTTGTGCTCACGATGCCACATGTTAGATGTGCCAACAGATCTCTTGTTTGGGTTTGTCCATTTGTTTTCAATGTAGTAATTGGTGTTAACCATATTTGTGCGATGTGATTGAGAATGAAATAAGGAAGGTGTAATGCAGAAATATAAGAACTTGTACACAAAATATTGGAGGGAAAAGTAACAAGAAAATAATTGTTTTATGATTGATATCTAACTGTTAATACAAGGTACATATATATATGTTGTGAACAGGCATGATTGAAAAGGTGTGATGGTTCAGTTTTGGACCAAAAGTCACAACCTTCCATGTGTAACTGCCACAAACGAATCTTAACTAAACTACCTATAATAACTGTCAAAAGACAGGTCATCAATCCTAAGTATCCAACCTTATTGGTCGAATATATGTCTGCAATAATACATAATAATAATTGTCTGTAAAACTTAGAAATATGAGAAGCATTTGGACTTATGAAATCCAATATTTGTGTCTATCCTCACGTCTCGCAAAAGTCCATGTACTTTCATGTTCTCGTTACCCAGAAAGCTTATGATAGGACAAATAGCACTTTTTATCTTTGTAGCGGCCATGATGGTCACTTTTAGCGCTACCTTCTTCGTGTGATATTACAAGCGATTGACCTGGGTGCCCAACCTTATAGCTACATATGCTGCCATTCCTGTCATTGTATTTACTGTATTGCAATTTCCTCTTTTAGTGGATATATTTGGTTCTGTGCATGATTCTCATAATCTGTTTTGGCCAAAAAACGTATGCTGACGGGGTGAGATCAATAAAGATCACTTAAAAACTAAATATCAAATAGATCAATCTTAACAATTCATTTTTAATCAAATCAATTAAATTCACTCTCACCCTTATATTTAAAAATTAAATAACAAACCGTTAATAGTTAGATAAAACTAATAATATCATTGCGACAAGAATAAAATTATCTTTCTATAGAGATCCAATATTATATACTTTCGACGAACTTATTTTTTATTGTTTTTTGCGGGCTTCGATATATTACACTATAAATGAAAATTTTAAAACTACTCTTTTGAATTAACACAACCCCTAAACTACAAACCCTAAAATCCTAACCCCTAAACCCTAAAACCCTAACCCCTAAATCCTAAAACTCTAAACCTCTAAAACCTTAAACCCCTAAAAACCCTAAACCCCTAAAATCTTAACCGCTAAACCAAAAAAACCTAAACCCTATCCGCTAAATCGTAAAAAACATAAACCCTTTAACCCTAAAACCCTAAACCCTAAAATCCTAACCGCTAAACCAAAAAAACCTAAACCCCATCCGCTAAATCGTAAAAAACCTAAACCCTTAACCCCTAAAAAATTGACCCAAAAAGTCAAACCCCTAAACCCTAAACACCTAAACCCTAACCATAAACTCTAAACCCACAAAAAAGTCGAGAAAAAAAAATTCGTCGAAAGTATATGATGTGGGATATCAAATTAAATGTAATTTTTTGTTTGTCGTGATGGTATGATTAGTTTCGTCTAACAATCAATGGTTTGTGAGATATTTAGTTTTAAAAAATGAATGTGAAAGTTTATTTTATTGTTTTGATGAAAAAACGAATGGTTGAGAATAGTTTACTTGATCTTTACTTTTTTTTTTTTTTTTTTTTTTTGAACCAAACTCATGCTTTACAACACAAACCCATGGTTCTAAGGGTCCGCTTGGTTCAAAGTGGGGAAAAGGAAAGGAATGCAAAGGAATGAGTGAGGTGGGTAATCAATACCTTACCTCCCAATTTACTCTATAATGGTTCATTACCCACTACGGGGTAATCAAACCCTTACCCCTCCCCAACCAAGCATCAATTTATTTATGATGTGGGCCCTTTTAAAATTTCTTACCCACACTTAACCCAACCAAGCTAAGTTCTAACTAAGCTTCCTCATGGCTAGTTTTGAAAACTTGAAGCTTCCTTATAAAAACAAGATTGGAAAGATGTTGACGAAGACTTTATGTATTTCATTTGTGTCGCTGCCATAGGTCACTTGGGGTATGAGTTTAGTTTGTTTTGGTTGCTTTGGCTTTGTGGTCCCCTGGTTCTATTTTCCTTTGTTTTAGTATAGGGCTGTTTGGTTTCTTTTGTGTTGTTCTTGGTCGGGTTCCTGTCGTCTTGTTTGAAGAGGTGGAATGCCATTTGTTTGTATCGCTTCTTTTGTGGTTCTATAATTGATGCCTTTAAAAAAAAATCATTTGTGTAGTTGCATTATTTTGGGAATGTTTTTGGACAAGGTTGACCCCTTTCTTCACTTCATCGGAAATTATTAATCGTATCAGTTTTTATTCTTAGATCCTACTATGTCCGGTAATTGACTATAAAACTAACAATGCAGGGAAAATCTTAAACTTAAGCGTTTTGATTTCTCTATAGCAAGAAAAAAGAACACGCTCAATAGCGTGCCCGCGGGTAATTCATTTTCCTTGAACCCGGGGTCTTTTTCGGCGGGTAAAAATGTCGCCCATACCCGTCACCTGCGAGTAAACCCATTGGTAATATTACATTAACTTACAAGCCTTTTCGATCTAATATTCTGGCACTAGCATAAAAATGTAATCTGATTTCTTACTCAAATTAGTTTACCTCCAAGCAAACCCTTAAAGCAAGTTTGTGACTAATTTCTTTGTTGGATAAATTTGTGCATCAATTCTTTTTTTGATTGTGTGTATTGTGAGCAGTTTTCATGGGCTGGGGTTTTGACTTTTGACTGTCGTTGTTGACATTTTTGGTTGTGGGTATTAAAATTTAAAAGGGCCAAATGCATAGTTAAAGGACCAAACATATACCATTATCACTGAAACAAGTAAAACCCTGGAAACTAAAATCCCCACATAATGTCTGTCACTGGTAAACTAAAACCCTTGAAACATAATGTCTGACAACATCCCCTTTGAAATCCAAACATAAATCATTAAAAGAGTTCCTGATGTCAAGTCTTTGATTCGATTCAGATCCGTTACGAAACCATGGATGTCTTTCATCGACAGCTCTGAGTTTATCGCTAGTTACTGCGCCTGCAAAGCTCAGCCGCAGACTTTGCTTTTAAGTTACACAAATAATTGTCAGCCAAAATATGTTTCTGTTAATAATGACACATTTACCCAAAAACAAGACCTTGCTCCAAACGTTTCTGCCCTTATGAAACAATTTAATGATACAGTTGTAATTGGTTAATTACTCTCGCGGTTTGTTGTGTTTGTATGCTTTTGATAAAGGGGTACTTGTTATCTGGAACCCTTCAATCAGAAGATCTGTTGGTATTCTTGGGTCGGAATACTTTGTTGTTTTTGGTTTTGCGGTTTCTCCCGTAACTAATGAACCTACCATCGTCAAGATTTCATTTCCTTGGAAAGTTCAAATTTTTAGTTTGAGCTCTAAGAAATGGACGGAGATTCAGTGTCGCAAGCTTCGTGTACCAATTGCACTTCGCTACTCTCAGGTTGTCATTGGTAGCTGTATTTATCGTGTTGCTTATGAGAAAGTTAGTCTTCCGAATGGTTTTTCTCGCGATCAATATATGATTGTATCATTTGATTTGATTGCTAAAGAATTCAGAGCCATAGACTTACCAGATAAGATAGTATTTCCGGTCCCCGTACCTGTAAGTTTCATCATATCTAAGCTTAAGGGGTCTCTTGTTGTGATGGTACCCCGTAGAGAGGTCAAAGTATGGAAGATGGAACCTGATTGTTCTTTTATTGAGCTATTCACTATTAACACACCTGATTCATATATAAGTGATATAGTGGGATTTAACACACCTGATTCATATATAAGTGATATAGTGGGATTTAGGAAGAATGGTGAACTTGTAGTTGAAACTCAAAAGAGGGATGGACGGCGGGATTTTTTTGGAGCAAATGATTTTGCACTTGAAGTTTACGATCCGTGCTCACATCACATCAATAATCTTGGGTTTGCTGGACTTGATGGCTCATTCTTCATTAGCTCTTACAAGGAAACGTTGCATCTGCTTGATCACTCGGATTCTTGCATATATCCTGAAAGTAATTGATCACGGAGATGATGGATTGTAAAGTGATATGCTGTCACATCAGAGAGGGGCCTTCTTTGTGGTTATGGTGTAGAAAACTCGCCTTCATATGTTCTCCATAATTGTTTTAATTTAGACAAGTAATGTTATGCCTGGAATCATCTTTAGTATGTCCTAAAAAAATCCTTTAATTATGATTTCGTGTCTTTCTTTCTATTATTTAGTAAGTCAGAATTGTTGATGATGATATTTAGTGTTGCTTTTGATCATCATTATCTAGGAAGAATATTTCAAGAACGGAGGATGCCTTATATACATGCCTTATCAGCTTGAAATATCAACAATGACATGCTTTTTTTTTTTTTTTATGTTCATCACATGTAGAAATCTTTATAGCATTTTTGGCTAATTAGTTACAATCTGGTTACCTTCTACTCTCATCAGGGCTATATTACTGCACCTGCATTAGACTTCCCATCAGTGGGTTAGAGCACCCAGTGTCAGCTCGTTCTTCCCCTTCGTCGTCCACTCTGGCACTTCGCCGTGGCTCGTTGTGACACCGTGGTTGCACGCCGTCGTTCGTTGTTGGGTTGCAAATCGTGGTGACGACGAGAGGAAAAGGCTGACACAAAGCAACGTATATATATCCGTTATTAAATAAAAAAAATAAAGTGGTAGTGGTGGGCCCCAAATGAAGAGGTTGAGGTTTGTTATGAGTGAGGAGGGGGTTTGTTGTGGTTAGTTGTGGAAAAATGGGATGCTGATGTGGCGCTGAGGTGGCACGACGACGAACCTAATGCTTGTTTTGACACCTGGTGCTCTTATAGCACCATTCAAACCAGTTCACGTGACCCGTACAGACCCATGGACAATCTGACATTAGAATTCCCATCAGTGGGTTATAAGTCAAAACTTCCTACTTGAACCCTGTAGACCAGCTTTTAACTATATTCATCCTATTGTGGGTATCAACTGACATGAGAATTATTGGGTATGTTATGGAATTTGGTTTGTGATTAATTTTTCCAGGTTTATAGTTTGTATAGCTAAGCATGCTTGTATGAGGAAATGATATATGTGATGTGATATACTGGCATAGTGGGTGATTTGTGCAACGGGTCAAAACGGGTACTTTGATACACACGAAAGAAACATTTTGGGTTGGGACGTTGGGTCGAGTAGACCCACAGTATTACTA
Source organism: Chrysanthemum makinoi (assembly GCA_910596185.1). NCBI lineage: Eukaryota > Viridiplantae > Streptophyta > Magnoliopsida > Asterales > Asteraceae > Chrysanthemum > Chrysanthemum makinoi. The sequence continues at coordinate 184,709,443 of OU343216.1, forward strand.
TCGAAAACTAATATTCCAGTTTTATAGTATGCAAATAGTTTTGTTCAATTTCAAGATTACAGCTTGTAAATGTTGTTTGGCTTTGGGAGCAATAATAGCAATAATATTTAGATTCCTTGTGATTTTGTTTATCATTACAGCTTGCAGTGGTCTTAAATAGGAGCCAATTAGATAATACATTGCTAATACTTGCAGTTTGTTGGATATATGGTTCATTGCGTTAATTATTACGTTGCATCATTTACCTCATTCATCTTTAATGTGAACTAAATAATGTAATTTTTTTGGCCCTTTAACTATTCTTTCAGCTGTCATTATGTAAGACAAAACATATTTATAAACGGCTGCTATGTCAACTATTCTAATGGGTTATGCATGTATAGATATTGACGGGCTGGACATCGATATATATAAATGACATTCGGATAGGATGTCCAAAAATTTGATGGACATGGTAAATAGGATTGTGCCATCCTGTTGGACCTGCTCACAGTTTTGAGATTTGTAAGGAGGTTATAGCCACCTACATATCATCATCAGGTAACACTAGCTGCTGTTGGTTTATGCATCAATCAAACTGCATACTAGAGAAACACGTTAGGTTCGTTCTTCATCTAATCAAGCCTAAAACTTGTATGGTTCTAGCGCTTGCTCTCCTATTACCTAAAACTCAAAAAGAAGCAATTTAGGGCAATAAACAATTCAAAGTATATGAGTTTAGAAGCTAAATGACCCCTAAAACATGTATGAAATCATACATCATCAACTTCATAAGTATGTATTATGTTTATAGGTGTAGGGAGATAGCCATTTGCTTACGGAAAACATTACTAGTGCGATAAGGTGACTAACAAATTATAGGTAAAGCTTAAGTATCAGATGTTCAAACATCCATACCTCATACCTATGATGTCTATGTTCATGTTATCCCAAAGTTTATGTTTAATGCTCATGTTGACCCATGTGGTCATATATACCCAAAGTTCATGTTTGGTGCCCAAGTGATGCACCCATAGCTCATGTTTACCCAAAGTTCATGTTTGGTGCCATTTTGTAGTTAAAGTTATGATGTTCATAGGATGTATTCTTGTTTACCCAAACTGAACATTCTATGATGTAGAGGCTATACGGAATAGAGGATTTTACCTTTTACGGCGCATACAAGTTCTGATGTATAAAAAAAGGGAAATCATGCCTACTTTATAAAGTAGGCAACTTGCCTACTTTCCTTTCCTTTACAAAGGAAAAATATTTACAATTAAGCTCTTATAAGTATATGTTCTTGTTGTTCCGGTCCCTGTTCCCTCCTTTTTTTAACAAAGGAAAGTAGGCAAGTTGCCTACTTTATAAAGTAGGCATGATTTCCCCATATAAAAAAAATTAAAAAAAAATGGGCATTTCAAATGTGGATGACATAAAGTCCGTAACGTATAAGCAAGCACACGAAGCAACAAGAAATGATGTCGCACGAGCGTTTGGTTCATTTGAGAGAAAAAAAATGCTATAATAAAAAATCATGGATAGCCAATGTCTCATAAGAAAATATCGCATATAATATACGCATGCATCATATTATATAATATAATTTGAAAAAGACAAAAACAATGAAATATCTCCTGACTCTTTTCCAAAGGTGTTGGAATTATATATCAAGACATTCAAATAAATAATCACAAACATCAAAGTATTCAAGCGGAAGCGTATAGAATTTATTAATGAACAATTAATTAACATAAAAGAATATGCGTACCTTTTATTGATTCTAGCCGAACAAGAATCAAATCCACAAACTAGCAGCGGATGAACCCTAATTTGATTTAATTAGGATTATATGAATTACCCTTACCGTTTTGTAATTCAATCCAAGAATAATAACAATAGTGTGTTATTACCTCGTTCTACACACAGACAACGTACAAACCGAATTAAAGTAATGCTAGTTTTTATCAAACAAATAACTTGGTTTGTGGAAAAGTGATGGATCGACACCAAGGGGTGGCCGATCGGTTTGTAGCTTGAAAACACACACAAAAACAATTTTAGGGTTTAGCTAATGAATACAAGAGATGCAAAAACAAGACCTCTAGCCTTGTATATATACCCAAGCAAACTTGGTGAACAAGTTGGTCTTTGTTTCCTTTTTCCTTTGGCCGATCGGTGGAGGGCATCCCCAAAGGATTCCGGAAACTTCCAAACTTTGCAATCTAGTCCTTTTCCAAATACCTTTAACGCCCGTTAGTCCATTACATTAATTACTTAACGTTCGTTAGTTATTTCGTTTAATAAATAAATAAATATAACGTTTATATTTAATTATTAACTTTAAATTCTCATACGTAAAGTGTGCAATCTCGTAGTCTCGAGTTCGATCCTAACTCACGTCTACTAATTTATATCCATAAAACTAACAGCTCCCACTTGGATATATCTTAATAGAGTGATCACATCGGTTAGCGTCTAGCAACACTTCGATGCCTCTAGTACAACTCGAGAAAGGCTCCTGGAAAACCTTTTAATGATTTCTCATTATTATTATCCCTTTGTTTCTAATACCACGTTAAATAAAGATATGGAATTAAGTCATTCTTTATAAAACTATTCTGTTTCTCGTTGTAAGTGATTGACCGAGATTACCGAATCATCTAAACATATTTAGGGAGATTTAAAAGCGGCCGACAAACATCTTGTCAACCCTACGAGGGGCCCAGCAGTATTAAACTTCAAATAAATTTGAAGGAACAAATTCTATCTTGACTACAAGAATAACCTACAAACTTTGTAACATTTCTGAAAATAACCCTTATGACTACCGTTCACGATAGCATTAAGTTGCTTCACAGAAATGCACTACATTCATGACACTTATCTGGTATCTCAAGTCTGAGGATAACTATTCACAATTTACTTATAACAATATCCACAAAGTAAATTATGTAGTTGGGATAAGTTCTATATTCAATTCATTGAATATCATCCGAAATTGGTATGCATTCTCATCAATATACTTTCAAGTATATTCTACCACATCTCTCAGATTTGTCTTAATTTAATAATACTCCCATATCATTAATCGACAACGAACATTTAGAATAACTAAGTTACTCATGGATTAAACATGAAAAAATAGGACAACAATATTACAAATGAAAATAAACATAATCCAAACTTTATTTCATCAAAATAATAAATGTTTTACAATATCCTTTATCCAAATACTAATCACAGTTATGCATGAAACTATTAGCTAAACGAAGTCCAATTCCATTTGCAAGTCCAATAAGCTTGTCTTTAGCTAAAGCCTTAGTGAACGAATCAGCTAAGTTATCATCTGTGTGAACTTTCAGTAGATTTATTTCACCTTCAGAAACTTGTTCCCGAACATAGTGATACTTCCGTAGAAAATGTCTTGTGCCCTTCATGACTCCAGGTTCATTGGCAAATATGATTGCAGCAGAATTGTCGCAATACATATCAATAGGTGATTCAATTGAAGGCATAACACCAAGCCTTGAAATGAATTTCCTAATCCAAAAAGCCTCCATTGCAGCTTCAAAGCTATGTATTAGCTTGCCGCACATCGCATCGTACTCTGCTTCTTGCTCTTCCAATCAACTGCTCCTCCTTGATGACAAAGACATAACCCTTCGAGACTTCGTATCATCATTATCACATGCCGGATGCATCACGTAACACTGTAACACCAAGTTCTGTGTCTGGATTTCCTCCATACACTAAAAACATATCTTTCGTATTCCTAAGATACTTCAGAATATGTTTAACAACAATCGGTGAAGTTCACCCAGATTCTGTTGATATCGACTGGTCATGTTTTGCGCGAACGCCACATCTGCCTTGTGCATCTCACAGATACATAATAGATCCTACGCCGAAGCATAAGGAACTTTATGCATGCGTGCCACCTCGGAGCAGTGTTGAAGCACACATATCGCTACATAAGCCATGCTTTACTTCCATCGGCAAATATCCTTTCTTGGAATTTTGCATATTGAATCTCTTCAATATTTTTTCAATGTAAGCGCTTTAACTTAAACCAATTAACCGCTTTGACCTATCTCGGTAGATCTTGATTCCTAGAATGTATGCAGCTTCTCCTAAATCCTTCATGGAAAAACACTTCCCAAGATATGCCTTAACATTTTGCAAACTCGGAATGTCTTTTCCCATAATTAATATGTCATCGACATAAATAATTAGGAAAATTACATCACTCCCACTAACTTTGTGATATACACATGGCTCATCAAGATTTTGAATAAATCCATTTTTGATTTCTTCATCAAATCTTTTATTCCATTGCCTTGATGCTTGCTTCAATCTATAAATGGACCTTTAAAGTTTGCATACACGATTTGGAAATTGAGGATTCACGAACCCTCGAGTTGCTTCATATAGATGTCTTTATCTAAGCGACCATTTAAGAAGGCGGTTTTGACATCCATTTGCCATATCTTATAGTCATAGTATGCTTATAGCTATGAGAATTCTAATAGCTCTAATGTCCGCTACAGGAGAAAAGGTCTCTCGTAATCAATGCCATAAGTTTGAGTAAAACCTTGCGCAACTAGACGAGCTTTATAGACGTTTATATTGCCATCCATGTCGTTTTAATCTATAGAGCCACTTACTTCCAACCACCGTGGCGCTTGGAGGTAAGTCAACCTCTACCCAGACTTCATTTTCTCTCATGGATTGCATTTCCCTATTCATTGCAACTTGCCATTTATCCTTATCGACTTGCCATGGCAGCTTTATAACTAGTAGGCTCTCCAAGATCTCCTAACATAGTTTCCTCAACCTCTACATTAAGACATGGACGTTCGTGCACGCCAGTATTCCTTACTACGGATCTACGAACGGAATCACTTCAACTTCGTGGAGGACCAGATCATCGTTCTACCGAAGTATGTTAGTGTTTTTAGAAGGTAATGCATCTTCTTGATCATCTTCCAGATCATAAACTCTCCCACTAAATTCTTGAGATACGAGATCTCTTTCAAGAAAATCTCCATACCTAGCAACAAGTACTTTATTTTCAGTTGGATAGTAAAAGTAGTAACCCATAGTTTCCTTAGGGTATCCTACGAAGATACACTTTACAGATCTTTGTTGGATTTTATCTGCTGAGTCACGTTTAACATACGCCTCGCAACTCCAAACCTTTAAATAAGACAGGTTAGGAGCTTTACAATGCCATATTTCATATGGTGTCTTATCAACCTTCTTTGTGGGAACCATATTTAGAATGTGAACAGCTGATTCCAAAGCATAATCCCAAAAGGATAAAGGTAGAGTGGTAAGATTAAACATAGATCGTATCATGTCCAACAATGTACGATTTCTTCTCTCAGATGCACCATTTTGTTGTGGAGTATATGGAGAAGTGAGATTCTGGACAATTCCATTCTCAGCTAAGTAATCTTTAAACTCTTGGCTTAGATACTCGCCTCCTCTATCGGATCGAAGAGCTTTAATCTTCTTTCCCAATTGCAGTTCTACTTCAGCTTTGAAAACCTTAAATGTTTCAAACACCTCATGTTTATGCTTAAGTAAATAAACATAACAATAACGGCTGAAATCATCAGTAAAGGTTGAGAAGTAGCTAGCACCTCTCTTTGACACATGTCTAAGTGGTCCACACACATCAGTATGAATAAGACCAAGTAGATCAGAAGCCCTATCCATATTGCTATGAAAAGGTTTCTTCGTCATCTTCCCCGATATGCATGACTCACATTTATCAAATGATTCATCATTGATATTTTGCAAAAGCCCTTCTTGTTGCGGCTTATGCATGCGAGCCTTGCCTATATGAGCAAGTCTACAATGCCAAAGATAAGAAGAATTCAAGTCTAACTTTATCTTCTTGTTAATGCTAAACATTTAATTATTATTATTGTTAGATTCATTTCCAATCACATCAATTTCAAACACACCATTCACAGTAATTGCTTTAAAATAAAATACACCATTTAAAGAAACATCAATTCCATTAAGTGAAATAGTATGAGTAAAACCATCATCCAACAAAACTGAAAAGGAAACAACACCTCTAATTATAGAAGGTGCGTAATGACAACTGTTCAATAATAAGTACTAAGCCCGAAGGCAATACTAAACTAAATGTTCCTATGGCTTCAACAAATGCATGTGCCATTTCCCACGTGCAAATATTGATCCCCATAGGCAAGCTTCCTTTCCACTCTAAACCCTCGCAGCAGTATTACAAATGTGAATACCACTGCCCGTATCATATACCCACGAATTATTATGATTTAGAGTAAATAATTCAATGACAAATAAATTACCAGAAGAACCGGTGCCCAAGGACCCTTCGTACTTCATCTTATTTGCGAATTCATCAAGATAGAGAGCACGCTTTCTTCCAATTCCCAACGCTCTTACAGTGATGGCATGCTTGATCCTTTTTAGGATTTTCCTTCCTAGGAGTAGGGTTCTTCTTGGGTTGAGGTTGATAGGCCATAACCTTTTTGCCTTTGTCAACCTTTCCCTTACCCTTCCCCTTCTTGTTGTTCGCACGCTGCGGTTTTGGCTTATTAATTCTTCCACCCTGAATAGCAAGTACCAGGGCGTAGGAACCTTTGAGGCAACCATTTCTCATAGTCAATTAGCAATGCGCAGTAGGTCAGTAAATGTCTTCCCACGCAGCGCATATTGAAATTCTTGACAAAACCATTAAAATCCTTGTTAAGGGATCTATTAATCAGATTCACAGCCATGTCATCATCATAAGTTTTACCAAGTACTTTTAGCTGGTCCATGTAACCTTTCATTTCCAGTACATGAGCACTTACGGGTTTACCCTCACCTTGCCTACAGCTGTGTAACGCGTCAGTCAAGTCATAAATCTCGACGGCAGCTGGCTTC
>OU343216.1:184716448-184736717 GCA_910596185.1 Chrysanthemum makinoi
TCCTTTTGGATTTGCTTTGGAATCAGCTGTTCCATCTAACTATGGTTCCCACAAAAGGAGTTTGATACGACACCAGATGAACATGGCATGGAAAGCTCCTAACCTATCTTATTTAAAGGGTCTGGGGTTGCGAAGCATATGTTTTAAACTTGACTCGCAGATAACTCCAAGATCTGTACAAGTGTTCTTCTAAGAATACCTAGGAACTCTATGGGTTACTACTTTTTCACTATCCACTGATATATAAAGTTAATTGTTGCTAGAGTATGAGATTTTTCTTGAAAGAGATCTTGTATCTCAAGATTCTGGGAGAGTTTTAGAACACCTGGATAGTAAACAAAACCAACAAAGACACTATAAACAATTAAATGGTCGCAAAAAAACTAAAAAATCATTAGATGAAGACATCTATTGAAGCAACCTGAGGGTTCGTGAATCCAACATTTCAAACCGTGTATTCAACTTCAAGTCCATTTATGGATTGAAAGCAAGCATCAGGCAATGGAATAAAAGATTTTCTTGAAGAAATCAAAAGTATGGATTTATTACAAAAAAAAATCTAGATGAGCCATGTGTATATCACAAAGTTAGTAGGAGTGATGTAATTTTCCTAATTCTTTATGTCGATGACATATTAATTATGGAACAGACATTCCAAGTTTGCAAACAATAATTGCGATCACATGATCTTGGGAATCAAATAAATGTTTTTCACATGAAGGATTTAGGAAAGACAAACACGCAAAAATACATACATTCCTGGGAATCAAGATCTACCAGATGGTCAAAGCGTAATATGGTTTAAGTCAAAGAGCTTACATTGATAAAATATTGAAGAGATTCAATATGCAAAATTCCAAGAAAGGATATTTGCCGATGGAAGTAAAGCATGGCTTATGTAGCGATATGTGTGCTTCAACCCTGCTGGTGGCACGCATGCAAAAGTTCTTATGCTTCTGCTGAGGATCTATTATGTAGCCGTGAGATGCACAAGGCCATATGTGGCGCTCGCCAAAACATGACCAATGATATCAACAGAATCGGGTGAACTTCACTGGATTGCCGTTAAACATATTCCTGAAGTATCTCAGGAATACGAAAGATGTTTTTAGTGTACGGAGGAAATCCGACACAAAACTTGGTGTTACAGTTACTGTGGATGCGCCCCGGCATTTGATAAAGATGATACGTAGTCTCAGACGGGTTATGTCTTTGTCATCAATGGAGGAGCAGTTGACTGGAAGAGCAAGAAGCAGAGTACGATTGCGATGTCTGCGCATGAAGTCGAATACATACCTGCTTCGAAGCTGCAATGGAGGTTGTTTGGATTAGAAAATTCATTTCAGGGCTTGGTGTTATGCCTTCAATTGAATCACCTATTGATATGTATTGTGACAATTCTGCTGCAATCATATTTGCCAATGAAACCGAGTCATGAAGGGCACCAAACATTTTCTACGGAAGTATCACTATGTTCGGGAACAAGTCCGTGAAGGTGAAATAAATCTACTGAAAGTTCACACGGATGATAACTTAGCTGATCCATTCACTAAGGCTTTAGCTAAAGACAAGCTTATTGGACTTGCCAATGGAATTGGACTTCGTTTAGCTAATAGTTTCATGCATAACTGTGATTAGTATTTGGATAAAGGATATTGTAAAACATTTATTATTTTGATGAAATAAAGTTTAGATTATGTTTATTTTCATTTATAATATTGTTGTCCTATATTTGCATGTTTAATCCGTGAGTAACTAAGTTATTCTAAATGTCCGTTGTCGATTAATGATATGGGAGTATCATTAAACTAAGACAAATATGAGAGATGTGGTAGAATATACTTGAAAGTATATTGATGAGAATGCATACCAATTTCGGATGATATTCAATGAATTGAATATAGGACTTATCCCAACTACATAATTTACTTTGTGGATATTGTTATAAGTAAATTATGAATAGTTATCCTCAGACTTGAGATACCAGATAAGTGTCAAGAATTTATTGCATTTCTGTGAAGCAACTTAAAGCTATAATGAATGGTAGTCATAAGGGTTGTTTTCGTAAATGTTACAAAGTTTGTGGGTTATTTTTGTAGTCAAGATAGAATTTGTTCCTTCAAATTTATTTGGAGTTTAATATTGCTGAGCCCCTCGTAGGGTTGACAAGATGTTTGTGCGGCCGCACCCAAATCTAAATATGTTTAGATGATTCGGTAATCTTGGTCAATTACTTATAACGAGAAACATAATAGTTTTATAAAGAATGACTTAATTCCATATATTTATTTAACGTGGTATTAGAAACAAAAGGGTAATAATAATGAGAAATCATTAAAAGGTTTTCCAGGAGCCTTACTCGAGTTGTACTAGAGGCATCGAATTGTTGCTAGACGCTAACCGATGTGATCACTCTATTAAGATATATCCAAGTGGGAGCTGTTAGTTTTATGGATATAAATTAGTAGACGTGAGTTAGGATCAAACTTGAGACTACGAGATTGCACACTTTACGTATGAGAATTTAAAGTTAATAATTAAATATAAATGTTATATTTATTTATTGATTAAACGAAATGACTACGACTAACGTAATAATATAATTAATGTAACTGGACTAACGCTTAAAGTATTTGGAAAAGGACTAGATTGCAAAGTTTGGAAGTTTCCAGAATCCCTTGGGGATACACCTAACCGATCGGCCAAAGGAAAAAGGAAACAAAGACCAACTTGTTCACCAAGTTTGCTTGTGTATATATACAAGGCTAGGGGTCTTGTTTTTGCATCTCTTGTATTCATTAGCTAAACCCTAAAATTGTTTTTGTGTGTGTTTTCAAGCTACAAACCGATCGGCCACCCCTTGGTGTCGATCATCACTTTTCCATTAACAAAGTTATTTGTTTTATCAAAACTAGCATTACTTTAATTCGGTTTAGTACGTGTGTACAAGAACGAGGTAATAACACACTATTGTTATTATCTTGGATTGAATTACAAAACGGTAAGGGGTAATTCACATAATCCTAATTAAATCAAATTAGGGTCATCCGCTAGTTATGGATTTGATTCTTTCGGCTAGAATCAATAAAATGTACGCATATTCTTTTATGTTAATTAATTGTTCATTAATAAATCCTATACGCTTCCGCTTGAATACTTTGACGTTTGATTATTTATTCAATGTCTTGATATATAATTCCAACACCTTTGGAAAAGAGTCAGGAGATATTTCATTGTTTTTGTCTTTTTCAAATTATATTATATAATATGATGCATGCGTATATTATATGCGATATTTTCTTATGAGACATTGGCTATCCATGATTTTTTATTATAGCATTTTTTTTCTCTCAAATGAACCAAACGCTCGTGCGACATCATTTCTTGTTGCTTCGTGTGCTTGCTTATACGTTACGGACTTTATGTCATCCACATTTGAAATGCCCATTTTTTTTTAATTTTTTTTATATGGGGAAATCATGCCTACTTTATAAAGTAGGCAACTTGCCTACTTTCCTTTGTTAAAAAAAGGAGGGAACAGGGACCGGAACAACAAGAACATATACTTATAAGAGCTTAATTGTAATATTTTTTCCTTTGTAAAGGAAAGAAAGAGGCAAGTTGCCTACTTTATAAAGTAGGCATGATTTCCCTTTTTTTATACATCAGAACTTGTATGCGCCGTAAAAGGTAAAATCCTCTATTCCGTATAGCCTCTACATCATAGAATGTTCAGTTTGGGTAAACAAGAATACATCCTATGAACATCATAACTTTAACTACAAAATGGCACCAAACATGAACTTTGGGTAAACATGAGCTATGGGTGCATCACTTGGGCACCAAACATGAACTTTGGGTATATATGACCACATGGGTCAACATGAGCATTAAACATAAACTTTGGGATAACATGAACATAGACATCATAGGTATGAGGTATGGATGTTTGAACATCTGATACTTAAGCTTTACCTATAATTTGTTAGTCACCTTATCGCACTAGTAATGTTTTCCGTAAGCAAATGGCTATCTCCCTACACCTATAAACATAATACATACTTATGAAGTTGATGATGTATGATTTCATACATGTTTTAGGGGTCATTTAGCTTCTAAACTCATATACTTTGAATTGTTTATTGCCCTAAATTGCTTCTTTTTGAGTTTTAGGTAATAGGAGAGCAAGCGCTAGAACCATACAAGTTTTAGGCTTGATTAGATGAAGAACGAACCTAACGTGTTTCTCTAGTATGCAGTTTGATTGATGCATAAACCAACAGCAGCTAGTGTTACCTGATGATGATATGTAGGTGGCTATAACCTCCTTACAAATCTCAAAACTGTGAGCAGGTCCAACAGGATGGCACAATCCTATTTACCATGTCCATCAAATTTTTGGACATCCTATCCGAATGTCATTTATATATATCGATGTCCAGCCCGTCAATATCTATACATGCATAACCCATTAGAATAGTTGACATAGCAGCCGTTTATAAATATGTTTTGTCTTACATAATGACAGCTGAAAGAATAGTTAAAGGGCCAAAAAAATTACATTATTTAGTTCACATTAAAGATGAATGAGGTAAATGATGCAACATGTAATAATTACGCAATGAACCATATATCCAACAAACTGCAAGTATTAGCAATGTATTATCTAATTGGCTCCTATTTAAGACCACTGCAAGCTGTAATGATAAACAAAATCACAAGGAATCTAAATATTATTGCTATTATTGCTCCCAAAGCCAAACAACATTTACAAGCTGTAATCTTGAAATTGAACAAAACTATTTGCATACTATAAAACTGGAATATTAGTTTTCGATAGTAATACTGTGGGTCTACTCGACCCAACGTCCCAACCCAAAATGTTTCTTTCGTGTGTATCAAAGTACCCGTTTTGACCTTACACAAATCACCCACTATGCCTGTATCACATCACATAAATCATTTCCTCATACAAACATGCTTAGCCATACATACTATAAACCTGGAAAAATTCATCACAACCAAATTCCATAACATACCCAATAATTCTCATGTCAGTCGATACCCACAATAGAATGAATTATAGTTAAAAGCTGATCTATAGGGTTCAAGTAGGAAGTTTTGACTTATAACCCACTGATGGGAATTCTAATGTCAGATTGTCCATGGGTCTGTACGGGTCACGTGAACTGGTTTGAATGGTGCTATAAGAGCACCAGGTGTCAAAACAAGCATTAGGTTCGTCGTCGTGCCACCTCAGCGTCACATCAACATCCTATTTTTCACAACTAACCACAACAAACCCCTTTCCTCATAACAAACCCTCAACCCCATTTGGGGCCACCACTACACTTTATTTTTATTTAATAACGGATATATATACGTTGCTTTGTGTCAGCTTTTCCTCCGTCGTCGCCCGATTTGCAACCCAACAACGAACGACGGCGTGCAACCACGGTGTCACAACGAGCCGCGGTGCGGAGTGGACGACGAAAGGGAAGAACGAGCTGACACTGGGTGCTCTAACCCACTGATGGGAAGTCTAATGCAGGTGCAGTAATATAGCCCCGATGAGAGGAGAACGTAACCAGATTGTAACTAAGAACATCCTAAAAAGCATGTCATTGTTGATATTTCAAGCTGACAAGGCATGTATATAAGGCATCCTCCGTTGTTGAAATATTCTTCCTAGATAATGATGATCAAAAGCAACACTAAATATCATCATCAACAATTCTGACTTACTAAATAATAGAAAGAAAGACACGAAATCATAATTAAAGGATTTTTTTAGGACATACTAAAGATGATTCCAGGCATAACATTACTTGTCTAAATTAAAACAATTATGGAGAACATATGAAGGCGAGTTTTCTACACCATAACCACAAAGAAGGCCCCTCTCTGATGTGACAGCATATCACTTTACAATCCATCATCTCCGTGATCAATTACTTTCAGGATATATGCAAGAATCCGAGTGATCAAGCAGATGCAACGTTTCCTTGTAAGAGCTAATGAAGAATGAGCCATCAAGTCCAGCAAACCCAAGATTATTGATGTGATGTGAGCACGGATCGTAAACTTCAAGTGCAAAATCATTTGCTCCAAAAAAATCCCGCCGTCCATCCCTCTTTTGAGTTTCAACTACAAGTTCACCATTCTTCCTAAATCCCACTATATCACTTATATATGAATCAGGTGTGTTAAATCCCACTATATCACTTATATATGAATCAGGTGTGTTAATAGTGAATAGCTCAATAAAAGAACAATCAGGTTCCATCTTCCATACTTTGACCTCTCTACGGGGTACCATCACAACAAGAGACCCCTTAAGCTTAGATATGATGAAACTTACAGGTACGGGGACCGGAAATACTATCTTATCTGGTAAGTCTATGGCTCTGAATTCTTTAGCAATCAAATCAAACGACACAATCATATATTGAGCGCGGAAAAAACCATTCGGAAGACTAACTATCTCATAAGCAACACGATAAATACAGCTACCAATAACAACCTGAGAGTAGCGAAGTGCAATTGGTACACGAAGCTTGCGACACTGAATCTCCGTCCATTTCTTAGAGCTCAAACTAAAAATTTGAACTTTCCAAGGAAATGAAATCTTGACGATGGTAGGTTCATTAGTTACGGGAGAAACCGCAAAACCAAAAACAACAAAGTATTCCGACCCAAGAATACCAACAGATCTTCTGATTGAAGGGTTCCAGATAACAAGTACCCCTTTATCAAAAGCATACAAACACAACAAACCGCGAGAGTAATTAACCAATTACAACTGTATCATTAAATTGTTTCATAAGGGCAGAAACGTTTGGAGCAAGGTCTTGTTTTTGGGTAAATGTGTCATTATTAACAGAAACATATTTTGGCTGACAATTATTTGTGTAACTTAAAAGCAAAGTCTGCGGCTGAGCTTTGCAGGCGCAGTAACTAGCGATAAACTCAGAGCTGTCGATGAAAGACATCCATGGTTTCGTAACGGATCTGAATCGAATCAAAGACTTGACATCAGGAACTCTTTTAATGATTTATGTTTGGATTTCAAAGGGGATGTTGTCAGACATTATGTTTCAAGGGTTTTAGTTTACCAGTGACAGACATTATGTGGGGATTTTAGTTTCCAGGGTTTTACTTGTTTCAGTGATAATGGTATATGTTTGGTCCTTTAACTATGCATTTGGCCCTTTTAAATTTTAATACCCACAACCAAAAATGTCAACAACGACAGTCAAAAGTCAAAACCCCAGCCCATGAAAACTGCTCACAATACACACAATCAAAAAAAGAATTGATGCACAAATTTATCCAACAAAGAAATTAGTCACAAACTTGCTTTAAGGGTTTGCTTGGAGGTAAACTAATTTGAGTAAGAAATCAGATTACATTTTTATGCTAGTGCCAGAATATTAGATCGAAAAGGCTTGTAAGTTAATGTAATATTACCAATGGGTTTACTCGCAGGTGACGGGTATGGGCGACATTTTTACCCGCCGAAAAAAGACGGGTTCAAGGAAAATGAATTACCCGCGGGCACGCTATTGAGCTGTTCTTTTTCTTGCTATAGAGAAATCAAAACGCTTAAGTTTAAGATTTTCCCTGCATTGTTAGTTTTATAGTCAATTACCGGACATAGTAGGATCTAAGAATAAAAACTGATACGATTAATAATTTCCGATGAAGTGAAGAAAGGGGTCAACCTTGTCCAAAAACATTCCCAAAATAATGCAACTACACAAATGATTTTTTTTTAAAGGCATCAATTATAGAACCACAAAAGAAGCGATACAAACAAATGGCATTCCACCTCTTCAAACAAGACGACAGGAACCCGACCAAGAACAACACAAAAGAAACCAAACAGCCCTATACTAAAACAAAGGAAAATAGAACCAGGGGACCACAAAGCCAAAGCAACCAAAACAAACTAAACTCATACCCCAAGTGACCTATGGCAGCGACACAAATGAAATACATAAAGTCTTCGTCAACATCTTTCCAATCTTGTTATTATAAGGAAGCTTCAAGTTTTCAAAACCATGAGGAAGCTTAGTTAGAACTTAGCTTGGTTGGGTTAAGGGAATGGGTAAAAAGAGAATATTTAAAGGGCCCATCACAAATAAATTGATGCTTGGTTGGGGAGGGTAGGGTTTGATTACCGTAGTGGGTAATGAACCATTATGAAATAAATTAAGGGTAAGGTATTGATTACCCACTCACTCATTCCTTTGCATTCCTTTCCTTTCCCCCACTTTGAACCAGCGGACCCTTAGAACCATGGGTTTGTGTTGTAAAGCATGAGTTTGGTTCAAAAAAAAAAAAAGTAAAACATTACTCAACCATTCGTTTTTTCATCAAAACAATAAAATAAACTTTCACATTCATTTTTTAAAACTAAATATCTCACAAACCATTGATTGTTAGACGAAACTAATCATACCATCACGACAAACAAAAAATTACATTTAATTTGATATCCCACATCATATACTTTCGACGAATTTTTTTTTCTCGACTTTTTTGTGGGTTTAGAGTTTATGGTTAGGGTTTAGGTGTTTAGGGTTTAGGGGTTTGACTTTTTGGGTCAATTTTTTAGGGGTTAAGGGTTTAGGTTTTTTACGATTTAGCGGATGGGGTTTAGGTTTTTTTGGTTTAGCGGTTAGGATTTTAGGGTTTAGGGTTTTAGGGGTTAAGGGTTTATGTTTTTTACGATTTAGCGGATAGGGTTTAGGTTTTTTTGGTTTAGCGGTTAAGATTTTAGGGGTTTAGGGTTTTTAGGGGTTTAAGGTTTTAGAGGTTTAGAGTTTTAGGATTTAGGGGTTAGGGTTTTAGGGTTTAGGGGTTAGGATTTTAGGGTTTGTAGTTTAGGGGTTGTGTTAATTCAAAAGAGTAGTTTTAAAATTTTCATTTATAATATATCGATATAAGGCAAAACAATAAAAAATAAGTTCGTCGAAAGTATATAATATTGGATCTCTATAGAAAGATAATTTTATTCTTGTCGCAATGATATTATTAGTTTTATCTAACTATTAACGGTTTGTTATTTAATTTTTAAATATAAGGGTGAGAGTGAATTTAATTGATTTGATTAAAAATGAATTGTTAAGATTGATCTATTTGATATTTAGTTTTTAAGTGATCTTTATTGATCTCACCCCAGTAAAGCATACGTTTTTTTGGGCCAAAACAGATTATGAGAATCATGCACAGAACCAAATATATCCACTAAAAGAGGAAATTGCAATACAGTAAATACAATGACAGGAATGGCAGCATATGTAGCTATAAGGTTGGGCACCCAGGTCAATCGCTTGTAATATCACACGAAGAAGGTAGCGCTAAAAGTGACCATCATGGCCGCTACAAAGATAAAAAGTGCTATTTGTCCTATCATAAGCTTTCTGGGTAACGAGAACATGAAAGTACATGGACTTTTGCGAGACGTGAGGATAGACACAAATATTGGATTTCATAAGTCCAAATGCTTCTCATATTTTCTAAGTTTTACGAGACAATTATTATTATGTATTATTGCAGATATATATTCACCAATAAGGTTGGATACTTAGGATTGATGACCTGTCTTTTGACAGTTATTATAGGTAGTTTAGTTAAGATTCGTTTGTGGCAGTTACACATGGAAGGTTGTGACTTTTGGTCCAAAACTGAACCATCACACCTTTTCAATCATGCCTGTTCACAACATATATATATGTACCTTGTATTAACAGTTAGATATCAATCATAAAACAATTATTTTCTTGTTACTTTTCCCTCCAATATTTTGTGTACAAGTTCTTATATTTCTGCATTACACCTTCCTTATTTCATTCTCAATCACACTGCACAAATATGGTTAACACCAATTACTACATTGAAAACAAATGGACAAACCCAAACAAGAGATCTGTTGGCACATCTAACATGTGGCATCAGAGCACAAAACCTGGGAGAATCATTGACAACAGATCTCAGAAGGAGTTCATCCAAAGACAGATCAAGAGAAAAAGTGAATCAACATTTGACAACTGCATCAAACAAATCTCAAAGGAATGCAAGGATATGCTGAAAAAGAAACTAGAAGAAATTCATGTGTATAACAATAAGTTATCATAGAAGAAATCAACATTGGAGAGGCACAAGAATTATATCTGTTTTAAGTGCAGACTAAAAGGACATATAGCAAGAAATTGTCCAAATGAAGGAAGTCTCACAGAAGATGCAGGCCATGGGATCATTACCAACACACCACAGATTCAAATCACATACCCGAATACATCCACTTGTCCACTGACTTTATGGTGGAGGGAACTGATGACCCAAGATGGAATCAGATATGGTATGTAAGCAACAAAATCAATAGGCATGTTTGCTCTAACTTGAATCTGTTTTCAAAGGTGAAGGAGAAATTCACAGTTGAGAAAATAGAAGATCAAAGGAAACTGATGTTTGTGCATGGAATTGGAGAGGTGCAGATCAAAATTGGATCAGAGATCTTTATCATTCCTGGTGTATATTTTCACACCAGATGTATCTCTCAACATCTTTTCTGCAAGACAGTTGGAAGCATAAGGTTTGGAACTAACTTTCAATGAAAATAGGTGCAAACCTATTCCTATGTTCATGAACCCATTAGATTGCCATTTTGATCAGAATAGAATGAACCAGAGGAAAACTGAATACATGAAAGGTTATTTCAAGATGCTTGATGAAGATTCTCAAAATAAAGAAGAACACAAGGAGGAATTCAAACAAAAGGCAGTTGCCTCACACAAAATGCAACATGTGAAGAAGAAGGACATATGGACTACATGTGTCCATTCAATTCATCAACTGTAGAAAACACATCACAAGACAATGATTATGTCATTGTGAAAGGTGTACATCTTCCAACTCCAATTAATTCCTTTAATGATTATATTTCATTCCTAGATTTGCTTAAAAATGATCTGCTAATTAGTCAGGAATGGGATAGTTTTAGAGAAAAATTCATTAAAGTCTATAAATGGTTTTATAATGTCTATCTTAAAAAGGATTTACCAGGACCCTTACCACCCAGAATACATAGGAAAGATATCCACTTAATGGATCTTCATAAACTTGTTGAGACACTAGGGGGTTACCTAAGTGTAGATTTTTCAAATGAGTTTGCTTATATTGCTGAAATTTTTGGCCTACAAAAGAAACATGGTCAAGAGATCAAAGACTGCTACAATATATACTTGAATGTTTTCAATTGTTATTATAAAACAGCCAGGGTATCACACTATGAAACAGATGAACATGCTTCAAAAGGCAAGGGAAAATGCCATGAAGGTCGAGAAGATCATGTGATTAAAACCACTGCTATGAACATTCAAAAGGATATAAAGATTGAGCACTTTGGCGTGAAGCTTGAAGATCTCAAAGACAATTGCCAAACACATCAAATCAATACTCATAATGAAGAAAGATAGCAATGATGATTTCACCATCATCATTTGACCACACCAAGACAGAAGGATTAAGCATTTGAACTTAGGGAGGAGTATTGGATTTCATAAGTCCAAATGCTTCTCATATTTCTAAGTTTTACAGACAATTATTATTATGTATTATTGCAGACATATATTCGACCAATAAGGTTGGATACTTAGGATTGATGATCTGTCTTTTGACAGTTATTATAGGTACTTTAGTTAAGATTCGTTTGTGGCAGTTACACATAAAAGGTTGTGACTTTTGGTCCAAAACTGAACCATCACACCTTTTCAATCATGCCTGTTCACAACATATATATATATATATATATATATATATATATATATATATATTTATATATATATATATATATATATATATATATATATATGTACCTGTATTAACGCTTAGATATCAATCATAAAACAATTATTTTCTTGTTACTTTTCCCTCCAATATTCTGTGTGCAAGTTTTTATATTTCTGAATTACACCTTCCTTATTTCATTCTCAATCACACTGCACAAATATGGTTAACACCAATTACTACATTGAAAACAAATGGACAAACCCAAACAAGAGATCTGTTGGCACATCTAACAAAAAACACTATAAGTGAAGTCGTAGATGAGAATAAAGAAATTGCATCTGCAATTACAAAAATCAGGAAACTATGTTTATGAATGAAGTGAGGACTTCCATGATTGTTATAGCCACCGAAGGCGAGTGAATCGCAAATGCTACTGTGATGATAAGTGTGGCAACGGGCATACCATCTTTCGTCCATTTTAAACACCGGGAAAGTAGATCTTTGTTATTATGAAAGAATACGTCATAGGGTGTGTGACCTGCATTTTTCTTCTTTGCTCTCAAAGTAGGTGGAATCATCTTCTCTACTTCCTACAAAAAACGCGAGAAATCTTATTGATTATGGTCAAGTTTTTGACTGATCAATCATCTGCTAAACTGAACGCTGTTTATAGCAAAAATAACATAGACTGAAAAGTATGGGTGCCAAATTACATACCTTAAACCACGATAATTCACGTTGCATTAGTAAAGACGCCCCGTATGTATGAGATCTCATAATCCTTGAAGTCGTCCCAACTAAATGAAGCATATTATTGCCATTTTGGTCTACAAATGTTGTTATCATATCCTTCATTGAGCCTATCTCGTATAATAGGTTGTAGACATCTTGATGATGGTTCAGAACAACTACATGAAATACAGAGTAGTTGTCATCATTTAGGTGCCATATTAAATCAGGATAGGCTCGAAGGAGTTCAACTACAACAAATGCGGTGTTGCCCATTTCTGCAGTCACAAATAATACTTTGGAAGAATTTTGGGACATTCCATTACTTAAGACAACCAAGCGAGGCCCTCGGATGACTATATCATCAACTTCTTCGCATGGCCGGATTTAAGCATGTGCGGGGTGGTCGACCGCACAGAGCCTCCAATTATTTGGGGCCTCTGATTTTAAAATTTTCCAGGTTAATATAAACTGAATTTGAGATGATTTAAGTCGTTTAGATGTCTTTTTACCATTATCCATAATAAAGACAACCGAAAGTTGAGTTTCTGTTTTAATGGTGTAAAAGAGATCTTCATACCATGGAGAAGATGACTAAATGGTTTTGTATTGCTGCTGGCCCCCAAGTTTGATAGTCTTTTCACTTTTCACCTTTATATTGTTTAAAGTTTTTGTTTAACCCTTTAACTTTAGTTTTTCATTAAACAAGTTCAAATATGTTTTCAAAATCTCTTTCATGGAAAAACAAACCAGCATTTAATATGTTAGAAAAACACACAAAACTTTTTTAAAGGAAAAACCATTTTAACATTTACCTATTAACTTTTATAAAAAAATGTTTACCTCAACCTATATTTAAGAAAAATACTACAACTTGGAAACCCTTGGTTTATATATCTGATAGTTTGGACCTCTAGTCGGTGTATTTTAAAGTTTTTTAAAGTTTGATATAGTTTGGACCTCTAGTCGGTGTGTTTTAAAGTTTGATAGTTTGGTAACAAAATCAATGTTAAATACGAGTAAGAAATACATAAACTTGCTAAGTCCGCAGTGACATCTAACAAGGATGTCTTGTCTAAGTTAGTCATTTGTATGTATATTTAAGTTTTCGATATTCGAGGGCCTAATTTCAATTGTTGTACAGGGCCCCCAAAATTCGCAGGACGACCCAGGATGTCTTGTCTAAGTTAGTCATTTGTATGTATATCTAACAAGGATGTCTTGTCTAAGTTAGTTGTTTGTAGCCATCAAGAAGGAAAATCACAAATACAATAATAACTTAAAAATGGCAAATACAAGACAATCAACAACTTAAAAATTTCCAAAGCAAGTTCCATAACTTGCATTACAATTAAACAGTGGGCAGGGATTTCAAGTTAAGGGGGGCCGATATAAAATTTTAAAATGATAACGATATAATTCTAACCAATATAACGAGCATGAAAATCGTAAAAGTAAACGAAGATCCAAATGTCTAATAAATTAAAGAAACACGTGTTTTACACTAATACAAAGCCTTAATCAATCTTGGTAAGAATTTCAATGACTGTTAGCAACTTAGCGATTAGCATTTGGCCTCCTTATTACTAATAAAAACACATCACCTCCTCTTCGGTAGTTAATTTATGATTCTTGATTGCTAAACAAGTGTCATATGTGAAGGCTATGGATGTAACAGTACCTAGAACATCAAGAGGAACATTTGACCAAATAAAGTTTGTAGTTGAACAAGTTTTCCTCAATGTCGTATCACCATCTTCAAATCCGTTGTCTCATGAACTAACCTGCAAATAGTTTGCTTCGTTTTATGTATCTTATGAGTTAATACTTGATCATTAATAATTCTTAAAGGCAAATACGTAATCAAGCATATAACCAGTAATAAATTAATAATCATATAAGGCTACAAGCAATTAATACTTTAATAGTTATCAAGTGAATGAGGTGATCATCAATGAAAGAACAAAAACTATCGATAAAATCACAATTCAATATTTTAAAGAATTGAAGACACAAAGATTCAAAGAATTGAATAGTAATTGTGATCATTAATGAAAGAACAAATCAATAAAAGCATTCAACACCTTATCAAGAAAAACAATTCTTTTGATCGGTTTATTCACTTGTTACACTCCTCTTCCTTCTTGACTCTTGAGTTTCAGCAGTTACAATTTTTTTATCAAAGGAACACAATATTGAGTAATATTGGTAGGGGCCGATAGTTTATATTTTAAAATATTGGGTTTTGGGCTATATCATAGTGGACTTATTGGACTAGTTGGGGAGGCCTAGCACCCACTAGCCCCCGTTGTCGCCCCGCAATTAAACAATTACAGTAGCCATTCCATGAGTCTTTTTAGCACGTAGCAACTAATAGTAGAACCTATTACTTAGCAGGTTTTTTTCTCAACCTAAAATCTAATCACCTATTGCATTATATAGTTACTGAGTTACATACTAATCATGCATAGTGCATTATATTCTATATAGTTACATATTGCATTATAGCGACCTGAAACCGAAAGTTAAGAAAACTAAAAACCGCGAACCGAGTCAAAGGTTGGTCAGTTCAGTTCGATTTACTCAGTTCGGTCGGGTTGGTTCGGTTCTTGTTAGGTTATGCTAAGCCCTACCTTTGACCCTAGAAGTCAAACTGCACATGTTTTTCCAGCTTTTATCAAAACTCATATCAATCTCAGACCTATACTAACATCTTCAACCCTGAAAAATGTTCTTCCTGAATCCATTAAAGTCACTAGTTCACAACCACTATGTTATATTTGTGTCATGGATACAATCCACATGATTTTATCAAATATGTTATATGTTACTAAGCACAACACTGAATGTGGCTACAATATTACAAACAAAAGATGCTCAAGTAACCGAAACTTGACAAAGTATGACATTCCACACATATAAATCCAACTTATCATAAACTGAACCAAAATCTGACATCTGAATCAAGTATTCTAGCATTTAAACTAACCCAACATATCAAAATAACAAGTGTTTTCACAGCTAAACCAACAAAATACTTCTAGAAATAACTGTCTTTTTGAGCTTTTATCTCGACCCCAAACTCGGCGGAGCCTTCTTGAGCTTTTGTATTCTTTCGTCTTCTCCTGTAACATAAAACAATAATTATCATTCGAATCAATATTAATAAGAGAAAAAGTCCAGAGAACAAAAGAAACTAAAAAGTTTAAAACCTTTTGGTGGTGGATGTTTCACCAAGATTTTAACTTTCAACCGGTGGATTTTTGCATGTCTTTTGATGATGTCCAAGCCCACCGCATTTCTTACACGTATGTCTTTTTTTGGACTCATCTGCTGGTGCAATTATATTCTTCCTAGGTCGTCCAGTGGGGCGTTTGTCAACAAGTGGGTGCATTATCTCCCCTGTTCCTAGAGGCATCCGTTGTTCCCGTCTGGGCATCGTAGCGACCTCAAAAACATATGCATCCTTGAATTTTTTAATTGTGAAATATGGATCAACATATTTTAGTTTATCTATGCGCGCGTAGATGGTATATATATATCAATTGGAATGATCATGCGCTTAGTTATTTGAGTTGTAGTATTTTACCAATTGTTTATAACACCAACCGTCGATCAAGAACAATAACTAAAAAACATCATTTAGGTAAATTAATACATTCAACTATGAACAAAAATATATTTAAAACGTGGTGAATTACCTAAGTAGATATTAGGGTTTGCAAAGTTGTTGTATGTTGAGAAGAAAGAATGGCTAACTAACCTATTATTATGATTGATCGTATCTGTATCATAAGGGGTATGATAGTCATTTTTTATTTAAATTACAATTATCAAATATTTTTAGGATTTAGAAATACATAAAATAATAATTTGGATATATATGACAAATTTAATATTTATGAATGATATATACGCAATTATGAACTTGTAAATAAAATAAGCACTCACCCAGACACTCCCTTGTTATATTGTGATGCTAATGGTTGTAAATGGTCATTGAGGAATTGTTTGGGGCTAATTATTGAATTTACCTTATTATTGCATCTTGATACAACATCTAACAAGTTTTGTGGGTGAGAAACTATTTTGATGTGGGGGGTACAAACTACCTTATGGATCATTCAACGATTTAGAAACAAGACGGTGGCGGACCCACGCAAATCTAGGTGGTTCCCTTATAAATGTCGGGACGATAAAATTCACATGAATGACTATATGGGTCGGTTAGGACGGGTACAACGTAACGAATAGTTATAACGAAAAAGTTCAAAAATATGAATCCAAAGAAAAGGAAGTACTGAGAAATCGTAAACGAAGCACACCATAAAAACACTTCTAAACACGAACAAACCCTCCAGCGAAAACATCTTTTCACGAACACTTCATGTCAACAATTAAAGAGTGAAAAAGTAATTAAAAAACAACTATGGAGTACTAACTTATTCTTTAAAGAAAACAATAAATACAAAAGAAATGTTTACTATAACCAATTAGAAGAGACTACACCCATGTGATACTTTTCCTAGCCACACATAGGAGTTGCTAGAAACAAATCTTAAAAAACACTACTCCTGTTCATCTTCTTTATCATATTCCGGTAACAACATCCCACCGTTCCCAGTTAATTATTTTGTATGCTTAAGTTTTCTTTCTTTCTTTCTCGATTTAGTTCCAAGGTGGTTTCTTATCGATCTCTAAGGTAGGTCTTAAAATTATTCAATACATCTCTTCTATATCGATTTTGTGTCCAAGGTGGTTCCCGGGCACCACCTAGTAGTGCCTAGGTCCGCCTCTGGTATGCTTTGATTTGAAGTCCCCTCGTAAGGACATGCTGTGTTAGAAAAAAAAAAGAACTAGCTCATTCTCTTGTAAATAGGAGTACAAAAAATCATCCCATATGGACTCATTGGATTCAAAATTCTATGTGTGCCTGCAATACGAACTTGTAACTTTCCTGCCATTCGCTTGCTAGAGTTCTTTTATACTATCGCCGCTCATAATTTTTTTTGTGTAGGTGTCTTAGATTATTTATCCAGGCTGTTTATCAGATTATAAGTTAATCAAATAAGTTATTTAGATTAAGCTTTCAAAATCGCTTCTTTGAAATATTGATTACTAGATACGCAATCCCAAAGCCCCCTAGCTCTATATTTCAAATCCTAGAATAGAACAAAAAAGACCAAAACAAAATCATACCGGAGGGGCTTGAGGTCTTTTCATTTGAAGAATTTCGAAAGCACGTGTTCGAACATAGACTAAAACAAAATCAATCTCTGCTTCATGCTTTGAAATGTATGGTTTCACGAAGGACCGATAAATAGATTTTGTTCCCTGAAATAACAAAAACACAGCAATGAATATCAACATTAAGTGAGAATTCACTTTTAGTCAATAGAGTTTAAGCAAATCCATACACAAGAAACCTTACCATTGTTTTAGGGTGCCACAAGTATACACATAATACCAACTTGGCTTCACTATACATTGGGAGCCTTCATCATTACGACAAAAGTAAAAACCCGAAGTTAGAAGTACCATCATGAGCTAGATATCAATTCTTTTGCATGTTTTAAGTACAAATGAAAATAAAAATGCATACTTTAAACAAAACTGAAAATAAATTCGGTTAGCTTAGATACGATAGCTTGAAGAGCCATCGTATCTTTCAACTTATAAACGTCTTTCACTATGTCTTACCATCCAACGAATGCATCACCAAATGGATCCCAAACAGTCATCAAAGCAATCAATATCCTGTAAGAATTAAGATAAGGTTTGAAAACTAAGGTTGTAAATAGCTTATCTCTTGACACAAATGATAACAAGTAACAAGTTTATGTATAATACCAATATTGGCACCAAAAGCGAAGTTGATCGACATCTGGTTTATTTTTCTCTATATTTTTGAAGCATTCATAAGCTGGATATAAATATGCCAGCAACAACCTGCAAATAGTTAGGTACCAAATAATTAACAGAAATCCCGTCAAGAACCAGCATAAAGAAAATAGTATTTGATCGAAACATACACAAGTATTCGGTTCAGCATATATCCTAGCATCTTGCCCTGTCACAAGCAACTCAATGATTAAGTTCAGTTACCTAAACAAGTCCAAAACCATTTACATAGTGCAACGAAATTATTTGATCCTAGTTGATAATGATAGATTATAAATAGCAAAGTGATGAAATAACATGCAAAATGAAATGCAGTATGGATATTATTACTAGACATTGCAATATCCCCGACCACCAGCAAGGTGGCCTAGTGGTAACATCTGGATGTTCTCACAATAGGTATACGTCTTGATGGCCAACCACCATCTCAGGTACAAAATCGTCCTCCCGAGTCGAAAACCTCATACATTTAACCGTTTTTCTTAAATTGCAAAATATCCCTTTAATTATTTTAAGTTTCATCACAAAGAATAAAACAATGATTAAACAGATACAAGAATCTTTATTTTGCAACAATCATTTAGATTCTTCATATAATGTTCAGTCATAACTGTTTCTAGGTTATAAAAAACATTATATCTTTTGATGAACCATGAATTCATAAACAACAACAACCACAACAAAGGTTTACAATATTTAAACCTAAAGATTGTAATAACTAAACATAATATATTCAATCTAAACTTTACAAAAACAAAAATGATACAATATACATACACAATAACCATTTATCGGCATAATAACTAAAGTAAAAAACTAAAAACCATTGAATGTAATTGCATACCTCTCAATGATGATTAAGCGCTGAAGTTTCTCTTTATTGGTCTGGGCATTCAACCGTAACTCTATTTCCTGAATTTATAGCGGAGTTGGTACGGTCTGCTATCAACCTATGTAAATAAAGGAAGCATTTCTGAGTAATTTCTCTATGTAAATGATGAAGTTTCTCTTTATTGGTCTGGTACTCTGGGCATTCAACCCTGACTCAAGTTCCTGAATTATGTAAATAAAGGAAGCAAGTAATTTCCCTATGTGAATGATGAAGTTTCTCTTTATCTAACAAATGATTTTCCAAAAATATGCAAAAATAATGCTTATTCTCTCTTAGTACCTCGTACTGTGACTAGAAAATATAAAGAAATCCAAATGCAAAGTAAACGTATATAGCAAGTTAAAACTTTATAACCTGTATCTATCGATGGCGATGTTAAATTTACATCGCATCCATCATACATGTTCTTAAAATGATTTCTTTTGAGAAAAATCTCAAAAGGGGACAAAATTAAACGGGGTGAGTTATTGATACGGTGACTATGTTTTTATTCATACGGTGGCTACATTTTTATTTTTTTTTTTATTTTATTTTTTTATTTTTTTTATTTTTATAATTTTGTTTATATCAAAAAGATATAAACCTGAAAATGCGGAACAGTAAATATAAAGTTTAGTAAGCCAAACGCTTAAAACTGTCAGAAATACGGAACAGAAACTGACAAAAAACTGTGTTGTACTGAAAAAAGTGGGGGGACAAAGGGAATATTCCCTGAAAATAGGGGCAGGGCTACGGGGATAGCCCCCGTATGAATAGTGTATCCCAATTAAACTTGTGTTGTAGTCACCATTTGGTACAAAAATTACATCTCTTTTCAAAATAGTCATGTGTGAATCTGCGAATGTGCGATTCCACTAATTTGTTGACATGTGTCTAGACAAGAAGTACAATCCCAATCATTTGCAAGTATAATCACTATCAAATCTTGTTTAACTTTTTTATAAAGAAATG
>OU343216.1:184736817-184797067 GCA_910596185.1 Chrysanthemum makinoi
GATCTCATTTATTGATTTTGCTTTCATTGTTGATTGCTTCGAACAAGGTACATATATTCTATCCCTTTTCAGTAGGGGTTTCTCATGATTCGTTTACATCTTTCGATATTAGCTTTGAACCGTTATATTTTACACTGAGCCTTCTTATTAGGGCTTCCCTTTAACTTTGCTTTGTTTATAATATTCCATTTTCTATGGTTCCTTATGCTATGACCCTTTGATATTGATCCTCTGTTATTGAACCTCTGTCTTGAACCATTGCTATTGACCTCTCTGTTATTGGACCTCTGTTATTGAACTAATGTTACTAAACCTTTGATACTGAATTTTGATATTGAACTGCTACTACTGAATTTTGATATTGAACTGCTGCTACTGAACTTTGATATTGAACTGTTGCTATGAACCTTTGAATGGTGGACTACTGATATTGAACTTCTGATTATGATGACTAATATATATATTGCTACACTGTGGACCTTGTTTGACCCTTCAGATTTGTACCGAGCCAAATACTGTTAACTAGTCATGGGGGTTCCATGACCGTGTCATTGATGCACTAATGGCATGACTCGGTGTACGAAGTGATGTTACACACCGTCCCTATACTGTAACTGATTATGCGGCTTCATTGTTATTGTTATGGCCACTATTGTTCAGCAGGGCGTATGGATGCATCCTAGATCGTCTTGTATTGTTACTGATATATATATTGTTCTGGTGATGTGGTGCGTGTGTGCAATACACCCCTCACAGTCTGGGAGCTAGCTACTCCACTAGTTACTGAGGTCTCCCCTCCTATTGTCTGGTATTCCGAGGTCACCCCTCCGAATACGATGGTTACACTGATTCTTGGGCTGCTATTGCCACTACTTGATATTACTTGTCTTGTACTGTTGGCTCGGGATAGATTTCTGACAACCCTTACACTTTGTTGATATATATTATATTGTACCGTGTGTTTACCCCAACGCACCATATTCTGTATTGACTGCCCGTTACCTGTACCCTTATGTGACTTATTCTTCTACCATTGCATTCACGTACCGGGTTATTATATGTTTATTGGATTTGATTATGCTATTCATGTTTTACGCGACTACGATTACCACTGCTATGATATGATTAATAAACGGTTATCGATTTACAACTGTGATCATCTGATGATATGTGATCTTACTGTTATGTGACCCTCTGATTTGTCTGTTTATCTTGTATACCTCGTTCAGTTAATCTCGTGGACTATGACTATCCGTTAGTATCCTTATCTGCTTATTTTGACCTGCCATGTTTACAATTCTGTTTATGCTACTGTTGGATTGGATAAATGGATCAACTTATGTTGTCCGGCTTGTTAACTTGTTTAGTTGCCCTGCTATGTCCTTAATCCATTCAATTATAATGTTCGTACTGTATTCCTACTTGTTACGTGTGGCTGCCATGTTTTGACTACTGTTAGTACTTTCCATTGTTATGATACGGTTATGTTATTAACTATGATTATTTGACTTGTGTGATTGCCATGCTTACTTTCTCGTTAATTGCTTCCGCTAGCATTTGCATTTCTGTTGGCCTATTTATACTCTGATTTCCTGCTTTATTGTATGCCTGGTCATTTACATGTGCGTACGTTTATGTCATCAATGTGTTATGTGCTTTGTCCTCCTCTGTTATCTGTTCCTTCTGGTTATCTGTATAATTGTGTTTCTGCAGGAATCCTCATCGACTCATTGTTTCTTTTTCGTTACGACATTGTTATTGTTTCCTCTGTTTCATTTCGTATTTCTATTTCTGTTTAGCTTTCGTTTTGTTATATCTGTTCACTGGGCTTTTTAAGCTCAGCCGCATTTCTTTTCCTGCGGCAGGTCTTAGGTTTCAAGATGGGCTTTGATGGGCTGAGAGTTGGATTGTCTGAGTGGACCAACCCTAGTTACCTTATATATTGGACTTATTTTGACGGGCTAATGTTTTGCAATCTCAGTTTATTTTAGTCATCTTGGAGTTTAAAATTTTCATTGTAATCATTCGTTTATATGACTTGGTACGTTATTTTCCAAGACTTCTACTTGTGAAATTTTATTTATATGTTCTGATATGACACCAGAATGTGACACTTCTACCCGGCAACTTCTACCCTTGCCGGGTTGGGGTGTTACACCGATAATTACAAGACCGTTCAGGGTTGTCGGTTTTCAACAATTTCCAAGCTACAAAAGTGTATTATTTCTCATGTGCTTATTTATTCGGTGCAGAATGTGGAGGGAAATTAGGCTATTGGCTGCATCTAAGCCTGTTGTTGCATCAATGGTTGATGTGGCAGCTAGTGGAGGATACTACATGGCGAAGGCAGCACAGACCATAGTATCAGAGAACCTTACATTGACAGGTTCAATTGGTGTTGTCACAGGTATATCGCATAAATGTTCTACCTAATATCTGTATTAATATTTACTTATGCTTGTTGAGTCACTTGAACACTTCATTATAAATCAAAGCAACAATAAGAATATTACAATCTGGTTGCATTTCAAACTTTTAATTGAGAATGCTTTACTTGTGTTATCAGAAGGCCTATGTTCGTATGCTTTGAACAAATCTACAGTTATTCGTTTTTACCATGTTTGACTTCTTTATAGGTTCATGCTTAAACACTATTTTTTTATATAGGCAAGTTCAATTTGGGGAAACTGTATGAAAGGATTGGCTTCAACAAGGAAATCATATCAAAGGGACGATATTCCGAGCTGACTGCTGCTGACCAGCGACCTTTCAGGTGAGAGGATCCTTGATCTGTTCAGAACTGGAATTCCTCATACGGAGAGGTGGAATTTTCAATACTGAACTAAATTTACAAATGAATAGGTCAACTTAGGTTAGTTAAGTATTTAACGGATTAAATGGTGTAAATAAACATTAGCTAAGAAAGAATTGGGTCAAATGGGTCAACCTGGTGAAAGTGGCCTAGAGAGTGTTTATAATGCATACAAGTATACAACCTTTTAAATCGTTTTATTAAAAAGGTTAAATTGTCATAATATAATAGGTTTTTGTAATCACATGTATGTCACTAATCGTCATTCATTAATAAATAATCTTTATTTGGCCAAAAAGTGCTGTTTTGTGTCGATCCGACTAGATCTGGCTTGTACTAAAATGTACGGTTTTACTCATATCTGATTGACCGAAGATTTCTAGTCTCCATGGTCCATTTATCTTTTGTATTGCACATTGTTCATCAGCAAATTACAGCTGGTGTTTGATTTTTATTTTCTTGTCATTCTAATCACTTAATTAAACCTATGTGCAGACCCGATGAAGAGAAACTCTTTGCAGAATCTGCCATGAATTCTTATAAACAATTTCGCAACAAGGCAGCATTTTCAAGATCAATGAGTGTATGTAGTCACTTAAAATTCATCCCATTTGCGTTAACTGGGTCAAATTTTCAACATGTTTTATCTCAAATGGATCATTTAAAAGTTATCTAGCTGAAAGGGGAACTGGTCAAGTGGATTCAAAGTTGTCTATTGTCTATTTCTGAATTAAGATTTTAATAATATTATATCTTTTCTACAATTAACATAAAGATCCACAAAAAGTTTTTGTAGTTAAATTCTACCCAACCGATCTGTCTAAAATATGACTTGTTTTAATCTGAACTTGTTTTGACCCGTTACCTGGTCGGGTCGTACTAAAAGGTGTTGTATAAGTACTCTGCGTATGCGCCTTGCAAATTAAAATAAAAAATGTAACCCGTCTATGCAATTAACAACCAAAGCTGTTATGTGCAGGAAGATAAGATGGAAGAGTATGCTCAAGGAAGAGTATGGACAGGTAATGATGCTGCTTCACGTGGTTTAGTCGATGCCATTGGTGGCTTCTCGAGGGCTATTGCTATAGCAAAACAGAAGGCTAACATACCTCAGGACAAACAGGTTGGTTCCGTGTTCTCCTAATGGTTTTAAACTTCTAACAATTCAGAATTGGTCAACGAAACAGATTAATTCTGATCTAAAGTATAAAACATGCATTCTACCATGATGCAAGTTATGAAAAACAAAGCCACCTCTGATAAAGCCTGCTACTTCCATTGACTAATTAAGAAGCATGAATAAAACTCAGGTTGACCCTTTTTTTTATAAATAGGTTATCACCACCTCTAATTTTTCTAATGACATTGCTGGTTGTATCCAGGTTAAATTGGTTGATCTGTCAAAATCATCACCCTCTTTACCAGAAATCCTTAGTGGCATAGGGAGCTCAGTAGTCGGAATAGACACAACATTAAAGCAACTGATGGATGGGTTGACATCAAGTGATGGGGTGCAAGCCCGTATGGACGGAATCATTTTTGAGAGATCAGAAGGATCTTCATTTGCAAACCCTTTTTTTAATTTGCTTAAAGACTATCTAAGTTCTCTGTGATCTCAAAGCATTTGTTTCCGAGGAGATGGGATAATCAAACCCATACATGAAGCATGTCAATGATATAGTTTTGTTGCCTATGCGCCACATTGAACAATTAAACCACTGAAACCAAAGGAAAGTAGATCATGTTGGATTCTCTAAAAAATTGTATATGTCCCGAAATAGATATATTGTTTTCACTATGTTACTAAGCAAAGTTTTTTTTTTTTTTTTTTTTTAATAAGTTGTGAAGAGTTGGGCTGCAACAGAGTCATCTGAACTTGTACTCAATAGGGCTTACACTTGGCTCGACTACCTTAGGTTGAGCTCAGGTAGATAGAAGATTAGAGCATTGGGTGTCATAATGTGAGAGGGGGCGCCAAGGGCCTTTACGACATGGCCGCGCCATGACACTATCCACCGCGTGATCGAGAACACCATACCACTGGCGTACAAGAAAAGACGGGGTCAACAATTGACCGTTGTACCCAACGACTTGCTTCCCAACACCACCCCCACCCACATTTTTTTTAAATTACTCTATAAATACCAATTAAACACAATCAATTTATCTACAACTTATCCATTTCACTTCTATTTTACACTAGACGAGTATCGTAGCAGGGATTTTATAGCAGAAACAATTATAGTAGCGATATTGTTGTTATGTGTTCAGTGTAACCCGTATGCATACAACGTAGAATAATTAAAGTATAATTGAAAATTTTTGTAACATACTCAAAGAACAATTCCTAAAATATATTGAAGAATGCATAAAAACATTTAATGAAACTAAAAATGAAACATTACAACAAATTAGAAAGTCACTTTGCCGTCATTCGGTATAAACAAAGTATACTTTTTTCTAAGAAACATTTATAAAAAGTTGTCATGAATTACAATTCAAAGAGTAGTTATATAGACCAAAATTTAAGTTTTATGATCTTTAGGTTGCCGAATATAACACCACTAAATAATTAAATAATTTTGTGCACAAGGTGTTGACTTCGAAAGTTGACTTCGAAATGTGTCATATCAATCAGTCGAATGGAACACCATTAAATGGGGTAAATGAGATTGTGCAAAACATATCAATACACATGGAACACCATTAAATGGGGTAAATGAGATTGTGCAAAATATATCAATACATAATACTAACTGAGATTGAGTATTAGTAAGAGAAAAATTCAATGTATATCAAAGATTATCTAAAGATCCAATGAATCAATCCTGACCATCCATTTTTTCATTAAAAAAGAAAAAAAAAAAATCTCGCCAACCGTTAATCGTTACGCAAAACGAATCATACCATCGCGACGAGAATTAAATTATTTTTCTATAGAAGGGCACTTATATATACTTTCAACGAACTTTTTTTTTTTAATTTTTTTTAGTTACGTCTAGAAAATCACATGTAGTTTATGAAATCACATATGTGATTTATGAAATCACATGTGATTTTTCCAGACGTAACTGAAAAAAATATCGAAAAAAGTTTCGTCGAAAGTATATCGAAGTGCCATTCTACTGAAATATAAAAAAAATACTCATCGCGACGATGTATTTGTTTTCACTTGACAATTTACCGTTTGCAAGATATTTTATTTTAAAAAAAAGAGGTGAAACGATTTTTATTTTTATTTTTTTTGTGAAAAAAATAAGTGGCTAAGATTAGCTTATTGAATCTTTAGATAATTTTGGTTTGTGAAATTAGAGGGGGGTTGAAAGTTTTTACCGTTTTTATTTGTTTACAAAAAAATTTAGATTCGATGACATGATATGAAATCAATACTACACACAATAATATATAAACAATAAATGATAAGTAAATGCGGAATGTAAAAGAAAGATCTAACCTATAGACACAGTGATTTATAATGGTTCTGCACGAAGCTCTTTTCCTCGCCCTACTCCACTCCCCGAGTACCCAACTAGAGAGTTCACAAGCACTATATCAATAAGCTCCCTTGTGGCGGAGAAAACCTTACAACGTCGCTTCACTTCTTTACCGATACTAAGCTAAATATCGAGTCTTTCTGTTAGGAATTAGAAAATTCCTTAGTGAAGTGTCGGTCACCCCAAATGTTATCTAGCTTAAGTTAGCTCGTAGACTTGTCATTAGTTACGTTATTTAGTAGTTTATTTATTAGTTTGTAGCGTAGTATAGTTTAGTGCAACACCGTGGAGGAAGGACGGGTCTTTACCCACTGTATCCCTGATCCACAGGCCGATAGGAGGTCGTTGTGTCTGTAAGTATAAATACCCCTTCCTTCCATGGAAGGGGTGGTGCTTCTTCTCATTTTAATCTAATCTTTCATTTGTGTAAACCTCTAGCAAGAACACCCTCTCTCTCTACTAACTCTCTAACTATGGCAATCATGTATTTCCATCATCCAAGACCACCCGAATCATCAACACAATAAAAATAATGATCCTACAATTGGTATCAAGAGCCAAGGTTATTGTGTTATCTTTGATTTGTGTGGTTCGTACCAAGGTTTTTGTGTTGTCATAATTTATTGTGGTTTCGACATGTCTAAAACTGTTTTGTTTTTACTGTTTCAGTTGGTCGGAAAAATTTTTTCTCATTATTGAAGCAAAACTGTTTTTTTTAACATGTAATTAAATCATCTTTTGGTCTATTCATGTTTTACAATATTTGTCTTGTATCTTTATTGGTCCAAACAGTTTTTGTCTCATCAATATATGTCTTTTGGTTCCAATATCCGTGAAGTATAAGTGGTCAAACTGCAAGATGTTTGTGGTCAAACGTGGTCTAACGGGGCACATCTGAAGAGTCTTTTTGGTAACTTTTCTGGGTATCTTTGAATATGGACGGTGCTTTTGGTCGGAATACTCGCCGGAAAAGTAAAATGGTCATATATTCTTGTTGGCGAGTTGGTCTAATCTACCTAGCGACTTGTATTTACTTGTCATAGCAACTTGTTGGCTATTTAGCGACTTGTATGTTTTTAAAGGCTTAGCGAATTGTTTACAGAAAATCTTAGCGACTAGACTCAAAATAGCGACTTGTCTTTACAAGTCGCTACGACTTGGCCTAGCGACTTGGTCGTGGTGAGTTAGCCGTGGCGACTTGGCCTTGGCGAGTTAGCCGTGGCGACTTGGCCTTGGCGAGTTAGCCGTGGCGACTTGGCCTTGGCGAGTTAGCCGTGGCGACTTGGCCTTGGCGAGTTAGTCGTGGCGACTTGTGTTAAATGGTTTTGCAACAGAAATTAAGATGAAGAGTGACATCTAATGACCTAAAACCACAAGACCAATACCATTGACCAACATACTCGACCTCAGGTTCATCTTTACATCATTGGTCCATAATCTGTTATCAAAAATATGAAGACTCGAAGCATTCTAATTAAATCCGAATCAAATCTATCTCAAACCTACATCTAGACTCATCAAAGGACCCTTACAATCACTCCCCATTTCTCATTCAATTCAAAGACTCAAAAAGATAAAGTACTAACAATCTCAGATTTCTATTTCGTGGTACTCATGAGTAACATCAAGACCAAGGGTCCAAAGCACGAATTAGAGTATCATCATAGATCTTCTATCGGATTTAATTAAATATGTAAATGATCTCAGCCTTGTACCTTATGTGAATGGTTCTCAAACTCATAGATCATTAAGGATCTATTCACATAAATACGTATGCATCATAGATCAACATAGGAGTTTAGTCCTTTGAAATATACGAATAATTAAGATAAATCAATCAACAAGATTGTTAATTGCTTTCTCTTGATTCGTTCATACCTTACATCAAAGAACAACATACCTACCTTGAACACTTTTGATCTCATGGCTGTCGAATACCATCCCTGTGGTACGTATAAACCCATGCCATCTCTGTGGCTAGGTTATGTTCTTGCAAGATCGTCCGAAGGTTTATTGGATTTTTGTTGAGGTATTATACGGTGTGATGACGATTTAGGGTTTGGAGAGTTCTTGGTGGCAAGTTATTTGAGAGGAATAGAAGGAGGCCGATTTGAGATGTGAAATCTTGTAGGATCTTTATTTTATTGTGTTGATGATTCGGGTGGTCTTGGATGATCAAAATACATGTTTGCCATAGTTAGAGAGTTAGTAGAGAGAGAGGGTGTTCTTGCTAGAGGTTTACACAAAGTATGGAATATTAGATTGAATGAGAAGCACCACCCCTTCCATAGATGGAAGGGGTATTTATACTTACAAATACACGACCTCCTATCGGCCTGTGGATCAGGGATACAGTGGGTAAAGACCCGTCCTTCCTCCACGGTGTTACACTAAGCTATACTACGCTACAAACTAATAAATAAACTACTAAATAACGTGACTAACGATATGTCTATGAGCTAACTTATGCTAGATAATATTAGGGGTGACCGACTCTTCACTATGGAATTTTCTAATTCCTAACAATCTCCCCCTAAGGGAGGTCACCCCATGTTTTACATTTTGAATCCTAGCAATCTATTCTTGACTTTGTTCTTGAGCTCGTAGACTTCAATTCTTCAATTCCGCAATCTTTGTGCTTTTATAGTGCAACTTCAAAGTCCGCACTGATTTGTACTTTTAGTGGAGGCCTTTAACTGATCCACATCTTTGATGATCTTCGAGCTTTCATTGAGATCATCAGCCACAGTAAATCTCTGGATCACCCTTTATTGTGTTGCCATCATGTGAAGTTGTGACTTTCGGACCGACATGCTCACACTTTTGAATCATGACATCTTACCAACAGAGTAGCGGAAGCCTTACTGGTTCAAGATATTTGCAGCAGCGCAGCACGAACATAGTATAGAAATATCAGAGCCAGGTTATGTAGATATGCACCAGTCATGATTTCTTCAAATTAAGTGTGGATGCTTTGTGAGCATGCGGCTTTGGAATGACTCCTCAATTCTGATCAGCTGCAACCGTCCAAATGTACCGGCAAACAACAGTTAGCAATAAAACATACGAAAGTGTCTTTGATCACTTTCGTTGAATTGAGGTACACGGCCCACGGTTCCGCATTGATCAGTACAAGTACTTTACGTGATCGTAGGATTCGAAGAATCTCCTTGATAGGGTTTCGCAGATGTTCTAGCTGTTCTCAAACCGGAACGTCTCAAAGAAGACAACACGGAGTGAGTGAACCAGGCGAATTGAGATTCACTGATTGATGAAAAA
Source organism: Chrysanthemum makinoi (assembly GCA_910596185.1). Classification (NCBI taxonomy): domain Eukaryota; kingdom Viridiplantae; phylum Streptophyta; class Magnoliopsida; order Asterales; family Asteraceae; genus Chrysanthemum; species Chrysanthemum makinoi. The sequence goes on from OU343216.1 coordinate 184,746,403, forward strand.
TGATTTGAAAAACAATCGCGTATTGCTTAGAAGAAAGAGTTTTGCAATACAACGAAGGTTTTATGAGAAAGATCAATTTTCAATCAAAAATACTTTTTGTATTTGAAAAGAGTACACATTCGACGTGCTAGAGAAAAGAAGAATTTTGCACATCGAACGGTTTTTCCAAAAGTATTTTTTTCAATCAGAGATACTTTTTGAATTTGAAAACATAAGTACACATTCGACGTGCTAGAGAAAAGAAAATATTTGCACATCGAACGGTTTTTCCAAAAGCATCCGTCAATCCATTTCCTGGACCAAGGTTGATTCAAGTTTGAATCTCCCCATCGTTTCTATCCAGTTGTCACAAGCTTAATCTTTTGCAAAATCTCACATGTCACCCACCAAGAGCTTGTTTGATGTTGGCTCTAGAAGGATTTCCATCTTCATCGTGAATACTTACATACCACTCAGATGTTCTGGCAATACCACAAGGATAATGCGTAGGACTCTTAATATATATACTTACTTTCCACATTGTGTGAAAAAGCAAGTCTTCAAGAATTTAGTGTCCTAACGAGATATTGTGGATGATCTCTTGGCTCTAGACTTAATAGTGCACATTTGGTTCCTATGTCGGAGACTAGGGAGAGGGTCTCCTTCTTCAATATCAACAATCTCTAAGAGAAAGTCGATAGATAATGTCGGTTCCCCGTGAGAATGAAACAAGCCCTTTTAAGAGGAACTTGAGTAGCTTGGGAAGTTAGGTGCAGCTTCAATACCGGCGTTACCTTAGTAACCACCAATAGCATATGTATTGAACCCAGTTTCTGCCCTAAGGTTGAATTGATGGAGGGCTATTTCTTTACACCCTTTTTCACATTCAGTTCTTTTTCATTCTTCAACCCCTTCAGTGCTTACCGAGACTTCATAACTAGAACCTTGTTGGGTTTATTCCAGTACTAGCTCTGTCTCAGTCCGCACTCTTCCCATATTCTCATTTTTCTCCTTTTTTCATCATACCTAAGGACTCTACACTATCTAGTGGATTGTCCCTGGGTAGATCCCTCCGGTTCTGGCTGGATCATGGGAACAAATACCTAACCTAACCATCCTTGTAACACCATGCATAAAGTAAATTTGGTCGGTCTTTTGGTATTGTTCATTCCTTCTCGAAACCAATTGAAAAATCATTTGGAAAACCAATCAAGGTACTTGTGATACGAGATCAAAGCATTTTGTACCTTAATAGTTTTGATCATTTAGAAAACCTCCCCCTCAACATGTGCGTATGATTAGAAATTGTTTAGCACAAGGAGGCAAGAGGACTTTGAAATATTTTCTTTGATCACAATTTTCATATGAAAAAGCCATTTGATTTTCATGGTAAAATTCTCCCCCTCAATATAGAGGCAAGAGTTCTTTTGAAGTACATCCACGATCACAAAAGCCATTAAGAAACCATTTGAAAACTCAATCAAGGTACTTTATATTAAATCATAAAAGCATTTGCACCTTGATAGTTTCTTTTCTTTTAAAAATGCTCCCCCTCAATATATGCTTCGAGATTCGAAAGCTTTTAGCACATATGAGCGAGCAGCGTGCACAATTAAATCAAAACGATCACCTTTTATCAAATTTCGTTATTAAATCACAAATTCTCCCCCGATCAAAAATATCAAACCCTTTGAGATTTTGGATCCCAAGTGATTTAATTAGGTTTAGAAAACATGGGAGAAAATGTGGCCTTGTTTAAATACTCATCTGGTTTTTGGATAAATCCTCCTCCTCAACATGTGCATTGTGTATTTGAACTCGTTTGGCACATGGAGGCAGGAGTGCCTTTAAAGGACTAAAACCAATTCCATTTAAAACGGATTTGAGATTTAAATCACGATCTATACCCCGATCAAAAATATCAAACCATTTGAGATTTGTGATCCCAACTGATTTAAATCATTTAGAAAACTTTGGGGAAAGACGTGGCTTGATTTAACTTTGAAAAATGACAGATAAGGACCATTTTAAGACATTAAAGATTGTTAGTGTCAGGTATGATAGTTTTAAGAGATCTTTAAGTAAAATAAAACAATTTCACAATCAAACAAGAACAGAAAAAATTTCATTTTGAAAGACCTTGATTCAAAAGAAAAATCATACCATGACATAACATTAAATCTTTAGATCACCACATAATTTCGTACAAACGGACTCTTTTGAAGATATATTGTTTGAAAATATTTTAAATTAAATCACTCTCCCCCTCAATCAATGACCGAAGTCGATAATTGAGTGACTTAAATTTTGATAAAATGAAGTCCGGTGATTTTCAAAATTTAGTCCAATATATTTTCAAAACAATATTTTTCCATTTTCAAAAACAATTTTATTCAAAGTTTTAGAAAAATGGTATCATCACTATTATCCCTGCACAAAGATACGTTAGGTGGATGAGAAGCTTCCGTTTTTGTTGCTGTAGGGTTTGGAAGAAAAACCATCTGCGGATGCAGTGAGACTTCTTTTTACGTTGCATTTTGAATGCCAACTGAGGTCAAATTAAGCTCCGTTTCTTCAATCACTTAGAAGAAAACCATCTGCCGATGCAGTGAGACCTCTTACGTTGCATATATGCCAACTCTCCATAGAAGTCCAATTAAGCTCCGTTTCTTCATTTGTCAACCCAAGATATAGTTACCCTTTCCTTTCGGCATCCAATCATCTTCAATTGTGGGATCCGGATCGGGAACATTATTATATACCAATATACCTGCATACGTTAGTGAACACACACAGATATATGGTGGTCGACATCACCCAAACAGCAATCGACTAATAAAAGTCAATGCAACATATCAAACAGATCATATAAATGTATATGGGAATAATGTGTTTATCAAACACTAATCATCTAATCCTAGCAATCATATCCTAGGCACCTAGTCCTTCAACATAGGTTAACATCATTTTTAATTAAGCATATTAGGATAATTAAGAAAGCCCGTTAGATGATGTAGATTTGAAAAACATTATCCCCCTCAATCCATGACTCATTTTATGAAAAGTTTAAAAGCTCTGAAGTCATTGATTGAGTTTTCAATTTTACAAGAACTCTGAATCTGATTGTTTTTAAAGCAACTCATTTACCACCATTTTTGAAAACACCAAATATTTTTCTGAAGAATTTTAGACGGAAAAACATTTGTGTAGGAACAGCAGTTCTTCGACATACTTTCCTTGTTTTGTTTTTAGGATAAGTGCACGAAATATTTTGAAAATAGGTTTAGCGCAGCACTTTCCTTCCTTTAAAGAACGGGTTGCTATCTGAAATAATAGCAAGCCATAGTTTAAGCACGGGTTGCAGTCTGAAGTAACTGCAAGCCATTATTTGAAGCCCGGGTTACAGTCTGAAATAACTGTAAGCCATAGTTTGTGACATGTATAGAAAAGAATATTTACACCTCCTGCTCGAACTTCATCTAAAGTCCCGTGCCATTATTGAATGACATTTCTAAGACCGTAGATGTTATCGATACCAGAAGACATGTCTTTGAAAACATATTTTTGGTCTTTTTCAATTTTCTGATTTTTATGGATTTTGAAAGATTTTATATTTTTCTATTTTGTTTTGTTGGTTTTATATTTTTGTATTTTGTTTTCTGATAAATATATAAAAGGATAGAATAGATGATATAGTTAAAGAAGATGATGATACGAGTACCGAGATAAGGATATCGAACAGCCCCGATGTAGAAGATAGAAGTCATCATCCCTAAAACTTTCACCACCAAAGCTTCCAAGACTCTTGAATCGAAGAGAGAAATTGAGCCACTTGAAAGTGAGACTTTGGCAGCTTCCCCCCAAATCGAAAATCCCTGTGGTGAGCAGATTCGAAGCTCTATTTCAAGCTTGCCTTAGCTAGGTGCACAGAGAAGCACACCATTATCATAAATCCCGCTGCTCCTTTCAAGAATAATCACCGTGATTCTTCGTTCGAGGTTATATCATCAACAAGAACAGCAACGTATCATCCCACGTATAAAATAATCTTCTCAAATTTCATAACCACTGAAGTCTGAAGCAATCCATTCCAAAAAAAAGGTGTCAAGAGACCACTTCCCCCACGTAGTTGAATTGATGCAGTCAGTCTCTTAGACTAGAGCTCACGAACCCGAACACACAAACCCGAAGACAAAGAAACTTATACCATCGAAGTAGCAGATTAAGTCCAATAGCTAAAGAATAACCCCGATGTATACTTTTCTCTCCTCCTGAAGAAAGTGCATGAAGCTCAAGAACCCGAAGTACCCGAATGCCCAAAGAGAGAACAACCGATAACATTGAAGAAGCAGGCCGAATCACTGATTATCTCTGCGGATGACAATCTCTACGGATGTCCACTCCGGAATAAGTGATTATATCTCTGAATCACATATTAAGCCCTCAAGTGAGACAACTGAGCATCCCCAATGTACACAATCTCTCTCCTCTGATGAATGCGATAGCATCATCACACACTTGTGTACCTCTTTTATCATCAGAAACTAACTCTTCCATCTCTTCCCCAACATAGTTGGAATAAAAAAACACTGAACGCTATGAGTCAAATCTTGAGTTTCTCTGCGGTAATGACAATAGTCTTCCCGGGATATCTTCAATCACTTAGAAGTATTAAGCTCGTCAAGATTACTCGCGTATAGATGTGTGTCTCCTTCCCCCTTGCTGGTTTTGACACTACAGAGTCAGCAAATCATTATAAGCCCGTATACTAGAAATTTGTTGAGAAGAACACTTGAACTCTTGTGGGAGTCAACTTGTTGAAGACTCTCTCTGACTATTTTTATCAACCCTTATGTAGACGATTTGTAGTGACTACTGAAGAAGAAAACCCGATATACCCTACTTGAAACTGAAGTCAACTTCCCCACATTTGTATCTTAAGCTTGCACCTAATGATGGAAGAACGGTGTCGAGAATTTATGCTTCAAGCAAATCTCTAAGTACTCACTACCCAAACAAAGTATGAGACATTAACACCTCTTGAGATTATCCACACCGTCCATATGCGTGACGAGTAAAGCAAAGTAACTCCTAATAGTGATAGTTAGCCGGTCTTCAACCATCCACCTCGACCGCGGTAACTAGATAAACCATGTCTTCACCTCAAATTCTTAAGCCCGAGCAAGTTATCAAATAAGAACACGCCTTTGTGAAAGTCAACTTCAATCTCAAATAAGTGATAAATGATTAACTCCGGTAATCACCTTGTGTCAAATGTCCAACAATAGTCAATATCAACGTCTCAAGGAGTCACTGCTAAAAAATATGAGCAAGTCTAATTGGGAATTGAATCTGACTTATAACTTTCTCCCAATTAGTGCTCCCCCCTAAACCGACAATCTGTTTGATAAATGCCGAGTTAAAGAAGAAGTCTTTCATCATTAAATGCAACTCGTCTTTAGTCTTCTAACATGTAGCAGAAAATGTAGAACCGACTGTAGACTCGACCTTCTTCAAGATTGTCCAGTTGGGGAATAGATAGTTAACATCTTCATTTCACCAAAAACACAAGAACATCACCAAAAAGCATCCCAATTAACTTACATCTTGCAAATCCCCTTAATTAAGATCCTCCCAATCAAACAAGAACAGAAAGATGTTCATCAAGGAAATCAGCAATCAGCCCGCAGCGAACACACAAAATGGTAACACCAAGCAAACAATCACATCAAACAAGAACAGAAGGTTGTTCGGAATCATCATGTTAATGTGCACGTGAAGCATTAACCGGAAGCACTTTGTCAATAAACTCATATCAGCTTGTGAAGATGTCAACCAACGGCTCTTAGAAGAGAAAAACTCCATGTGAAGATGACCCGATAAGAAGAAGCTCGGTTCTTACATGAGTTTAGAGCCGTATGACCATTTATATTCTCAAATATCAATCAACAATGCAAAAAATTCACACTTCTTCTCCCCCTCAAGAATTGCATACGGAGTTGCCATTCTTGATTAAGTAAGTGAAAATCATCCGAATGTTCTATTCACACTTCTCTTCCGCAAAAATAAGCACATGATGTCGCCATCTTCATTATAATCGAGCAAGTGGAATGAGAAAACAATCAGTGGTAGCCCGGTTCACTTGATGACTGAAGCGCATGGAAAAAGTATGAAGCATGTTGATGAGAATGGTCATAATAAGAAGATTTCTCTTCTTCAAAAGATAAAGCGCACTGAAGCGTACACTTTTCTTTTCTTTAGAGAACGAGGCATGAACTGTTGTGTTCATACGTCATAAGAAGATTTCTCTTCTTCGGAAGATAATGCGCACTGAAACGTACACATTTCTTTTCTTTGGAGTACGAGGCCTGAACTGATGTGAACAGACGTCATAATCTCTCTCTTTTCAGCTCTCTTAGCAAAACATGTAATCAACTCCATTATCATTCTGTAGGCTCTTTGTTGTGACAACTGATGGAGATAACCCAATATGATGAATTTGACCCTGAAGTAAACTACCCCGAACTCGTGACTTAAACTTGCACATGTGAAACGAAGAGCGGTGCCGAGAAATCATTCTCCATTGAATCTCTAAGTACTCTATACTCTTCAACCAACCAACCATCAAGTAATAGACGTACATCACCTCTTGAAAATCCACAATTGAATGTGACACTGAGCACTACAACGTAACTCCTTTAAGTGATAGTTATTTTGAGGTGATACGAGCCCAATTCCCCCAAGTGGTAAAAGAAAAGGTAAAAGTCACTCAACAACAACTAGATTTCCAAGTCTTCGTTTTTTGATAATAAGCTCGAACAAGGATCTCGAAGAATCTTCATCCATCCATCCCCGATACCTTCAGATACTAAGTACACTCGCCCGTGATAATTCACTTCAACCTCAAATAAATAATATTGAATTAACGCCGATGTCACATCTTCTGAACTGCTCAAATCTAGCCTTCTTTGACATTTAAATGAACTTTGATAATGGTTTCATCCCGACCATGGTTAAAAGCACGTAACCCCGTAAAACCATATAATAACCAAACTGCCATGAAAACAACCCAAACACACACCCAATTCATGAAGTACACCCTTTTATCCCTTCTTCGAAACAGAAACTGTAGCACCAGCATCAGATAAGATCTCGAAATACACTTTCCTTTTCTCCAGGATGGTTCCATCATTACGGGATTTTACAACTCTATGGTTTAAACCGAAAAATAGATTCTTTCGCGGGATTTTACAAAACCAAGAATAAACCGTAAGATAGATCCGGAAATGCACCTTACTATTATCAGGATGTTTCCATTGTTACGGGATTTTACAAGTCTATGATTTAAACCGAGAAATAATTTCTTTCGCGGGATTTTACAAAATCAAGACAAAACCGTAAACAATGTCAGCTTGAAAGTGTTATGAAAAATTAGGTTTCGGTGAATATCTGTTTTAGGGGAACATGCAACGGTTCATCAACGGTTCATACACAATCATCAAAAATTATTTTCTCAAATATTAAGCACAAGCCGTGAATTATGTATCCTCCCGAGAAATTTGACCATACCAAAAATTTATTAAAACTATAAGTCTTAATATATAAATTTCGGATCCATCAACCCATCCAATAAAATTCGACCATTGCAACCATTTTATTTCAGCCCACGATTAATCCAGCAAATGAGGCCCAAATGCACTACTACCCAATTCCATTCACTTATATTTACAACAATCTCGTTAAAAGCCCATTTGATAAATCTGATCCAACCTCAACACCTTATAACCAGTAATATAAGTAGTACTAACCTAACCCTAACATTCACAACCTGAAATCCGCCTCCCACCAAAAAAAAATTCTCTCTAAAATCAACAAACCCTAAACTGCCTCACACCATCAGTCCGCCCCCATCTCATTAGCTCGCCACAGGGTTGGCTCGAGGGTCATGAAACAGCCACAGAGATGGTTTTGATGTGTAGGACATGCTTCAAGGTAGGTTTGATCTTGTATTTAACTTATAACCGAATCTCACCTACCTTATTTTACTTTGACAATCACGAATCAAAAGGAAAGTGGTAACATAATTGTTATTAACTTCCTTTTACATTCGGATATTTCAAAGGAATGAAACTCCTAAATAGATCGATGAGGCACAAGCTCGTTTGTGTATAGATCCTTTGAGATCTATGTGTTTGAAGAAACCTCACACAAAAAAAGAGCAAAGCTGAGATCGTGTTTGTATTAACTTTTTGTCTTAGCGCCTTTGACTTGTCATTCATAATACACGAATCATGAAAGATAATTGAAACCCCAAATGATTTTTGAATTAATTCAATTAGATTCGGACATATTCATAGAAATATGGATCGATGATGGTGTTGTTCAAACAAAATCTTGTAAAAGATTTAGAAGATGTTGAGCACAATCTGAGATCTTGTTTGGATTTGTTTTATTTTTCAAGGTTTGAGATCAATGATGAATTTCTCTTTGCTTTATATGACCCTCGAGGTCTGTTTATATTATGGTAACCCGCAAAAGAGTAATCTGAGGTCTTTTGTAAACATTTCATTTGAGTCTTTGAGTCTTTGATGATGCGAGAGAAATATGAGTGATGGTAAGGGTTAGATGTGTCTAGATTAGGATTAAGGTGGTTTCGGATCTGTTGTTGGGTTAGCTGAGGTCGAGTAGAAGTTTTGGTATATGGTTTAAGTCATTTTGTGGTCGAAGTCATGGTTCAGTCAATCTTCTTCTTCATTTCTGTCTAAGTCGCTAAGTCAAGTCAAGTCGTTAGTGACAATGGTCTTGAGCCAAGTCGCTAAGCAAGTCGCTAAGCCAACTCGCTAAGCAAGTCGCTAAGCCAACTCGCTAAGCAAGTCGCTAAGCCAACTCGCTAAGCAAGTCGCTAAGCCAACTCGCTAAGCAAGTCGCTAAGCCAACTCGCTACGACTTGTTAAAGAACAAGTCGCTAGGTAATACACGACCAAGTCGCTAGGTAGATACATTGAATTTAGACAGATTTGTGTACAACTCGCCAACATGATATATGACATATTCCGGCGTTATTTCCAACCATGTTTTCCGACCATATTCATGAATACCCAGAAAATACATGCAAAATGCTGCCTTGACCCATTATGACTTCACGAATATGACTATTTTTGACAACTTAGACATCACAGAAATATTATTGTTTGACCATGTGGACAAAGTTTAAAAGCAAACTGATGTAACAAGCTTGGAAAAAAATAACTTTTCAGACCATAATAGACAAGAAAGCATGTTAACCAACTACTGTTACCCACACGTATCAAAAAATAATATTTCGGCCAAGACAAAATACCAAAACAGCTTAAACCATGAATCAATGACCACCATAAATCGACACAACACAATAACCTTGGCTCTGATACCAATTGTAGGATCTTTATTTTATTGTGTTGATGATTCGGGTGGTCTTGGATGATCAAAATACATGTTTGCCATAGTTAGAGAGTTAGTAGAGAGAGAGGGTGTTCTTGCTAGAGGTTTACACAAAGTATGGAATATTAGATTGAATGAGAAGCACCACCCCTTCCATAGATGGAAGGGGTATTTATACTTACAAATACACGACCTCCTATCGGCCTGTAGATCAGGGATACAGTGGGTAAAGACCCGTCCTTCCTCCACGGTGTTACACTAAGCTATACTACGCTACAAACTAATAAATAAACTACTAAATAACGTGACTAACGATATGTCTACGAGCTAACTTATGCTAGATAATATTAGGGGTGACCGACTCTTCACTATGGAATTTTCTAATTCCTAACAAATCTGATTAGGTTTGGTGAGAAAAGATAAGTGGTAGGCGTGTGTTTCTGGCATGGGTGATTAGGTTTTGCAAACAATGTGAGAAACATTAGGGTATACATGCTCTTATAGCCAGACTTTACAACTGCTTAACATGGATCGGAGTAGTAATATGATATGGATTTGGGTTGTTGATGGTTGGGCCTATTTGTTGAAATCACTAACGTTTTATTAAGTGGGCCTCATTTCTTGTTGAATTCACTAACGTAATCTGTTATGTATTGTTGAAATCACTCATTTAACTTGGTCACTAAAGTGGTTGAATCACCAACGTGGTTATTCGTTGGTTGAATCACTAACGCGGGCTGTCACTGAATTAACTGGGTCGTGTTTTTTTTTCATATCCACTTGGGTATAATACTGTTAGAATTGTGTTCTATAAGCATATTGCAATATCAAACTCAATATCCTAATTTTTATTCCTTTGGATATAAATTTTGATATAAAGAGTGGTATTTTTCATATGACAAAATTTTCACGGTGGATACAAATTCACGACTTAAGCTAATATTAGATTAAAAATGACTTCGAGGTTCTTGACCGGTATTACTTTGGTAATGGAGTGACGGTTCAAATGGTTTTATTTGAACGTTGGACCTGGATGATTGGATTGATTTTCATAAACCGGGCCTTGATTTTTGCAAGTAACCAAGTTTGGGCCGTGCACATGATTGGGTTGAATGGGCTTCTCAAGAACTGAATGTTATGAGAGTTGATTTATGATTCGCTTTGAGTCGTGCGTGGTATTTTTTTGATCATGAGTTGTGTTGAAGTGAGTTGATGATGAGACTCAATGAGCTATGAGGTTTGGTACTTTGGTATATACTTTTTCACAGATAACATTATGTCATGGCTTTAATTGATATTTGAAAATATTGATTACGGGGTTGTTTGTACGATATTTCTTATTTGGATTTGAAGTGAGGCTTTCCGGGGGCGTTAACTTATTTCGTCTTCTTTCTTTCTACCCTTCCGCGAAGATAACTTGTTTGGGCGTTCATTGAATGTGGTAAAGACTTGGCTATTTAGTTACGGTTGTGATTCTTTCTCGCTTAATTCACAAAGTAGCTATCACATCGGTGTCTCACGCGGTTGAGGATATGTCAAGAGGTTTTGTACATTGGGTACACCGTTTCTTCTTCACAAGGATTAGTACAAGTTTAAGTAACAAATCTGGGGAATTACACTTCATATTCAAGTTTGGTATATCAGGGTTACTTCCCCAGCTGGTCACAACATTAGCCGACAGAATGCGTGAATAATGTTTTTACCAAAGTGTTTATTGGATGGTTGATGTTATTGTTGATGTCGGATGATGAACCGTTGATGAACCACTGCATGTTCCCCTAAAAAGAGATATTCACCGAAACCAAAGTTGTCATAACATATTCAAGCTGATATTGTTTACGGTTTTGTCTTGATTTTGTAAAATCCCGCGAAAGAAACTATTTCTCGGTTTAAATCATAGACTTGTAAAATCCCGTGACAATGGAAACATCCCGGTAATAGTAAAGTGCATTTCTGGATCTTTCTTACGGTTTATTCTTGGTTTTGTAAAATCCCGCGAAAGAAACTATTTCTCGGTTTAAACTATAGAATTGTAAAATCCCGTGATGATGGAACCATCCTGGAGAAAAGGAAAGTGTATTTCAAGATCTTATCTGATGTTGGTGCTACGGTTTCTGCTTCAAAGAAGGGATAAAAGGGCGTGCTTCATAATTTGGATGTGTGTTTGGATTTTCGTCATGACAGTTTGGTTATTACTTGGTTTTAAGGGGTTATGTGCTTATACCATGGTCGGGATGAAACCATTATTAAAGTTCATTTAAATGTCAAAGAAGGCTAGATTTGAGCAGTTCAGAAGATGTGACATCGGCGTTAATTCAGTATTATTTATTTGAGGTTGAAGTAAAATATCACGGGCGAGTGTACTTAGTATCTGAAGGTATCGGGGATGGTTGAATGAAGATTCTTCATGATCCTTGTTCGATGCTTATTATCAAAAACGAAGACTTGGAAATCTAGTTATTGTTGGGTGTCTTTTACCTTTTCTTTTACCACTTGGGGGAATTGGGCTTATACCACTACAAAATAACTATCACTTTAAGGAGTTACGTTGTAGTGCTCAGTGTCACATTCAATTGTGGATTGTCAAGAGGTGATGTACGTCTATTACTTGATGGTTGGTTGGTTGAAGAGTATAGAGTACTTAGAGATTCAATGGAGCATGGGTTCTCGGCACCGCTCTTTGTTACACATGTGCAAGTTTAAGTCACGAGTTCGGGTTAGTTTACTTCAGGGTCAAATTCATCATATTAGGTTCTCTCCATCAGCTGTCACGACAAAGAGCCTACTGAATGATAATGGATTGATTACATGTTTAGCTAAGAGAGCTGAAAAGAGAGAGATTTATGACGTATGAACACAATAGTTCATGCCTCGTACTCTAAAGAAAAGAAATGTGTACGTTTCAGTGCGCATTATCTTCCGAAGAAGAGAAATCTTCTTATGACGTCTGTTCACATCAGTTTAGGCCTCGTACCCAAAGAAAAGAAATGTGTACGTTTCAGTGCGCATTATCTTCCAAAGAAGAGAAATCTTCTTATGACGTTTGAATACTTCAGTTCAAGCCTCGTACCTCAAAGAAAAGAAATGTGTACGTCTCAGTGCGCATTATCTTCTGAAGAAGAGAAATCTTCTTATGACGTATGAACACAACAGTTCATGCCTCGTTCCTCAAAGAAAAGAAAGGTGTATGCGTGTCGGCGCTTTATCTTCCGGAAGAAGAGAAATCTTCTTATTTATGACCATTCTCATCAACATGCTTCATACTTTTTCCATGCGCTTCAATTATCAAGTGAACCGGGCTACCACCGATTGTTTTCTCATTCCACTTGCTCGATTATAATGAAGATGGCGACATCATGTGCTTATTTTTGCGGGAGAGAAGTGTGAATAGAACATTTGGATGGATTTCACTTATTTAGTCAAGAATGGCATCTCCGTATGCAATTCTTGAGGGGGAGAAGAAGTGTGAATTTTTTGCATTGTTGATTGATATTTGAGAATATAAATGGTCATACGGCTCTAAACTCATGTAAGAACCGAGCTTCTTCTTATCGGGTCATCTTCACATGTAGTTTCTTCTAAGAGCTGTTGGTTGACATCTTCACTCGGATTGATGAGTTTATCGACAAAGTGCTTCTGATTAATGCTTCACGTGCACATCAACATGATGATTCTGAACAACCTTCTGTTCTTGTTTGATGTGATTGTTTGCTTGGTGTTACCATTTCGTGTGTTCATGCGGGTGATTGCGATTTCCTTGATGAACATCTTTCTGTTCTTGTTTGATTGGGAGGATCTTAATTAAGGGAATTTGCAAGATGTAAATTAATTGGGATGCTTTTTGGTGATGTTCTTGTTTTTTGTGAGTTGAAGATGTTAACTTTCTATTCCCCAACTGGACAATCTTGAAGAAGGTCGAGTCTACAGTCGGTTCTACATATTCTACATGTTAGAAGACTAAAGACGAGTTGCATTTAACGATCTAAAGACTTCTTCTTAATTCATGGCATTTATAATACAGATTGTCGGTCTAGGGGAGAGCACTAGTTGGGAGAGTTTGAAATGCCAAATTTAATCCCCAATTAGACTTGCTCATGTTATTCTTCAGCATGTTGATTCTCACAAAAACTTCAAGCGATCTTCTCAACAAATTTCAAGTATTTGGGCTTACAATGAGTTGCTGATTCTGAAGTGTTTAAACCTGCAAGGGGAAAGGAGACACACATCTATACACGAGTAATCTTGACGAGCTTAATACTTCTAAGTGATTGAAGATATCCCGGGAAGACTATTGTCATTACCGCAGAGAAACTCAAGATTTGACTTATGGCGTTCAGCTTTTTTATTCCAACTATGAGGGGGAAGAGATGGAAGAGTTAGTTTCTGATGATAAAAGAGGTACACAAGTGTGTGATGATGCTATCGCATTCATCAGAGGAGAGAGATTGTGTACATTGGGGATGCTCAGTTGTCTCACTTGAGGGCTTAATATGTGATTCAGAGATATAATCACTTATTCCGAGTGGACATCCACAGAGATTGTCATCCGCAGAGATAATCGGTGATTCGGCTTGCTTCTTCAATGTTATCGGTTATTCTCTCTTTGGGCATTCGGGTACTTCGGGTTCTGAGCTTCATACACTTTCTTCAGAGGAGAGAAAAGTATACATCGGGGTTATTCTTTGGCTATTGGACTTAATCGCTACTGATGGTATAAGTTTCCTTGTCTTCGGGTATGTGTATTCGGGTTCGTGAGCTCTAGTCTAAGAGACTGACCGCATCAATTCAACTACGTGGGGGAAGTGGTCTCTTGACACCTTTTGGAATGGATTGCTTCGACGTCGGAGAAAAGAAATTTGAGAAGATTATTTATGTGTGGGATGATACGGTTCTGTTCTTCTTGTTGATGATATAACCTCGAACTAAGAATCACGGTGATTATTCTTGAAAGGAGCAACGGGATTTATGATAATGGTGTGCTTCTCTGTGCACCTGGCTAAGGCAAGCTTGAAATAGAGCTTCAATCTGCGACTAAAGGATTTTCGGATTGGGGGGAAGCTGCCAAAGTCTCACTTTCAGATGGTTCAATTTCTTTCTTCGATTCAAGAGCCCTGGATGCTTTGGTGGTGAATGTTTAAGAGTTGATGACTTCTATCTTCTACGACGTGCTGTTCGATATCCTTATCTCGGTACTCGTATCATCATCTTCTTTAACTATATCATCTATTCTATCCTTGTAAATATATTTATCGGAAAAACCAAATACAAAATTATAAAACCAACAAAAGAAAATAGAAAAATATAAAATCTTCAAAAATCCATAAAAATCAGAAAATTTCAAAAAATTCCAAAAATATGTTTTCTCTAGACATGTCTTCTGGTATCGATAACATCTACGGTCTTAGAAATGTCATTCAATAATGGCACGGGACTTTAGATGAAGTTCGAGCAGAGGTGTAAATATTTCTTTCAAAACATGTCCAAAACCATGGCTTGCGTTATTTCAGACTCAGTAACCCGGGCTTAAACTATGGCTTACGTTATTTTAGATGTAACCGCGCTTTAAACTATGGTTTGCTATTATTTCAGATAGCAACCCGCTCTTCAAGAAAGGAAAGTGTTGCGCTAAACCATTTTTCAAAATTCGTGCACTTATCCTAAAACAAAACAAGGAAAGCATGTCGTCAAAAGACTGCTGTTCCTACACAAATGTTTTTCCGTCTAAAATTCTTCAGAAAAATATTTGGTGTATTAAAAAATTGGTGGTAAATGAGTTGCTTTAAAAACGATCAGCTTCAGAGTTCTATTATATTTGAAAACTCATCTATGACTTCAGCGCTTTTAAAACTTTTCAAGAAAAAGAGTCATTGGTTGAGGGGAAGAATATTTTTCATATTTACATCATCTAACAGGCTTTCTTAATCATCCTACGTGCTTATTTGAAAAATATAATTGCCTATGTTGAAGGACTAGGTTTCTAGGATGTGAATGTTAGGTTTAGATGATTATAGATTGATGAACATTATTCCCATGCTTTATATGAACTGATTGATATGTTGAATTGACTTTTATTAGTCGATTGCTGTTTGGGTGTTGTCGACCACCGTATATCTGTTTGTGTCTACTAACGTATGCAGGTATCTTGGTATAAGAATGTTCCCGATCAGGATCCCACATAATATGATGTTTGGATGCCGAAAGGAAAGGGTAACTATATCTTGGGTTGACAAATGAAGAAACGGAGCTTAATTGGACTTCTATGGAGAGTTGGCATAAATGCAACGTAAGAGGTCTCACTTCATCAACAGATGGTTTTCTTCTAAGTGATTGAAGAAACGGAGCTTAATTTGACCTCAGTTGGCATTCAAAATGCAACGTAAGAAGAAGTCTCACTGCATCAGCAGACGGTTTTTCTTCCAAGCCCTACAGCAACAACATAAGCTTCTCAACCATCTAACGATCTTGTGCAGAAAAGTAGTGGATGATACCATTTTTCTTAAAACAAACTTGATAAAATTGTTCTGAAAATGGAAAATATTGTTTTGAAAATATATTGGACTAATTTTTGAAAATCACCGGACTTCATATTATCAAAACCTAAGTCACTCAATTATTGACTTCTGTCATGGATTGAGGGGGAGAGTGATTTAAAATAAAATATTTTCAAACGATATTTCTTCACAAAAGTTCCGCTTTGTACGTTAAAATGTGGTGATCTAAAGATTTAATGTTATGTCATGGTATGATTTTTCTTTTGAATCAAGGTCTTTCAAAATGAAATTTTTTCTGTTCTTGTTTGATTATGAAATTGTTTTGTTTTACTTAAAAGATCTCTTAAAAACAATCATACCTGATACTAACAATCTTTAATGTCTTAAAATGGTCCTTATCTATCATTTTTCAAAATTAAATCTTGCCACGTCTTTCCCCAAACTTTTCTAAATGATTTAAGTCAGATGGGATCACAAATCTCAAATGGTTTGATATTTCGATCGGGTATAGATCGTGATTTAAATCTCAAATCTGTTTTAAATGGAATTGGTTTTAGTCCTTTAAAGGCACTCCTGCCTCCATGTGCCAAACGAGTTCAAATACACAATGCACATGTTGAGGAGGAGGATTTATCCAAAACCAGATGAGTATTTAAACAAGGCCACATTTTCTCCCATGTTTTCTAAACCTAATTAAATCACTTGGGATCCAAAATCTCAAAGGGTTTGATATTTTTGATCGGGGAGAATTTGTGATTTAATAATGGAATTTGATAAAAGGTGATCGTTTTGATTTAATTGTGCAGGCTCTCATATGTGCTAAACGCTTTCGAATCTTGAAGCACATATTGAGGGGAGCATTTTAAAGGAAAATAAACTATCGAGGTACAAAAGCTTTTATGTTTTAACATAGAGTACCTTGATTGAGTTTTCAAATGGTTTTCTTAATGGCTTTTATGATTCGTGGATGTGCTTCAAAAGAACTCTTGCCTCTATGTGTTAAAATGATTTCTCTTATCCTATGCACATATTGAGGGGAGAATTTACCAAAGAAATTCAAATGGCTTTTTCTAAGGAAAATGTGATCAAGAAATTATTTCAAAGAAATTATTTCAAAGAACTCTTGCCTCCATGTGCCAAACAATTTCAATATCATATGCACATGTTGAGGGGAGCATTTCTAAAATGATCAAAACTATTAAGGTACAAAATGCTTTGATCTCGTATCACAAGTACCTTGATTGTTTTTCCAAATGATTTTTCGATTGGTTTCATGAAGGAAAGAACAATACCAAAAGACCGACCAATTTACTTTATGCATGGTGTTATAAGGATGGTTAGGTTAGGTATTCGTTCCCACGATCCGCCAGAGCCGGAGGGATCTACCCAGGGACAATCCACTAGATAGTGTAGAGTCCTTAGGTATATTGAAAAAGGAAAAAAATGAGAATATGGGAAGAGTGCGGACCGAGACAGAGCTAGTACTGGAATAAACCCAACAAGGTTCTAGTAATGAAGTCTCGGTAAGCACTGAAGGGTTGAAGAATGAAAAGAATTGAATGTGAAAAGGGTGAAAAGAAATAGCCCTCCAATAATTCAACCTTAGGGCGGAAACCGGGTTCAATACATATGCTACTGGTTGTTACTAAGGTAACACTAGTATTGAAGACAAGACGTCATGGACCCAGTGACGCACTGCACTAAACTTCCCAAGCCACTCAAGTTCCTCTTAAAAGGACTTGTTTCATTCTCACGGGGAACCTACATAATCTATCGACTTTCTCTTAGAGATTGTTGATATTGAAGAAGGAGACCCTCTCCCTAGTCTCCGGCATAGGAACCAAATGTGCACAATTGAGTCTAGAGCCAAGAGATCATCCACAATATCTCATTAGGACACAAAGTTAATGAAGACTTGCTGTTTCACACAATGTGGAAAGTAAGTATGTATTAAGAGTCCTACGCATTATCCTTGTGGTATTGCCAGAACATCTGAGTGATATGCATACATATTCACAATGAAGATGGAAATCCTTCTAGAGCCAACATCAAACAAGCTCTTGGTGGGTGACATGTGAGACCTTCTCGTAAGATCAAACTTGTGACAACTGGATAGAAACGATGGGGAGATTCAATCTTGAATCAACCTTGGTCCGGAATGGAATTGACGAATACTTTTGGAAAAACCGTTCGATGTGCAAACCTTCTTTTCTCTAGCACGTCGAATGTGTATTCATTTCAAATTCAAAAGTATATCGATTGAAAAATACTTTTAGAAAAACCGCTCGATGTGCTTAATCTCTTCTTTTCAGTAGCACGTCGAATGTGTACTCATTCTCTAATACAAAAAGTATTTTGATTGAAAATTGATCTTTCTCATAAAACCTTCGTCGTATTGCAAAACTCTTTCTTCAAGCAATACGCGATTGTTTTTCAAATCATTTTTCATCAATCGGTGAATCTCAATTTGTTGGTTCACTCACTCCGTGTTGTCTTCTTTGAGATGTTCCGGTTTGAGAACGCTAGAAGCATGCGAAACCCTGTCAAGGAGATTCTTAGGAATCCTACCGATCACGTGCGACTTGTACCGATCAACGGGGAACCGTGGGCCGTGTACCTCAATTCAATGAAAGTGATCAAAGAGACTTTCGTGCGCTTTATTGCTAACTGTCAGTATGCGGTACACCCGACGATTGCAAATGATCGAATTGAGGAGTCAATCCAAAGCCGCATGTTCACAAAGAACCTCACTTAATTGAAGAAATCATGACCGGTGCATATCTACGTAACCTGTTCGATATTTTTATACTATGCTTCGCTACGCCGCAAATATCATGAACCGAAGGCTTCCGCTACTCTAATGGAAAGATGTCATGATTCAAAAGTGTGAGCATGTCGGTCCGAAAGTCACAACTTCACATGCTGGCAACACTACTAAGGGTGATCCAGATTTATGGCTGATGATCTTAAAGAAAGCTCGAAGATCATCAAAGATGTGGATCAGTTCAAAGACCTCCACTGAAAGTACAAATCAATGCGGACTTTGAAGTTGCACTACAAAAGCACAAAGATTGCGGAATTGAAGAATTGAAGTCTACGAGCTCAAGAACAATGACATGAATAGATTGCTAGGATTCGAAATGTAAAACATGGGGTGACCTCCCTTAGGGGGAGATTGTTAGGAATTAGAAAATTCCTAAGTGAAGTGTCGGTCACCCCAAATGTTATCTAGCTTAAGTTAGCTCGTAGACTTGTCATTAGTTACGTTATTTAGTAGTTTATTTATTAGTTTGTAGCGTAGTATAGTTTAGTGCAACACCGTGGAGGAAGGACGGGTCTTTACCCATCGTATCCCCGATCCACAGCCGATAGGAGGTCGTTGTGTCTGTAAGTATAAATACCCCTTCCTTCCATGGAAGGGGTGGTGCTTCTTCTCATTTTAATCTAATCTTTCATTTGTGTAAACCTCTAGCAAGAACACCCTCTCTCTCTACTAACTCTCTAACTATGGCAATCATGTATTTCCATCATCCAAGACCACCCGAATCATCAACACAATAAAAATAATGATCCTACACTTTCACAAGGCAAGACCAACCTTATCACTCAACGTATTTTAAGGCCTAAAATACTAACCGAACTCTCTAGGTTTTTGTATGATGATCACTACCCAAGTGTCTATTTATAGTCCAAGTTTTTTCCTCAAAGCCTCCTTTCGGCGGATCTGCGGATCCGTATTTTATGGATCCGCCCGTGTAAAATACGGATCCGCGAAGCGTATTTTGGGCAACCTTTTGTCTATTGATTTTTAGATTGCATTGTACAAAATATCATTTTTAAAATTAATCCTTCTAGAATTACTCGCGCATTAAGGAGTCTAATTTATTCAATTTTTATTTAATTAAATAGATAATTCAAATGTCTAGTTATTTTAATTAAAGTGTATTATGTGTAACTATAATTAAGACGTGTTTAATAAATAATTAGATTGTGTTTAAAAATATTTATTACTTAGGTTCTTTGATTATTCGACGTGCGTTATAATCACATTACTCATACCTGAAGTGATATACGTCGGAGTGTAAACGTACAACTAATAACTTGTTTACATAAACATTTACGTCACATCAGTTTATAAATGCCATTATCAAAACTGTGAGAGACGTAAAATATAGATAACGTTTTTACGCCCATGATTCTAAATTGATTTCAACTCATATTAGTAATCAAAATTTTCTCCATTAAATGAGATAAGTGAGATTATGCAAAACATGCAATACATAATGCTAATTGAGATTAAAGGTATATTAGTAATTATAATTTTCTCATTTTCAGATTTTTAAGCACCATTATACACTCTTTATATGTAGTAGAAATAGAGATATATACTTTACAAAAATGAATTCACAAGACCACATTCCTTAGAAAACCCAGAAAAGCCAAAAAAGTTCAGACTCCATGCCCGAGACCGAGGAGGAATTCTACTTAAGAATTTGGGGAGGCTATGTGAGAAGAAATGAGGGATAAATGGGAGGCGGCTGAAGCGATGTACAAGGTGATGAAAGAAAAGGATGTGACGATTATGAGATTGGAGAATATGAAATTTCTCGCCACTAGCATAATAGGGATGTCGAACGAGGATGCATCTAGTATTATCCGCGCCAAATATCGACGTTTGACATAGTTTATTTTTATTGTATTTTAAGTTTTATGTTTAATTAATAAAAACTAATGTTAGTTTAAATAAATTAAAAAAATGACTCAAATGAAATGTGATTGGGACGTTATGAAGGAGATGGGAGGGTGTTTTTGGCTCGACGAGTGTTATGACACAAAAGATTATGTGTCACCGAAAAAGTGAGTCATGGCATGACACTTGATGCTTTTAAGTGGGTTGGGTTATATAAACGGTGCCTATTTTTTTTAGATGAACGCTCCCTATTTTTAGGGGGTACTTTTTGTCCTTTTTTTTTAATAGAAATAAGTGTGTTTAAAGTGTGTGTATAATAATGTATTGAACATGCATAATTATTTTGTGTATGATAATTATTTTGTATACTTTTGTTTAATAATGTTTTGTATATGTATAATTATTTTGTTTGTATAATAGCACGTTAAATATTACCACATTAAATAACTGCAACAACAACAGTTATTATTAAATTAAACGTCAACGTTAACATATTATTTAAATACAACAACATCTACTACATATGAAGATTATTCATCTCGTTTAAAAGATCATGGAGCCTTGCACCGACTGACAAGCGTGATCCTCATGATTCCTTGCCAATTCTAACTCCATCTCCAGCGTCTTTATTCTTGTCTTCAACAGCTTGATCTCATTATTTTTAGCAACGCAGTTTAAGCACTGCGTTGAAGATGAGGCTCGACTAAAGTACCGTCTTTCAAATTCATCTTTCCAATTGAAGTATCGACACCCATAGTCATCTCAGACTGGTCGTTACATGTTAAGAAAATAATAAGAAATGTATTTTTAACAAACAAATTATTTACATAAAACCTCTAAGCAAACGTATGATTATTTACCACTGAAAGAGGACATGCATAATACGGTCGGCCCCGAAAGGATTTCGTGGATTTCCGTTCTATAATAAATCCTCTATTACATCGACACCGGAAAGGATTTCCTTGGCCCACTTGACAAAAGAATTTGCATAAATCAGTAATCAATCATTTACAACATAAAACACGTATCATTTACAATGTTATTATTAATTTAAATATAAACAGTAATCAATCATTTACAACATAAGTCAGTAATCAATCACTATGTTTACAACATAAATCATTAATCAATTATTTACAACATAAATCAATAATCAGTCACTATGTTTATAATTATTTACAACATGAATCATTCACTATGTTTATAATTATTTACAACATGAATCATTAATCATTTACAATGTTTTGTATGTATATATTATTTACTAATTTGGTAGTCGATGCCTATATAATGATTCCCACTGGGATGCGCTGGATCTGGTGCCTCCTCCATTGTGGGTGGAGATGCGGAAGTGGAGAATGTTCGCCTAGCGCCGAACAATGTACGACCTACTTCGTCCCCCACACGGGCTATCACAAGGGGTCAGTTCTTTGTGAGAAGTCCGGACCACGAGAAGCGGAAAACACATATTCCAACCCCTCGAGATATAAATGCAACGAGTCGCCTAATCGGTTCTACAATAACCAATCCCGTGTTTGGCATTTCCATGTAGCGATCAGTCGGTGTATTTCCATGTCCGGACCAGTCTATTGTACGGCGAAGTTCGTTAAAACCAACTTCCCCCCACAAACCCATGTAAACCTGCCAATGTAGGTCCATCTGTTGCAATAACATCTTCCTAACTTGGCGCCACAAATGTTGTTGTTCCCAAACACCATGGGCAACGCACCGAAACCCACAATTTCTGTCACCCACCACATTATATATACTGATTATGTATGGGTGCCAAAGGACTGGAAGCATACCCATAAGCATTTCGCTTTCTGCATCTCCATCGTACAACCTGTGTCTTATTTTTGGTTGATCACTAGGACCCGTGAAAGAACTATGTCGGGCAGGTTCTTTGTTGAAGTTCGAGACTTGTGTAGATCTTGTAGCGGTGCTTCTTCGGTGATCTACGGTTGGAACTTCATTCAAGTCCGGGTCTTCATTCAAATCCGGGACTTGTGTAGCCTTGCCCATTTTGTCCTTTGCGCTCGGACGTTCACGGTATTTTTCAATAACGGTTCCCGTGTGTCATCAAATGCAGGTTGGTATATCGATCTCAACTTCGTTATCATATTATTCTTGACAAACGACGATGCTTTGGTAAAAACATTCTTGAATTGCCGAATGTCATCTCTAAACGAAGTATGATGATGATGATGATGATGATGATGATGATGATGATGATCATCATCATCATCACTGGAAGAGCCATCTTCAGGCGGTGGCCTATTGATATTAGGCCACGGAACATGTAGGGTTCTCCAAAAAGTATTAAGTTCTTCCAGTGGAATGGGGCGTCCTGAAATCATTAAAAGTAGTAGTATATTACAATGCCACCCGTAAATAAATCACTGATATTAATGGGGAAAACAACTTGATAGTTATAAATTTACTTACAATTATATACATAGTGTTGCATCTCGTGAAAGCATGGCAGTCCGTAAATTGTATGCAACTTATGGCTACAATCTTCTACGGTGATAGACAGGTGGAGTTCTTTGTGCATGAGTTTGAAAGCATGGTGAGAAACTTTATACCACAATTATTGAAATAGTAGTATATTACAATTATTTATTTTCTCGATGATGCTTCTATTAAAACTCTTTTTATCGCATTTTCTTGCACAAATACAATCTTATCGATTGCACTCAACAACCTGTCTAAATTGGACTGTGTGTCGCCCAAATATAATTTCAACAACGCGTGGTGAGCCTCAACTCTACACGTTGTTGTCCGCCAAAGGAGCGATATTCATTGGTGATGTACGAGACAAACATGTGTCCGTAATCTCGCAGCCCATTATCCAGATACTCGGCGATAGCGAAAAAAACAATGAATTAATCAAAGGTCATTCGGGTGCTTATTAATTGAATAAAAAATAGAATTAACAATTTAGTATGCGCATGGTTGACCAAGCGTTGTTGTAGGCGCTCATAATGTTGCTCGAACAAGAGGTGTCGAGCTTTAACCAACCGATCCCATCTCCTTTTAATGGACTCATACTCATCTATCCCATCGTGACTGCTTTCTCATAAACTTGAGCAAATTTTTCTCTATATGCCATCGACAGAGTAATTTGTGAGCGGTAGGAAATTTTGCTCTACATGCCCCAACCAACGCTAAATCTCTGTCGGTGACAATAACACGTGGGTAGTATCTTTCTTCTATCACCTCTTTCACGCGTTGCAATACCCAATCGAAAATTATGCCCCTTTTCACCGTGTATAAAGGCACGCCATTGAAAATGTTTTATTCGTAGGAGTTACTCCAACAATTTCCAACAATGGCAATTTAAACATGGTGGTATTGTACGTGGAGTCCATCGATGATTTCGTGGAACGCACGCCATAGAGCATACGTGGGGTGAACAAAAATAGCTCCTCAAGCTCATTATGCTCATTCACCTGGGTAATATGCATACCCTGAATCCGTCCGATGCGTAAAGGACTTGAATTTGAGTTCTATCACCTACTCGCTCTCCGAACTTATCAAGTGCGTTATACATAGTTCTAACGCTAGAAACGTTATCCGGATTACGTCCCTTTATTGTCGAAAGTATATTACGTGGTCGTGACGCTATACTCGACAATTCTTTGACCAAACTCAACTCATCATCTTTTAATCGCATTGCATATGGGATACCATGCAACGACTCTAGCAACTCATGATTATGGCTATCACACTTCACCCTCAAAATCCAATTATATCGTGTTGGTCTATGATGAGTGTCTAAATACTCATCATTTTTGTATTATCTAGACTGCATAAACATCTGAAAACACTCAGAAATGCATCAAAATGATGAAAATATCACAAATAAGTGTTTTATATGTTTTAAATGCAAAAAAATCAAAATCTGATGAAAAACGTATCAAGTTTGCATAATTGGCAGTTTTAGTCCCCCAAGTTATAAAAGTTGTCAAAACTAGTCCCTGGTAATTCAAAAACTTATATAAAGTCATAAAAGGTCCTTGGGATTCACAAGTTGTAAGAAATTATCCTTTGAAGTTTAAAAATCACAATTTACAGCTGTGGTCCCTCAACTTTACAAAAGTGTCAAAACTAGTCCTTGGGTATTTAAAAAATGGAAAATTATCAAATTATACCCTTGTATTATTCACATGTTGCAGATTTAACCATTGAATGAGCTTTGGAAATGTTACAGGTTCAGTCCTCAAGTTTGGACAAATTACAATTTCGGTCCTTGTGTTATATTTCTACAAAACCAAACGAACCCTTTGTTATTATTTAACCCAAGTCCAAATAACCAAAACACAAAACCAGCTAAACCCAAAGCCCAATCCCAATATCTAAACCCGGCCCATGTTTTAAAATGAATATACCGCCTAATCGTTCATCTTCCCCCAAACCACTTTTAGTCACCATACCAGGGTGGTTTTTATGCCACTTCCCCCCTCCACTTGCTATACCAGCTCACACCCTACCCTCTTACACCATCTAAACATCAACCCACTCCATAATAAATGCATCCCCACCACTTTTTCACCCATCTCCCCTGTTTTCCTCTGCTTGACCCAAAAGCTTCTCCAAACTATCTCAATTGTCCCCTTGCCACCTCCACATAACTCCACAATTCCTTAATTGTTCTCGGACCGCCTCAAATCCACATGTACACTTTTGGCGCCAAAAGTGTTTTAAACGGGTGAGATCAATTGGACTAATTCAAAGGCTCAGATTGAAAGAGAGGACTTTTGAGTGATCACCAAGGGTGCTGAGACTATAAAAGAGGAAGAAAAGACAGAAGAAAAAATACCTTGGCCTTAAGCCAATGTCATTTAGACTTAGTTTAATCATGTAGTGTAACCTTTATTGCTTTCTTTATTTACTGTCATTTACAAGTTTTATTAGTGTAATGGAACTCAAATTAGTGTAATGAAATATCATTTACAGTTTTAATGCAAGTCATCTTTTACATTTCAAATTTTCAAGTTACCTTTAATTTTCATGTCATTTACTTTTTTGTTGGATTATTGTTGTTATTGGACTCTATTAGATCACATAAGCTCTTGACAAAGCTTGTTTAAGCTTTTAGAAACCTTTAATCAGTTGTAGTCTTTAAAACCAAAAATCATAAAAAATAGAGAAAAATACAATGGAAAATCAAAAATCAATGTTCTTGGTGATCTTAGCTTGGAGCATGGTTTATACCGATTGCCATGGTATTAGAGTCCTATGGAGGACAATAGGTTATGGTTTTGATCCTTGGTTCCAAAGTCTCAGTTCATTCACCTTGTAAGTCCACTTTTTACAATTTTTGCTTTTTATGGTTTAAGTTATCCATCTGTTGTAATTTTCATATTTTCATGTTTATGTGTTATTATGTAATGATTTTATAGCTTTAAATTAGGTTGTTATGTTTTGAATCTGATTGATGTCTAAAATCCATTTTTAACTGTCATAAGCTCAATTTTTGATAATCCTAGGTATACCTTTGTGTGACTACTTATGTATACTGAAAAAGTTCTAATTTACCCAATGAAAACCTCTGGATTTGATGAAATTAGTTTATGCAATGATATGGATTGAATATCTCAATTTGGTTCTATAAAAGGTGTGTTTGGGCACAACTGATTCAAGGGTGATTAGATGAGACTAAGTTGTTGTTTTTGGTGGTTATATAGTGTACTGAGTTCTTTGAAGGTTGACAACCATTCAAACCTATTGTATATTCATATAAAAGTCAAAATCATCATCTTGGACCTCTCATTTGATCACTGTGAGGATTTGTATGGCCATACTCACCAATTGTGTTTAAATATTGTTCATACTTGTTTATTTCATGTTCTTGTATCATAATATAGCTTATTCAGTCATTAAATTCAGATCAAAATTGATCAAAGTCAACTTTGAACATAAACTTAAAAAGTCAAATTTGTCAATACCTGTTTTTGAATAAAATCTATAATTTCAGTGTGTGCTCATTATTGAGATTTAGCTTAAAACCTTCTAGGATATTAAAATTTTGTTGCTTATATTAATTAGAAAAATACTAGTTTGCTTTTACTCATCTTATAAACTGCTTATTTTCAGTCTTACTTTAGCTACCTGTTCAAAAACCATGCCCTGTGCACAAGTTTAGGTGTCAAGTTCACAAGCTTGCAAAAGCTTGTGAAGTTGACCTTAGCTTGTGAATTTGGCTTATTTGTGTAGCCTTTGTGGTCTAGTTGTAATGTTTATGCTTATTTGTCCCTTATTTGCTTATTTAGGTAGCTTAATCATTCCAACCTTTTTGTCCCATCTTACTCCTTCCACTGAAGCAAACAGTGGAGGTGGAGTTGTTTTCAAAAGCTAATGAAAAGTTCCTCCTTAAGCTTGAGCTTGTGATTTTTAGTTTCATTAACTAGTCATACTCAATGTTTCTGTGTTTGTTGAGCTCTCATGAGCTTATTGAATAAAGATTTGAGAGCTTGTGTTTGCCCACTCACAACATACCCCTGAGCAATTCAGTGGTATTACACCATTTCCACAAGCCTCTCAGAAGCTCATTAGTGATCCTTAGCTGGTGTGCCCTGGCTTTTTAGGAAGCCTAGCAACCCAACTTTATGATCATGCACTTAATTTTCATCTTGCAGCTTATCTCATAGGGCTGGAAGGAGCTTTTTGTTTGTCCCATTTGACTATGCATACTGGGAACCCAGTGTACTTAGGCAAATGGAAGGATTTTCATAAGCTTCTCACAAGCTCATCTGTGGGTCCCACAGAGTGAACTTGGGCTTTTTGGAAAGCTTACCAGGCCATCTTGCAACTCCAACTTTCATTTTGCCATTTTGAGCTTAACCCGTCAGCTTAAATGGCCATTCAAAAAAGTTGCAGGCCTTGGTTTGGACTGTTTGGAACTGAGGTGTATTGGGATTTGCTTATTAGCTTATTACAAGCTTATTTGCCTATCCCAGTACACTATCTTGTATATATATGATAATTATACTTGTACATATATACTTTTACCTTTTTATTACACTGTATAGCTTTTCATAAGCTTATTTCAAGCTTAGCCTTGATTGTGTGCTTCGACTTAACTGATAAGCCTAAGCCCATAATATGCTTATTTCTAGGTTTGTAGCTTTCCATTTTCCTTAAACTTGTTCATATTACATACCTTTTTCCTTTTGTTTCTTTTGTTAAGCTTATTCAAAGCTTATAAGCCAAACAATGAGCAAAAAGTTCACTGCATAAGCTTATAAGCCACTTAATTGCTTTTTTCTTTGTTTGTAAAGTTTCAAATTCATTAAATATACTTAATATCTGTATTTATACTAGTCCTATAACAGAAAAGCCCAAAAAAACCAAGCAACTTCACAAGCTCATCAAAGTTCATCATCGAGCTTTGGCTTGTGAACTTTGGCTTTTTAAGTAGTTAAGCAGCCCCTTAATCAACTTCAAGCTTAATTTTTCACTCACATGCCCTTTTACTAGGGTTGCATCAAGCTTGAACTATGTCCACTTTCCTCGAGTATCTGAGTGATATGCATACTCAAGGAAATGGTGCCATTTTCATGAGCTCCTCAAAGCTCATCCCAGGTCCCACAGAGTGAACTTGAGCTTTTGGAAAGCCAACCAGCATGCCTTGCTATTGCAATGCTCACCTTGGCTTTTTGAGCTTATTTAATGAGCTTAAATTGTCCATATTATTGACTTCATGGTTGTTTGGTAATGAGGTAAAACTGGATTTGCTTATTTGCTTATAACAAGCTTATTGGCTTATCCCAGTGCACCATACTTATAAATATTGTCCATATAAAATGTTTTAATCTATCTTTTCCTTTCTTTACCTTTGTTTTCCTTTTTCAAGCTTGTTTCAAGCTTATGACCCAACTGTAAGCCAAAAGCTCAACTGAAGTGGTCATAAGTCGTGAAATTATTTCTTTAGTTTGAAAAGTTCCATTTTCTTCAAATATGTATAATACTTGTATATACTCAGTTTCATAAAGAGAAAACCAAAAGACCCTTTAACCACAAGTGATAGCTTCTATTTAGAAGCTTTAGGCTTAAAAGCCAATCGTGGAAGAAATAAGCTCCCACAGAGCTTATTTCCAAGTTTTGAAAAAGTTGCTTTTGTTAAAGTTACTTATTTTTACTTATTATATAAGTTTGCAAAATAGAAAATCGAAAAAAATGTTTAGCAAAAGGGGTAGGTGGCTCGAACCGAGACCTCCCCCTTAGAAGCGTGTTAGTGTACCTGTATAGCCTTGGGACTTGTCTTAGTTATCTTTTGCACAATTAAATACATAACCCCATTTTGTCTATTAAGCTTATACGAACTAATTAGCTTATTTGTAGCTTATTTAAGCCAGCTTTTTCCTCTTTTGCAATTTTCTTATCTTTGTATTATTAATAAGTATTTTATAAAAAAGTTTCAGATTTTTCTCAATAATTTTAGTATTTTTAAACATTTAATTAGTGTAAAATCTTATTTAATTCATAATAAAAAATATAAAAGTCTAAAAAATATAACTCTTTTTTCTAAAATTTTCTTTTATCATATAGTACGTAATAAAAATATTTTTACACTTGTAGGACTTTTATTTCATAAATTTTACGTTTTTGCTTGCGCACTCGCGTAATTTTTAGACTTAACGTACGTTTTCATTTTAAATCTAGTTTTTAGATAATTTAAGTTTACGTTTTAGTTAAAATAGTTTAATTAAGTTATTTTGTTTTATAAAATCACAAAAACATCATTGTAAAAATAGTGATAGCGTTTATTTAATATATTTTATCTTTTATTTCCTTTAATTTGCATTTAAATCGCTAAGACATGTAAATCCCTACTATAGTTATAATCGTTTTGTTTTTATACGTTTACGTTTTAGTTAAACGTACGTTTGTATATCTTTAATATTTTAGGTTTCGATTGTACGTTTTTATTGACGAAGTTGTGACGAGCTATTACTATTCACATTCCTAGTGTTAGTCAATCGATTCTGTTTTCCTATACTAATATTATTTTCAACAATTCACAAGTCATTGTACCGTAACGCCACGCCTCACAAGGACATAAACGATCCAAGGATATTTTAATCCTTGGTAATCTCTCATTCTCCCCTGCCCTTTTATCATCTGTTACGGTTGACCGTTCACAAGCGGTTGATAAGTGTGACGGAGAAATAAAAGAAGGTAGTACGGGAGGAATCAAATTTTGCGCGCCGGGGAGGCCGTATACGTGATATGACTTGTATTTTGTATTTTGTTGAAATACCTATCCTTGTTTGTATATTAAACCTTATCATTCAACTACCGGGCCGGGACATATTTATTACAGTTAATCAGTCACAAGTGATTAGCTAGCGTGGTAAACCTGACACAAGCCTGGGAGGTAGTGATTACTTATAATCAGATCATATTTCTTTTCAATAAACAATATAAAAATACAAAAACATTTTTCCTTTGCACACAACTTGCCCAGTTTGATGAGTCCCTCAGTTACAACATTTGGTTGTTGGTCAAGTTTCATTTCTTGAGCTCTGTCAACCATTCCCTTTCGAGGGCTTGTAAGGAATTTTTCTTTCTTTTGTACATATATATATATAAAAGATTAAAAATACAAAAACATTATAAAATTAAAAAAAACAAAAAGATTCTCCCTACCTTGTCATTTATAAATCTTTGAGTGGCAATCCCACTCAACTTCCCCATGAACAATTTAATTCGGGGTCAAGTCAAGCTAGTGACTTGGTTATCAAAAACAAGCCATACAATATGGGTTTTCACCCATATTTCAGTCTTTTTCCCCTTTCTACCACCTAAGTGTGGGGGTGTGCCCCACATGTTGTATATATTTTGAATATGAAATAAAAAAAATTGTAAATACAGAAAAATAAAATAATTGTTGTATTACCCCACTTGACTTTGAATATTGAGGACAATATTCATTTCTAAGTGTGGGGGGGAATTCTGGCGAATTTGATCACTTATATACCTTTGTATGCCCTTTTCCCCAAAAATGACCAAAATTTAAAAATTTTTCATTTGGTATTAGTGTTTTGCACTAAATACAACAAATGGTAATCAGTCCACCATGTCTAACACACATAAGGATTGGCTAATCCAGGAGCAAACGGCTCTTGGTAAAGATATCTCAAATCCGTTTATGGCTTGCAATTTGCCTAAAATTGTATGGTACCTCAACTCACCATATCCTAAAAAGTGAAGAGTTGGCTAGCCCGCAAGATTATGGCTTGTGGTAAAGGCAGTGGAAAAACCATAATTGGTAATCAGCTCACCAAAGATAATATTGATAATTTATCTAAGAGTTGGCTAGTCCGTAGCAAATGGTTCGGTAAAGACAAATCAAACCCGTTATGACTTATGATTTGCTCAAAATTATTTGGTTATCATTGTACCAAGGTTCTTACTTGAATCAAAACAATTGGCTACTCCAGAAGTGATGGCTTTTGGTAAAGAGTTTTTAAAATCCATTAACTTTTCATAAATCATTGCTAGGGACTAGCAATATCATAGTGTGGGGGATTGATGAGTGTCTAAATACTCATCATTTTTGTATTATCTAGACTGCATAAACATCTGAAAACACTCAGAAATGCATCAAAATGATGAAAATATTACAAATAAGTGTTTTATAAGTTTTAAATGCAAAAACATCAAAATCTGATGAAAAACGTATCAAGTTTGCATAATTGGCAGTTTTAGTCCCCCAAGTTATAAAAGTTGTCAAAACTAGTCCCTGGTAATTCAAAAACTTATATAAAGTCATAAAAGGTCCTTGGGATTCACAAGTTGTAAGAAATTATCCTTTGAAGTTTAAAAATCACAATTTACAACTGTGGTCCCTCAACTTTACAAAAGTGTCAAAACTAGTCCTTGGGTATTTAAAAAATGGAAAATTATCAAATTATACCCTTGTATTTATCACATGTTGCAGATTTAACCCTTGAATGAGCTTTGGAAATGTTACAGGTTCAGTCCTCAAGTTTGGACAAATTACAATTTCGGTCCTTGTGTTATATTTCTACAAAACCAAACGAACCCTTTGTTATTATTTAACCCAAGTCCAAATAACCAAAACACAAAACCAGCTAAACCCAAAGCCCAATCCCAATATCTAAACCCGGCCCATGTTTTAAAATGAATATACCGCTTCCACTGTTCATCTTCCCCCCAAACCACTTACGCTCTGTTCCTTAGTTTAGATAGGAAAGAAGAGAAGGTGTAAAGAGGAAAGGGGGCCTAAACAGAAGAGGAAAGAAGTGATAATAGTTTATTTTGTGTGTTCCCGAGTTGGAAAGAAAGGAAAGAAATATAATTTTTGTGTTCCCGAGCCTGAAGAAATGGAAAGAAAGTTAGTAATTTTACTATTATACCCTTCACTAGAAATATAAAAACCAAATACAAACACATAACAATGAGTATGTTACTAAAACTATTTTGCTAGTCAAATGGACCGCTGCTATATCTCAATGTTTAAAAGATAAACAAGTGTAATGATAGCATATACATTGAAAGTAAAAAAGCAAGGTACAACAAGTAAATTACATTGGTTGCTTTTGTTAATAGCACAATTTACAATAACATTACAGTGGAGATTGTATACAATGACAATGATTTTTTTTGTTGTTGAAAACTTACAAAAGATACTAGTTACATCTAAGCATAAAAAACTCATAATTAACAAGCATGTCAAAGAAAGTACGAGGATTATTATTATGAATTTACCTGTTAAAAGAAAGATGCTATGGGTAGTATGACGTGGTCGTGATTGCCAATGATTTTAATAATAAAAAAAAGGGTCGACTTTATATATATAGAAGCATGTATATTAGGCTAAGGGTATTTTGGTGATTAGATAAAAATTAAAGAGGCTTGTGATTTACTTCTCTCCAAATCATCCCAACTTTGGGAAGAAGATTAGAGAGGGAATTACACATGATTTACATTCCGTATCTCTTCTCTTCTCTCTTAAAAAAATCTATGGAACACGAATTTTTACAATTTCTCTTCTTCTTCTTTCCACTTCTTTACCCTTCTCTCCAATAATAATCTCGGGAACAGAGTGTTAGTCACCATACCAGGGTGGTTTTTATGCCACTTCCCCCCTCCACTTGCTATACCAGCTCACACCATACCCTCTTACACCATCTAAACATCAACCCACTCCATAATAAATGCATCCCCACCACTTTTTCACCCATCTCCCTGTTTTCTCTCTGCTTGACCCAAAATCCTCTCCAAACTATCTCAATTGTCCCCTTGCCACCTCCACATAACTCCACAATTCCTTAATTGTTCTCAGACCGCCTCAAATCCACGTGTACACTTTTGGCGCCAAAAGTGTTTTAAACGGGTGAGATCAATTGGACTAATTCAAAGGCTCAGATTGAAAGAGAGGACTTTTGAGTGATCACCAAGGGTGCTGAGACTATAAAAGAGGAAGAAAAGACAGAAGAAAAAATACCTTGGCCTTAAGCCAATGTCATTTAGACTTAGTTTAATCATGTAGTGTAACCTTTATTGCTTTCTTTATTTACTGTCATTTACAAGTTTTATTAGTGTAATGGAACTCAAATTAGTGTAATGAAATATCATTTACAATTTTAATGCAAGTCATCTTTTACATTTCAAATTTTCAAGTTACCTTTAATTTTCATGTCATTTACTTTTTTGTTGGATTATTGTTGTTATTGGACTCTATTAGATCACATAAGCTCCTGACAAAGCTTGTTTAAGCTTTTAGAAACCTTTAATCAGTTGTAGTCTTTAAAACCAAAAATCATAAAAAATAGAGAAAAATACAATGGAAAATCAAAAATCAATGTTCTTGGTGATCTTAGCTTGGAGCATGGTTCATACTGGATTGCCATGGTATTAGAGTCCTATGGAGGACAATAGGTTATGGTTTTGATCCTTGGTTCCAAGTCTCAGCCATTCACCTTGTAAGTCCACTTTTTATAATTTTTGCTTTTTATGGTTTAAGTTATCCATCTGTTGTAATTTTCATATTTTCATGTTTATGTGTTATTATGTAATGATTTTATAGCTTTAAATTAGGTTGTTATGTTTTGAATCTGATTGATGTCTAAAATCCATTTTTAACTGTCATAAGCTCAATTTTTGATAATCCTAGGTATACCTTTGTGTGACTACTTATGTATACTGAAAAAGTTCTAATTTACCCAATGAAAACCTCTGGATTTGATGAAATTAGTTTATGCAATGATATGGATTGAATATCTCAATTTGGTTCTATAAAAGGTGTGTTTGGGCACAACTGATTCAAGGGTGATTAGATGAGACTAAGTTGTTGTTTTTGGTGGTTATATAGTGTACTGAGTTCTTTGAAGGTTGACAACCATTCAAACCTATTGTATATTCATATAAAAGTCAAAATCATCATCTTGGACCTCTCATTTGATCATTGTGAGGATTTGTATGGCCATACTCACCAATTGTGTTTAAATATTGTTCATACTTGTTTATTTCATGTTCTTGTATCATAATATAGCTTATTCAGTCATTAAATTCAGATCAAAATTGATCAAAGTCAACTTTGATCATAAACTTAAAAAGTCAAATTTGTCAATACCTGTTTTTGAATAAAATCTATAATTTCAGTGTGTGCTCATTATTGAGATTTAGCTTAAAACCTTCTAGGATATTAAAATTTTGTTGCTTATATTAATTAGAAAAATACTAGTTTGCTTTTACTCATCTTATAAACTGCTTATTTTCAGCTTACTTTAGCAATTGTTCAAAAACCATGCCCTCGTATCAGGTTTAGTGTCAAGTTCACAAGCTTGTAAAAGCTTGTGAAGTTGACCTTAGCTTGTGAATTTGGCTTATTTGTGTAGCCTTTGTGGTCTAGTTGTAATGTTTATGCTTATTTGTCCCTTATTTGCTTATTTAGGTAGCTTAATCATTCCAACCTTTTTGTCCCATCTTACTCCTTCCATCAAGCAAACAATGAGGTGGAGTTGTTTTCAAAAGCTAATGAAAAGTTCCTCCTTAAGCTTGAGCTTGTGATTTTTAGTTTCATTAACTAGTCATACTCAATGTTTCTGTGTTTGTTGAGCTCTCATGAGCTTATTGAATAAAGATTTGAGAGCTTGTGTTTGCCCACTCACAACATACCCCTGAGCAATTCAGTGGTATTACACCATTTCCACAAGCCTCTCAGAAGCTCATTAGTGATCCTTAGCTGGTGTGCCCTGGCTTTTTAGGAAGCCTAGCAACCCAACTTTATGATCCTGCACTTAATTTTCATCTTGCAGCTTATCTCATAGGGTGGAAGGAGCTTTTGTTTGTCCCATTTGACTATGCATCTTGGAGTGTACTTAGGCAAATGGAAGGATTTTCATAAGCTTCTCACAAGCTCATCTGTGGGTCCCACAGAGTGAACTTGGGCTTTTTGGAAAGCTTACCAGGCCATCTTGCAACTCCAACTTTCATTTTGCCATTTTGAGCTTAACCCGTCAGCTTAAATGGCCATTCAAAAAGTTGCGTGCCTTGGTTTGGATTTTGAACTGAGGTGTATGGGATTTGCTTATTAGCTTATTACAAGCTTATTTGCCTATCCCAAGATACACTATCTTGTATATATATGATAATTATACTTGTACATATATACTTTTACCTTTTATTACATCAGTATAGCTTTTCATAAGCTTATTTCAAGCTTAGCCTTGATTGTGTGCTTGATCGCTTAACGATAAGCCTAAGCCCATAATATGCTTATTTCTAGGTTTGTAGCTTTCCATTTTCCTTAAACTTGTTCATATTACATACCTTTTTCCTTTTGTTTCTTTTGTTAAGCTTATTCAAAGCTTATAAGCCAAACAATGAGCAAAAAGTTCACTGCATAAGCTTATAAGCCACGAATTGCTTTTTTCTTTGTTTGTAAAGTTTCAAATTCATTAAATATACTTAATATCTCAGATTTATACTAGTCCTATAACAGAAAGTCCCAAAACCAAGCAACTTCACAAGCTCATCAAAAGCTCATCACTGAGCTTTGGCTTGTGAACTTTGGCTTTTAAGTAGTTAAGCCCCTTAATCAACTTCAAGCTTAATTTTTCACTCACGCCCTTTACTAGGGTTGCATCAAGCTTGAACTATGTCCACTTTCCCCGAGTATGCCGAGTGATATGCATACTCAGTGAAATGGTGCCATTTTCATGAGCTCCTCAAAAGCTCATCTGTGGGTCCCACAGAGTGAACTTGAGCTTTTGGAAAGCCAACCAAAGATGCCTTGCTATTGCAATGCTCACCTTGGCTTTTTGAGCTTATTTTATGAGCTTAAATTGTCCATATTATTGATCAGGGTTGTTTGGTAATGAGGTAAAACTGGATTTGCTTATTTGCTTATAACAAGCTTATTGGCTTATCCCAGTGCACCATACTTATAAATATTGTCCATATAAAATGTTTTAATCTATCTTTTCCTTTCTTTACCTTTGTTTTCCTTTTTCAAGCTTGTTTCAAGCTTATGACCCAACTGTAAGCCAAAAGCTCAATCAGAGTGGTCATAAGTCAGAAACAGCTTATTTCTTTAGTTTGTAAAGTTCCGTTTTCTTCAAATATGTATAATACTTGTATATACTCGGTTCATAAAGAGAAAAACCAAAAAGACCCTTTAACCACAAGTGATAGCTTCTATTTAGAAGCTTTAGGCTTAAAAGCCAATCAGAAGAAATAAGCTCCCACAGAGCTTATTTCCAAGTTTTGAAAAAGTTGCTTTTGTTAAAGTTACTTATTTTTACTTATTATATAAGTTTGCAAAATAGAAAATCGAAAAAAAATGTTTAGCAAAAGGGTAGGCAGTGCTCGAACCTCGAGACCTCCCCTTAGAAGCGTGTTAGTGTGTACTGTATAGCCAGCGCCCTTGGGACTTGTCTTGGTTATCTTTTGCACAATTAAATACATAACCTCATTTTGTCTATTAAGCTTATACGAACTAATTAGCTTATTTGTAGCTTATTTAAGCCAATTTTTCCTCTTTGCAATTTTCTTATCTTTGTATTATTAATAAGTATTTTATAAAAAGTTTGATTTTTCTCAATAGTTTTAGTATTTTTAAACATTTAATTAGTGTAAAATATTATTTAATTCATAATAAAAAATATAAAAGTCTAAAAATATAAATCTTTTTTCTAAAATTTTCTTTTATCATATAGTACGTAATAAAATTATTTTTACACTTGTAGGACTTTTATTTCATAAATTTTACGCTTTTGCAAGACTCGCGTAATTTTTAGACTTAACGTGACGTTTCATTTTAAATCTAGTTTTTAGATAATTTAAGTTTACGTTTTAGTTAAAATAGTTTAATTAAGTTATTTTGTTTTATAAAATCACAAAAACATCATTGTAAAAATAGTGATAGCGTTTATTTAATATATTTTATCTTTTATTTCCTTTAATTTGCATTTAAATCGCTAAGACATGTAAATCCCTACTATAGTTATAATCGCTTTGTTTTATATCGCTACGTTTTAGTTAAACGACGCTTGTATATCTTTAATATTTTTAGGTTTTCGATTGTACGCTTTTATTGACGTAAATGCGATGAGAGCTATTACTATTCACATTCCTAGTGTTAGTCAATCGATTCCTGCTTTTCCTATACTAATATTATTTTCAACAATTCACAAGTCATTGTACCGAACGCCATGCCTCACCAGGGACATAAACGATCCAAGGATATTTTAATCCTTGGTAATCTCTATTCTCTCGGTCACGCCTTTTATCATCTGTTACGGCTGACCGTCACAAGCGGTTGATAAGTGTGACGGAGAAATAAAAGAAGGTAGTTCGGGAGGAATCAGTCTATATTTCGCAACTAATCTGAATGGACAATTGCTTTTTTTTGTTTTGGTTTTCCGTTTTCCACTACCGTGATTTTCATAAATCCCGCCCTTTGTACACCTATAATTAATTTCGTACATCTGACCATTTTCTCTCGATTGGTTCTATTTTTAACAATGACAAAACCGAGCCCCAGCATGCTATATTTTGCACCCACTCGCCATTTCCTCGTGAGAACGGAAAACCTGAAAATACATAACAAATTTTATAACACACTTTTTAACTAATATTTTAATACTTTTATATTTACCTCTTGTCCGATAAATGGGCAACCTGAATACTCCCGTGAAAACTAAAGCCCTGAAAAATACAAAAGTTTTTTTCAACAAATACTTTACATTTACGCTTTTACAACTTTTTTTTTTTTACTTTTCTTTTACAACTTACATTATGTTTCATTTACAACTTAAATATACAAAATATATATATTTTTTTATACAAATGATACCTTCTTTTTTTTTTACAAATGATACATTTTTTTTACAAATGATACATTTTTTTTACAAAACTTATACCTTTTTTTTACAAAATACTTACCTTTTAAAGAAAAAAAAAAAGAAAAACGGAAACGCTTTCTCTCACTAATATCAACGTCACTCTCTCACCTTTATGTACACACTCGTTTCACTCTCTCTCTATCTCATCTCTTTTTCTCTCTGTAATATAGATCCATGGTAC
Organism: Chrysanthemum makinoi; assembly: GCA_910596185.1. Taxonomy (NCBI): domain Eukaryota; kingdom Viridiplantae; phylum Streptophyta; class Magnoliopsida; order Asterales; family Asteraceae; genus Chrysanthemum; species Chrysanthemum makinoi. The sequence continues at coordinate 184,784,545 of OU343216.1, forward strand.
GTTTGGGTTATTTCACTATGATTATATGATGTTTATCACGCTTTTATGATGTGATTATATCATGTTTATTTGATGTTTATGGTGGTAAAATTAAAAAACGCCTAAAATTTTTTTAGGGTTTGGGTATTTGGGTTCTGTGATGGTGGGTATGTGATGTTGGTTTGATTTATGGGTTTAATTAACTAGATCTGCTAAAAAATAAAAAACGCCTAATTTTTGTTTAGGGTTTGGGTATTTGGGTTCTGTGATGGTGAGTATGTGATGTTTGTTTGATTTCTGGGTGATTTATGGGTTTAATTAAGTAGATCTGCTATAAAATTAAAAACGCCTAAATTTTTTTTAGGGTTTGGGTATTTGGGTTCTGTGATGGTGAGTATGTGATGTTTGTTTGATTTACAGGTGATTTATGGGTTTAATTAAGTAGATCAGCTACAAAATTAAAAAACGCCTAAATTTTGTTTTTAGGGTTTGGGTATTTGGGTTCTGTGATGGTGAGTATGTGATGTTTGTTTGATTTCTGGGTGATTTATGGGTTTAATTAAGTAGATCTGCTATAAAAATAAAAAACGCCTAATTTTTTTTAAGGGTTTGGGTATTTGGGTTCTGTGATGGTGAGTATGTGATGTTTGTGTGATTTCTGGGTGATTTGTGGGTTTAATTAACTAGATCTGCTATAAAAATTAAAAAAGCCTAATTTTTTTTAGGGTTTGGATCTTTGGTTCGTGATGGTGAGTATGTGATGTTTGTGTGATTTACGGGTGATTTGTGGGTTTAATTTAACAAACCCTATGGTAAAAGCAGCTACAAACCGCTTATGAGTTGATGATTATGTGATGTTATGTGAAACCGAGTCATGGGTGCAAACGGGTAGGTAACACCTTGATCTGCCACCATTGAGTGGTATGAATACCGCCTGCCTACCCCACCCACGTGCTCGTAGGGTTTTTGGCAAACCGCTTATTGCAATACGCGGATTGCACATACGTGCTCGATTAGACCCGCTCCAATAGTACTTTACGGGGGTTATATTGATCTGTGTCTATTTTTAGATTAACCCTCCCTATTATTTATAGGGTTAGAGGGTTTGGAGATGAAATTGCTTATGAATCGAAAATAACAAATCGCTTATATAACAAACCGCTTATATGCTTGATAAGTAGTTTGTTATTTTAAGTCGATTTGAAAATTGTTTTTAAAAAAAAAACTAAGGCAATGATGATTTAAAATAAAAACATGATTTTAGCTTGGCATTTCCGAATGGACGGCAAAAATTTATTTTGCAACCTTTGATGTTGCAACATATATGATAATAAGATTTTGGCTTGGCATTTCCGAATGGACGGCAATTTTTATTTTTTATTTTGCAACCTTTGATGTTGCAGCCATATATGATAATATGTTAAACTTAATCTGAGCCTAATGTTGTAAAATTGTAATTACCTCTGGTGATTGAGACATATCGGCACCACCCAATATAACCCAACCCTATCTCAGAACTTGTGGAATCTTCACTTGTTGTAACTTGGTGAATCTCTTTGTGCAACTTTGGGGTACTTTGAAAACCCTTGTTTGTGGTGAGAGTAACTTTGTGAATTTGCTTTGTGGTGAGAGATACTTGGTGATAGTTGCTTTGTTTGTGGTAATTTAGAATGTGATAACGCCTTGTGGTGATGAGGTGAATATAATGTGGAATCTCGCTTGTGAGTTCCTCGGCATTGGGAACCTTTCTTGTGAGTTCCAGTAGGTTTGGGAACCTTTCTTGTGAGTTCCTGCGGTTGGAATCTTTCTTTGCTTTTGGTACTTGCTTGTGAACATTATGAAACATATGTTTCACTTGTATAATGTGGAATCTGTGGCAATCTAACTTGGTTGCAACTGGTATTGTGTAATCGATCTAGACACTTGTGCAATCACCGCGACTTGAACAAAAAAAAAATTCAAAAAAAGGCGATGACGATTGGTTTTATAACCGAACGGCACGGCAAAGTGATATTTTAATCACTTTGCAACCTTCATATCCGAGCCTAACACTTTTCTATCAATTGTGCAAATGGTTTTCTAAATCGTGATGGCGATGATTACGCGTTAATCGAGCCTTTGTGCAACCGTTTGCTAATGCAATCCGCTGCGGCTAATGCTTTGCTAATGCATCCGCTTGTGCGCTTATGCACTTGGACAAAAAAATACTTGGCGTTGATGTAATCGAGCTCGTGTGCAATCTGGTGTGCTAATGCACTGGGACAAAAAAAATACTGGCGATGATGTAATCCTGAGCCTGTCTTGTTTATCACTTGTGTGCTAATGCACTTGGACAAAAAAAGTTTGGGACTACTTAATTGCGTGTACTTATGCACTTGGACAAAACAAAATGGGTTATGCAGTTGGACAAAAAAAATACTTTGGGACACAACAAAACACAAAGAAAGACAAAAAAAAAAAAAAAAGGGACAAAACCCTAGCAAAAGTACCTCCCACTAGGAGGGTTTCAGGAGTTGGGCGGGCATAGACCACGCTCATATAGTGTAACCCTTTTAAATAAAGAAGTGCAGATGGAGTGGGTGTGCATTTTGTTCATAGCAAAGGGTGCTTGCCTAAGTATAGTTACTACTTTCGTCTTAAAATTTAAGTTTATTTTGACTTTTTTTTTTGCAACTTTGTACTTAATTATTTTTTTCGTGTTATATAATACTTAATACAAAATATATAAATGAATTGTGTTTTAAATATATTTTCATTGTTATATTTTTCGTCAAGTATTATATAACACCTAAAATATATAATTAAGGTCAAAATTGCAAAATAAAAGTCAAAATAGACTTAAGTTTTGAGACGGAGAGAAGAATATTCTTGACATATTTTGTCTTTTATTTTTTATTATTACGGTTTGCAAAATTATAAGAGAACCTTTACACTTAAAGTTACTAAATAACTAACCTTTAAATTTTGAATCTGAAACATCACTACTTGAGGCGTTACTTTTACTATTTCTAAATATATTCTTTTGTGGTAAGAGAAATAACCACTTAATATATTTAGAAAAAAAAAAAAACTCATATTTCTAAACTTAAACCTATAACTTAAACCTATAACATCTTTATCGTTACATCCATCAGTATGAATACTCATATTTAAAAACAAAGACGCATGGAGATTGGTTGAGTAAAAGGAGATAAAATAGAGATGAGAAAGGAAAAAATAGAATATACCATAGGTAGTATTTAGTGAGAGATGCAACTATGGACTAGAGATGGGAAAGGGAAAAATAATAAAGGCGGTACTCCTATGAATTATGATAATGACATGACTTTTATCGACTTTTTCAAAAAAGGAAGCAACGGTGCCGTAAAAGTCATAATCCAAATTAAGTTTGTTAATATAAACAGTGAAAAAAAAAAAAAAAAAACTTTGTCAAAATATAGCATATTACATTTGTCAATCAAGCTTAAGAGGTGGAAAGCGCGCCGTGTGCGGTGGTTTTTCGAAGTATCTTTAGCGTGATATATTAAGTTTCGACGTTTGCATCGTTTTTTCCTTTGTTTATGCGTGGGTCAAGTATTTTCATATTTATTTTAAGTAGTGTATTTATTATTGACTTTAACTAATATGTGACATAAATAAAAATGATTAACGTCATTCTTAATTTTAAGCAAAAGAATCCTCAAAACAGATAGTCATTAAACCAATTTTTGTTCTTACCCAATTCATGCTTAATTTATGTCCACTGTTCTTTTGAATCCAATATTAGTTTTATTTTTATATAGTGGAAAATAATTATGGATAAAAAAGCATAAAATATGATTTTAAACATTTATTTTATATTTGCCAAAAAGTTGAAGCTTTATAAAAAAATATAAGTTGACTTAATATTTTGTTTTATGTTTGTGAGTGTTTACTTACGCTTTGGTACCATTTTTTTTGTTCCATAAAGTTTACGTTATAAATACTTCTTCATATGAGAAGGTGGCAATTTTTTCATTTTGCATTACTATACTGGCCACCTAACCTGAATGGCGGCCATGCCTAATATCAAGAAATCAAGTCACAAGCGGTTCCGACAATCTTGCAACGACCTTCAAGTTCCTCTTCAATAGTGAGATCAGTGAGGACCGCAATTTGATCATAATGATGGTGGCGAGAGCAAGAGCAATTGCGTAGTAAAATTAAAAAGCGTGAGCAAACCATTGTGGAGACCCCTTTAATGAGAAGGCGATGGATGGTCCGAGGGACTTTCCGAAGTTGCAGAATGGTGGATCGTCAAACCGTTGCACTTGGAGCTCTTATTGAAGCCATTCGTGATGGGATTGTGAGAAGAGAGGCGTGTAGGTTTCATGGAGGTTGATGAAGATTTTTCCGACGGTTAGTCCGGTGAACGCTGCTTTTGTTGATGTTTTTACGCCAGCTTGTGTTGATAGTAGGTTCTAACCGTTGTTAAGGTAGTTTGTTTATTTGTTTTATGTACTTATCTAACTCCAACGGTGCATGTAATCCGAGTCGACACATTTTTTGTTTTGTCTATGTTAGTCACCCTGTTGCAATGACAACGCTACAATTATTATTATGTTTATGATGAATGGTTAATGATGGTAGCTGTTTTATCTTATTTATTATTGTTGTTGGATAGTAGCGATAATGTTTGTTGCAATGTTATTTGTGTTTGGCTTGAATCATGGGTTGAAGAAGGTAAGGAGGGTTACTTGGTTATTGGGGGATGCAGGTTTAGGGTTTAGGGTGTAGGGTTGGCAATGTCATGTGCGAATGCTGTTTTTTGTTTTTTAGATTTCTGTTAGTTGCATGAGCATAAGTTGTTGTTTAGAGTCTTTAACAAATACCACTATTTTTAGTTTTGGCTCTTCCAAATCATTCTCCAGGAGATCCGGCCTTTTTTATGATCCTTCGATAAAAAGATTCATTCTCTTCATAAAAAATAGGAAGTAGAACCAATAAAGATGTCGTTTTCCATTGCAAACGCTGTGCAAGAACCGTGCAACCGATTTACTTAAGAGTAGTTTACATTACCATTGCTCCCATAGAGCAATTTTCTAAGTTAATTATCCCTACATGTAATTTATCGTAATTTGTTATAGCAACATTGTGTCAACGATATACTATAACCATATTACAAAACCGGTGATTTAGTGTTTTAGTTATTAGACCTCCTGTTTGGCACCCGTGTTCACTTTTAGGCTTCTTCGTTATGGCATTTCTTGGTCCTTTCCCGAGGCTTGGAATAGGCAAGCTTCCTAACTGAAGCTTGAGCCTGCTTAGGAACAACTTCTTTTCATCACTTTCGGTAGAAACCGGAGGTGGGGCTAGGGTTTTGCTCAATACCTCGGCACAATTGTTTTGTTTGATTGGAGTTTCCATCCGTGTTGAAGGTTCCACAGTGTCTCCTGGTGGTAGCTGGTGTGGGTGCATCAACGACGTCAAGTATCAACCTTGGATTCCCTTTTTCGCCATAGCCAAACCACACTTCAAAATTATGTTTTGTGTTCTGAAGGTCATTGATAATTGGTGGGATTTTGTATGCATTGGGGTCCAAACATAGCCGAGAACCTCCGGAGCAAACCGAAGAAGAGCATGTGCCTATCGCGTACCATGTCGACGCTTCTCCTCCACATCGGGCGATGATGGACTTGAAACAATAGTCGCAATTGTTGTGTGTTAAGTTTGCAATAAGTTACCACCAGGTGCCAATTTCCGCTTCAGCAGGGTTCGTAATTCATACATGTAGTTAGCTACAACCGCAACCCGGTTGTTGACAATGCCAATGAGGCTCATTCGTTCGACATGTTCTTGTTGCACCGCTTTGCATCCGTCAGATACCATGCTACACCTTCCTCAATTCGACTATGACCACTTCGCCCACGAACTTTTGGTTTTGCTGTTAAATGCAAGTGATATACGCAGTAGTTGTATTGCATTTTGAGTGCTACGCAAGCGTTTCAGGCTTATGTCTAGAAGTGTTGCAACCGCTACCGCTTCGGTTGAGTCCTCCCTTTGATTGTTGTTAAGGCATTGGTGGCAACATCGGTGTTCCAGTTGTCGGTGATCAGATACCTGCAACATGATTTGTGTCAAATAGTGGTCTTGTATATGCATAGATGACCTATTAGGCAAGACTTACGCCCACATTTTCACTTGGGTATTTAAGGATTAAAATGATAGCTCGCTGGTGGGTGGCGATAATCAGATGCTACCAAAGAAAGCTTTTAACGCATTTGAAGCTAACAACAAGTACAATAGGTTCTTCAACCCGCATACCAATTTCCGTTTCAATCTTTTGCTGTTTCATTCCATAGACTCGTAAGTAATGGCTACAATGTAAACTAAAGTAGAACTCTATACCCGCCAACGCCTGATTATGATTAGTTTTTATGTCTAAGGCATTCTTTAGATTTTGGATTTCAACATCTTTTCTAACTATTCGATTTGTAGTCGAGCTTCCAAATGTTTTCATGCTTCCAAAGCCTCGACAATTTCTATGTAGTCCTGTTCATGCAAATATTCATTAACATTCCTCGCTATCATTAGTGATTATCTAAATGGATTACCAGTTAACCGTGATCAATTAACATCACAAGTTCGTTGTATGCAACGAAATTGAAATGATGGGTTGGGAAACCATGATCTTCTATAGGCAAAACGTCGCTATACTTTCCAAGTAACAACTTGTGTTGTTGGGAAGGGTGCTGCCAAATATTGGTGTTCTTGCAGCTAAACCTCGCAGATTCTCGTAACATGAACCTACTTGCAAAACGGTTTCAAACGCTTTATGTCCCTGATTTCTACATTTGCTCTAATACGCTTCCAGAGTAATCATATGTTAACAAATATTACTAATGATCTGCTGTGTTAGTTTTGAGTGTGGTTAGTATGCTTACCCGCTTGTCTAGCAACATGAAGCATACACCCGCCGGATTTGGATCGTGCACACTTGATGCCCACTTTCTAGACTTTAACTTGCAATTCTTTTGAAAATCCTATGGTTTGATATTCGTGGATGTCAATAATATCATCCTCTGCTATTATCACGCCTTTGTCTTTCTTCGAAGTCAGTAATCGATGGTATCGTCCGGCACTTTCATCTCTCGCTGTTTGAATCTGCCCCTTCCCCTTGTCGCACCATTATTTTGCAATTGTTTGGAATACGGTTAGTAGTGACGGGACAACACAGATAATATTTTGAGCAAGATGCATATGTTTCAACGACATATCTATGCAATTATGATGCCATAAATGAAAATTACGCCTGTGAATAGCTAGAATCGCATATTATGTAGCTACCGACATAGACGTTTGCATTCTAGGAACAATACATGTGCTTTAAAAAAATTCACATAACGATATGAAATACTAATTAAACTCATGGTACTTAATTTTATTCAAAAAATCTTTGTATACAATATTTTGGGGTGTGGTGGCCGGTCTGGGCTCAAGGTTCAATAATGCCTTTCAAACCCTTCGATGAGGTGGTTTGGCTGCAACATATAGTTGGCCATGTCCTAATATAGGTCGGGTAAAAATTCTATCTTTGCAAGTGATTGGCCTCGACTTTTGTTTATCGTCATTGTATAACATATTTAACAGGGAACCGCTGGCGCTTAAAAACGGCGGCATCTTGTTATCTTTAACCGCCGTAAAAATGCGGCACAAAACTTTTTCGGCTATTCGAGTGCTTATAATTCTCGCCTATCACCCCGCTCAAGAGTTGAGTGACGATCATGCGAAGTCCCGCTACACGTATATTCAAGGTTCAAATGCATCAACATTACCGAACACCTATTTTCACCTCCAAGGTGTGGAGGAATTCCCAAACGCCATCGAAGTTCAAATAGTCTTCGTATAATAACTCAGTAGTACTCCATCGCTTCCAATAGGCACCCTGCATTTCCACGCCATACATAATTCTCGATGTCCAGCCACTGCTATATCCGCATTTATTGTGTACCAAGATTGCTTTTGGACACACTATGGCTTTGTCTTGAAACTAGTAACCTGGTGCTTGCAGCAAGTCGCCTGCCATATATGAACTCGACGCCTCGCCCAAAGCTTGCCCACCTTACAAAAACATGGATATCCGATGCACCTGAAGTATTTTCCGGTCTTCGCCATCCTCCGCCAACATTTCTATCTCCTACCTTTAACAATCCACTCTAAAAATGAACGACATTATATTTTTCTTGGTCCGCTCATGCCATGCCTTTGCAATTCATGTTCTCAGCAAAAAACTCAAAATGCTCGCCAAACTCGATTCAAAGAATGGATGCACCAATAATTGCATCTCTTGAAGCATTTCGGATATTCAGGCAAAATTCGTGGTTCGCTAAGAACGTCAAGACGCCCTATTTAACTCTTCAAAACACTCTTTCTTCATGGGCGCTTCATCCCATAGATCAATTTCTGCCGCTCTTAAGAGTTCGCTCAACTGTATTTTCTTATTGCACACGACTCACAGCTTATCGTATCGGATCTTAAAACGCGAATGAGCCGTTCTTCCTACAGGCAATAAAAGATGCAACTCCCTATGAACCTACTACTAAGACAATCCTTCCTTCAGCTCTAAGTGTTGTAATAATCAAGTTTATAAAGGTTTTACCTTGCTCCCCATGTCCATACACAAACATTAACTATTGCCCGTGTGATTGTGCATAATGTCTTATTGTCCACACTGGCGCCGGTGATTTAACCGTGGATAAGACCTCGCTTCCAAAGCCATTTCAGGATGTTTCTTCCATGACTCAGACGGTTTTTGAATAAATCTAGCAATCCCGATGGAGGATCTGCAGCCCATAATCCCTCAATGACTTTCCATGGATGGTGAGCAATGCATGCACTTCATATAAAACCCCACCCTAATTCAGGTTGTTTACGGTCACGAACACCTAGTGCCTGATAGTATACATGGTACGCCATCCGACACTCGCCTCCCGCATTTGCCAAAGTGTTATTGGGCTTGTGATATCCAGGAACAAGATCTCGCAAAGAGTGATCGCGAATGAAATGAAGTAGCCAAGGGTAACTTTTCCCCATGAATAATCCATTCTGATCATCATGTAACAACATTCACAGATTCCCTATTCATCGCATGTGAACTCGTTAAATCCAATGGTTGCAAACGATGCACATCCTCTTTGATGACACAATAACATACCGGTAAAATAGGTCGCCGCATTGGATGCACTTATGCTAATTGACCATTGCAGGTGTTTGTTTGGCACTGCCTAGGAGTCCAAGTTTTTTCACCTTTTGTCCACACAAACTCTGACGGAAACTGCACATATGTTAGATGCCTACCAAATGTTGATGATTCATTGAACGCCAACCACTTTGTCGAGTTGTTTTCTTGGCGCTTTGGGTTATTCGTATATAGATTGCCTCTGCGATGCTTTGAAAGAAACATGTTGCATGTTTTCAAGGTGAACAACCAGGATTTGGACCGCTGGTTCCCTAATGTGGATATCAAAACCAAATATACGCTAGCAGCCTGTGAGGATCGACACGCATCCACAAAGTTCTTTATCTCGCCCATACCCATGACTGAATCAGAAGTTGAAGCACCGCGTGACTATGTTGTGCCTCACCTATTTTCCCCGACACCCGGCAATGATTCTGGCTCTGACCCTTTGAAATATATTCAAATAGGTAATTTATGAGCATCGCCCAAACACAATACTCAACATTTATATGTGCATAAAACCTCATACATAGTTCGCGATTGTATGGGACAACATAACCGTTGTCCAACCTGACACCACTTTGGCATGCATGCATCTTCCCTTCTTTTGTGTGCATACCTAACTTTGTCAAAAAAACTTGCTTCAGAGTACTCCATTGGAAAAAACTTTTGGAAAACTAGAAGGGGGGGTTGAATAGTTTTGCCAATTTTAAGTTATTTTCAAAAACTTTAGATTCGTTAATATATGAGATCTTATGGATGTAGAGAAAGTATAGATCTAATGATAAAGCAAGTAAATAAAGTAAAGCAAAGGGATAGAAATGACACAACCGATTTATAGTGGTTCCGCTACAAGGACACCTTCCTTGCCCTCCACCTCCCGAAGTCACCTACTCGAGAGTTCAAGCACTATGTCAACAAACCTTTACTTGGCGAGAAGCCTTCACAACTTGTTTACACCTTTTCCCACAAGCTAAATACGAGTTCAGAATACGGTGGACCAAACCAACACGCACTACTACACAACAAATATGTGAAATATCAAATACAAGATCGCTTTAGAAATCTTAGGAGGAACAAATCAATCAAAGACCCTTGCTTGATGACTAGAATGCTCGTGATCTCGCCTTAGAGAAGGACCTATATGAGAATCACTAAATAAAGAAAGAAGAAAGTACTCTCTAGATCAAGTGATCTTTTGTTAAAAGAGAATGAGAGTATATGAGAGAATTAGTAAGAATATGGGTGAGTTAGAATGAAGAAATGACTCTTATTTAGGAACTCCGCCAATCGTTCCTGACCACGACCCCTCCCACTTGGGATCCGCCTAGTCTAATCCTAGGGATCCGTGGATGCCCTCTGCCCATGGGTTTTTTGGTTATGGGTCATGGGTTAGTCCATGGGTTTTCCTTAGATTCAATGTATCTAATGAATACATTGTATCTAGTCAAATGGGTATGGGTCAATGGGTATGATATGATCCATGGGTTGTGGTTTTTACCCATCCTAATAAACTATTACAACAAAATGATTAATTACAACATTTTTGTATTTAAATGGCTATATGTAAATGCTTTACAAAAATAACATGTATCCTTATAATTGTACTTTAAGATAACATTATATTTGTTATCAACAAAACACAAAGAGATCGCAAAATATTAATAAACGCTTTAATGTTTATTTGTATTAACAATCTCCCCTTTTTGTTGATGACAAAACATAATGTGATGATGAGTAAAACTTAAGAATAGATGTATGTTTTGAAAGCCCCTAAGTTTTACTTCTCCCTTTTGTCTAAACAAAAAGTTAACCCTTCAAGAAATAAAAGTGTGGAAAAATTAGTCCACGACGCTTACTCCCCTTGATGGTAGCTCCCCCAGTTTGGAAGGCCAGTGAAGAGAAAAATAAACAAAATCGTACAAAGAGAAAGGTTAGTAACATGCTTAAATAATCTTGTGATTGACGAGAATCAAGATTGGGGGCCAAGGTATGTAAACAAAGCCTTGTAATAAAACAACAAAGTATAGTGGTATTTATGGTATTTATGCCACCCACAAGCATAAAAATAAGAACAAGATTTGTTCTTGAAAATGACTCAAAGAAAAAGTACTAAAATTGAAATAGTAATAATGATTCCTTCCATACTTGCATAAGGTTATGGATGGAGGTTTGGATGAGTAATGATATTGATGCGATCAAGGATGAGGTTGAGTATGAATCGAATTTCTTCCCTAACTTCTATTGCAATTTCCTAGTTGGATTGGCAATGTTTACAATGTAAATGATGTGGGTAATGAGTACGAAAGTCTTTCGGGTTGTTTTGATTTGTGAGTCATGGAAGTTGTGGTGGAAAAATAGGAAAATACGGATCAAAGACCGAATGATTGAAGTGGCGGTGGAAAAGAACCTAGATGTTCTTGTAGTTTAATGGGAGCTAAGGGTGGTGATGTTTCAAGATCATTGAATATTGTGTTTGGAGAAGTTGGAGGTTTCAAAAAGGCTATTTCTTTTTGTTTTGGTTGTTATGATCTTGTTGGAGTCGTAAGGAGTTCCAAAAGAGTGACTTTAGGTGGTGAGTGATTTGGTGATGAAGTTGGTGCACTCGTTGGTGATGAAGGAGGTGCTATAATGGAAGCATCTTGTGGTGTGTTATTTGATGGTGATGAGCCATATGATGATGGTTTTCCTAAGCAACAAGATCGGATGTTAATCCAGCGGGATATCCTAGAGTTTGATTAGTATTTGGAAGTGGAAGTACAAAGTTTGGTTTCATGAAGATGATTGTTTGTACTAGGTGACTCATCTAAGTTGTAAGACCTTGTGAATGACATGGTGTTGTTTGATTGTGAAGATGAGATGAATATGCAAGCATTTTGGAAGTTCTATATAAAAAAAAACAAAGCATTGTAATGAATGCTTGACCCAAAATGTGGATTAAAATCTAATGATTAGATATGAATTTGCTGCATGATCATGAGAACACAAGATAACATACTCCAAAATAAAACAAATGTTGGATTATTCATTCAAAGTGAGAAAATAGAAGATAAAACAACTTCGCCCCAGGGATCCCTTCCTCGAGGATCGAGTCCAAACACGTAAGGCTTCTGATCCAGGTCTCCAGTGATCCTAAACACAAAAATTTTCCTTTTTGGAAACATTTTTGCCAGTTTGTGCCTATATGCAAACCATATTATTTTGGAGTTGCGCTATCTCGACTCCTAAGAAAAAGGAAAATAAACTAGAAGTGGAAAATGCATACTATTAAGTGGTATAACCCATAAACACGAAGAGGGTGCTCTGGATTAATTAATTTAGTGTTCCCAATGCCCCTAATTCAATATG
>OU343216.1:184797167-184814067 GCA_910596185.1 Chrysanthemum makinoi
TATCAAGAGTCACTACAAATGAACAAAGATTGCGGAACTTAAAGAATAGAAGTCTACGAGCTCAGAACTAAAGTCAAAGATAGAATGCTAGGATGCAAAATGTATTTAATGGGGTGACCTCCCTTAGGGGGAGATTGTTAGGAATTAGAAAATTCCATGTGAAAGTGTCGGTCACCCCAATTATGGTCTAGCATATGTTAGCTCGTAGACGTGTCGTTATTTATGTTATTTAGTAGTTAATTAGTTAGTTTGTAGCGTAGTTTAGTTTAGTGCAACACCGTGGAGGAAGGACTGGTCTTTACCCACTGTATGCCTGATCCACAGTCCGATAGGAGGACGTATTCATTGTAACTATAAATACCCCTTCCATCCATGGAAGGGGTGTGGCCTCTTTGAATCTAACCTTTCATTTTTATAAAGCAACTCTCTTTCAAGAACCTCCTCTCTACTCTCTTCATCTCTCTAATGGATTTCTTATTTAACCATTGTCCTAGACCACCCGAATCATCAAACAACATAATATTCACGATCCTACAAAGGTTTTTTTGGATGGTTGTGAAGTAGTTATAATGGTGGGTGATTTTGGTGGTGGAGTTGGAGTACTTAAGTTTAGAAAGTTCTCATCTTGAAAGGGTGATGAGATATTGAGAGGTGAAGAGTTCAAGTTAACGAAGTAACAAGATCGAACGCTAATCCTAGTAGTTTTCTTAAGTGGCTTGTTTGAGGTTGAGGATTTAGTTATTTTGACTTTGCTTTAAGAAATGCTAAGCTTAAGAAGAAGTAATAGTGAAGGTGTGAAAATGACCATCCTAAATGTGCTAATTTATGGAACTAAGGATTCATGGAGAAATGTGTTTGATTTGATGTTAATCAATACAAAGATGGTGGCTTCTAATGAGATGTAAGTGTTTAAGAGCATGACAAACATCCTAAGTCAATTCATTGAGGATGTGTTGAGTGAGATACGAAAGATATGCAATAAATGAACTTCAATCAATGCAAAATCTTAGAAGTCAGACATCCACGGATTGCAAGAAACCAAATTTAGGGCTCCTTCCTTTATAGGAAAGGGTTCCTTGGGTGGATTTTGTGAATTTTTGAGTTTTTGTGGGAAATGAATATCCTATTGGTCTAGGTAAGTTAAACTAGTCCTAATATAAATGAAAAGCAGTAACAACTATCCTAGAAAAAAAATTTGGTAAATTAGAGTGCGGGATTTAGTAGAATTCAGCAACTTACCTGTAGTGGCCACGACACCAAAAATTTACACGGACGGAACTTAATTTATGGTTCCGTCTGGTCCGGCAGTATAAATATGGCGGCAGCAAAATTTATAACGGACGGAACCAATTTTTTGGGTCCGTCAAATCCGTGTAGTGCAGAAAAGTTCACAGAGGCGTTTTTTAACCCTCGGGGACATTTCCGAATCCTGAAATTTTTCTTAAAACATATGGAGATAATTATTTCTGGTTAGGAACAAGCAATAACACATATATAAACACATGGGAGCATGTATTTCAAGTAGGGCTAGCGATTTTCACTAAATAGTGAAAATGGTGAAAATTTGATAACATCAAAATGTTATCCCCCTGCACGGCAAAGTTAGTTCACATGATTATTTAAAGTTTAGTTATCATCCTAGAAAGTGAACATACAAAAAATACATCATACATCATTGTTTTTGTTCTTGTACCAAACACTCCTTAAAACCTTCATTTTTCAAAGTACTTGACTAATTTACTTAGTACTCATTGCAAAGTGAGTTACGACATTTCATAAGTTACATGAGATGTTAGTATAACCTATTCAAAGGAAGTGATCTAAGTCTATAAGCGATGGTAAAACAATTTTCCAACTTAGTACACAAAATCTAGCAAATGTCCTATAGTGCATAAACTGGAAATCGACAAACAAGCGAATAAATGACATGGCAAGATTGACACTTATATTATACAAGAAAACAAGTGTAAACAACAATTTGGAAATAAGTAAGCAACATATATGCAAACAACTTAAACAAGTGGTCATTTAGCATAGCATAAAAAGAAAAACACTTTTCGTCATTTACCGTTTAAATGTGATGATGTTACCAAGCTTGATTAGTTTTCTTTAAACATATAACCAAAATATTTAGTTTCAAAATAAATTATATCAATGTTCAAAGAATACCAACTTAAATTGCTTGACTCAAAATTTTGAGTTTTTATGTTAAAGCGAAACTTAATATCTTGGATATACTTGTAGTATTTTGTCTATTTCAATTATTTAAATTTAGACTCAGGTCATGAGAGTAGTTTTAAATGAAAGTAGACTTAATTCCCTTTAAAATGATAGTTGGCTCGACTCCTACGGACTTACGGTTAATTAGATATGATTTTTTGAAGTTGGCCAAATAACTGCATACTGTGCAGACCAAGGAACCAAAAATTTACAAGGAAGGAACCCTTTTTTTGGTTCCACCCAATCCGTGGTCTTCACAGAAAGCTGAAAAATGTACTTACTCATAGCAAAAAATTGTAAGACTTATTAGATTTGATAGAAAAAATATAATACACATATTTTGTTTATTATTTTTACTAATGTGACTTATCTAAACATTTACCAACAAAATTTCTAAGTGTAATTAGCAAAACATTTTTCATATTATATTTCGCTTCAATAGTAATTTGATACATGGATCGTGCTCCTTTTAAAAACCATTTGTTTTGAAAATAAGAGCTACGAGGCTCTGGTACCAATTGTGAAAACGTAGAGGGGGGGGGGTTAATACATTACCGTTTAAAAACGTTAGATCTTTTGTGACAACTCGTAATTTCAGATCATTTTACAAACTTTAAAATTTTACTATTCACGAAACACTTCATATATACTAGAGTTGGTCTACATATCATCAGTAACATCACTTTCATAGTAGTTCATGCATGGATTTGCATATTTCATTAACGTATATTTATTTATTAGATAACGCTATCGCACGATCATTTATTTTGATCAAATTATCTGACACTTTCGACAAATTGTCTTAATATATTTTTATACTTATTTTAATACTATAAAAATTATATTATTAGTTTACTCGATGTTTTGAATTTTTTTTAATACACATATTGTTAGATATATAATAATAATAATAGTAATAATAATAATAATAATAATAATAATAATAATAATAATAATAAAATATTTATTGAATGTTCGATTATAATGTATAAAAAAAATGTAAACATGTAGGTACCACATTGTATCATTAATAAAATAAATACTAAATAGCTTAATTTATTTTCTTAAAAATATGTAGCTTATTGTTATGCATGAATATATGTTTGAACCAAAGTGGCTTTACTTCATTTCATTAGTATATTATCAAGTTTACAATAAAATGTTACTTGAGTCATTCAATAACATGGCTACATATGTTATGTAATATATAGTCAAACAAAAACAAAGCTACTATTTTTAAGAATTACGTTTTCTTATATTAGATTTTATGAGTAATCATGTAGCGGATAATAACAATGACATAGCCAAGTTGTTAAGTTATTACTCACCATTTCAAACCCCTATGTCCGACTAAAATCAAGCCACGTACATAAATTTTGTCAAGGTTGGCAACAAATCTTTGTAAGTACATGACTAAGCATTTTTTTTCATAGTATAAATATGTGTAAAAAATATATATATACTTCACATTAAAAAAAAAGAGAGGAGAACGCATGGATTAAAAAAAAAGAGAGGTTTAGAGACCAAGTAAAAGACACTAGTATATACTTCAAGAAAATAAAGGAAAGGTAGTTATGGTACAAATAATTGGCGTGTGACTCCCTGATCATATTATTTGGAATAGAGTAAAGTAACATAAATCTAGTATAAAGTTGGAGCATGGTTGAAGTATAAGCATGCAAGTAGTATTACATCAATACTTACGTCAATAATTCTACGGTGAAAGGAAGTTATGCCTATGTCTTAGATATTGAAAGCTGATAACTATTATTAACAAGGTGAGTTCCATAGCCCCATTTTTAATTGTTTTAATGCTTTTATTAAACTCTTTGGGGGAGATACATGCTCAACAACTTTTATGACATTCATGTCTATTTGCAAACTATGTGTTTATCTGAACTGAATGTTTAGTCATACGAAGTAACAGTATTGCCATACTTAGAATTTCTATATCATAAATCATTGGGCTAGCGGTCTTGGTATAATCATTGAACTAATGGTCTTGGTATAATCATTGAACTAATGGTCTTGGTATAACCATTGAACTAATGGTCTTGGTATAATTTTGAACTCGCGGTCTTGGTACAAATATGAACTAATGGTCTTGGAACGATTTGAAACTATACGAATTATATGTTATGTCAAGTAACTTTTGATACATTAAGTTATGCACTATTTTGTGAATTCATTTGACGATGTGTGTTTGAACATAAACTATACACATTTTGGTAGTGGGTTGTGAACACACAGGTTGCAAGTTTTGTATGGGCGGAACTTGGAACTGAGTGGATTTTCAATGCCTTTGTTGCATAAACGATTTTGAAAGGCTTTACATTTTAACGCAAACTCTATGAACTCACTCAACCTTTGTGTTGACACTTTTTAGCATGTTTTATCTCAGGTATCTAAGGCATACACTTCATGGCATGCATGTGGAATTATCATAGAGTCGTGGTGACGACGCGTCTCACATGGGATTTATGCACTTTAAAAACATCGTTTGGCTTGTATCAAACTTATTTCCGCACATGATGATTTTCATTTGGGACCTATACTTTGTAAACTCTGATTGTTTTATTAAATCAAACGATGTGTTTTCCAAACGACACTTTAGGTCGTTCAATATAACTGTGATTGTGATGCTATGACAGTCAACCCCCAGGAATTCCATTCCGCTGCAAAACAGGTAATTTGGGGGTGTGACAGATTGGCATCAGAGCTTCGGTTATAGAGAACTAGATTGCATCATTGACCCTAGATTATAACTACATCATCATAGCATCTCATCATTTCATCATAAGTGCACATTCACTTTACATGCGGTTTATATGTACATTTTTCGAGTTATTTACTTTCATTTCAAACCGATTGTCACATAGATGCCCTCAGATACCCATTCCATTATCCTTTCTTTAGATTCTAACGTGGAGAATGCCTTGTCATTCCCTATCTCAATTATAACATCAGTTGACTCATCACCGATATCATCGAATGCCGAGACAAAACCTTCAAGGAGGGTGAAGTAGGTCTCACTCCTTTGTTTCATCACTAACATGTCGAGTTACACGCTATTCACGAACTAAGTCACTAAACCGTCACTCATTTTGAAAAGTAACCTCAAATTTATCGCCTCCTATCGCATCTCTTTAGAGCGCTTATTCTTAACATAGGACTTTGCTACGTCTCACCTTTCCTCTTATTTTGAAGAGTTATGGCACCGAAGAAAGCTGCACCATAAATGACACCAGCTGCTATCCAAAAGTATGTAGAGGATAGTATAGCCGAGGCACTAAGGAAAGAACGAGCAACGGTAGCTGCTGCTGCCGAGACCGCGGTACTTCTGTTGCGTAAGCTGCTAGACTTGTTACTGCTATAGGAGCTGCAGGAGGGTCTGGAGTTCGAAATTGTACATACAAGGACTTTAAGAACTGTGATCCCACAAAGTTCAAAGGCATAGAAGGAGCCACTGCTATGATTCGTTGGTTTGAAAAGATGGAGTCTGTATTTCTTCTATGCAATTGCCCAGATGACTGCAAGGTAAAGTTCGCCACTGGTACACTATTAGATGGCACAATGTCATGGTGGAATTCGTATGCACAACCTATTAGTATCGAAAATGCTTACAAGCTCACGTGGGATCAATTCAAGAGGTTGTTGACAAAGAAGTATTGTCCACGCACGGAGGTGAAGAAATTAGAAACGGAATTTTATGAGTTAGTGGCTATTGGTTATGACATCGAGACCTACATCAGGAGGTTTCAAGAATTGGCTGCACTATGTCCATCAATGGTTTCGGACAATGAGAAACTACTGGAAAATTTCATTGGAGGACTTCCACAATGTATTCAAGGAGATGTAACTTCTTCTGATCCACAAACAATTGAAGAGACTATTAGGATAACTCAAAAACTCATGGCTCAAGTTGTGAAGGGGGAAAACATTATCAACAATAACCGCAACAACAACAACAACAACAACAACCAAACTAGCAACAACAAAAGGAAATGGGAAAATAACCAGGGAGGTTATGATAACGACGACCAAAACCGTAACACTAACCATCATCAACAACAGAATAGAGGGCAAGAAACTGCAATGATTTATGTTGCTGCACCAATAGAAGGCAGAGGTTATGCTGGAACCTACCCACTATGTAAATCGATGTAAGTATCATCACACGGTCTTTGCCCGCTAAGTGCTACAAGTGTCAAAACTGGGACACCTTGCCAGGAATTGTAGAGGCAAGGCCATAGTTACATGTTACGGATGCGGGGAGCAAGGACACTATCGGAATCAATGTCCTCAAAACCAAGGTCAACAAGTTGAAGGTGCTCATGGGAATGCATACATGTTAGAAGGAGGAGAAGTTCGCCATGGTCTCAACAACGCAGAAGACTGAAGAAGTTTAGAAACTAACAGTCTCATTTTCCTTATGTACTATGGTACTTCTAAGTTTATGTCTTCTATCATATTCGGATCTTTATTACTTAAGATGTATTACTGTTTGATAAACCACTCGTAAAATATTCTCATCTATCGTACTTTATTTTCTTTCGATTCGATATCACTTACAAGAATTTTACTTCCTTTTACCTTAACCGCTATTTTAACGACATGGTTTAAATCTATGTAAACATTGAGAGTTATACCAATTAAACCGAACGTCACATTATCGTTCTTTAATTATACATAGCCTAGCTAACTATGTCTAATTCTGGAGGGATCATGTTATGTTGGGAGCAGTTATTCATAAATCTTAGTGCAAACAAAAGTTTCACATATTCCTAAAAGTCAAGGTGATACTCATGGGAGATTCTTTCAATATTTTCTCCATCGCGATGTTTATACACTCTTAATCATAGATAGTCGTAACGACACCTCCTCATATCTTCTCTCCTCGTTATTCATCACAAACCCTAAACTTGAGAGACCAACACGAACTGAATTCAGGGACTGAATTCCTTTTTGGGTGGGCGAATGTGACAAATCGTAATTTCAGATCATTTTACAAACTTTAAAATTTTACTATTCACGAAACACTTCATATATACTAGAGTTGGTCTACATATCATCAGTAACATCACTTTCATAGTAGTTCATGCATAGATTTGCATATTTCATTAACGTATATTTATTTATTAGATAAACGCTATCGCACGATCATTTATTTTGATCAAATTATCTGACACTTCCGACAAATTGTCTTAATATATTTTTATACTTATTTTAATACTATAAAAATTATATTATTAGTTTACTCGATGTTTTGAATTTTTTTAAATACACATATTGTTAGATATATAATAATAATAATAATAATAATAATAATAAAACTGTAATCCTTTGAGTTTTTAATAAAAGTGTGATTTATAAAAAAAAAAAAAAATAAATAAAAAAAAAAAAAATAATAATAATAATAATAATAATAATAATAATAATAATAATAATAATAATAATAATAAAAGATTTATTGAATGTTCGATTATAATGTATAAAAAAATGTAAACATGTAGGTACCACATTGTATCATTAATAAAATAAATAGTACTAAATAGCTTAATTTATTTTCTTAAAAATATGTAGCTTATTATTATGCATGAATATATGTTTTAACCAAAGTGGCTTTACTTCATTTCATTAGTATATTATCAAGTTTATAATAAAATGTTACTTGAGTCATTCAATAACATGGCTACATATGTTATGTAATATATAGTCAAACAAAAACAAAGCTACTATTTTTAAGAATTACGTTTTCTTATATTAGATTTTATGAGTAATCATGTAGCGGATAATAACAATGACATAGCCAAGTTGTTAAGTTATTACTCACCATTTCAAACCCCTATGTCCGCACTAAAAAAAATCAAGTACCACGTACATAAATTTCGTCAAGGTTGGCAACAAATCTTTGTAAGTACATGACTAAGCATTTTTTTTCATAGTATAAATATGTGTAAAAAATATATATATATACTTCACGTTAAAAAAAAGAGAGGAGAACGCATGGATTAAAAAAAAAAGAGAGGTTTAGAGACCAAGTAAAAGACACTAGTATATACTTCAAGAAAATAAAGGAAAGGTAATTATGGTACAAATAATTGGCGTGTTGGAAAGGTAATTATGGTACAAATAATTGGCGTGTGACTCCCTGATCATATTATTTGGAATAGAGTGAAGTAACATAAATCTAGTATAAAGTTGGAGCATGGTTGAAGTATAAGCATGCAAGTAGTATTACATCAATACTTACGTCAATAATTCTATGGTGAAAGGAAGTTATGCCTATGTCTTAGATATTGAAAGCTGATAACTATTATTAACAAGGTGAGTTCCATAGCCTCATTTTTAATTGTTTTAATGCTTTTATTAAACTCTTTGGGGGAGATACATGCTCAACAACTTTTATGACATTCATGTCTATTTGCAAACTATGTGTTTATCTGATCTGAATGTTTAGTCATACGAAGTAACAGTATTGCCATACTTAAAATTTCTATATCATAAATCATTGGGCTAGCGGTCTTGGTATAATCATTGAACTAATGGTCTTGGTATAATCATTGAACTAATGGTCTTGGTATAACCACTGAACTAATGGTCTTGGTATAATGTTGAACTCGCGGTCTTGGTACAAACATGAACTAATGGTCTTGGAACGATTTGAAACTATACGAATTATGTGTTATGTCAAGTAACTTTTGATACATTAAGTTATGCACTATTTTGTGAATTCATTTGACGATGTGTGTTTGAACATAAACTATACACATTTTGGCGGTGGGTTGTGAACACACAGGTTGCAAGTTTTGTATGGCGGAACTTGGAACTGAGTGGATTTACAATGCCTTTGTTGCATAAACGATTTTGAAAGGCTTTACATTTCAAACAAACTCTATGAACTCACTCAACCTTTGTGTTGACACTTTTTAGCATGTTTTTATCTCAGGTATCTAAGGCATACACTTCATGGTATGCATGTGGAATTATCATGGAGTCGTGGTGACGACGCGTCTCACATGGGATTTATGCACTTTAAAAACATCGTTTGGCTTATATCAAACTTATTTCCGCACATGATGATTTTCATTTGGGACCTATACTTTGTAAACTCTGATTGTTTTATTAAATCAAACGATGTGTTTTCCAAACGACACTTTAGGTCGTTCAATATAACTGTGATTGTGATGCTATGACAGTCAACCCCCAGGAATTCCATTCCGCTGCAAAACAGGTAAGTTGGGGGTGTGACATCTTTTGTATCAAATCACTTATGAAGCATGTTATAATATGAAAGTACCAATTATTGTTTGTGACTAATATAAAGCATAGTAAACCAAGTTGTCACACAAGCGTCAACATCAAACAACATCACAAGAAATTATAAAAGTAAAGAGATAAAGAAAGGAAAGTGCAAGCCGAACACGATGATTTATAGTGGTTTGGTCACGGATCTCCTCTCCGCCCTACTCCACTCCCCGAGTACCCAACTCGAGAGTTACTTCACTAAATCAACAAGCTCCCTTCTCGGCGGAGAAAACCTTACAATCGTCGCTTACACTTTTCCGGTACAAAGCTAAATACCGGGTTCTAGTTCGAGGTAGAACCAACCTAACGTCGCCTATACAATATTTCCGACACTAAGCTAGATGTCGAGTCTTTTCGGGTACAACCACTCCCGTTATGTTTTATGGCCCAACATAACAAACCTTGTGTTTTATGGTACAATCACATAACCCATCTAATCTAGTTTGGTGAAAGTGTTGTGATGATGCAATAATGTTTACAATGATGATCCATGACATAAATGTCTAATGGATATGAATGACTAATCTAAATGATCTTCTTAAGTAAGAAGTCTTCAATCAATGAGGATATCAAGAGATCTTGAATCTTCATATGTTGATATGCTTTGGTGAATGAGGATGGCTAGATCTCCAAGCTTTCCTTGGTTGATCAAAATGTAAAGTATGCTTACAACAAAGATGAATGTTAGAAGCATTATGATCATGTGATGATGATGGTGATTAATGTATGTTACTACATGGTTATCTATAGATCTAATAGATGAAAGAAAGATAGAGAGAATGTGTGTTGGAAGGGATGAGGAAAATGAGAAGACAATGGGCTCTATTTATAGCCAAAAATGTAATCTAAAAAATAATAATTTATTAGATTTGATATCTTAGAATATCTTTCAAGATCTTGCAAATCTAACCAAATATTGACCAAATCTTCTAAAGATATGATGATGCATGAAGTGATGTAAAAATGCATTTTCATTTAGATTAAAATGTTCATGAAAATAAACTTGTAAAATGTATTATGTAACTAGTTGATAAAAAGTCTAGTTGCCTTTTATAAAATAAAATATCTAGTTAAGTGCTTGACAAAATAAAATGTATTTTGTCAAGTGTAAGTAAACTTTAGTACTTGTATGAATATTATAGTTAGTTTACTTGTACAAATAAAAGTATATATTTATTAGACATTTTACAAAAGATGTATTTGTATAAAATACTTGTGAATGCAAAATGTAAAATGAGGTTCGAAATAGAATGGTTAAATACTTAGTGACTCTAAACGTATTTTAAACATTCTAAATGATTTGTTAATGGGTTTGATCATAATGCCACATAACAAACATGTACGAACTTGTGTTGTAACATACAAGGACTTGAGACATCGAGAGGTGTTGAATGTACGTTGAGACAAAATGTGATTACGAGTAACTTGTACATTTTACGTTATATATTACAAGTTACATGTTTGTCATCAATCAAAACAAACGAGACTGTATAGATTAAATATCGTAATATTTGCACTAACAGAGATGTCGCCCTACCTTGCATGAGGTATTATAAATCAACGACATACTAACAGTCATCTTTACAGTTTCTAAAAGTGTAAAGTATTCTCATTCCTTAATGTGTAATGCAACAATGCTCTATGTTGAGCATAACTAGTCAACAAATTTATCATAAAAAACGAAATCCTACTACAACTAGTATTAATAATCCTCTAGCATCATTTGTACTTATACAACACTATGCTTTATAATTCGTAAACATCTATATTAACAATAATCTAAACACTCTCAATTAGATATTGTTGTGGTCAGTTCATCTTGTTCTTGTACAAAAGCAACAACTAGTTTCATACACAATATAATATATACATGATTAATCCTTAGTTAGAACAACATAAGGTTTCCATCCATGTAATAAATTATTCCAAGTGAAATACATCATTTTAAGACTTCTCAAATGATATATTGCATTTGTGTCAAACTTAATTTTCCGCATTTTTTTATTCCAGATAAACATTTATTTTAAATTTGTTTGTTTTATTCCCTAAATTTCAAGTGAAGTTTCATTCCAAGCTTAAGGATCAATATCTAGCTTAAATGGAATGATATCTTCAACATGTAATTTTAAGGAAAAACACATTGCTCCCACTCAATGTCAGATATACTCAAGAGTTATTTTAATTCAATCAGAATCATATTGTAATTAAATTCAAGATCTCAACTCTTAGATGCATGATTAAATCCAAAACTTGGATTGCTTAAATTTGTATATTACATAAAGATAATATAGATTCATAACCCTTTTGATTACACACCGTCCTCCATAAAAGTTAATCATAAAGAAAGAGTTATAAAATCTAATTGTCATATTCCTCATACAAGGAAACATGTATGATAATTAATTTTCTTTATATCATTAATGCGTGTATATATAAGAAAATTTAATCACAGTTAATTGCTTAAGTATGATTAAAAACTTCTTATTAAATGCCACGCATTAATATGTATACAATGTTGTCCTTGTGAGTCTTTCTTCAAAAGAAACTCATTCCAACCTCATAGGTTAACTATTAGGCGAAATAACAATCAAGCTCAAAACTTGATTTGCCTTTTAAGGACTGCATCTTATCTTTCATAGTTCTAAAACATTTATCAGATTCAAGATGCGATAATGTGTTTTAGTATTTAGCTGATTCACAATAATCTTCTAACTAATATCCCTCAGCATTGATATTAAAAATATCACTTCAAGTGATGAGGCATCCTTGCGAATTTATGAATGAGCGTAATCATTATACTTCGGTCGACATTTTCATGTTTAACCTTAGTATGACATTAATAAGTGCATTTTAGAAGGTTAAGTATTTTGTTCTCAAATAACTTCGAGATATGTATATGCTCCCACTTACTTTTGTAAGTAGAGACAATTCTCTAAATACTAAGTATTTAAGCAACAATAAATTGTTCTTAATTGGGAACCACAAAATACATTTTAAGTTCTAATCTCTAGATTTGTTAATAAAAATGCTTCCTAAGATTTTAACAAATTCTGAACTTAAATCAAGACATAATGGAATTCCTTCCAACAACTCTAATTAGGGTGTGAGGATTTGGAAAATCCATGATGAAGTGTCGGTCACCCCAACGTATGTTTAGCATTTTATAGCTCGTAGACGTAATAGAATATTAGTTAGATTAGCAGTAGTGTAAGTAACACCGTGGAAGAAGGACGGGTCTTTACCCACTGTATGCCTGATCCACAGCCCGAAGGAGGGCGTAGTCATTTGTATAAATAGCCCTCTCCCCCAAGGGACAGGGTTGGATGTTCATTTGGTAATCTAACCTTTCATTTGTTTTATCTTTCTAGAACACTCCCCTTTCTCTCTCTAAACTATACGCCCACTTTGATATAATTTGATGTGTTTACGAAATTCAGTATGTTACAAATGGTATCAAGAGCCATGGTTTGATCACTCATTTTTCATGTTCTTGGATTTCTAGTGGTTTTCATGAGGTTTTTGGGTTTGAATGAGTTTAGAGTGGTTAGCATCATTTGGATCATTTATAGTGTTTAAGTTTAGATTTTGATTGTACTTTTGTGTTTAGAATCATTATAAGTGCTTAGGTTTTGATTTGGAAGGCTTGAATCAGCGTGGTTGAGTTGTTTTTGGATTGAAAAGTGGTGTTTTTGAAAGTTTCATGGAAGCGACTTGAGTCTCGTTGCATAATTCTTCGTAGCGATTTGTCCCTACGTTTAAGCGACTTGTCTTTGTTTTGTGAAGCGACTTGTGCACTAAGCGATTTGTCTTTTGAGACAAAACGACAAATAGGACAAGGTAGTAGATGTACTTTTTTGTCTTGCGATTTGTCACTAGCGACTTGTCTCTATAGCGATTTGTCACTCTAGCGACTTGTCTCTCTAGCGATTTGTCCATCTAGCGACTTGGCTTTCTAGCAACTTGTCATTCTAGCAATTTGTCAATGCAGCGACTTGTGTAAGAAGCGATTTGTCTTATAAACATTCTGACTGAAGCGATTTGTCATAAAGAAAATTGTTTCAAGCAACTTGTGTCTACTATCCGACTTCTTGTTGAAAATTAAGACATGCCATCTCATATTAACACAATGTCTTACACCACTGATCCCTTAATCTCCAATGTGCTCAAACTATATGATACTGAGCAGAACAAAGAAAGTGTTCACTGCTCAGAAAGCTTAACCATGATTAATTCAACCAATGACGATTAAAACACTTCATATCCTAAGCCCAATGCTAAGGAATTTCACCTGTCAATGCTACAAAACGCCATGCAATTGGAATGTGTAGGATCGAATATATTTATTGTGTTGATGATTCGGGTGGTCTTGGATGATCAAAATACATGTTATCCATTAGAGAGAGAAAGTAGAGAGAGAGAGGGAGTTTCTTGGTAGAGACTTGTAGAACAAAATATTGAAAGGTTAGATTGAAAGCTCCACCCCTTCCATGGATGGAAGGGGTATTTATAGTTACAACTTACATGACCTCCTATCGGTCTGTGGATCAGGCATACAGTGGGTAAAGACCCGTCCTTCCTCCACGGTGTTACACTAAACTATTCTACGCTACTGACTAACTAATTAACTACTACATAACGTAAATAACTACAAATCTACGAGCTAACATATGCTAGACTATAATTTGGGTGACCTACACTTTAACATGGAATTTCCAATTCCTAACAATCTCCCCCTAAGGGAGGTCACCCCATGAAATACATTTTGCATCCTAGCATTCTTTCTTTGACATAGCTCTTGAGCTCGTAGACTTGAATTCTTCACTTTCGCAATCTTTGTGCTTTAGTAGCGATTCTTAAAAGTCCGCACTGATTTGTACTTTTAGTGGAGGCCTTTAACTGATCCACATCTTTGATGATCTTCGAGCTTTCTTTGAGATCATCAGCCACAGTAAATCTCTGGATCACCCTTTATTGTGTTGCCATCATGTAATGTTGTGACTTTCGGACCGACATGCTCACACTTTCTGGATCATGACATCTTTCTATCAGAGTAGCGGAAGCTTTACTGGTTCATGATATTTGCAGCAGCGTAGCAGAAGCATAGTATAAAAATATCAGAGCCAAGTTATGTAGATAGGCACCAGTCATGATTTCTTCAATTAAGTGTGAATGCTGTGAGCATGCGGCTTTGGATTGACTTCTCAATTCTGATCAGCTGCAACCGTCCAAATGTACCTGCAAACAACAGTTAGCAATAAAACACACGAAAGTGTCTTTGATCACTTTCGTTGAATTGAGGTACACGGCCCACGGTTCCCCATTGATCAGTACAAGTATTGCCTGTGATCAGGTAGGATTCCTAAAAATCTCCTTGACAGGGTTTCGCGTTCTATTTCTAGCTGTTCTCAAATAGGAACGTCTCAAAGAAGACAACACGGAGTGAGTGAACCAGCGAATTGAGATTCACTGATTGATGAAAAATGATTTGAAAACAATCGCGTATTGCTTAGAAGAAAGAGTTTTGCAATACGACGAAGGTTTTATGAGAAAGATCAATTTTCAATCAAAAATACCTTTTGTATTTGAGAAGAGTACACATTCGATGTGCTAGAGAAAAGAAGAGATTCGCACATCGAACGGTTTTTCCAAAAGTATTTTTTCAATCAGAGATACTTTTTGTGTTTGAAAACATAAGTACACATTCGACGTGCTAGAGAAAAGAAGGTTTTCACATCGAATGGTTTTTCCAAAAGTATTCGTCAATTCATTTCCTGGACCAAGGTTGATTCACAAGTGAATCGCCCCATCATTTCTATCCAGTTGTCACAAGTTTGATCTTTAGAAAAGATCTCACATGTCACCCACCTAGAGCTTGTTTGATGTTGGCTCTAGAAGGATTTCAATCTTCATCATGAATACTTTTACATACCACTCAGATGTTCTGGCAATACCACAAGGATAATGCGTAGGACTCTTAATATAATCTTACTTTCCACATTGTGTGAAACAGCAAGTCTTCATTAATTTTGTGTCCTAATGAGCTATTGTGGATGATCTCTTGGCTCTAGACTCAATAGTGCACATTTGATTCCTATGCCGGAGACTAGGGAGAGGGTCTCCTTCTTCAATATCAACAATCTCTAAGAGAAAGTCGATAGATTATGCAGGTTCCCCGTGAGAATGAAACAAGCCCTTTTAAGAGGAACTTGAGTGGCTTGGGAAGTTTTAGTGCAGTGCATCACTGGGTCCATGATGTCTTATCTTCAATACCAGTGTTACCTTAGTAACCACCAGTAGCATATGTATTGAACCCGATTTCTGCCCTAAGGTTGAATTGATGGAGGGCTATTTCTTTTCACCCTTTTTCACATTCGGTTCTTTTTCATTCTTCAACCCCTTCAGTGCTTACCGAGACTTCATAACTAGAACCTTGTTGGGTTTATTCCAGTACTAGTTCTGTCTCAGTCCGCACTCTTCCCATTTCTCATTTTTCTCCTTTTTTCATCATACCTAAGGACTCTACACTATCTAGTGGATTGTCCCTGGGTAGATCCCTCCGGCTCTGGCGGGATCGTGGGAACGAATACCTAACCTAACCATCCTTATAACACCATGCATAAAGTAAATTGGTCGGTATTTTGGTATTGTTCTTTCCTTCATGAAACCAATTGAAAAATCATTTGGAAAAACAATCAAGGTACTTGTGATCAGATCAAAATTTTGTACCTTAATAGTTTTGATCATTTAGAAAAGCTCCTCCTCAACATGTGCATATGATTTTATAAATTGTTTAGCACATGGAGGCAAGAGTTCTTTGAAATAATTTCTTTGAAATAATTTCTTAATCACAATTTCCTTAGAAAAAGCCATTTGAATTTCTTTGGTAAAATTCTCCCCCTCAATATGTGCATAGGATATTTGAAATCATTTTATCACATAGAGGCAAGAGTTCTTTTGAAGCACATCCACGATCACAAAAGCCATTAAGAAAACCATTTGATCCCCCTCAATATGTGCTTCGAGATTTGAAAGCGTTTAACACATATGAGAGAGCAGCCTGCACATTTTCATCAAATCGATCATCATTTATCAAATTTCATTATTAAATCACAAATTCTCCCCCGATCAAAAATATCAAACCCTTTGAGATTTTGGATCTCAAGTGATTTAATTAGGTTTATAAAACATGGGAGAATATGTGCCTGGTTTAAATACTCATCTTGTTTTTGGATAAATCCTCCTCCTCAACATGTGCATTGTATATTTGAAATCGTTTGGCACATGGAGGCAGGAGTGCCTATAAAGGACTAAAACCAATTCCATTTAAACAGATAAGAGATTTAAATCACGATCTCTCCCCCGATCAAAATTT
>OU343216.1:184814167-184914957 GCA_910596185.1 Chrysanthemum makinoi
AAAGACTAATAAATACTCTCTATACCTTCCAAGGTAGATATTTGGAGCTCATAATATTATTTTTTCTTTCTCTCACTAAGTTCCCTAAACCTCTAACTTTCTCTCTCTAGAACTCACCTTATAAACGCCACTTTGTGTTGGTTTGATATGTTGTGAAAGCCATCTTCCCTACCTTGGTATTCAAGAGCCATGGGTTAGACTATCTTGCACATCTTTGTATTGCTAGTGGTTTTTTAGGTGTTTTTTTGGAAGTTTGCAAACGTTTAGTGGTTTGTTGCATCATTTGTTATTTCTTGTGTTAAAGCTTGGATTTTGTTAGTTACTTTTATGTTTAGAACTCATCACAAGTGTTTGGTTTTCATTTGGTCAGCTTGATCATCTTGGTGGGTTGTTTTTGGATTGAAAAGTGTGTTTAATGTGGGTTTTCCTTGCAGCACTTGATATACGATCTCTTTCTTTTCGTACGACTGCTTCACAATTTTGTAGCGAGTTACAGTTTTGAGCTAGCGACTTGACCTAGCGATTACAGTTACAGTATGGACTCTCGATTTGAATAATTTTCTACTGGTAGGCGACTTGGTGGTAGCGACTTGGTCGGACGAGTTGCTCTTTAGCGACTTGAAGTTTTAGCGACTTGAGTAGCGAATTGCTGCCAAAAATTTGCTAGCGACTTGAGGCTTAGCGAGTTACTACTTAGCGACTTGCATTTGTCTAGCGACTTGGGCCTTTAGCGACTTGGGGGTGTAGCGATTAGGTGTTAGCGACTTGGTGCATTATCTTCTAGCGACTTGGGTGATTGTTTACGATTTTCTCTTGATTTAGTAAAATCCCGTGAAAGAATCTATTTCCCGGTTTAATCATAGAGTTATAAATCCCTTAATCTGTTAACATGTCTACCAACGTTCCTACTATCATCTCCATGTTGCCGAGGTGTTCAAGCAGCTGTTGCAGATACTCGTCCACCCATGCTTGATAGCACTGACTACGATTCTTGGGCTCAACGAATCAGATTGTACTGCCTTGGAAAGGAAAATGGTGTCATTCTCAAATCATTGATGAAGGACCGTATCGAGTTGAGACGACTAGAGATGTACTTGATACTGCTGAAGATGGAACTCTGATTTACGAATGGACAGACCAAAGATGTATGATGAGCTTGATGATAAGGAGAAAAAGAATTTGATGCTGATATCAGGGCTTAACATTGTTCTTCAAGGTCTTCCTAAGACATCTACAAGCTGATCATCACAACACCGAAGCAAAAGGCGTATGGGATAATTCAAGATGCTTCTCTCAGTTCGAATTAACTATGGAAGATAGAGAATCACAACTCTATGACGAATTTGAACACTTCAAGATGAAACCAGATGAGAGTGTCTATGCGTACTATGTGAGATTTCATAAGTTGGTGAATGACATGAGGAACATCAGAATGACTATGCCTAACATTCAGGTGAACTCAAAATTTGTGAACAACATAATCCGAAAGGACAAGTTTGTCACTTCTGTGAAGCTCACTAAAGGATTGAGGAATAAAAACTATGAGCAACTCTATCCTTCCTCCCTTCACATGAGAGACATGCTATGTTTGAAAATTGGTTCTTATCAGTTCAAAACCAACCAGGGAGAGACAAGCTCGTCTAATGACTCAAATGCCTTCTATTCAAACATCGGAATCACAACCAAAGCCTCACAAGTCATACCCATGGAAAATGGTAATCACAAACTAATTCCTGATCCTATGTTCAAACAAGCTGATGCTGATGCACACGTGGGTAATTTCATTAATCAACTAGCTCTTCTGATCAGTCAAAACATGAATTCTCTCCCACCACCAATAAAAACCTCGAACAACAGCATTACCCCCACAATCAATCTACTTTAAAGATGGGAGGATCGTGGTGCAACCGTTCAGGAAAGACGTATGATCGGAAGAGTGGAGCTGGTAGAACTTATGTTGTTAATCAGAATCGAGGAAGGAATGGTAATCAAGGTCAAGCTAAGCTGATCAAATGTTATAATTGTGGTGGTGAGGGACACATTGCAAAAAACTGCACATCTCCAAAGCGTCCACAGAATGCTGATTACTTCAGAGATAAGATGCTGCTTGTTCAAGCTCAACTTAATGGTGCTACTTTGGATGAAGAAGAATTGTTGTTTCTAGCTGAGGGCAATGCCAAGACCTATGATGCAGATGTTGATGAGCAGCCTATTCAGGAGATAGGTCACAATCATCAGAATGCCTTCAAGTCGCTGATTGTGATGCATACGACTCTGATGTGGATGATGGACCTACTGGCACACACAATCTTTATGACTAGCATTTCTCCAATGGTTTCTCCCAAGGTCTCCTCTTCAACACAGACTGGCCCATCCAAAGACACACTCATCTCAGAGGTACTAAAACTATACGATGATGCTGATGTGCAAGATGCATGACAAATACTATCAACTGAAACTTTTGTATCAAATATTGAAAATATGGGTAATATCAATGTTGTCCCATATGATCAAATGTGAAACAAAGTGAAAGTGAAGTTGTACCAAGTGATGCATCTATTGCAGTCAACAATGACTATATTTTTGATGAATACACTGCCTGTGCCCCTGATGATTCTGTAATATCTGAATTAAATGCCTATAAAGAACGTGTTGCTATTTATGAACAACGTGCTAAATTTGAGTTAACCACTCGTGAGCAGGAAATGGATGACCAAATGCGTACAATTATTAGAAAAATAATTTTAGAGAAGAAGTATTAAAACAAGAGTTAAATTCCTTACAAGAAAAGCTTTCTAAACTGCTAAGCAAAAACAAGAACTTCAAGAAAATGTGAAAATGCTTAAGCAAGAATTTAATGCAAAGGAATCAAAACTCTGAAAGATTTTCTAATCTGAAAACTTTGAAAAACAAACTTGAAAACAAGTTGTACATACAAGGGAACACCATCCAGACTGCTCACATGATCACTAAGCATAGGGTCCTAAGCGATAAGCATAGCATTCCCTTGTTGAGGAACAAATCCAGAGTCATTAAAAGGGCTAAAAATGCTCATAAGGTTCTTTATGATGGCAATGAAATCCTTAAACCTAGACAGAAACCTAGTTGCGTTGAGTGCACCGAGGAAGATAAGAAATCAGATGAAGTCACTAGGGAAAAGATGAATAAGAAATTAGATGATCCTAAATGTAGAGAGAAGAAAATAAAGATCACACCCCATGATTACAAGAAGGAAAACTTGATTTCCTTGAACATGTTTAAACCTCAGACATTGTTGACTCCCGAACAAGTTTTATGGAAAATGGATTTAGATAACCGGAAAGCTGAAAATATTGTTGAAACAAACCTCCTCTTTGGAAATGCCTAGAGCGACTGTGGTATCCTCCAATACACCAATGCATCTTGTTCCTAGAACAATTGCCACTAAAAGCAAGACCTTATTTAGCCAATATGTTATACTTCAACTATTTGTTGATTTTGAGAAAACTTGCAAGAAAAGGATCACACCCACTGGTTTACGAAGGAGAAAGGGGTTTTGAGCAAATGAAAGAATGTTACTAACTAGGTCATGCTTTCTTTAAACAACTAAAAGATCATTTTGAGAGTCTTAAAAAGGGGATAAAATCAGATATTAAAAAATGGAAAAGGAATTTGATGCAATGATAGTTGAGGTTAGTAACTATGAGCGAGAATTAAAATATAATGAGATTGAGAGGAAGAACTTGCATACCTTGAATGAGAATCTTATTTCTGAATGTATTACTCAAGATGTGTTTTACACTGCTAAAAATTGTTCCATTAATGCTTCTCAATTTCATGAATTATCTGTTGCTCTGAAAGTCTCCCATGATCGTGTCATTGAGCTTGAAAAACTAATTCAAATTGCATGAGAAAATTGAACAGGATGATCATGATAACCGGTGAAATAGTTTCTAAATTGGAAGTTAAGCATCTTGCTTTGCAATTAAAATATCAACATCTAAAAGAAAATGCTAAAACCTCAAATATCAAGACATCCTGGATGCTCCTGAATTTGATGCGTTTTTGAAATAAGCAAACGTGATGAACAATTCAGCTCATTGTAACCCGATCAGAAATTGAAAACCCAAGTCTCACAATTGAAAGGTGAAAAGAAGGAAGTGACTGGATCCCAAATGCCTCCTCCTTTAGATTCTCAGTACTCTCAAACTTTTCATCTTCAAAACTTAGTCAATGCATTACAAAAAGAAAACGAGAGTTTTCTAGAAGAAAATGAAAAAGTTAAACGACACTTTAAAGAGTTATATGATTCAATGAAAGTCACCCGTGACCAAAACAACGAAAAAATAACGTCTTTACAAAAGGAAATTGAGAATCTGAGAAGTCAGGGAAATGGGAAACTGCCACTTGTTTTCAATAAGAATGTTGTCTCAAAGTCACCCTCAGACTGCAAATACACTGTGACAGTTAAATATATTCCTCCTCATCTTAGGAATAATGAACATGCTTTTCATGACTACTGTGCTTACCTTAAGGATAGTCTAGAATGTCTCCGTAAGATTGTCGAAGAGGATTTAATTAACAAACCTCTTGATAGTGAAGTTAGGTTTGCTTGCCTCCAGGCCAAACGATCTCAA
Organism: Chrysanthemum makinoi; assembly: GCA_910596185.1. Classification (NCBI taxonomy): domain Eukaryota; kingdom Viridiplantae; phylum Streptophyta; class Magnoliopsida; order Asterales; family Asteraceae; genus Chrysanthemum; species Chrysanthemum makinoi. The sequence continues at coordinate 184,818,784 of OU343216.1, forward strand.
GAGCTGCTAGAATGTGTAATTGCAACATGTCCTAAATCCTTATCCTTAGGTGCAAAAGGCAAAGATGTGATGCCTTGTTCTATGCCTAAAGCCAAGCATGTGACCCTTGATATGCCTTGTTCCATGTCGAAATTCAAGCAAGCAACCTGTGATGTGCCTCCTAGAATTTCAGATCCCAGCACTTCTAGACCAGGATTGCAGAAAGTAGTGAAGCCATGTAATGTTCCCATCGTTACTTCTACAGATGTTAAGATTGACACTAAAGTTAGCGGGTCAAAACCTAGAAGCTATGCAAAGAAGGATAGGTTACGCACTAAAAGTGATCATGATAAGGAAGTGAAAAAACACCATAGGGACAAGAAGTTTGATTTGAACAAAAAGAATCGTGTTAGTTCTAGTATTAGCTCTAAGCTTACTAAAATTAATTCGAGGCCTTATCCTGTCTGCAAAACATGCAAAAAATGTTTAATTTCTGGTAATCATGATAAATGTGATGTGTTATTTCGAGGTCTAAGATTCATAACCCAGTTAATAAAGTTTGGAGAGCGAAACAGATAAGCAATCTGGAAACCTACAGGTAAGGTTTTTACCAATGTAGGATTTCAGTGGAAGCCAACAGGTCGAATATTCACGAATGGCAAACCTTGCCCTTAACTAGATCCACTATGCCTAGAGTAGTGCCTGTTAAGGTTTGGAAGCCAACTGTAGAATAATCCCATTAAGCACAAAATGTCCCTCGACTAAGTCTGATGCTTCTACTAGTTTAGCTCTTAGTGACAATGACATTGCACCTAGGGTTTCTGCTGATTCAAAGATTGTTTGTGCTTACCAAAAGGACCCCATGAGCACGTGGGGATCCAATGTTTCCAATTCTCTGTCTTCGTCTGTTGTCCAAAGCAGTCGTACAAGTGTCCCTTGGAATTTGGATTCGGGCGGCTCTAAACATATAACTGGGCTCTTAACAATGACGTCTGTTCACATCAGTTCGGGCCTCGTACTTCATCATTATGGCGTCTGCAGATAACACTTCAGGCCCCGTTCCTCAAAGAAAAAAAAGTGTACGCTTTCAGGCGCTTTATCTTCAGATTAAGAGAAATCTTCATGTTTATGACCATTCTCATCGACATTCTTCATCAACAAGCTTCATGTTTCTCCCATGCTCATTCAGATCGTCAAGTGGATCTACATTCATTAATGTATATTATTATTCACTTGCTAAATCAAAATGGCAACTTACGGATGTAATTTTTGAGAGGGAGAAGAGTGAATATACTAAATGATGATGGATGTTTGAATAATGGTTATACGACTTAAGTTTGATGACTCTCCTCCAACGCCTAATGTTTCACTCACTAAGGATAAATGGGATTTATTGTTTGGGATTCATTGGTTCAAGATATGTTTGATGAGTATTTACAAACGCTAGCGAATATTTGATGTTCATCAAAGAATATGAGATTCATGAGTTCAAGATATGTTTGATGATCATCAAAGAAGTACAACTCAGACTACTCAAAAAAGCCCAATCTCCGTTTATTCCTCAAGAGGCGTTGATATGATTATCATAATATTGCAGTTGCACTCATGAATAATGATCGCTCTTTGTATTCCTTTGCCAAAACTTCACGGATTATTGTTCATGAATAATGATCCACTCTTTGGTATTCCTTGCCAAATCTTCACGGATTATTATTCCTCTCATCGTGCATGCTATAAATCAACCACATGAACTTCAAGGAAAATGTCTACCTCATCCGCTCGAAGTTATTGGTGTATCCTCCATATCAGTCTCTACATGAATTCTTTTAGGAAGAATACATTGATGTTGAGGCATCATTTTTCTGGTTCATTCGTGGGTGAATGTACATTCGGTTGTATGTTTATTCACATGTTGGGCATTTGACACAAGTTGATTACTTCTAAGTTACTCTTTTATCACTTATTTGAGGTTGAAGTTGACGTTCACAAAGGCGTGATCTTATTTGATAACTTGCTCGAGCTTAAGAATTAGAGTTGAAGTCTGGGGTTATCTAGTTACCAGCAGTCGAGGTGGATGGTTGAAGACCTGGTTAACTATCACTATTAGGAGTTACGTTGTTTTACTCAGTGTCACGCGTATATTACGTTGTGGATAATCGCAAGAGGTGTTAATGTCTCATACTTTAATTGAGTATTGAGTACTTAAGAGATTTGCTGGGTGCATAAATTCTCGACACCGTTCTTCCATCTTTAAGTGCAAGCTTAAGACAAAATACGGGAATTCGACTTCAGTTTCAAGTTTGGTATATTGGGTTTTTCTTAACGTGGTCACTTCAAATTGTCTACATATGGGTTGATAAAGATAGTCAGAGAGAGTTTATGTAACAGTTGATTCTCACAGGATTCATTTGGGCTATTTGAGTTCTTCTCACAAGATTTCAAGTTTATGGATATATTATGTTACTTAAGTGTTCAGTTGGAAGAAATGTGAGAAGAATATTTGGAGCGTGAGATGATACTGCCTATCGACATCTTATATACGGTTTATGATAAAGTGCTTCCGGTTATATGCACAACATGTTCACTTGATCGAGCTAATTCAGTTATTTCGGAGTTGACATCCACAGAGATGATTAGTAACTCAACATGTTACATGGATGTCATCGTCTCTACTCTTGTTGGGTACATGTGTACATTATGTGCTGATTGGTTATATGTTATATAACTGGAATGCACTTGGTAAAATGAAGATGCTGATATATTGTTCCCCTAAATAGACAACTGGTCAATCTTGAAGAGTAAGGTGTACATCGGGGATGCACAACAGGTTCATGTGATCGGTCGTAATCAGTTAATCAGGATTTGATAACCACTGAGACGATCAATGTTTCAACTTGTTACTTCGGTGTTCTCGTGTTCTTCAGGGTGATGAGCTTCAATCAATGAGACCGCTTTGTATTCAACTCTACTTCTTAGGGAAATGGTCTTTATTCGATGTTTTTTCGGTTTGGGGGGAAGCTACCAAAGATTCAAATTGAGAAGGCTCATGTCCAGACGATTTTCTTAGAAGCCTCGAATGCTTCGGTGGCGAAAGTTTAAGAGATGTTGATTCCTTTCTTCTACAACGTGTTGAACGATATCTTTATCTCGGTACTCATTTCATCATTCTCTTAAACTAATTTATCTCTTGTAAATATTTATTCGAAAAACAAAATACAAAATTATAAAACCTTCAAAAAAATCAAATAGAAAAATATAAAACTTTCAAAATCCATAAAAATTGAAAAATTCGAAAAATCTTCAAAAAATATTGTCTTTTTGTCATGTTTCTCTCGATTCGATAATATCTACGGTCTTGATGTTGTCATTCAAAGAATGACACGGGACTTTAGATGTTGTTCGAATTAAAAAAAAAAAAAAATTAAAAATAAAAAATCAAAATCAAAAATCAAAAAATCAAAAAATCAAAAATTATTTTTGGGAGAAAGAGAAAAAAAAATGGTTTATTTCATTTCAGTGCAGTAACCCGCTTTGTCAAGGAAAGAACAGAGCCATACTTTATCATGTTTTCAAAATTCCATGCTCTGATTCTTTAAACATTTATCTGCTGAAAACTAACTGCTTTGAAAAATAACTCACTCTCTATTTTTGATAATCATCTGGACTTATTTGTCAAAATATCAATCTCTCAATCAACAACCTATGTCATTGATTGAGGGGAGAATGATTTCAATTAAATTAAAAGTTATTTGGCATTCAATTGTTTTCAAAAGATATTCAGGCATGTTTTATCAATGGAGTTTAAAGTCTTAAAATCCGATCATTATCGCTAAAACGCTTTCATAAACAAGTCACAATTCTCCTTAAAAGCTTTCAAAATCAATTTAAATCTATAAGAGATCACAAATCTCAAATGATTTGATAATTGTGATCGGGGAGAATGTGTGATTTAAATTGGATTTAAACTGATAATTCGGTAAATGGTTTTATAAGGATGTACAAGCTCTCCTTCCCACATGTGACAAACGATTTCAAATTTTCCATGCACATGTTGAGGGGAGCATCTATCTTAAACCTATGATTTGAAACGTGATAACTTATCTCAAGGTGCAGGTTCCCTCTAGTATGTGCAAAACTCTTTTCAAATCTCGAGGCACATATTGAGGGGAGCAAAATCATGAAAACCTCATCCTTCCCAAAATGCTTTATCTACTTGATTCGATTAGGGAAGTGATGTTGATATTTTTGAAAATGGTAATCAAAGAAGTTAATTCTTTCTCTTGCCTCCGTGTGGAAAACTATTTCAAATACTTGATTCACATGTTGAGGGGAGTTCTTCTTCTAAAAATATCAAAAACAATTCGGTACAAAATGCTTTGATAAAATATCATAAGTATCTGGATTGATTTTCAAATGGTTTTCAATTGGTTCCTATGGCAGATGAACAATACCAAAAAGACCGACCAACTTTACATTATGTATGGTGATATAAGGACGATAAGGTTAGGTATGTGTTCCCATGATCCGCCGAGAACCGAGGGATCTACCCAGTGACTATCCACTAGTTAGTGTAGAGTTCTTAGGTATGATGATAAAAGGAGAAAAATGAGATATGGGAAGAGTGCGGACTAAGACTGAGCTAGTACTGGAATAAACCCAACAAGATTCTTGCTATGAAGTCTCGGTAAGCACTGAAGGGGTTGAAGAATGAAAAAGAATTGAATGAGAAAATGGTGAAAACAAATAGCCCTCCATATATTCAACCTTAGGGCAGAAACCGGTTTCAATTCAAATGCTACAGATGGTAACATCAGTATTGAAGACAAGACGTCATGGACCCAGGTGGACGACTGCACTTCAACTTTATAAACCACTCAAGTTCCTCTTAAAAGGACTTGTTTCATTCTCACGGGGAACCGACATTATCTATCAACTTTCTCTTAGAGATTGTTGATATTGAAGGAGGAGACCCTCTCCCTAGTCTCCGATATAGGATCCAAATATGCACAAATTGAGTCTAGTGCCACGAGATCATCAATAAATCTCATTAGGACACTTTCAATGAAGACTCTCTGTTTCACACAATGTGGAAAGAGAGATTATATCTTGAGTCCTACGCATTATCCTTGTGGTATTGCCAGAACATCCGAGTGATGTGTTTACATATTCACTGTGAAGATGGAAAGCCTTCTGGAGCCAACATCTAACAAGCTCCGGTAGGTGGCATATTATACAGATCAACCATGTGACAACTGAACAGAAACAATGGGGCGATTCAATCTTTTGAATCAATCCAGTTCAGTTATGGATTGACGGAAACCTTTGAAAAACCGGTCTTTGTGCTTTAAAACTCTTTTCATTAGCACGTCGACCGTGTACTAATTTTTCAAATCAAAAGGTGTTTTATGATTGATAATTGATTTTCATTAAAACCTTCGTTATATTGCAAAACAATTTCTATTGAGCAATACACGATTGTTTTTCAAATCTCTTTTCATCAATCGATGGACGTAAATTTGGTTGGTTCACTCACTCCGTGTTGTCTTCTTTGAGACGTTCGGTTTGAAAACAGCTAGAGCACTGCGAAACCCTGTCAAGGAAATTCTTCGAATTATACCTGATCACCGGCAGATACTTGTACGATCAACGGGGAACCGAGGGTCGTGTACCTCAATTCATCGAAAGTGATCAAAGACACTTTCGTGCGCTTTATTGCTAACTGCTTTATGCAGGTACACCCGACGTTGTAAATGACGGTGTCCCGAATGAAGCGGTCAAATCCATAGCCGCATGCTCACCTAACACATTCATCTCAAAAGAAATCATGATTAGTGCATCAATGACTCGGATATTTTCACTCCATGCTTCTGCTACGCTGCTGCCAATATCATGAATCAACTAAAGCTTCCGCTACTCTGATGAGAGTATATCATGATCCAGAATGTGAGCATGTCGGTCCGAATGTCACAACATCACATAATACCAACACCACAATGGATGTATCAGAGATTTTCTATTAGTTGATGATCTCAAAAGCTGACTCAACATTATTATCACGTGGATCGGTAAAAGACCTCCACTTGGATTAACCAAACATGCAATGAGTGGAATCAATGACTACGAGCTTCGAGCAAAGTACTACATTAAGAATGCAAGATCAATTGTTAATGTAATATCTGATTGTATTCAATGTCATTTTAGTATATGTTTGAGGTGACCTCCCTTAGGGGAGATTGTTAGGAATTAGAAATTCCAGGTATTAAAGAGTCGGTCACCTCAAGTATATGTAATCGTTAGAGAGCTCGTAGTCATAGTACTTTTATGTTAAGTAGTATTTAGTTTAGTAACACCGTGGAGGACGGACGGGTCTTTACCCCTTATGCACGATCCACGGCCGTTGTGTGGCGATTGATGTAAGACTATAAATACTCTCTACCTTCCAAGGTAGAGAGTTGGAGCTCATAATAATATTTTTTTCTTTCTCTCACTAAGTTCCCTAAACCTCTAACTTTCTCTCTCTAGAACTCACCTTTATACGCCACTTTGTGTTATGGTTTGATGTGTATGTGAAATCCAATATCCTACACAGTCGATTTGGGAGGCGTCTATTTTGTGAGGATAATTAGGGCTTGAGGAGGTTTATTAGGGTTTGTGAAAGATTATAAGGTGAGATAAGTGGAGTCTTATACCCAAAAATATTAGGGCAACGGATATGTTTATGGGCTTGATACTATGTCAAGATCAAAAAGGCAGATTTGGATCGAATGGATATATCAATTGGGCCGCGATATTTGGGTTTCTGAATTATGAAGTTACTTATGCGTGGGATTGAAATCTCTTCTTAAACATTTAAGATTTGGGATTATGAATTATGTACGCGAGATTTCCGGTTAATCACATTTTACTCTTGATCGTGTATGAGTTATTTGAGTGATTGGATGGGATAAATGATTTCGATGGACCATGTGATAATTAGTATTAATTATGGAACGGGTTATGTGGTAACTTTTGGACATCAGTTTTAATCGTTTGAATTGGATATTTGCAGACTCATACTCTTAACGATAATTAATGTTGTGAAATGGGCGTTATAATTCGGATATTCTACATGAGTTTTTGCCAAGACTTGATGGTGAAATTCATTGTGTGATTGATACCTTGGTTTATACATTTTCACGGAGGTTATTATGTCACGGATTGAATCGATACTTGAACAAAGTTGACTACGAGGTTGTTTGTTCGGTATTTTTGTTTGGATTTGAAGTGAGGTTTTCCGGGCGCGTTTACTTATTTTGTCTTCTTTCTTTCTACCCGTCCGCGAAGATGACTTGTTTGGGCATTTATTGAGTGTGATAAAGACTTGGCTATTTAGTTACGGTTGTAATTCTTTCTCGCTTAACCCACAACGTAACTATCACCGTGTCTCAGCGATTGAGGATATGTCAAGAGGTTTTGTACATTGGGTACACCGTTTCTTCTTCACAAGGATTAGTACAAGTTTAAGTAACAAATCTGGGGAAATTTTACTTCATGATCAAGTTTGACATATCGGGTTTACTTCACCAAGTGGTCACAGCAACAGCCGACAGAATGCGTGAAAGATGTGTTTACCAAAGTGTTTATTGGATGGTTGATGATATTGTTGATGTTGGATAATGAACCGCTGCATGTTCCCCTAAGAAAGATATTCACTGACACCTAAATTGTCGTAACTAATTCAAGCTGAGATTGTTTACGGTTTTGTCTTGATTTTGTAAAATCCCGCGAAAGAATCTATTTCTCGGTTTAAATCATAGACTTGTAAAATCCCGTGACAATGCAAACATCCTGGTAATTGTAAAGTGCATTTCCGGATCTATCTTACGGTTTATTCTTGGTTTTGTAAAATCCCGTGAAAGAAACTATTTCTCGGTTTAAACCATAGAGTTATAAAATCCCGTAATGATGGAACCAACTTGGAGAAGAGAAAGTTACTTGATGCTGGTGCTACGGTTTCTGCTTCGAAGAAGGGATAAAAGGGTGTATTTCATGAATTGGATGTGTGTTTGGATTTTTGACATGATAGTTTGGTTATTACATGGTTTTACGGGGTTACATGTTTTTAACCATGGTCGGGATGAAACCATTATCAAAGTTCACTCTTAAGATCAAAGGATGCTAGATTTGAGCTTTTAACAAGATGTGACAACGGAGTTAATTCACTATTATTTATTTGAGGTTGAAGTGAAATATCACGGGCGAGTGTACTTAGTATCTGAAGGTATCGGGGATGGATGGATGAAGATTTTTCAAGATCCTTGTTCAAGCTTATTATCAAAAACGAAGACTTGGAAATCTAGTTATTGTTGGGTGACTTTTACCTTTTCTTTTACCACTTGGGGGAATTGGGCTCTTATCACCTCAAAATAACTATCACTTTAAGGAGTTATGTTGTAGTGCTCAGTGTCACATTCAATTGTGGATTTTCAAGAGGTGATGTATGTCTACTACTTGATGGTTGGTTGGATGAAGAGTATAGAGTACTTAGAGATTCAATGGATGATGAAGTCTCTGCACCGCTGTTTGTTACATATGTACAAGTTTAAGTCACGAGTTCGGGTTAGTTTACTTCAGGGTCAAATTCATCATATTGGGTTCTCTCCATCAGCTGTCACGACAAAGAGCCTACTGAATGATAATGGGGTTGATTACATGTTTTGCCAAGAGAGCTGAAAAGAGAGATTATGACGTATGAACACTTCAGTTCATGCCTCGTACTCTAAAGAAAAGAAAAGTGTACGCGTGTCGGTGCGCTTTATCTTCTAGAGAAGAGAAATCTTCTTATTATGACCATTCTCATCAACATGCTTCATGCTTTTTCCATGCGCTTCGTTCATCAAGTGAACGGACTCGATAATTACTCTTATTCCACTTGCTCAATATAATGAAGATGGCGACATCATGTGCTAATTTTCGGGGGAGAAGTGTGAATAGAATACATTTAGATGATAATCACTTGTTTAATCAAGAATGGCATCTCCGTATGCAATTCTTTAGGGGAGAAAGAAGTGTGAATTTTCTGCATGGTTGATTGATATTTGAGAATAAATGGTCAAACGGCTCCAAACTCATGTAAGAACCGAGCTTCTTATTATCGGGTCATCTTCACATGATGTTTCTTCTAAGAGCCGTTGGTTGACATCTTCTCATGGACTGATGAGTTTAACGACAAAGTGCTTCCGGTTAATGCTTCATGTGTTACCATTATCAACATGATGATCCCGAACGACCTTATGTTCTTGTTTGATGTGATTGCTTGCTTGGTGTTACCATTTCGTGTGTTCGTTGCGGGCTGATTGCTAATTTCCTTGATGAACATCTTTCTGTTCTTGTTTGATTGGGAGGGATTTTAAGTTAAGGGGATTTGCAAGATGTAAGTTAATCGGGATGCTTTTTGGTGTGATGAAGATGTTAACTATCTATTCCCCATCTGGAGAATCTTGAAGAAGGTCGAGTCTATAGTCTGTTCTACATTTTCTGATGCATGTTAGAAGACTAAAGACGAGTTGCATTTGATTATCTAAAGACTTCTTCTTAATCTGGGCATTTATCAAACAGATTGTCAGTTTATGGGAGAGCACAAATTGGGGGATAGTGATAAGTCAGATTTAATCCCCAATTAGACTTGCTCTTATTCTTTAGTAGTGATTCCTCGAGAAACCCAATCTCCAGTTATTCCTCGAGGCATTTATATTGACTATTGTAATATTGCAATTGCACTATTGAATAATAATCCGCTCTTTAGTATTCCGTTGCTAAATCTTCACGGATTATTGTTCATGAAAAATGATCCGCTCTTTTGTATTCCTTTTCCAAATCTTCACGGATTATTGTGCACTCTATAAATCAACCAAATGAACATTAAGGAAAATGACTACCTCATCCACTTGAAGACATTATTGGTGAATCTTCCAGATCAGTCTCTATATGTATATCTTTAGGAAGATGGAATTGATGTTGAGGAATCATTTGTTTCGGTTCATTAAGTGGGTCAATGTACATCCGGTTGTACATTTATTCACGTGTTGGACATTTGACACAAGTTGATTACTTCGAAGTTAATCATTTATCACTTATTTGAGATTGAAGTTGACTTTCACAAAGGCGTGTTCTTATTTGATAACTTGCTCGGGCTTAAAAATTTGAGTTGAAGACTTGGTTTGTCTAGTTACCAGCAGTCAAGGTGGATGGTTGAAGACCTGGTTAACTATCACTATTAGGAGTTACTTTGTTTTACTCAGTGTCACATGCATATGACAGTGTGGATAATCGCAAGAGGTGTTAATGTCTCATACTTTGCTTGAGTAGTGAGTACTTAGAGATTTGCTTGAAGCATAAATTCTCGACACCGTTCTTCCATCATTAGGTGCAAGCTTAAGATACAAATGTGGGGAATTTGATTTCAATTTCAAGTATGGTATATCGGGTTTTCTTCATCAGTGGTCACTTCAAATTGTCTACATAAGGGTTGATAAAATAGTCAGAGAGAGTCTTCAGCAAGTTGATTCTCACAGATACGTCTGAGCTTATGATGTTCTTCTTAACAAATTTCTAGTATACGGGCTTATTATTTGTTGATGATTCTGAAGTATCAAAACCAGAAAGGGGCAAGGAGACAAGCATCTAAATGCGAGTAAACTTGATGAACTTAATTCTTCTAAGTGATTAAAGATACCCCGGGAAGACAAATGTTATTACCGCAGAGAAACTCAAGGTTTGACTCATGGCGACTAAACTTGATGAACTTAATACTTCTAAGTGATTGAAGATATCCCGGGAAGACAAATGTCATTACCGCAGAGAAACTCAAGGTTTGACTCATGGCGTTTAGTGTTTATTCCAACTATGTGGAGGAAGAGATGTTAGAGAAAGTTTCTGAAGATAAAAGAGGTACACATGTGTGTGTTGGGGAGAGAGATTGTGTACATTGGGGATGCTCAGCTGTTTCACTTGAGTGCTTAATCAGTGATTCAGATATAATCACTTATTCTGGAGTTGACATCCGCAGAGATAGTCATCCGCGAGATAATCGGTGATTCGGCCTGCTTCTCGTGTTATCGGTTTTTCTTTCTTTGGGCATTCGGGTAGTTCGGGTTCTTGAGCTTCATACACTATCATCAGGGGAGAGAAAAGTATACATCGGGGTTATTCTTTGGCTATCAGACTTAATCTGCTACTTCGATGGTATAAGTTTCTCTGTCTTCGGGTATATGTGTATTCGGGTTCTTGAGCTCTAGTCTAAGCGACTGGCTGCATCTATTCAACTACTTGGGGGAAGTGGTTTCTTGATAACTTATTGGTATGGATTGCTTCTGAATTCAGTTGAAATGAAATATGAGAAGATTCATTCAAGCGTGGGATGATACGTTGCTGATCTATTTTGATGATATAACCCCGAACGGAGAATCTCGATTATCATTCTTAAAAGGAGCAGCGGGATTTATGATAATGGTGTGCTTCTCTGTGCACCTGGCTAAAGCAAGCTTGAAATAGAGCTTCGAATCTGCTCATCTAATGGATTTTCGGTTTGGGGGGAAGCTGCCAAAGTCTCACTTTCAGACGGTTCAATTTCTCTCAATTCAGGAGCCTCGAAAGCTTTGGTGGTGAATGTTTAAGAGATGATGACTTCTTTCTTCTTCAACGGGGCTGCTCGATATCCTTATCTCGGTACTCGTATCATCATCTTCTTATACTATATCATCTACTCTATCTTTGTAAATATTTATCAAAAAGCAAAATACAAAAATATAAAACCAGCAAAAAAAAAATAGAAAAATATAAAACCTTCAAAAACCCATAAAAATCAGAAAATTTGAAAAATACAAAAAATATGTTTTCCAAGACATGTCTTCTGGTATCGATAACATCTACGGTCTTAGAAATGTCATTCAATAATGGCACGGGACCATAGATGAAGTTCGAGCAGAAGGTGTAAATATTCTTTTCCAAATCATGTCTCTAAAAATGATGGTTTACAGTTATTTCAGACTGTAACCCGAGCTTCAAAAATGGCTTACAGTTATTTCTGACTGTAACCCGTGCTTAAACCATGGTTTGCTATTATTTCAGATAGCAACCCGTTCTTCAAGAAAGGAAAGTGCTGCGCTAAACCAATTTTTTAAATATTTCGTGCACTTATCCTAAAGCAAAACAAGGAAAGCATGTCGTCAAAAAGACTGCTGTTTCTACACAAATGTTTTTCCATCTAAAATTCTTTAGAAAAATATTTGTTTCATTTCAAAAGAAATGGTGGTAAATGAGTTGCTTGAAAATCAATCTAATTTAGAGTTTTCGAAATAATTTACAAATTCAATCAATGACTTCCGCGCTTTTAATCTTTTCATAAAATGAGTCATTGATTGAGGGGAATAATGTTTTCAAATCTATATCATCTAACGGGCTTTCTTAATTATCCTACGCGCTTAATTAAAAATGATATGTGCCTATGTCGAAGGTCTAGGAATTTAGGATATGACTGTTAGGATTAGATGATTATAGTTTGATGAAACAGATTATTCCCATGCCTTATATGAACTGATTGATATGTTGGATTGACTTTTATTAGTCGATTGCTGTTTGGGTGTTGTCGACCACCATATATCTGTTTGTATGTTTACTAACGCGTGCAGATATCTTGGTTCATAAGAATGTTCCCGATCCGGATCCCACAAATGAAGATGATTGGATGCCGAAAGGAAAGGGTAACTATATCTTGGGTTGACAAATGAAGAAACGGAGCTTAATTTGACTTCTATGGAGAGTTGGCATAAATGCAACGTAAGAGGTCTCACTGCATCAGCAGATGGTTTTCTTCATCATCAAATGAAGAAACGGAGCTTAATTTGACCTCTATGAAGAGTTGGCATTGAAAAATGCAACGAAAGAAGTCTCACTGCATCTGCAGATGGTTTTCTTCCAAACCCTACAGCAACAACAACAAAAGCAGCTTAACCACCTAACGTATCTTTGTGCAGGGATACCATTTTTCTAAAACTTTGAATAAATTTTTTTTGAAAATAGAAAAATATTGTTTTGAAAATAAATTGGACTAAATTTTGAAAATCACCGAACTTCTTTTTATCAAAACCTAAGTCACTCAATTATCGACTTCGGTCATCGATTGAGGGGGAGAGTGATTTAAAATAAAATATATTTTCAAACGATATTTCTTCATAAAAGTTCCGGTTTGTACGTTAAAATGTGGTGATCTAAAGATTTAATGTTATGTCATGGTATGATTTCCTTTAAAACTCAAAGATCTGTCAAAATGAAATTTTTTCTGTTCTTGTTTGATTGTGAAATTGTTTTATTTTACTTAAAGATCTCTTAAAACTATCATACCTGACACTAAAAATCTTTAATGTCTTAAATTGATCCTTTTCAGTCATTTTTCAAAATTAAATCAAGCCACGTCTTTCCCCAAAATCTTTTAAATGATTTAAATCAATTGGGATCACAAATATCAAAAGGTTTGAAATTTTTGATCGGGGTAGAGATCGTGATTTAAATCTCAAATTTGTTTAAATGGAATTGGTTTTAGTCCTTTAAAGGGCACTCCTGCCTCCATGTGCCAAACGATTTCTAACACATAATGCACATGTTGAGGGGGAGCATCTATCCAAAAACAAGATGAGTATTTAAACCTGGCCACATTTTCTCCTATGTTTTTCTAAACCTTATTAAATCACTTGGGATCCAAAATCTCAAAGGGTTTGATATTTTTGATCGGGGGAGAATTTGTGATTTAATAATGAAACTTGATTAAAGATGATCATTTTTTTGGGTTCAAATGTGCATACTGCTCTCCCATATGTGCTAAACGCTTTCGAATCTCGAAGCACATATTGAGGGGGAGCATTTCAAAAGAAAATAAACTTTCAAGGTACAATGATTTCTATGTTTTAACATAAGTACCTTGATTGATTTTCTAAATGGTTTCTTAATGGCTATTGTGATCGTGGATGTACTTTTAAAGAACTCTTTCCTCTATGTGCTAAAATAATTTTGAAATATCCAACGCACATATTGAGGAGGAGAAGTTACCAAAGAAAATCAAAAGGCTTTTTCTAAGGAAATTGTGATCAAGAAATTATTTCAAAGAAATTATTTCAAAGAACTCTTGCCTCCATGTGCTAAACAATTTCAAATCATATGCATATGTTGAGGGGGAGCATTTCTAAATGATCAAAACAATTAAGGTACAAAATTCTTTGATTTTATATCACAAGTACCTTGATTGATTTTCCAAATGATTTTTCAATTGGTTTCGAGAAGGAATGAACTGTACCAAAAGACCGACCATTTTACTTTTTGCATGGAGTTATAAGGATGATGAGGTTAGGTATTAGTTCCCACGATCCGCCAGAACCGGAGGGATCTACCAGGGACAATCCACTAGTTAGTGTAGAAGTCCTTAGGTATGATGAAAAAAAGGAGAAAAGTGAGATATGGGAAGAGTGCGGACTGAGATAGAGCTAGAACTGGAATAAACCCAACAAGGTTCTAGTTATGAAGTATCGGTAAGCACTGAAGGGGTTGAAGAATGAAAAAGAAATGAATGTGAAAAAGGGTGAAAAAAAATAGCCCTCCAATAATTTAACCTTAGGGCAGAAACCGGGTTCAATACATATGCTACTGGTTGTTACTAAGGTAACACTGGTATTGAAGACAAGACGTCATGGACCCAGTGACGCACTGCACTAAACATCCCAAGCTACTCAAGTTCCTCTTAAAAGGGCTTGTTTCATTCTCACGGGGAACCTACATAATCTATCGACTTTCTCTTAGAGATTGTTGATATTGAAGAAGGAGACCCTCTCCCTAGTCTCCGGCATAGGAACCAAATGTGCACAATCGAGTCTAGAGCCAAGAGTTCATCCACAATATCTCATTAGGACACTAAGTTAATGAAGACTTGCTGTTTCATACAATGTGGAAAGTACGAATATATTAAGAGTCCTACACATTATCTTTGTGGTATTGCCAGAACATCCGAGTGATATGTAAAAGTACTCACGATGAAGATGGAAATCCTTCTAGAGCCAACATCAAACAAGCTCTTGGTGGGTGACATGTGAGATCTTCTCGTAAGATCAAGCTTGTGACAACTAGATAGAAACGATGGGGAGATTCAATCTTGAATCAACCTTGGTCCAGGAATGGAATTGACGAATAATTTTGTAAAAACCGTTCGATGTGCAAATCTTTTTTTCTCTAGCACATCGAATGTGTATTCATATTTCAAACTCAAAAAGTATCTCTGATTGAAAAAATACTTTTGGAAAAACCGTTCGATGTGCAAATATCTTCTTTTTTCTAGCACGTCGAATGTGTATTCTTTTCAAATACAAAAGGTATTTTTGATTGAAAATTGACCTTTCTCATAAAACCTTCGTCGTATTGCAAAACTCTTTCTTCAAGCAATACACGATTGATTTCAAATCAATTTTTCATCAATCAGTGAATCTTAATTCGCTGGTTCACTCACTCCGTGTTGTCTTCTTTGAGACGTTCCGGTTTGAGAACGGCTAGAACAACTGCGAAACCCTGTCAAGGAGATTCTTCGGAATTATACATGATCATAGGCAGTACTTGTACTGATCAACGGGGAACCGTGGGCCGTGTACCTCAATTCAAAGAAAGTGATAAAAGACACTTTCGTGTGTTTTATTGCTAACTGTTGTTTGCAAGTACATTTGGACGGCTGCAGCTGATCAGAATTGAGGAGTCAATCCAAAGCCGCATGCTCACAGCATCCACACTTAATTGAAGAATTCATGACTGGTGCATATCTACATAACCTGGTTCTGATATTTTTATACTATGCTTCTACTACGCTGCTGCAAATATCATGAACCAGGAAAGCTTCCGCTACTCTGATGGAAAGATGTCATGATCCTGAAAGTGTGAGCATGTCGGTCCAAAAGTCACAACATCACATGAAGGCTACACTACAAAGGTGATCCAGAGATTTATTGTGGCTGATGATCTCAAAGAAAGCTCGAAGATCATCAAGATGTGGATCAGTTCAAAGACCTCCACTGAAAGTACAAAATAATCGGACTATCAAGAGTCACTACAAATGAACAAAGATTGTGGAACTTGAAGAATAGAAGTCTACGAGCTCAGAACTAAAGTCAAAGATAGAATGCTAGGATGCAAAATTTATTTCATGGGGTGACCTCCCTTAGGGGGAGATTTTTAGGAATTAGAAAATTCCATGTGAAAGTGTCGGTCACCCCAATTATGGTCTAGCATATGTTAGCTCGTAGACGTGTCGTTATTTACGTTATTTAGTAGTTAATTAGTTAGTTTGTAGCGTAGTTTAGTTTAGTGCAACACCGTGGAGGAAGGACGGGTCTTTACCCACTGTATGCCTGATCCACAGTCCGATAGGAGGACGTATTCATTGTAACTATAAATACCCCTTCCATCCATGGAAGGGGTGTGGCTTCTTTGAATCTAACCTTTCATTTTTATAAAGCAACTCTCTTTCAAGAACCTCCTCTCTACTCTCTTCATCTCTCTAATGGATTTCTTATTTAATCATTGTCCTAGACCACCCGAATCATCAAACAACATAATATTCACGATCCTACAAAGGTTTTTTTGGATGGTTGTGAAGTAGTTATAATGGTGGGTGATTTTGGTGGTGGAGTTGGAGTACTTAAGTTTAGAAAGTTCTCATCTTGAATGGGTGATGAGATGTTGAGAGGTGAAGAGTTCAAGTTAACGAAGTAACAAGATCGAACGCTAATCCTAGTGGTTTTCTTAAGTGGCTTGTTTGAGGTTGAGGATTTAGTTATTTTGACTTTGCTTTAAGAAATGCTAAGCTTAAGAAGAAGTATTAGTGAAGGTGTGAAAATGACCATCCTAAATGTGCTAATTTATGGAACTAAGGATTCATGGAGAAATGTGTTTGATTTGATGTTAATCCATACAAAGATGGTGGCTTCTAATGAGATGTAAGTGTTTAAGAGCATGACAAACATCCTAAGTCAATTCATTGAGGATGTGTTGAGTGAGATATGAAATATATGCAATAAATGAACTTCAATCAATGCAAAATCTTAGAAGTCAGACATCAACGGATTGCAAGAAACCAAATTTAGGGCTCCTTCCTTTATAGGAAAGGGTTCCTTGGGTGGATTTTGTGAATTTTTGAGTTTTTGTGGGAAATGAATATCCTATTGGTCTAGGTAAGTTAAACTAGTCCTAATATAAATGAAAAGCAGTAACAACTATCCTAAAAAAAAATTTGGTAAATTAGAGTGCGGGATTTAGTAGAATTCAACAACTTACCTGTAGTGGCCACGACACCAAAAATTTACACGGACGGAACTTAATTTATGGTTCCGTCTGGTCCGGCAGTATAAATATGGCGGCAGCAAAATTTATAATGGACAGAACCAATTTTTTGGGTCCGTCAAATCCGTGTAGTGCAGAAAAGTTCACAGAGGCGTTTTTTAACCCTCGGGGACTTTTCCGAATCCTGAAATTTTTCTTAAAACATATGGAGATAATTATTTTTGGTTAGGAACAAGCAATAACACATATATAAACACATGCGAGCATGTATTTCAAGTAGGGGCTAGCGATTTTCACTAAATAGTGAAAATGGTGAAAATTTGATAACATCAAAATGTTATCCCCCTGCACGGCAAAGTTAGTTCACATGATTATTTAAAGTTTAGTTATCATCCTAGAAAGTGAACATACAAAAAATACATCATACATCATTGTTTTTGTTCTTGTACCAAACACTCCTTAAAACCTTCATTTTTCAAAGTACTTGACTAATTTACTTAGTACTCATTGCAAAGTGAGTTACGACATTTCATAAGTTACATGAGATGTTAGTATAACCTATGCAAAGGAAGTGATCTAAGTCTATAAGCGATGGTAAAACAATTTTCCAACTTAGTACACAAAATCTAGCAAATGTCCTATAGTGCATAAACTGAAAATCGACAAACAAGCGAATAAATGACATGACAAGATTGACACTTATATTATACAAGCAAACAAGTGTAAACAACAATTTGGAAATAAGTAAGCAACATATATGCAAACAACTTAAACAAGTGGTCATTTAGCATAGCATAAAAAGAAAAACACTTTTCGTCATTTACCGTTTAAATGTGATGATGTTACCAAGCTTGATTAGTTTTCTTTAAACATATTACCAAAATATTTAGTTTCAAAATAAATTATATCAATGTTCAAAGAATACCAACTTAAATTGCTTGACTCAAAAATTTGAGTTTTTATGTTAAAGCGAAACTTAATATCTTGGATATACTTGTAGTATTTTGTCTATTTCACTTATTTAAAGTTAGACTCAGGTCATGAGAGTAGTTTTAAATGAAAGTAGACTTAATTCCCTTTAAAATGATAGTTGGCTCGACTCCTACGGACTTACGGTTAATTAGATATGATTTTTTGAAGTTGGCCAAATAACTGCATACTGTGCAGACCAAGGAACCAAAAATTTACAAGGAATGAACCCTTTTTTTGGTTCCACCCAATCCGTGGTCTTCACAGAAAGCTGAAAAATGTACTTACTCTCAGCAAAAAATTGTAAGACTTATTAGATTTGATAGAAAAAATATAATACACATATTTTGTTTATTATTTTTACTAATGTGACTTATCTAAACATTTACCAACAAAATTTCTAAGTGTAATTAGCAAAACATTTTTCATATTATATTTCGCTTCAATAGTAATTTGATACATGGATCGTGCTCTTTTTAAAAACCATTTGTTTTGAAAATAAGAGCTACGAGGCTCTGGTACCAATTGTGAAAACGTAGAGGGGGGGGGGGTGAATACGTTACCGTTTAAAAACGTTAGATCTTTTGTGACAAATCGTAATTTCAGATCATTTTACAAACTTTAAAAATTTACTATTCACGAAACACTTCATATATACTAGAGTTGGTCTACATATCATCAGTAACATCACTTTCATAGTAGTTCATGCATTGATTTGCATATTTCATTAACGTATATTTATTTATTAGATAAACGCTATCGCACGATCATTTATTTTGATCAAATTATCTCACACTTCCGACAAATTGTTTTAATATATTTTTATACTTATTTTAATACTATAAAAATTATATTATTAGTTTACTCGATGTTTTGAATATTTTTTAATACACATATTGTTAGATATATAATAATAATAATAATAATAATAATAATAATAATAATAATAATAATAATAATAATAATAATAATAAAATATTTATTGAATGTTCGATTATAATGTATAAAAAAAATGTAAACATGTAGGTACCACATTGTATCATTAATAAAATAAATACTAAATAGCTTAATTTATTTTCTTAAAAATATGTAGCTTATTATTATGCATGAATATATGTTTTAACCAAAGTGGCTTTACTTCATTTCATTAGTATATTATCAAGTTTATAATAAAATGTTACTTGAGTCATTCAATAACATGGCTACATATGTTATGTAATATATAGTCAAACAAAAACAAAGCTACTATTTTTAAGAATTACGTTTTCTTATATTAGATTTTATGAGTAATCATGTAGCGGATAATAACAATGACATAGCCAAGTTGTTAAGTTATTACTCACCATTTCAAACCCCTATGTCCGACTAAAATCAAGCCACGTACATAAATTTCGTCAAGGTTGGCAACAAATCTTTGTAAGTACATGACTAAGCATTTTTTTTCATAGTATAAATATGTGTAAAAAAATATATATATACTTCACGTTAAAAAAAAGAGAGGAGAACGCATGGATTAAAAAAAAAAGAGAGGTTTAGAGACCAAGTAAAAGACACTAGTATATACTTCAAGAAAATAAAGGAAAGGTAGTTATGGTACAAATAATTGGCGTGTGACTCCCTGATCATATTATTTGGAATAGAGTGAAGTAACATAAATCTAGTATAAAGTTGGAGCATGGTTGAAGTATAAGCATGCAAGTAGTATTACATCAATACTTACGTCAATAATTCTACGGTGAAAGGAAGTTATGCCTATGTCTTAGATATTGAAAGCTGATAACTATTATTAACAAGGTGAGTTCCATAGCCCCATTTTTAATTGTTTTAATGCTTTTATTAAACTCTTTGGTGGAGATACATGCTCAACAACTTTTATGACATTCATGTCTATTTGCAAACTATGTGTTTATCTGAACTGAATGTTTAGTCATACGAAGTAACAATATTGCCATACTTAGAATTTCTATATCATAAATCATTGGGCTAGCGGTCTTGGTATAATCATTGAACTAATGGTCTTGGTATAACCATTGAACTAATGGTCTTGGTATAATGTTGAACTCGCGGTCTTGGTACAAACATGAACTAATGGTCTTGGAACGATTTGAAACTATACGAATTATGTGTTATGTCAAGTAACTTTTGATACATTAAGTTATGCACTATTTTGTGAATTCATTTGACGATGTGTGTTTGAACATAAACTATACACATTTTGGCAGTGGGTTGTGAACACATAGGTTGCAAGTTTTGTATGGACGGAACTTGGAACTGAGTGGATTTACAATGCCTTTGCTGCATAAACAATTTTGAAAGGCTTTACATTTCAACGCAAACTCTATGAACTCACTCAACCTTTGTGTTGACACTTTTTAGCATGTTTTATCTCAGGTATCTAAGGCATACACTTCATGGCATGCATGTGGAATTATCATAGAGTCGTGGTGACGACGCGTCTCACATGGGATTTATGCACTTTAAAAACATCGTTTGGCTTGATCAAACTTATTTCCGCACATGATGATTTTCATTTGGGACCTATACTTTGTAAACGCTGATTGTTTTATTAAATCAAACGATGTGTTTTCCAAACGACACTTTAGGTCGTTCAATATAATTGTGATTGTGATGCTATGACAGTCAACCCCCAGGAATTCCATTTCGCTGCAAAACATGTAATTTGGGGGTGTGACAGATTGGCATCTAATCACTTATGAAACATCTATATCTATACTATATAAAATGGAAAAATGGTCAAAGTGGAAAAAGTGAAAAATGTTGAAAGTTGAATGTTGAAAACATGGTCAATGGAGAGAGAAATAAATAATATTATTAATACTCTTATTAAAACACCCCATTACTTAAAAGTACAATAATTTATTCACATTGTACAACCAATTAAAAGCACATCTACCAAATTAAAAACAACCAATTAAAACACCCTTTACTAAAAAGTACAATAAAATTTTCATAACGTACAATTTAAAGAAGCTATCACATAATACAAAATATAAAATAATTAAAAGTAAATGTTATTATACACATTGTACATATTTATAAAACACGCAAAGCTTCATACAAGCTAAAAAGTTGATGGTACATATAGTTTTGAAAATTGGACCAGACCGAACCAACGTGTTCAACTGGGAACCGGTGTCACCACCGGTTCGCTAACCACAAGTCATCCAAACGAACCAGATAGGACCCGTTGAAACCGATACCGGGTTGACTCGTGACGCTTCAAACCCGGCTGGCTGACCCGGTTTAATTTGACATTTTTTCGACCCAACCTATCGGTTTGACTCGGTTTAAATCGGCATGTTTTTTTTATCGGAACGGTTCAACCAGTTGAACCACCGGGTGAAATCGGGTTTCAAATTTGACAAAATTATATGAGAAATGATGAAGTAGTTGTGGAACCCGTGACAATTTTTTTTAAAGGAGAGACCAAGTAATTGTAGTTTTTGGTTTATTTTGCTTTGACACATGTAATTTGTCATTTGTATAATGTTATTTTAAAAAATGTTGCTCTTGCACCATTTAAGGGACTAGCATATATGAATCGTCGTTTAAAAGTTAATATATATTGTATAGCCCTTTATCCAGTGTATCACTAATGTTATGTAAGTTTATTAAAATCACAAAAATAAATAGTATTGTTATCTTTAGCGATAATTATTTGTACCTCAAACAAATAGCTTTGAACAATGCATAAATATCTATACAAATTGATAGTACAAAATAATCTTATATGGTGATATCCAATTTGCAAAGTTACAATTTTAAAAGTCACACACCAAATGATAAACGTTACACATGTAAAAAAATAGTTATCACTGCCTAAATTACTGACAAAACAAGAAAAAACGGCCACACATGTTGGCTATACCTCTAAACTACAATATAATATTGACAACTACATAATACCGTTGCTTTTTGTAATGCTTGAATCTATTATTACTAAAAATCTTAATAACTTAAAACAATCCTATTAGAAAATATACTCACACACTTAGATCGACTCCACATAATTTTAAAAACTATACATTTATGCTGCTATGCAACCACGCATCAAAATTGTAGTTATTCGAAAACGAGTCTCTAATGCTACAAATACAGTTTGTTGAAAGAAACTTATGGGTCGTCTGACCTTTGCAGAAAACTAGACATCGCTGCCGCTAGGCGCGGGTACTCGTCTAGTGTTATAATATGAAAGTACCAATTATTGTTTGTGACTAATATAAAGCATAGTAAACCAAGTTGTCACACAAGCATCAACATCAAACAACATCACAAGAAATTATAAAAGTAAAGAGATAAAGAAAGGAAAGTGCAAGCCGAACACGATGATTTATAGTAGTTCGGTCACGGATCTCCTCTCCGCCCTACTCCACTCCCCGAGTACCCAACTTGAGAGTTACTTCACTAAATCAACAAGCTCCCTTCTCGGCGGAGAAAACCTTACAATCGTTGCTTACACTTTTTCCGGTAGAAAGCTAAATACCGGGTTCTAGTTCGAGGTAGAACCAACCTAACGTCGTCTATACAATATTTCCGACACAAAGCTAGATGTCGAGTCTTTTCGGGTACAACCACTCCCGTTATGTTTTATGGCCCAACATAACAAACCTTGTGTTTTATGGTACAATCACATAACCCATCTAATCTAGTTTGGTGAAAGTGTTGTGATGATGCAATAATGTTTACAATGATGATCCATGACATAAATGTCTAATGGATATGAATGACTAATCTAAATGATCTTCTTAAATAAGAAGTCTTCAATTAATGAGGATATCAAGAGATCTTGAATCTTCATATGTTGATATGCTTTGGTGAATGAGGATGGATAGATACCTAAGCTTTCCTTGGTTGATCAAATTATAAAGTATGCTTACAACAAAGATGAATGTTAGAAGTATTATTGTCATGTGATGATGAGGGTGATTAATGTATGTTACTACCTGGTTATCTATAGATCTAATAGATGAAAGAAAGATAGAGAGAATGTGTGTTGGAAGGGATGAGGAAAATGAGAAGATAATTGGCTCTATTTATAGCCAAAAATGTAATCTAAAAAATAATAATTTATTAGATTTGATATCTTAGAATATCTTTTAAGATCTTGCAAATCTAACCAAATATTGACCAAATCTTCTAAAGATATGATGATGCATGAAGTGATGTAAAAATGCATTTTCATTTAGATTAAAATGTTCATGAAAATAAACTTGTAAAATGTATTATGTAACTAGTTGATAAAAAGTCTAGTTGCCTTTTATAAAATAAAATATCTAGTTAAGTGCTTGACAAAATAAAATGTATTTTGTCAAGTGTAAGTAAACTTTAGCACTTGTATTAATATTATAGTTAGTTTACTTGTACAAATAAAAGTATATATTTGTTAGACATTTTACAAAAGATGTATTTGTATAAAATACTTGTGAATGCAAAATGTAAAATGAGGTTCGAAATAGAATGGTTAAATACTTAGTGACTCTAAACGTATTTTAAACATTCTAAATGATTTGTTAATGGGTTTGATCATAATGCCACATAACAAACATGTACGAACCTGTGTTGTAACATACAAGGACTTGAGACATCAAGAGGTGTTGAATGTACGTTGAGACAAAATGTGATTACGAGTAACTTGTACATTTTACGTTATATATTACAAGTTACATGTTTGTCATCAATCAAAACAAACGAGACTGTATAGATTAAATATCGTAATATTTGCACTAACAGAGATGTCGCCCTACCTTGCATGAGGTATTATAAATCAACGACATACTAACAGTCATCTTTACAGTTTCTAAAAGTGTAAAGTATTCTCATTCCTTAATGTGTAATGCAACAATGCTCTATGTTGAGTATAACTAGTCAACAAATTTATCATAAAAAACGAAATCCTACTACAACTAGTATTAATAATCCTCTAGCATCATTTGTACTTATACAACACTATGCTTTATAATTCGTAAACATCTATATTAACAATAATCTAAACACTCTCAATTAGATATTGTTGTGGTCAGTTCATCTTGTTCTTGTACAAAAGCAACAACTAGTTTCATACACAATATAATATATACATGATTAATCCTTAGTTAGAACAACATAAGGTTTCCATCCATGTAATAAATTATTCCAAGTGAAATACATCATTTTAAGACTTCTCAAATGATATATTGCATTTGTGTCAAACTTAATTTTCCGCATTTTTTTATTCCAGATAAACATTTATTTTAAATTTGTTTGTTTTATTCCCTAAATTTCAAGTGAAGTTTCATTCCAAGCTTAAGGATCAATATCTAGCTTAAATGGAATGATATCTTCAACATGTAATTTTAAGGAAAAACACATTGCTCCCACTCAATGTCAGATATACTCAAGAGTTATCTTAATTCAATCAGAATCATATTGTAATTAAATTCAAGATCTCAACTCTTAGATGCATGATTCAATCCAAAACTTGGATTGCTTAAATTTGTATATTACATAAAGATAATATAGATTCATAACCCTTTTGATTACACACCGTCCTCGCAAAAGTTAATCATAAAGAAAGAGTTATAAAATCTAATTGTCATATTCCTCATACAAGGAAACATGTATGATAATTAATTTTCTTTATATCATTAATCCGTGTATATATAAGAAAATTTAATCACAGTTAATTGCTTAAGTATGATTAAAAACTTCTTATTAAATGTCACGCATTAATATGTATACAATGTTGTCATTGTGAGTCTTTCTTCAAAAGAAACTCATTCCAACCTCATAGGTTAACTATTAGGCGAAATAACAATCAAGCTCAAAACTTGATTTGCCTTTTAAGGACTGCATCTTATCTTTCATAGTTCTAAAACATTTATCAGATTCAACATGCGATAACGTGTTTTAGTATTTAGCTGATTTACAATAATCTTCTAACTAATATCCCTCAGCATTGATATTAAAAATATCACTTCAAGTGATGAGGCATCCTTGCGGATTTATGAATGAGAGTAATCATTATACTTCGGTCGACATTTTCATGTTTAACCTTAGTATGACATTAATAAGTGCATTTTAGAAGGTTAAGTATTTTGTTCTCAAATAACTTCGAGATATGTATATGCTCCCACTTACTTTTGTAAGTAGAGACAATTCTCTAAATACTAAGTATTTAAGCAACAATAAATTGTTCTTAATTGGGAACCACAAAATACATTTTAAGTTCTAATCTCTAGATTTATTAATAAAAATGCTTCATAAGATTTTAACAAATTCTGAACTTAAATCAAGACATAATGGAATTCCTTCCAACAACTCTAATTAGGGTGTTAGGATTTGGAAAATCCATGATGAAGTGTCGGTCACCCCAACGTATGTTTAGCATTTTATAGCTCGTAGACGTAATAGAATATTAGTTAGATTAGCAGTAGTGTAAGTAACACCGTGGGAGAAGGACGGGTCTTTACCCACTGTATGCCTGATCCACAGCCCGAAGGAGGGCGTAGTCATTTGTATAAATAGCCCTCTCCCCCAAGGGAGAGGGTTGGATGTTCATTTGGTAATCTAACCTTTCATTTGTTTTATCTTTCTAGAACACTCCCCTTTCTCTCTCTAAACTATACCCCCACTTTGATATAATTTGATGTGTTTACGAAATTCAATATGTTACAAATGGTATCAAGAGCCATGGTTTGATCACTAATTTTTCATGTTCTTGGATTTCTAGTGGTTTTCATGAGGTTTTTGGGTTTGAATGAGTTTAGAGTGGTTAGCATCATTTGGATCATTTTTAGTGTTTAAGTTTAGATTTTGATTGTACTTTTGTGTTTAGAATCATTATAAGTGCTTAGGTTTTGATTTGGAAGGCTTGAATCAGCGTGGTTGAGTTGTTTTTGGATTGAAAAGTGGTGTTTTTGAAAGTTTCATGGAAGCGACTTGAGTCTCGTTGCATAATTCTTCGTAGCGATTTGTCCCTACGTTCAAGCGACTTGTCTTTGTTTTGTGAAGCGACTTGTGCACTAAGCGATTTGTATTTTGAGACAAAACGACAAAAAGGACAAGGTAGTGGATGTACTTTTTTGTCTTGCGATTTGTCACTAGCGACTTGTCTCTATAGCGATTTATCACTCTAGCGACTTGTCTCTCTAGCGATTTGTCCATCTAGCGACTTGGCTTTCTAGCAACTTGTCATTCTAGCAATTTGTCAATGCAGCGACTTGTGTAAGAAGCGATTTGTCTTATAAACATTCTGACTGAAGCGATTTGTCATAAAGAAAATTGTTTCAAGCAATTTGTGTCTACTATCCGACTTCTTGTTGAAAATTAAGACATGCCATCTCATATTAACACAATGTCTTACACCACTGATCCCTTAATCTCCAATGTGCTCAAACTATATGATACCGTGCAGAACAAAGAAAGTGTTCACTGCTCAGAAAGCTTAACCATGATTAATTCAATCAATGACGATTAAAACACTTCATATCCTAAGCCCAATGCTAAGGAATTTCACATGTCAATGCTACAAAACGGCATGCAATTGGAATGTGTAGGATCGAATATATTTATTGTGTTGATGATTCGGGTGGTCTTGGATGATCAAAATACATGTTATCCATTAGAGAGAGAAAGTAGAGAGAGAGGGAGTTTCTTGGTAGAGACTTATAGAACAAAATATTGAAAGGTTAGATTGAAAGCTCCACCCCTTCCATGGATGGAAGGGGTATTTATAGTTACAACTTACACGACCTCCTATCGGCCTGTGGATCAGGCATACAGTGGGTAAAGACCCGTCCTTCCTCCACGGTGTTACACTAAACTATTCTACGCTACTGACTAACTAATTAACTACTACATAACGTAATATGCTAGACTATAATTGGGGTGACCGACACTTTAACATGGAATTTCCAATTCCTAACAATCTCCCCCTAAGGGAGGTCACCCCATGAAATACATTTTGCATCCTAGCATTCTTTCTTTGACATAGCTCTTGAGCTCGTAGACTTGAATTCTTCACTTTTGCAATCTTTGTGCTTTAGTAGCGATTCTTAAAAGTCCGCACTGATTTGTACTTTTAGTGGAGACCTTTAACTGATCCACATCTTTGATGATCTTCGAGCTTTCTTTGAGATCATCAGCCATAGTAAATCTCTGGATCACCCTTTATTGTGTTGCCATCATGTAATGTTGTGACTTTCGGACCGACATGCTCACACTTTCTGGATCATGACATCTTTTCCATCAGAGTAGCGGAAGCTTTACTGG
The DNA here is from genome assembly GCA_910596185.1 of Chrysanthemum makinoi. Lineage (NCBI taxonomy): Eukaryota > Viridiplantae > Streptophyta > Magnoliopsida > Asterales > Asteraceae > Chrysanthemum > Chrysanthemum makinoi. Next base: position 184,846,348 of record OU343216.1, read on the forward strand.
TTCATGATATTTGCAGCAGCGTAGCAGAAGCATAGTATAAAAATATCAGAGCCAGGTTCTGTAGATATGCACCAGTCATGATTTCTTCAATTAAGTGTGAATGTTGTGAGCATGCGGCTTTGGATTGACTTCTCAATTCTGATCAGCTGCAACCGTCCAAATGTACCTGCAAACAACAGTTAGCAATAAAACACACGAAAGTGTCTTTGATCACTTTCGTTGAATTGAGGTACACGGCCCACGGTTCCCCGTTGATCAGTACAAGTATTGCCTGTGATCAGGTGTTCTAGCTGTTCTAAAAAAGGAACGTCTCAAAGAAGACAACACGGAGTGAGTGAACCAGCGAATTGAGATTCACTGATTGATGAAAAATGATTTGAAAACAATCGTGTATTGCTTAGAAGAAAGAGTTTTGCAATACGAAGAAGGTTTCATGAGAAAGATCAATTTTCAATCAAAAATACCTTTTGTATTTGAGAAGAGTACACATTCGACATGCTAGAGAAAAGAAAGATTCGCACATCGAACGGTTTTTCCAAAAGTATTTTTTCAATCAGAGATACTTTTTGTGTTTGAAAACATAAGTACACATTCGACGTGCTAGAGAAAAGAAGGTTTTCACATCGAATGGTTTTTCCAAAAGTATTCGTCAATTCATTTCCTGGACCAAGGTTGATTCACAAGTGAATCGCCCCATCGTTTCTATCCAGTTGTCACAAGTTTGATCTTTAGAAAAGATCTCACATGTCACCCACCAATAGCTTGTTTGATGTTGGCTCTAGAAGGATTTCCATCTTCATCATGAATACTTTTACATACCACTCAGATGTTCTAGCAATACCACAAGGATAATGCGTAGGACTCTTAATATAATCTTACTTTCTACATTGTGTGAAACAGGAAGTCTTCATTAATTTTGTGTCCTAATGAGATATTGTGGATGATCTCTTGGATCTAGACTCAATAGTGCACATTTGATTCCTATGCCGGAGACTAGGGAGAGGGTCTCCTTCTTCAATATCATCAATCTCTAAGAGAAAGTCGATAGATTATGCAGGTTCCCCGTGAGAATGAAACAAGCCCTTTTAAGAGGAACTTGAGTGGCTTGGGAAGTTTTAGTGCAGTGCATCACTGGGCCCATGATGTCTTGTCTTCAATACCAGTGTTACCTTAGTAACCACCAGTAGCATATGTATTGAACCCGGTTTCTGTCCTAAGGTTGAATTGATGGAGGGCTATTTCTTTTCACCCTTTTTCACATTCAGTTATTTTTCATTCTTCAACCCCTTCAGTGCTTACCGAGACTTCATAACTAGAACCTTGTTGGGTTTATTCCAGTACTAGCTCTGTCTCAGTCCGCACTCTTCCCATTTCTCATTTTTCTCCTTTTTTCATCATACCTAAGGACTTCTACACTATCTAGTGGATTGTCCCTGGGTAGATCCCTCCGGCTCTGGCGGGATCGTGGGAACGAATACCTAACCTAACCATCCTTATAACACCATGCATAAAGTAAATTGGTCGGTCTTTTGGTATTGTTCTTTCCTTCATGAAACCAATTGAAAAATTATTTGGAAAAACAATCAAGGTACTTGTGATACGAGATCAAAACATTTTGTACCTTAATAGTTTTGATCATTTAGAAAAGCTCCTCCTCAACATGTGCATATGATTTTATAAATTTTTTAGCACATGGAGGCAAGAGTTCTTTGATATAATTTCTTGATAATTTCTTGACAATTTCCTTAGAAAGAGCCATTTGATTTTCTTGGTAAATTCTCCCCCTCAATATGTGCATAGGATATTTGAAATCATTTTATCACATAGAGGCAAGAGTTCTTTTGAAGCACATCCACGATCACAAAAGCTATTAAGAAAACCATTTGCTCCCCCTCAATATGTGCTTCGAGATTTGAAAGCGTTTAACACATATGAGAGAGCAGCCTGCACATTTTCATCAAATCGATCATCATTTATCAAATTTCATTATTAAATCACAAATTCTCCCCCGATCAAAAATATCAAACCCTTTGAGATTTTGGATCTCAAGTGATTTAATTAGGTTTATAAAACATGGGAGAATATGTGCCTGGTTTAAATACTCATCTTTTTTTTGGATAAATCCTCTTCCTCAACATGTGCATTGTATATTTGAAATCGTTTGGCACATAGAGGCAGGAGTGCCTATAAAGGACTAAAACCAATTCTATTTAAACAGATAAGAGATTTAAATCACGATCTCTCCCCCGATCAAAATTTTCAAACCAACTGAGATTTTGAATCCCGATTGATTTAAATCATTTAGAAAATTTTAGGGGAAAGACGTGGCAAGATTTAATTTTTTGAAAGATGACAGATAGGACCAATTTAAGACATTAAAGATTGTTAGTGTCAGGTATGATTGTTTTAAGAGATCTTTAAGTAAAATAAAACAATTTCACAATCAAACAAGAACAGAAAAAATTTCATTTTGAAAGATCTTGATTCTAAATAAAAATCATACCATGACATAACATTAAATCTTTAGATCACCACTTAATTATCGTACAAAACGGAACTTTTGTGAAGAAATATCATTTGAAAATATTTTATTTTAAATCATTCTCCCCCTCAATCGATGACCGTAGTCGTTGATTGAGTGACTTAGATTTTGATAAAAATGAAGTCAGGTGATTTTCAAAATTAAGTTCAATTAATTTTCAAAACAATATTTTCCATTTTCAAAACAATTCAATCAAAATTTTTATTCAAAATTGTTTAAAAATGGTATCCTGCACAAAGATACGTTAGGTGGTTCAGAAGCTTCCGTTGTTGCTGTAGGGCTTGGAAGAGAACCGTCTGAAGATGCAGTGAGACTTCTTCTTACGTTGCATTTTGAATGCCAACTGAGGTCAAATTAAGCTCCGTTTCTTCAATCACTTAGAAGAAAACCATCTGCTGACGCAGTGAGACCTCTTACGTTGCATTTATGCCAACTCTCCATTGAAGTCCAATTAAGCTCTGTTTCTTCATTTGTCAACCCAAGAAATAGTTACCCTTTCCTTTCGGCATCCAATCATCTTCACTTGTGGGATCCGGATCGGGAACATTCTTATATACCAATATACCTGCATACGTTAGTGAACACACATACAGATATATGGTGGTCGACATCACCCAAACATCAATCGACTAATAAAAGTCAATCCAACATAACAATCAGTTCATATAAGGTATGGGAATTAAGTATATATCAAACTATAATCATCTAATCCTAACAATCACATCCTAGAAACCTAGTCCTTCAACATAGGCAATTATATTTTTCATATAAGCACGTAGGATGATTAAGAAAGCACGTTAGATGATGTGAATTTGAAAAACATTCTCCCCCTCAATCAATGACTCTTTTTCTTGAAAAGTTTTAAAAGCGCTGAAGTCATTGATTGAGTTTTTCAAATTTATAAAACTTCTGATACTGATTGTTTTTGCAACTCATTAACCACCAATTTTAGAATACAACAAATATTTTTCTGAAGAATTTTAGACGGAAAAACATTTGTGTGGGAACAGCAGTCCTTCGACATACTAACTGCAAGCCATTTAGGATAAGTGCACGATATTTTTGAAAATTTGTTTAGCGCAGCACTTTCCTTCCTTGAAGAGCGGGTTGCTATCTGAAATAATAGCAAACCATGGTCTAAGCACGGGTTACTGTCTGAACTAACTGCAAGCCATTTTTGAGACATGTTAGAAAAGAATATTTACACCTCCTGCTCGAACTTCATCTATGGTCCCGTGCAATTATTGAATGACATTTCTAAGACCGTAGATGTTATCGATACCAGAAGACATGTCTTGAGAAAACATATTTTTGGTATTTTTGAAATTTTCTGATTTTTATGGGTTTTTGATGGTTTTATAATTTTCTATTTTCTTTTTGTTGGTTTTATATTTTTGTATTTGGTTTTTTAAAAAATATATACAAAGATAGAGAAGATGATATAGTTAAAGAAGATGATGATACGAGTACCGAGATAAGGATATCGAGCAGCACGTCGTAGAAGATAGAAGTCATCAACTCTTAAACATTCACCACCAAAGCTTCCAGGGCTCTTGAATCGAAGAAAGAAATTGAACCATCGGAAAGTGAGACTTTGGCAGCTTCCCCCCAAACCGAAAATCCTTTATCTGAGCAGATTCGAAGCTCTATTTCAAGCTTGCCTTAGCCAGGTGCACGAAGAAGCATACCATAATCATAAATCCCGCTGCTCCATTTAAGAACGATAATCGAGATCCTTCGTTCAGGGTTATATCATCAACAAGAACAGCAACGTATCATCCCACACATAAATAACTCTTCTCAAGTTTCATTCCACTGAAGTCAGAAGCAATCCATTCCAAAACGTGTCAAGAGACCACTTCCCCCGAGTAGTTGAATTGATGCAGTCAGTCTCTTTGTATAATGCTCAAGAACTCTCCCGAATACACTTCATGAGGGGAATGAAGAACACCTTCCCATGTTCACATTTTTCTTCCCTGATGAACGTGTATGAAGCTCAAGAATCCGAAGTACACCAATATCCAAGAACTCTCCCGAATACACATCATGAGGTTAATGAAGAACACCTCCCCTATGTTCACATCTTTCATCCCTGATGAATGTGTATGAAGCTCAAGAATCCGAAGTACACACATTCCCAACGAGATAATAACTGATAACACCTCCCTCATGTTACACATTTATCTTCCCTGAATATGTCGTACTTGTGTACCTCATTTATCTTCAGAAACTTTCACTAACATCACATCCCCCACGTAGTTGGAATAATAACACTAAACGCCTTGATGAGTAAAACCTTGAGTTTCTCTGCGGTCATGATATTTTTTTTCCCGGGATGTCTTCAATCACTTAGAAGAATTAAGTTCATCAAGTTTACTCGCTTTTAGATGCGTGTCTCCTTCCCCCTTGCTGGTTTTGATACTTCAGAATCAACAACATATTATAAGCCCAAGTACTTGAAATCTGTTGAGAAGATCACTTGAAGTCTTTGTGAGAATCAACTTGCTGAAGAATATGAGCAAGTCTAATTGGGGATTAAATCTGACTTTTCACTCTCCCCCAATTAGTGCTCTCCCCTAAACCGACAATCTTCTTCAAGATTGTCCAGTTGGGGAATAGATAGTCAACATCTTCAACTCACCAAATGCATTCCCGTTAACTTGTATATAGCAAATCCCCTTAAATCAAATCCCTCCCAATCAAACAAGAACAGAAAGACGTTCATCAAGGAAATCAGCAATCAGGCCGCAACGAACACACAAGATGGTAACACCAAACTACCAATCACATCAAACAATAACAGAGAGATTGTTCGGAATCATCATGTTGATGTATACGTGAAGCATTAACCGGAAGCACTTTGTCGATAAACTCATCAATCCGAGTGAAGATGTCAACCAACGGCTCTTAGAAGAAACTCCATGTAAAGATGATCCGATAAGAAGAAGCTCGGTTCTTACATGAGTTAGGAGCCGTATGACCATATATTCTCATAAGTCAATCAACCATGCAGAATTATCACACTTCTTCTACCCCTCAAGAATTGCATACGGAGATGCCATTCTTGATTAAACAAGTGAACATCATCCAAATGTAGTCTATTCACACTTCTCCCCCGCAAAATTAGCACAGGATGTCGCCATCGTCATTATAGTTGTGAAAGTGGAATCAGAAAACAATCAACAGTAGCCCGGTTCACTTGATGACTGAAGCGCATGGAAAAAGTATGAAGCATGTTGATGAGAATGGTCATAATAAGAAGATTTCTCTTCTTCAGAAGATAAAGCGCACTGAAGCGTACACTTTTCTTTTCTTTAAGGAACGAGGCATGAACTGTTGTGTTCATACGTCATAATCTCTCTCTTTTCATCATCTCTTGGCAAAACATGTAATCATCCCATTATCATTCAGTAGGCTCTTTGTCGTGACAGCTGATGGAGATAACCCAATATGATGAATTTGACCCTGAAGTAAACTAACCCGAACTCGTGACTTATACTTGTACATATGTAACAAAGAGCGGTGCCGATTTCCATTAGCATCTCTAAGTACTCTCTATGTACTCTATACTCTTCAACCAACCAACCATCAAGTATAAGACATACATTACCTCTTGAAAATCCACAATTGAATGTGACACTGAGCACTACAACGTAACTCCTTAAAGTGATAGTTCTTTTGTGGTGGTATGAGCGCAATTCCCCCAAGTGGTAAAAGAAAAGGTAAAAGACACCCAACAATAACTAGATTTCCAAGTCTTCGTTTTGAATAATAAGCTCGAACAAGGATCATGAAGAATCTTCATCCATCCATCCCCGATACCTTCAGATACTAAGTACACTCGCCCGTGATAATTCACTTCAACCTCAAATAAATAATAGTGAATTAACTCCGTTATCACATCTACTGGTTAAAAGCTCAACACTAGCCTCCTTTGACGTTTTAAGTGAACTCTGATAATGGTTTTCATCCCGACCATGGTTAAACGCACATAACCTCGTAAAACCTTGTAATAACCAAACTGCCATGACAAATATCCAAACACACATCCAATTCATTAAGTACACCCTTTTATCCCTTCTTCGAAGCAGAAACCGTAGCTGTAGCATCAAATGAGATCCCGAAATACACTTTCCTTTCTCCAGGATGGTTCCATCATTACGGGATTTTACAACTCTATGGATTAAACCGAGAAATAGTTTCTTTCGCGGGATTTTACAAAACCAAGAATAAACCGTAAGATAGATCCGGAAATGCACTTTACTATTACCAGGATGTTTCCATTGTCACGGGATTTTACAAATCTATGATTTAAACCGAGAAATAGATTCTTTCGCGGGATTTTACAAAATCAAGACAAAACCGTGAACAATGTCAGCTTGAATGTGTAATGACAACTTTGGTTTCGGTGAATATTTGTTTTAGGGGAACATGCAGCGGTTCATCAACGGTTCATTATCCAACATCAACACCAACATCAACCATCCAATCAACACTTTGGTAGACACACCATTCTCATGTTCTGACGGCTATTGTAGTGACCACATAGAGAAGTAAACCCGTATATCAAACTTGATGATAAAGTAGAATTCCCCGGATTTGTTACTTAAACTTGTACTAATCCTCGTGAAAAAGAAACGGTGTACCCAATGTACAAAACCTCTTGACGTATCCTCAACTGCGTGAGACACCGAAGTGATAGTTACGTTGTGGGTTAAGCGAGAAAGAATCACACACGTAACTAACTAGTCAAGTCTTTATCACTCTCAATAAACGCCCAAACAAGTCATCTTCGCGGAAGGGTAGAAAGAAGACGAAATAAGTAAATGCGCCCGGACAACCTTACTTCAAATTCAAGTAAGAAATACCGTACAAACATCCCCGTAGTCAACGTTGTATAATCATCAATTCAAGCCATGACACAATATACTCCGTGAAAATGTATATACCAAAGTATCAACCACATTACCCAACAAAGCTCATCATCACACCAACACTCATCACTACAACTTATTATCACAAGTCTCATTATCTAGTCACATTAACAAATCTCATACAACAATCCAATATTGAGAAGCCCATATATCCATTATCCAAGTCCAAAACATAAATTACTCAAGCTTGGTCCAGTTAACCTAAAGATATTTAGCCCATGAGATACATTAATCCCCCCGTCAAACTCTTTAGATCCTATTCATTGCAAAACAAGCAAATCCGCTCCGGCTTATCCAAATAGAGTTTGCATGATCCAAAAGAGATAACATGCAGCCCACGACATATCAACTCAATACATTGAGACATGTTAACCAACTCCGCAACTGGAACTCAGCTCAAGTCTACTCCCACGTCAAATCTCATAAATCTAGTCAAGAAGCATGTCGATCCGAGATTAACATCAACCATCATATAAACCATTTGATATATAAAGTCCAACGTTAATATCAAAATTACTAACTCACGTCAAACCCTTTATGTCCAAAATTACTATCAAATTTAATGTCTAATATGCATGGTGATATAACTTACAAGACCTGGTCCAGCAAGTGATAAACACATGGCGCAACTCTCAAATAAGAGTACACGGCCCATATATCTAATCAGTATGAAAAGGCCAAGTTTATGTTTTGTATTAAAGATTAAGTGACCATATCCGGTCAAAAACCAACACAGGCCCTAATTTTTGGGAGTATATATCACTCACTTATCACTCCACTTAACCTAATCCCTCACAAAAACAATCCGCGACTTTTTCATCTCCCAACCACTCGCCACAGAAAACAGCTCAAACCCTAATACTTCTCATCACTAACCAAAATAATCCGCCCCAATCAATCAGAAATCTCTCGAACAAACATCATCAGATCCTAATCTTGCTCTCCACTACTCAATCAACAAACCCTAAAACACTCAAATAATTAGTCCTCCTCCTTTGTAAAATATACAATCAAAATACGCACTATAACATGTAAGCCTCTTTTCATTGAACTCATAATCAAGCAGCACGCATATTTCTCCCTTTAGTTCGAAGTGACCTCGCCACAGGGTTGGCTAGAGGCGTGGACATGGTTCCAAGTTTGTATGCCTCAAGGATGGTTCGAACGATTTAGCACGAGTAGGTTTTTGTATCATTTACATCATTTTTGTTTTGGTCTTTTAATGAATTAAAGAAACGAGTGTAACAAGATTGTAATAACTCTTTCTTTGTACTCGAAAATATAAATGAAGCAAAGCTTCAATATGGATCTGTGATGATCTTGTTCAACTAAAAAAAAATTTCAAAAGATATATGAAACGGTTGAAACAATCTGAGATCTGATTTGAATTAAGTTTCGTTTTGAGTCTTGATTCTTGATTGAAGTAAATGGAGTTAGGATAGACATGATTGGATGTTGTTGGAGTTTATGTTAGAAGTCGGTTGTGATATGATGTGAGATCGTGGACTGATGATGGAAGTGGTACTGAGGTCTTAACGATTTTAGGTAATATGGTATATGGTTTTTGTTGTCGAGTTCAGTCAATGTAGGATTATCTTCATCTCTTTCATTTTATTTATGTCAAGTCGCTAGTGGTCACAAGGCTTCTTGCAAGTCGCAACGTACAAGTTGCTACCATGAGTCAGTACTCATGATAATACAAGTCGCTATTATTTTTTTTCAGTTCAAGTCGCTAGCTTTTTTTTTTTTTTTTTTTTTTTTTTTATTATAAGTTGCTGGAAAAGCTTTTGAGTCAAGTTGCTAACATGTATTAAACAAGTCGCTAACTTATTAAAAAACAAGTCGCTATATGATTTTCAAAACACAAATCGCTAACTTGTTAAATAACAAGTTGCTAGGCCTAAGTCTCTACATTTTTGTTAATACAAGTCGCTAATAACACTTGACTCAACTCGCTATTGACTTTCAAGAAAGTCAACGACTATCCAAGTTGCTACTTAGAAACAGTGAATCCGGAAAACATAACAGTCAAATCGCTAGCATAAATATCAGCCTATTTTTTTCGTACAAACTCAAAGTTACCCAGAAAATATTAAAAGGATACACCTTTTAACCCATTTTTGACCATAAAAACAGTGATAAGTCATAGGAAAATATTTGTAATAACTGACTTGGACAGAAAAAGATTGAAACAAGACAGACAAAGACTAAGATTGTACCAAGACACATAATGACCAAACATATACATGTCAAAACAATTTTACCACAATAATCAAAAAAACGTTTTCCAACCAAAAATTAGTACAAAACAGCCACAAACAAGATACAAACCGCAATGAATCATCAAAACACAATAACCTTGGCTCTAGTACCAAATGTAGGATCGAATATATTTATTGTGTTGATGATTCGGGTGGTCTTGGATGATCAAAATACATGTTATCCATTAGAGAGAGAAAGTAGAGAGAGAGGGAGTTTCTTGGTAGAGACTTGTAGAACAGAATATTGAAAGGTTAGATAGAAAGCTCCACCCCTTCCATGGATGGAAGGGGTATTTATAGTTACAACTTACACGACCTCCTATCGGCCTGTGGATTAGGCATACAGTGGGTAAAGACCCGTCCTTCCTCCACGGTGTTACACTAAACTATTCTACGCTACTGACTAACTAATTACCTACTACATAACGTAAATAACTACAAATCTACGAGCTAACATATGCTAGACTATAATTGGGGTGACCGACACTTTAACATGGAATTTCCAATTCCTAACAGAATGCAGCATTGAGCCCTATCAGTTACTTCACTCTCATCTCGTACAGATTTTGTCCATAATTATGGATCGAACATGTAGTGCCATCTTCCGTCAGGATTTACCTACACTGACTAGAAATTTGTTGTTGAAATTAGAACAATTAAAGCTACAACTTACTAATAAAAGGGTTCAAAAGGACAGTTCCATTGCAGCTCATCAAGTAATCTACAAATAATTTCAGTCATTCATCAATGGGGAATACTCAGCAGATTACGATCAACACTTGACTGGAACTTCTTTCAAAAAACACACTGGAATGGAAATCCATGAGTTCATTGATACATTTATCCATCTTATGGACAATGTGATGAAGTACATTGATTAAGTACATAATTGTGATCACTTGAATGAACATGGAATGCAATCAATGGAGAAGTGTGGAGAATTGGGTAATCTATCGGGCAGTGCTGAAACCTGTGATACAAACACATCAACAATGGAAGCAACGAGCAATTCAAAAACGTGTGCCTCACAAAAGATGGATCCAGATTGGAAAACATTCAATGAACAAACTTTGAGAGCTAAATATTCGGTAACACTTATTGATAATTCATCTGTGCTTAATTCTGTTCATACTAATGATTTCACATAACATGTGGCTGAGAAATGTCCTGTAACTGTGAATGAGTCACTGATAAATCATATCACGACTAACAATGTTGTTGATAAGAAAATTTTCGATGAACTTTCAAAAAAATACTCAATTCTCGACAACCATTGCATTTCTCTGGAAATTGCAATACAACAAAAGGAGGAAAATTTTCTTGCTACAAAACCTTGCATAAATCCGGAATTCCCAGAATTTCGAATTTTTTTTTTTAAATTAACCAGTTAAAAACCCAGCTTCATGACAAAGACTCAACCGTATGTAATCTGAAAATACAATTCTCAGATCTGCATAAGAAAATTAATATAGGGATGAACAATCTTGACTGTGAGGTTAGTGATGCGATTAAATCTAGGAATGATGAATTGGCTTTATGTGTGACCAAGCTATTAAGGGAAAATGAGTCCTTGAGGAAGAACTTATTAGAGAATAACACCAACCTGTTAGATCAAACTAACTCCTTGTTAGTGGACATTGATGCCCTCAAAGCCCAAATTTAGGATAAGAGCTTCACTATTGTTGCCTTAAAAAATGAGATTAGGAAAACTATTGGAAATAGAGTGAACACTAAGTTTGCAAAACCATCAACCTTGGGTAAGCCAATTGTACGTAATAATATAGAACGGTCTGTAGTTAGACAGCCCAATGCATTTAAAACAGAAAGATTTAGACCATCAAAATCTAAGCTTGCCTCCCAAGTTGATGAGATTATTGCTCTGTCAAAACCAGTCACTTCACTAAGTCATTCCGATATGATGAATAACAATCCTCAGCTTAATGTTCAAAGCTCTAAGATCAGGAATGTAAGTAGACCATCTAGTGCACGTAAGATGTATCAAATTTCTGACCACTCCCTTAAGAAACCTGTTAACAGCAAAATGTCTAAAATCCAGAATGGGGAAATGGTTACATCTTCTATTGTGACTAAGAGATCTAACTCTACTTGCTCTAGCCTTAAGTGGATGCCCACTGGTAGATTATTTAAGTACTTTGAATCCAACAGGAATCACAATTCTAACTCCTGTCTCAAGTGGATGCCAACGGGAAAAATCTTTAAGAAAGTTGGATTCAATTGGATACCAATCAGAACACTGACCACTAATGTCATCCCGAGGCCTGACTGTAACACACCCAATGAACAGGAGATAACTGCTACTAACCCATCTAAATGTCATTCCACATATGCTATTAGTGCAGATACTCCTCAGTCTTTTTCAGGTACAATGATCAATTCAATCTTGAATATCATGACGTGGTTTTCGACTGAACTGAAGACTACTCATTCGGGAATATTAGCTTGTCAACATTAATCTGCACATACTATGACTCCTGATCTCCTCTGCTCAGGACTCGTACCTCATAAGTACTTGGTTAATTTACTTACACTTTTTGGTTTAAAAAAAATGTGTGCCATTGTATAACCATTTCATTTATAACTGTCTAATAAAAGATATATCTTCTGGTATCGATAACATCTATAGTCCTAGAAATGTCATTCAATAATGACACGGGTCCTTAGATGAAGTTCGAACAGAAGTTCTTATTTATCTTCAGATGCCTTAACCTCACTCAGATGTTCTCAATCACTTGCATGGGTTTCATTCAATCAATGATCACGCACTCTTAATTAGTGCCATTGATTGAGGGGGAGAATGAATCACTTTACGATTCCTATTAGATTGTTTCTTGTGATACGTGTAATTTACCTTGCTTGATTACTGTGACCTCTGCACTCTGGTTTGCCATTATGTGTTACATGGAGTGATTTAATTTGTGTGATTTAAATTTGTCTAATCATTATGTGATATGTGGTTTGTCCATATTATGTCTTGTATGAAACTTGTATGTAATTTGTCATGCTCATGATATGGATGTTACTTGTACATTGTACTAGCATGTGATCTTTAAGTACAAGGGCTGAATGTGATATTTATTCAAACTTTAAGTACAAGGGCTGAATGTGTTAGTTGTTCAAACTTGGGATAGGTACTTAAGCATGTAGCGACTTGTCACTTTGTCATAACTTCTAAATCAATATCATAGTTTTCAAACATCCTAACCTTCTTCGTAGCGACTTGGCATAACTAATTGAGTGTGGTAGGTTTTCTGATCTAGTGTCTCATATTTCTCATCTTATACCACGTTATATACTTCATCTTTACAAACCTTTTTCTACAGATTTTATCAAGTGGTATTCCGCGACATAGACCTTCATCTAGGTTAGTTTCGTGGCTATAGTCAGTGGTAGTGCTCGATGTAGAATGGGTATTTCTTGGGGAATCATGGATTGGAATGGATCGTGTGTCTTTGTGATTGTCTTGTTTTTCCTATGCGCGCATTGTTTTTAATCATTGAAGTGTTTATGTGATTGGTGTGTTGTGGTTTTATGATTGTGAATGTGCTTATGTTATTGTATATGTATGATCATGCTTGTAGTATCTACTGAGTTTGTTTTAATCGTCACATTGATATGTCGCCACATGTTCTTGATAGCGACTTGTCAATCAGATTGGGGGTTCTTGCTAGTGACTTGTTACCAGTTATTTGCAAGCGATTTATCCTTGGTTAATAAAGCGAATTGTCTCTAGTTATCTTAAAGCGATTTGTTTTTACAAATTGATTAAAGCGATTTGTCCTAAACCAATTGATAAAGCGATTTGTCTTAGATAATCTTGATAAAGCGAGTTATCACTTTAGAGATATTGAAGCGATTTGTCTCTTTAGCATTATTGAAGCGATTTATCTTTAACAATTGAGTAAAGCGAATTATCATAACTTTATGGATGAAAGCGACTTGTCTTTAGAAAACCTTGATAAGGCAATTTGTTACGATAGAACTATTGAAGCAATTTGTCTTAACAACTGAGTCAAGCGATTTATCATGTCTCAATTGATGAAAGGGATTTGTCTTCAATTAATCTTGTCCTAGCATTTTGTCACATTGGTACCATTGATGCGTGTTGCTTCTCCCATTACGTCTGTTTGGTCAGTGTGTGATTAATCTTATATATCTACTATGTTGGTGTGTAATTTTTCCCTGCTATCATTGTCTATGCATCACTCCTGTCTTTCACTATAATGCTTATATGCTACCTTTTGTGCTTAAGTCATGGTGTTGCATTAAGCTTGATCTGCTAACCATGTCTAACCTAACATGCTCTCGAATACTGTTGTTGTATGTGTGAATCTACAGAATTTCAATGGCAGACATAACCTCTTCCGAGAACCTTGCTACCTCTAGTCCACCCACAGTAATTACAGATAAGGAAATCCTTCTAGATGATAAATGGGTTGAGATAGCCAAAAGCAACTGCTTTGTCGACGTGGATAGGACACAACCAAATCCAATCTTCAGGATTGCCATTGATATTCTGAAAAACACTAACTTTTTTGATGCTTTGACAAAGCGATGCACGATTCCCTCTATTTACCTACAACAATTCTGGAACACTGTTACATGGGACAAGATCTCAGCCACTTACTCTTGTAAGCTTGATGATAAGGATTATGAAATCACCACTGAGATTCTCAGGGAGGCCCTAGGAACCACTCCATGTGACCCTGCAAATCCATCTGTCTCTCCACCTACTGCTGAAGAATTAATAGACTCTGTTGATGAATTGGGTTATCAAGTTAAAGTAAAAAAGGCTTTAGATATCATCACTGCCAATATGTATCAACCATGGAGAGCCATTGCTACTATTCTCAACCTATGCTTAACTGGTAAAACTTCAGGGTTCGATAAAGTGAGGGCTCCTATTACGCAAATCTTGTGGGGAATTATCAAAGGGGTGAATATTGATGTCGAGAACGATTTGGGAAGAATTTTCGTTGTCTATGAACACATTCATCACCGAAAGACAAAATGTTTTGAATCAAGCCAAAGGAAGAAAGTCCATAAACAAACTTGTAATTCCTAGCGTAAGGTTCTCAGCTCATCATTCAGACTTGCAGCATAGACACATCAGTTTAATCCAAGGAGTGAGTCACCCTCCATGAAGCTAGTGATGAATTGGTACTTGGTAACCTCAAATATGTTGCCAAAGGTGTTAATAAAGAGATCTTTGGAATGCCAATACCTGATGCACTTCTCACCGATAGAATTAAGAAGGTGATTTTGAAAATACATGAAAAGGGCATCCAGATCCAATGTTGATGACACTCTCGATCCCTCACAACCCAAGTCTACAAAGTCTACTTCTCGCGCTAAATCATCCTCGAAAACCTCATACGCCACCCTTCCCAAGAAGAGACTTGATAGACCTCAATCAACTGACACTTCATCACAAAAGCAAAAAAAGAGAAAGAGATACACTGGTAAGGGAAAAGATATGGGATCCAAGGTACTTGAGAGAGAGATGAGTTTGATGGATGAAGACGAGGCTGCACTACAACAAGGAATCCAACATAGCCTAGATAGTCTAAACATGCCTCAAAGATAACCAGTGGGAGGGGTCGTGTTACGAGAACCTGTGTTAGCACCACGCCAAACCACTCCTGTTGCACAAGGTAAAGGCAAAGGAATTGCAGGAGAAGAAGCTGTACAAGCAGCTCAAATGTTGTTAACCATCCCCACTCCGACTCCTAAAATGACAAATCAATTCGAGCTCAAGAAAAGAAGCGTTGAATCATCCTTAGCTCAAGAACTAACTGGAGTAGAAAAGGATGTGTCTGACACACAGGAGGAAACGCTTGCTTCTAGTGACACTCTGGTAGAAAATCAGGAAACGGCACCTTCTACTGAAGAGGTTCGAGTGCTTGATACAGAGATTGAACAAACGGACACTGACAGACAAATTACAGAGGTTGAGGGTAATGAACTGCTGGAAGGTACACAGGAGATTCTTGAGCCAAGATCTGAGGAACACATGCGCCTGGAAGAATCAAACATATCCACAGGATCTCTATCATCACTAAAGAATCTTGAGCCTGACTTTACCTATGGTGATCAATTCCTAAAGGACAGACCCTCAAACATCGAGGCTAACAAGAAAAACGATGAAAAGGAAGAAGTTCAGTCTATGTTCTCGGTCACCATTCAGCAAGACACATCAACCATCCCTCCGATGTTAGCACCAATGGTCACTTCATCATCCACAACTACATCGACTGCACTCCCATCACCCGCTCCTGCTCAAATAACTGTACTTCCACCACCCAAACCTGCTTTCGTTCCACCACCAGTTGTCACTGTTAGTGACTCTGTCATGCCACGGACTTCACCACCTCTGATCAAAACAACTGAGCAATTGCTCGAAGAGGCCATGAAACGTATTGAAGCTCTTGAAAAGCAACTGCCTAAATCTATCAATATCCTTGATCGTCGTTTATCCAAGCTGGAGAAGTTCAATCTTGACAGCGAAGTCATGAATGTCATTGAAGCAAAGGTTAAGGATGAAGTAGAATAGGCAATGAAGGCTCCACTACATCAGAGGTTTAAGGATCTACCCACCTCTGACATGAGATCTGTCCTCTCTGATAGGATGTTTGACGAGGGTTAACACAGGGACGAAGTCCACAAGAAACTATATGAAGCTCTCGAGGAATCAATCAAGCATGATGATCACTTGCAGTTTCTTGAAGACATTCGGGAAAGGGAGGGAAAGAAGAAGAGTAGGACTATGTTGAAGGAATCATTTTCCAGATTTCCTAATCAACCACCACCTCCTCCTCCTCCTCCAACTAGTGGAGCTGGAACATCGGGAACTGGTGGATCTTCTGGCGCAGCTACAACTCAAAAGACAACACCTCCAACGCCTCCACCAGAATCTTCACAACAAACTGGATCTTCAGGTGGTCAAGGGTCTCAGAAGACCTCTACTGCATGGACAACCTTTGATTCCTGGTTCACACCCACATTCTCTACTATTCCAGAAGAGCAAATGCTTAATGAAGAGTCTTACGTTGCCTAAGAGTCAGAATCTGAAGACGATGATGCTTCCACCAAACATATCCCTAAGCTGTCTGAAGACGAAGATTGGTTTGATGCATACATTCAGGGTAAACGCATTAAAACGACTAGAGATGCACCAACCAAGTCTATGGCTCAAAGCTGGCTAACCAAGGAAAGACCTCAAACCCCTGAACCTTCATGGGCCATACCGGAGTCTGATTTGATTGTCCCTGACAATAACTGGTCAACAACCATTATTGCCAACCATGAAGATCCTTCTGATTATTCACTCTTACACATCACTGGAGACATGGGATGCTTCATCAAATGGTTCTGTGACAAGCAGGGAATCACCTCTCTCACACCAAAGGATATTGAGGGGCCATCCTACGAGATTGTCAAAGCTTTTCATTCTGATGCGGCTCATCTACAGTTCCAAATGGAAGAATGCTACAAGATGTTGACTGATCAAGTTGATGAAAATATCAGTCATTATAATGTCAACAATCCTCTTCCTCTTGGAGGTGAACCTGGGCAAAAGATGATTCAATCAGAATTCTTTTTCAACAGAGATCTGGATTACCTATGTGCTAGAACACAGGGAAGAAGACCAGCCTTATCCATCTCTAAGATGAAAGCTACTACCTACTTAGATCCAGGTCTTGAGCAGATGGTACCTGATCAATTCTGGGTTGACAAGGAACAGGTGTATGACATTGCAGCCTCATATGGAATTTCTCATTGGTGGTTCAAAAAGAAGAAATTCTACATTGACAAGCATGGTGCTAAAAAGAAACGCAAAGCAGTTCGATCAAAGCTGAGAATTCTAAGTGTGGTTAGTGTGGAAATCTTCCCAATCTATGGCTATGATTATCCGAAGAAGATTGTCCTGAGAAGAGCAGATTTGAAAGATCATGTTATTGAAGAAAACGACTTCAAACATCTGCTACCAAGTGATTTTGAAGATCTATATCTTTTGAACCTCCAAGGACATCTTGACCATCTGCCTGTTTGAGAAAAGAAGTCTCTCTCTGCTGCAGTCAATCTCTGGATAAGGGGCTTAGTAATTCGACAAAGAGTTGGTGATTTTCAACTAGGTGTGGAAAGCTACCAGTCTCAGATCAATCTAACGAGACCTCAATGGGAAACCATAGGGCATGAATTCCAATGCGACTACACAGTGATTGACTCTCCTAGAGTAGTTACCTTTACCGACAAATACGGGTCAAGAATGCTAATGAGGCTGTGTGAGCTATACAAGTTCAGTGATGGAACGCTCAAGATTGTTGAAGAAGAATTGAATTCAAGGGTGAAGGAGTTCAAGCTAAACCTGAAGCCGGGGGACAACACGAGGTTCTGGATTGAACAGGATGTGAAGAGGTGTGAAGAGTTCATTGCTGCAATCGGACGAAGACTTAAGACAAGAAAGATCTTCCGCAGCCTTGAAAGTTTTGTGGGTGGGAGATTACGTGAAGGACATTACAAGCTACTTCAAAGAACTGAATGAAGACATCTTCCTTTAGTAGCTTTGTTATGTTTAATATTATGTAGTGTGGTGATTGTACTATGAACAACTATAACTATGATGTATATAGTAGTGATAGGTTATGGCTTGTAGTTTCCATTTTGTTCAAAAAGGGGAACTTAGGAGTGTTCCATTTCAGATCAAATAAAACCGGACACATTTTTCTCCAACAAGTTTTTTTATTACATATTTAAATCACTTGAGATTCAAAATCTCAAAGGATTTGAAATTTTTGATCGGGGGAGAAAATATGATATAAATATGCAATCTGATAAAAGGTGATCATTTTGATTCAATTTTGCATACTGCTCTATAATATGTGCTAAACGCTTTCGAATATCGAAGCACATATTGAGGGGGAGCATTTCAAAAAGTAAATAAACCTTCAAGGTACAAATAGTTCCATGTTTTAACATAAAATACCTTGATTGAATATCTAACAGTTTCTGTATGGCTATATGATCGTGAAAGTACTTCTAAGATCTCTTTCCTCTATGTGCAAAACTATTTTGAATCTCGATGCACATATTGAGGGGGAGCAACTTTTTGAAAACCACATCCTTTCCCAAAATATCGTTAATACTAATTTTGATCGGGAAGGTGATGTTGATATTTTTAGAAAATGTTGATAAAAGAAGTGAGTTCTTCATTCTCAATCTAAGATTTTCAAGTCCTCTTGCCTCCATGTGCCAAAGCAATTTCAAACATACGATGCACACGTTGAGGGGGGGCTTTTTCTGAAATGTCAAAAACAATTCAGGTACAAAATGCTTTGATCATAGATCACAAGTACCTGGGTTGATTATTCAAATGGTTTTCAATTGGTTTCAATGGCAGAAGAACAATACCAAAAATACCGACCAAATTTATTTTATGCATGGAGATATAAGGATAGTTAGGTTAGGTATTCGTTCCCACGATCCCGCCAGAGCCGGGGGGATCTACCCAGGGACAATCCACTAGATAGTGTAGAGTCCTTAGGTATGATGAAAAAAGGAGAAAAATGAGAAATGGGAAGAGTGCCGATGAGTCTCGAGCTAGTAATGGAATAAACCCAACAAGGTTCTAGTTATGAAGTCTCTAAGCACACAAAGAGGTTAAAGAATGAAAAAGAAATGAAATGAGAAAAGGGTGAAAATAAATAGCCCTCCATTAATTCAACCTTAGGGCAGAAACCGGGTTCAACACATATGCTACTGGTGGTTACTAAGTTAACACCGGTATTGAAGACAAGACATCATGGACCCAGTGACGCACTGCACAACAACTTCCCAAGCTACTCAAGTTCCTCTTAAAAGGACTTGTTTCATTCACACGGGGAACCTACATTATCTATCGACTTTCTCTGAGATTTTTGATATTGCAGAAGGAAACCCTCTCCCTAGTCTCCAACATAGGAACCAAATGTGCACTATTGAGTTTAGAGCCACGAGATCATAAATAAATCTCTCTAGGACACAATCAATGAAGACTCACTGTTTCACACAATGTGGAAAGTGAGATTATATCTTAAGAGTCCTATGCATTATCCTTGTGGTATTGCCAGAACATCTGAGTGATGTGTAAAATATTCACGATGAAGATGGAAATCCTTCTAGAGCCAACATCAAACAAGCTCTTGGTGGGTAACATGAGAGATCTATCCAATAGATCAAACTTGTGACATCTGGATAGAAACGATGGGGCGATTCAACATTGAATCAACCTTGGTCCAGGAAATGGATTGATGAATACCTTTGAAAAATCGGTCGCTGTGCTTAAAACTCCTTTCTCTAGCACATCGACTGTGTATTAATATTTCAAAATAAAAGGTGTTTATGATTGATAATTGATTTTTCTTAAAACCTTCATTGTATTGTAAAACACTTTATATTAAGCAGTACACGATTGTTTTTCAAATCACTTTTCATCAATCAGTGAATCTCAATTCGCTTGATCACTCACTCCGTGTTGTCTTCTTTGAGATGTTCCGATTTGAGAATAGCTAGAGCAACTACGAAACCTTGTCAAGGAGATTCTTAGGAATTCTACCTGATCACACGCAGTACTTGTACTAATCAATGGGGAACCGTGGGCCGTGTACCTCAATTCATCGAAAGTGATCAAAGACACTTTCGTGCGCTTTATTGCTAACTGTTGTATGCAGGTATACCCAAAGTTTGCAGCTGATCAGAATTGAGAAGTCAATCCATAGCCGCATGCTCACTCAACACACTCATTTCTAAAGAAATCATGATAAGTGCATCAACGACTCTGATATTTTCATTCCATGCTTCTGCTACGCTACTGCAAATATCATGAATCAACTAAAGCTTCCGCTACTCTGATGAGAAGAAATCATGATCCAAAATGTGAGCATGTCGGTCCATAAGTTACTACATCACATGTTGGCAATCCTACAATCAGATAATTTAGAGATGTTATGATGCTGATGATCTCAAAGAAAGCTCCTTATCACATATCCATGAACCACTCCAAGTCAAGGAATCGTTACTATTACATGATGTCCAAGTTGTTGGAGATATAAAGTCTACGAGCTCGAACATCAATGATTATAGATTAATTGCTAGGACGTTTTTCAATGTAATTATTAGGGTGACCTCCCTTAGGGCGAGATTGTTAGGATTTGGAAAATCCATGATGAAGTGTCGGTCACCCCAGCGTATGTTTAGCATTTTATAGCTCGTAGACGTAATAGTATATTAGTTAGATTAGCAGTAGTGTAAGTAACACCGTGGAAGAAGGACTGGTCTTTACCCACTGTATGCCTGATCCACAGCCCGAAGGAGGGCGTAGTCATTTGTATAAATAGCCCTCTCCCCCAAGGGAGAGGGTTGGATTTTCATTTGGTAATCTAACATTTCATTTTTTTTATCTCTCTAGAACACTCCCCTTTCTCTCTCTAAACTATACGCCCACTTTGATATAATTTGATGAGTTTATGAAATTCAATATGTTACATAGGGTTTGTATAAAAACTCTAATTTAGTATCACTCTTTAACCAAAATTTCTAGCAACAGTTTTGTGTTTCGTCAAGCTAGGAAGAACACCAAAACTACAATCTTCAAGCTAGGAAGTATAGAAAAATCAAAAATCCAGAAGGGTTTAGGATTCAATTGGTTTAAGTGGAAAACCTAAAAATCCCTAATGAATTAGGGTTTTTAGTTATGGGTTGTCTTGAATACCTTCTTGGTTTGAACGATATTGAGTGTATCCACGACACACGCAACTTTCTAACCTTGATATGTTTTTGAGGTAGAGAAATTAAAGCTATCATGAACCAAACAATATGAATAAGGTGTTATCCAACACATTAGACATACCATAATAAAGTGGTATCCTATGAGTTATTAGAATTGTGAAACTATATCAGAATACAATAGATAACTTAATTCTCTTTGGACCAAATACTTGTCAATTTGGTTGAGCCAAATTGCATATAAAGTATTTACAAACAAATTGCATGCAATAATGTATATTCATTGAACAATACAAGAACCTTATGTTTACGTATTCACAAGAAGACAGAACTGTTCAAGGATTATATGTTCATGTGTTAACAAGAACACAGAACATGTCCATAATACATTATAAGTCTTTGAATAATTCAAAAACCTCATGTTTATGTGTTAACTAGAAGACATAACATTTTACTATATATACTTTATGTTATGAGTCATTGATCAATTCAAGGACTTTATAATTATGTCTTAACATGTAATCATAATTATACTTACAAAAGTAATCACGAGCGCAAACTCTTGAGTTTATAGTAATTTCAAGTTAATTTTATACTTCAGAATTATGATCATTATCATATAACCATAATTATGTTGACTAAAACATGTAGTCAAATGTTGAAGTATCTATACATTATATCATGATATTTGAATGTAGTAGGGCAACAAACATCTCGCGTGTTCAAGTCCTAGTAGAATTATTATTAGAATGTAGTAGGGCAATAAACATCTCACGTGTTTAAGTCCTAGTATAATTCTTATTTACATGTATTAGTGCAATAAACATCTAGCGTGTTTAAATCCTAGTAGATTTATTAGTTTTCTTACCTTGCGGATAAGAGATACCAATAATATTGTTGTTCCTTGCACACCTTATGAGATTTCTCCCACTTGTGTAAGGTACAACATCATATTATGAAAACAAACAACACGTGATTGATTGTTCAAACAATATGATAATGTCATAGATATCATGTAAAACCCGAAATTTTGTTATAATGAAAATTTGTGGTTTTTATTTTTATTTTATTATTTTTTTTTCTTTTTCTTTTAGGACTAAATGTAAATTAGATGAGTCCTTAAAGGTGGTTTATTTTGTATTCCCATAATAAAGTGAATATAGATAACTAGGTTATATATGTCTTCAAATTGGAATACGTATTACTTTGATTATTCAAATGTAGATATACAAAAAATGGTTAATTGACTTATAGATATAGACGGGATTTTTACGAGATTCTAGGCCTAAGTCAATCTTAAATACCCCTGCATTTTCCCTACGTAGAACCGATAACATAATATACACACATAAACCCTATTAACAGGAGGAAACGGCAAAGCAAGATTCAAAGTGTTAGTTTTTTTTAAAGGTTCAGGTCTGAGTTTCATGGCCAAGTAAGGAGACCTTGTGTTAACACAAAGTGAACTTTCATTCCGAGCATTTATCATGTGAGTTTTCATGTGCTTTTAAATTGGGTTGCACTTTTATTCGAAGTACTATCATGCGACTTGTTTAAATGATCGTTATTTGCTACTTGTTTTGAGTGTCTTGATAATCTGTGAAAGTTGAGTAAATTGTTATATGTAAAATGTTGAGATATATAAATGTTGAATTATAAATTGTGAATCGTGAAATATGAATTGTTGGAACCGTTGAACCGAACGGGTATAAATATGAATTGTTGGAACCGTTGAACCGAACGGGTATGAATATGAATTGTTGGAACCGTTGAACCGAACGGGTATATGTGGAATCGTTGGAACCGTTGAATCGAACAGAAATATAAATTGTTGGTATATGTTATAACGTGATATAAATTGAATTGTTGGTTTATATTAAGTTGTTGATATTTGAATTAATTAAGAATATGCTATAACTGGATAACATTTATATGAGATTTGAACAAATTGCATGATTATTTTATAAATTTGATTTTATGTGAATTGTTTTGTATGTGAAAACCATGAATTCTCACTAGGCCTTGGGCTGACCCAAAACTCTTTTAAAATTTTCAACCCAGATGAGCTGCTTTTAGGAATCAAGACATTATTTGAGACCGAGTAAGAGTAGACGCTTCCGCTGATATATGGTAAATAAGAGGATTTAACACTCCGAAAAGGAGGGGTGTTACAGTTGGCATCAGAGCCAAAGTTTTAAGTGAATTAAGTTTTAGAAACCTAGTCTTAAACCTAGATTAAGTATTTAAGTTGCGAAAACATTTGATATTTAGTGCCTTCTAGGCTCATTAAAGATAAGGAGTAATAGCTGTATTTTGACATGAATTAGATGCCTTTATATAGATAGATACCCAAATTGAAATGTTTAATATATATCTAGTAATAGTTAAATATACCCGTCTTTTAAATATTCTTGTGAAATTCAAGGCATAGAGAAATGGAAGGAAAGGGTGGCGGTGGATCCAAGCAACATCCAAGAAAGAACCAAGATGTACTTCGGCACAAAGGAGAAGTAAGTAATCGAAATCTTAAGGATTATGTCAGAACACATGCCCACTATTCCGCCTCAAAGTCAAGAAAAATTTTAGGAAGGCGTAATAGCTAGAAAAAAAAATCACAGGAAGAGGCTAAGAAAAAGAAAAAGGAAAATGAAGATGTTGATAGGAGGAGAAAAGCAATTGAAGATAAGAGAGCTGCAGAGGAGCATGAAAGGAAAAGAAAGGCCGAAAAAGATAGGAAAAATGCAGAAGATGCTGAGAGATTAAAAAATGAAGAAGCCTAGAGAGACGAATGTAGCTACAAGTCCTTCTTAAACTGCAACCCGTCTTGCTAATACAAAGAAACTGTAAAAACGTTTATTAATATTTAGCGATCTCTTTGTGTTTTGTTGATAACAAATATAATGTTATCATAAGTAAAATTATAAGGATACATGTTATTTTTGTAAAGCATCTACACATAGTCATTTAATACAAATTGTTGTAATAATTCATTTGTTGTAATAGTTTATTAGGATGGGTAAAAACCACAACCCATGACCCATACCCATGGATCATATCCATAACCCATGGTGTTAACCCATACCCATTGTCTAGATGCATTGCATCTATTAGATACATTGTATCTATTTAGATACCCATGGTTCATAATCTAGGACCCATGAACCATGACCCATAACCCAAAAACCCATAGGCAAACATGAGCGTCTCACGGATCCCTGGAGTTACACTAGACGGATCCCTTAAGCAAGGGATCCATGGGATCCGTGCAAAAGTGGCAAGAATTTGCCTATAAATAGTGAGCCATTCCTTCACTTTTACTCACCCCTCTTCTTACAAACTCTCTCATATATTCTTACACTCTTCTAACAAAAGATCACTTGATCTAGAGAGTAGTTCTTCTTTCTTTTATTGTGATTCTCAAATAGGACCTTCTCTAAGGCGAGATCACGAGCATTCTACAAGTCATCCAAGCAACGTGGTCCTTGATTGATTTGTTCTTCCACAAGATTTATGTAGCGAAGAACTTATATTTCCTATTTCACATATTTGTTGTGTTATAGTAGTGTTGGTTTGTTCCTCCGTGTTACGGACTCGGTATTTAGCTTTGTACTGGAAAAAGTGTAAGCGACGTTGTGAAGGCTTCTCCGCCAAGTTGAAGGAGTTTGTTGACATAGTGCTTGAACTCTTGAGTAGGTGACTCGGGGAGTGGAGTAGGGCAAGGAAGGTTTCCTTGTAGCCGATGATATTAAGAAAAATCTTTCCAAAAATAGTGAAGCTAAAATGGTTTTATATAATGCTTTACCCAAAAAGGAATTCAAAAGAATTTCCATGCTTAAAACCTCTAAAGAAATTTAGAATTCTTTAGTTGTAACTCATCAAGGTAATCTACTAGTTAAAAACAATTAAGTAGATTTATTTGTTCAACAATATGAATAATTTTCAATATCGGATGAGGATACTATAGATCATTCTTTTGCTAACTTTAATACTATAATTACATATTTACAAGCACTTGATGAGTCTTTTCTCTAAGTAATCATGTTAAGAGATATCTAAGGGCACTTAAATCCAAGTGGAGATCTAAGGTGACGGCAATCGAAGAATCAAAAGACTTGTCAATCCTCATCCTTGATGAACTCATAGGCAATTTAAAAGTCTATGAGCTTGTCCTCGCTAAAGATTCTAAAGCCTCAAAAGTGAAAGAGAAGCACAAATCTCTTGCCCTTAAAGCCAATAAGCGATGAAGAAAACCCTCTTCTGATGACGAGGAGTATGCCATGGCGGTAGGGACTTCAAGAAGTTCTTAGAAGAAAGGGAAGATACGCAAGCAACCTTATGAAGACAAGAAAGGGTTCGAAAAAGCAAAGATGACGGAAGGCAAAGGATGAACGCTTGTTTTTAAATGTGGGTATCCCAACCACTTTATTAGTAAGTGTCCCAAACGTGATGAACAAAAAGCGTTCATGAGCGGTTCGTGGGGAATGAGCGAGGAGGAGGACGAGGAAATTTGTCTCATGGCAAATGACGAGGTATGTCACGAATACTATAGTAGCTCATCATTAGATGATGACTCATTGCATAATGAATATGATAAACTTTGCAAAATTAGTTTAAAATTAATGAACAAAAACAAGTTTTTGAAATACCAAAATCAACGTTTAGAAAAGGAAGTCATCGAGTTAACAGCAAAATTAAAACGTCTAGAAAAGGGGAAGATAGCAAGTGGGGAATGTGAACTTTGCGTTCAACTTCAAACACTAGTTGATTATCTAGACTCTAAGATTTCTAGAATGAATATTAATACTCTAGATATGATATTAGATAGTGTTAAAACATGAAACAACCAAAAAGGTTTAGGCTTTCAGCAACTTGATGCGTCAACTAGTGAAAACAAAGAAACACAATTTGTAAAAGCAATAGAAAAACAAACCACTGTAGTCACGGATCCCACGGATCCCACAAAAAGGAACCGCAGTTACAGCCAGGGATCCGTGGGTTTACTAAAGCAAACAGTAGCAATAATATAGCTTCCTCATTTAGAACCGACTTTGTTATTGTTAATAAGAAGAAACCAACCCATGTTACTATTAGACAACCACCTCTAAGACAAAATCAAAGTTTTACAAGAAACAAAGGTCCATCATTTCAAAACCGAACACATCTAGGAGACCTAATAATGTTTATCTGAGAAGTAACCATCAAATGGGATGGAATCCTAATATGCAAAACTGTTTTCCATTTTAAAACTTTACCCCATGGAATGCATACTCACCTTTTCCATATATGCCTAACATGAATGGAATGTTTACCACTAATGGACCCATGAACAAATGGGGACCAAACTTTTGAGTTAATTGTTTTCTTAGGTATGCTTAAAGGTCGACCTAGATCTGGATGAGTGGATCAAGGATAGCGGGTGCACGAGGCACATGACCGGTAACAAAGATTTATTTTCCACATATGAATCCTTCAATGGAGGAAATGTGGTATTTGGAAATAGCAAAAGCAAAATCATCGATAAAGGTACGATTTCTAACAAATCTCTAACCATTAACGATGTGTGTCACATAGAAAACCTAAACTTTAACCTCTTAAGTATAGGACAAATATGTGATAAGAAGTGCAACGTACTTTTTAATGAAGGCGGTAGTAAGATATTGAAAAACGGTATCGCTATAGGTAGAGGTGTTAGGAAACATGGAGTCTATGTCATTAAAATTGGTAATGAACCCAAAGACAAAATTTGTCTTACTTCTATGGATGATACTTCGACCTTATGGCATCGAAGATTGGGTTATACCAATATGCGACTTCTTCAATCGCTATCATCCAAAGATCTAGTAAGAGAACTACCAAAATTAAAATATGAACATCACTTTTGTGATGCTTGTAACGTAGGAAAACAAGTCCATGCTAGTCACAAAGCTAAAAACATGGTCTCTACAAATAAGTGTCTAGAATTACTACACATGGATTTATTTGGTCTATCCGTTATCCAAAGTTTTGGAGGCAACTACTACACTTTGGTTATAGTGGATGATTACTCTAGGTACACATGGACTAAATTTTTAAAGAACAAAACTGAAACGTTCGATTACTTTGAAATATTAAGTAAGAAAATGCAAAGACAATTAGGAAGTCCTATAGTGTCTATAGTGTCTATTAGAATGGATCATGGTAGGGAATTCGATAATGAAGTGCAACTTGGAGTTTTTTGTGACGCTAATGGTATTACTCACAACTTCTTGGCTCCTCGCACTCCACAATCGAATGGGGTAGTTGAAAGAAAGAATAGAACCCTACAAGAAATGAGTCGCACCATGTTAAATGAGCAATCCATTCCTCAAACGTTTTGGTGCAATGTCGTTGATACATCAACGTACATACTTAACCGAGTCTTAATTAGACCATTTTTAGTTAAAACTCCATACGAGTTACTTCGAGGCAAAAAGCCTACGTTAGATCATTTTAGAGTCTTTGGTATCAAATGTTTTCTACTTAACACTAAAGATTACCTTACAAAATTTGATCTTAAATCAACCGAAGGTATCTTTTTAGGTTACTCTCCTAATAGCAAAGCTTACGTCATATTAAATAAAGAAACAATGAAGGTTGAAGAGTCATTAAACGTAAAATTTGATGAGAGTCCACCCAAACCTACTCTACCTCTTGTCGATGACGAGATTGTCGAGAGTGAAGCTATACAAATAAAGAAAAAGATAAACGAAGAAGATGAACCTTTAAAGAATGAAATCATTAATATTAAAGAGTCTAAAGATCACCCCGTTGATAAGGTCATAGGAAAATTAAACGAAAGAAGCTTAAAGTCTCAAGTTCAAAACCAAAGTAGCTTATTTTGTTTTGTCTCAATCATAGAACCTAAGAATACACAAGAAGCCATAAAAGATGAAAGTTGGGTAATGGCTATGCAAGAAGAGTTAAATCAATTTGTTTCTAACGATGTTTGGACACTCGTCCCTCCACCTAGTAATCAAACCATAATAGGTACCAAATGGGTATATAAAAACAAGTTAGATGCAAACGGTGTAGTGTCTAGAAACAAAGCTAGAATCGTTGCCCAAGGGTATAATCAACAAAAAGGAATAGACTTTGAAGAGACCTACGCCCCCGTGGCTAGATTAGAGTCTATAAGAATACTTCTTGCTTATGCTTGTGCTAATGATCTTAAGCTTTATCAAATGGATGCCAAAAGTGCTTTTCTAAATGGTTTTATTAATGAAGAACTATATGTAGCTCAACCTCCGGGCTTTATCGATTTCGAAAAACCTAAACATGTGTATAAATTAAAGAAAACTCTTTACGGTCTTAAACAAGCTCCAAAAGCTTGGTATGATAGACTCAAGTCATTTTTAATCAACAACAACTACACCATGGGGTTAGTTGATAATACACTTTTTACTAAGAAAAAGGAATCACATATAATCATTGTTCAAATATACATGGATGATATTATATTCGAATCTACTTGTCAAGAGATGTGTGATGATTTCTCTAAAATCATGCATGACGAGTTCGAGATGAGTATGATGGGAGAACTAAGTTTCTTTCTAGGTCGACAAATCAAACAAGTAGAAGATGGTATCTTCTTTAATCAATCTAAATACATAAAGGAGATGTTAAAGAAATTTGGTTTAGAAGAGTCAAAACCCATAAGAACACCAATGTCATCCGACACTAAACTCACAAAAGATGAAGACGGTGAATCCGTTGATAACACTAAATATCGTGGTATGATTGGTAGTCTTCTCTACCTTACGGCTAGTCGGCCGGATATCATGTTTAGTGTTTGTCTATGTGCTAGGTTTCAAGAAGATCCTAAAACATCACATCTAGAAGCGGTCAAAAGAATTTTTAGATACATTAAGGGTACGAATCAATTAGGATAATTGTATCCTAAGGGTACGATAGTAGAAACCATTGTATATGCAGATTCTGACCATGCAGGTGATTATGTTGACCGAAAAAGTACAAGTGGAGTATGTACTTTTATGGGATATTGTTTAACATCTTGGTTCTCAAAGAAAAAAACGGCATTGGCCATATCAACAACCGAAGTCGGATATGTCTCTGCCGGCAAGGCATGCCAACAAGCAATATGGATGAAACAAGCATTAGTTGACTACGACATTCACCTAAGTGACATAGCTATTCTATGTGACAACAAAGGTGCCATCGACTTAAGAAAGAATCTGGTATTGCACTCTCGCACTAAGCATATAGAGATTCGTCATCACTTCTTAAGAGACAATGTTCAAAAAGGGAACATCTCTATTGAGAAGGTAGCATCCGAAGACAACATAGTAGACGTCCTCACCAAACCATTGAAGCAGGAACAATTCAAACTACTTCGTCTTGGTCTTGGTCTCATGGAACAATCGCCGTAATTAGTTTTTAAAACTCTACAAGGTATGTAAACACTAGCCTTCTTCTTTCTGAGTCTAGGATCTCTATTTCACACACAACTCACAAGCAATACGGGAATTTTCAAAACCCAAGATAGGTTTTATTTACAACTCGTACTTTCATAATTTTTCCTTACTTTTCAAGGTAAGTTTCTCTTACAACACGTAAGCTCATACCTTTTTTTTAAACGTTTTCTTCAAACAAAGAAACTTTTTCGAAATGCTTTCTAAAAGGATATTTCTTCCCGTATCACTTTCATAAAAGCTATTTCTCAAATCTAGGACAAACCTCTTTTTCATTATTAATACAAAGTAAAAACCCATTTTCATTTCATCTCATGTCTTTTGAACGCTAAAGATGACACATAACTAATATGTGTTTTCGGGTACTGTTAGGAATTAGAAAATTCAGTCGTTAAAGAGTCGGTCACCTCAAGTATATGTATTCGATAGAAAGCTCGTAGTCGTAGTCATGTTATGTTAGAAGGTAGTTTGTTAAGTAACACCGTGGAGGACGGACGGGTCTTTACCCACTGTATGCCTGATCCACAGCCCGTAGGTGGCGTTTATTTGTAAGACACTATAAATACCCTCTACCTCCCAAGGTAGAGGGTTGGAGCTTCAATACCATTTTTCTTTGTTTCACATAGTTCCCAACTCTCTTCTCTTTCTCTCTCTAGAACTTTCTCTCTCTAAACTAACTTGAACACCCCATAGTGATTATGGTTTAGTGTGTTTGTGAAATCCTATATCTTATAATTGGTATCAAAAGCCATGGTTTGATCACTCATCTATCATGCTCTTTGTTTTGGAGGATTTCATAAGGTTTTTGGGGTATTAAGTGTTTAGGAGAGTTTGAATCACTTGGACAAATTCTAGTGTTAAAGTTTGAATTTTGCTTGTACTTTTGTGTTTAGGATCATCATATGTGTTTATATTTTGAATTGGAAGGCTTAAATCATTGTGGTTTGGTTGTTTTTGATTGATAAAGTGGTTATTTTTTGACTTTGTACAAAGCGAGTTGAGTCTCGGGTATTTGTTTCTTCGAAGCGAGTTGCTTCGTTATCGGATGCGAGTTGGTATATGCGACTTGGCTATTTAGCGAGTTGACATTTTAAGGGACTTGGGTTCTAAGCGAGTTGTTTCTTTAAGCGACTTGAGTTCTAAAGCGACTTGGCTATTAAGCGAGTTGTATAGCTAGCGAGTTAGTCTAAGCGACTTGGTGGTTAAGCGAGTTGTGTCTGTTTGCGACTTGCTATTAAGCGAGTTGTCTCTATATGCGACTTGGCTATTAAGCGATTTGACTCTTTAAGCAACTTGTTTCTTTAAGCGAGTTGATCATTTAGCGAGTTGATAATCAAGCGAGTTGAGTGTTTAGCCACTTGTCTATTGAGACTTGTTACTTCTTCGTGCTACATTCTTACGGTTGTTCTTTTGGTTTAGTAAAATCCCGTAAAAGAATCAATTTCCCGGTTTAATCAAAGAATAGTAAAATCCCGTAGAACTTGTAATCATGGCAAACATCGTTCCAACTATTGTTTCTTCTGTAGCTGAGGACGTTCAAGCGGCGGATCGGATACTCATCCACCTATTCTTGACAGAACTGATTATGACTCATGGGCTCAACGAATCCGATTGTACTATTTGGGAAATGAAAACAGAGTCAACATACTCAAGTCAATCGATGAAGGACCTTATCAGATTAAGACTACAAGAGACATAATTGATACTGCTGCAGATGGAACAATGATCTTTGGATTAGACAGACCAAAGATGTATGATGAGCTTAATGATAAGGAGAAAAAGAGATTTGATCGACATCAGGGGCTTCCAACATTATACTTGAGGGTCTTCCAAAGTATATCTACATGCTCATCAATCACAACAGAAGCTAAGGCGTCGGGATAATGTCAAGATGCTTCTCTCGGTTACGAGTTAACTAAGGAAGACAAAGAATCACAACTGTATGATGAGTTTGAGCACTTCAAGATGAAACCAGATGAGAGTGTCTATGAGTACTACGTGAGATTCCATAAGCTTGTTAATGATATAAGGAACATCAAAATGACCATGCCAAATATTCACTTTGAATTCAAATTTTGTAAACAACATGAATCCCGAGTGGCACAAATTTGTCACTTCTGTGAAGCTAACCAAAGGACTAAAGAATACAAACTATGAGCAATTGTATGCCTTACTTCTTCAGAATGAGAGGCATGCTATGTTTGAAAAAAGGATTCTGGAACAGTTCAAAACCAATCGGGGAGAATCAAGCTCACCAAATGATTCTACTGCTTTCTACACCAATGTTGGTATTACCACCAAAGCCTCACAAGTTATTCCCATGGGTAATGGTAATCACAAACTCATTCCCGATCCAAGGTTCAAACAAGCTGATGTTGATGCACGTGGACACTTCATTAATCAACTGGCCCTTATGGTTAAACAAAATTTGACTCTCAGTCCACATATGAGATCAGAACTGCATCCAACCTTCACAATCATGCGGTTGTCAGAGATGGAAGAGTTATGGTGCAACCAGTTCAAGGAAGGCAATATGAACAGGGAAGAGGTGGAGCTGGTAGAGGATATGTTGCAAATCAGAATCGTGGAAGGATTGGGAATCAAGGTCAAGCAAAGCCAATCAAATGCTACAACTGTGGTGGTGAGGGACATATTGCAAGGAACTGTACATCTCCAAAACGTCCTCAGAATGCAGAATACTTTAGAGACAAGATGCTGCTTGTGCAAGCTCAGGACAACGGAGCAACTTTGGATGAAGAGGAGTTGTTGTTTCTTGCTGAAGGGAATGCTAAGACATATGATGTTGATATAGATGAGCAACAGTGCAGGGTATGGGTCAGAACAATCCAAATGCATTTCAAGTAGTTGATTGTGATGCTTATGATTTGGATGTGGATGATGAACCAACTGCCCAGTCAATCTTCATGGCAAGGATCTCTCCTATGGTCTCTCCTAAGGTTCCTTCACCGCAACAAGCTGGTCCATCCAAAGAATCAATCATCTCAGAGGTATTAAAACTATATGATGATGTTGATCAGCAAAAGATACATAATGAAGTACAATCACTTGAAACTTATGGCTCAAATAGTGATAGTGTGGGTAATAGTAATATTGTCCCATATGATCAATATGTGACATAAAGTGAAAGTGAGATTGTACCACGTGATGTATCTTCTGCAGTCAGTAAAGACTGTGTTTTTTATGAATACACTGCATGTACCCCTGATGATTCTGTCACCTCTTAACTTAATGCCTATAAGGAACAAGTTGCTATTTATGAACAGCGTGCTAAGTTTGAGTTAACCACTCGTGAGCAAGAAATGGATGACCAAATGCGTACAATTATTCGAAAAAGTAATTTTAGAGAAGAAGTATTAAAACAAGAGTTAAACTCCTTACAAAAAAAGCTTTCTAAAACTGCTAAGCAAAAACAAGAACTTCAAGAAAATGTTAAAATGCTTAAGCAAGAATTCAATGCTAAGGAATCAAAACTTTTGAATGATTTTTCCAATCTAAAAACGTTGAAAAACAAGCTTGAAAATAAGTTGTACGTACAAGGAAATACCATTGATTTGCTCACTTGATCACTAAGCATAGAGTCTTAAGCGATAAGCATAGCATTCCCCTTGTTACGGAACCAAATCCAGAGGTCATTAAAAAGGCTAGAACTGCTCATAAGGTTATTTATGATGGTAATGAAATCCTTAAGCCTAGGCAGAAACCTAGTTGCGCTGAGTGCACTGAGGAAGATAAGAAATCAAATGAAGTCACTAGGGAGAAAATGGATAAGAAACTCAACAATCCTACATGTAAAGAGAAAAACATAACTATCAAACCTCATGATTACACTAAGGAAAATTGGATCTCCCTTAACATGTTCAAGCCTCAAACTCAATTAACCCCAGAACAGATTTTTTGGAAGAAAGATATGGAAAAGCAAAAGCGAGAATCTTGTTGCAATAAACCCTCCCCTTAGGAAAATGCCTTCAGCGACTGTGTATCCTCCAAATACACCAATGCATTTAGTTCCTAGAACTATTGCCACTAAAAGCAAGACCTTAATCATCAATATGTTTATCTTTCAATTATTAGTTGATTTTGAGAAAACTTGTAAGAAAAGGATCACACCCACTGGGATAAATGAAGGGGAAAGGGGTTTTGGGCAAACTAAAGAATGCTATTTAACTGAGATCATGCCTTTCTTTAAACAATTAGAAGGTCAATTTGAGAGTCTTAAAAAGGGGATGGATTCAGATATTAAAGAAATGGAAAAGGAATTTGATGCGATGATTGTTGAGGTTAGTGACTATGAGCGAGAATTAAAATATAATGAGATTGAGAGGAAGAACATGCATACCTTGAATGAGAATCTTATTTCTGAATGTATTGCTCAAGATGTGTTTTACACTGCTACAAATTGTTCCATTAATGCTTCTCAATTTCATGAATTATCTGTTGCTCTGAAAGTCTCCCATGATCGTGTCATTGAGCTTGAAAAAACTAACTCTAAACTTGTGACAACTCGTAATTTCAGGTCATTTCTCAAATTCACTATTCATCTCGGGAATTTACTATTCACCGGTTACTATTCACCATTTTCGGAGTCGAAGTAATATTCTGAGAACGTATTTCAAAATTTACTATTCACGAAACACTATTCATTCCGGAGAAAATCACTATTCATGCTTCACTATTTCATCGTTTATCATAAACTAGGTTTACGAGTATCAAATTCGAGTAACCTAAATGGTTTAGCTGCGAATTCATGAACAATCATTCAAGGACATTTCATATAGACTAGGTTTAGTCTACATATCATTAGCATCATTATCATCATATTAGTTCATGCATGGTTTTGCATTTTACATTAAACTTATAATTTCATATTAAATAAACGCTATCGCGTAAATAATTATTTTGAACAATTGATCCGTTACTTCCAAAAATTATCCCGATATATTTTTACACTTATATTAAGATTACAAAATAATATTATGAGTTTACCTAGTGTTTTAAATTTATTTTATATATAAATTGTTATATTTATATAATTACGACGGTTTTCTTAAATACTACACGAAAATTATTATTTCACTCAAATTTTGCAAGAAATGTATTTTTATAATTTTTATGACCTCAATATATTTTATCTTGACCCGTTAAAATTTATTTTTATCTAACGCTACCCTAAATACTCAAATGTGTATACAAGTTACCACATGTCTTCAATTAACTTACATTTAATTATACTTATACATAATTAAAAAAAAAATGTGTATTAGTATGACTAATACCCCCTTGTCGACACAAGGGGGGTGAGTCATTTGTGTTTGCAAAATATCTTTTACTAGTATATTGTATTATACTCTTATACAAACACATACAACTCTATTTGCAAAGGGTAAAGATCAAATATCTCTTCCTCTCTTCTCTCTAAAACCGGCCAACCACAAGGACAAGGAAGGATCATCCAAAAATTTTACAAGACAAGTTTTATACACTCTAGTATCACTCTTGATTAAGGTTGTGAAATAAAAACCTTGGGTGATTAGGAAAACCTTTGCTCATAAACCTCATCAAGTTAACTAGTAAGCATCTCATATTCATGATCATATTTCATATTCATTTTTATGTTCATTTCATTAAGCTTGAGAAAACATGCAAGTCATATGATGTTTATACCACTTTTCATTTGTTTTTAAGAGTTATATATATTTATGTCATCCTATAATTACTCCTTGTAATATATCACTCTTGGTGATGTCTAGGAACCCATGACACCCTAAGAAGGTGTATGGTAGGATTAGAATAGCTTCGGAGTTGTTTTGAATTGGTTAGAATAGGTTTGGCGTGAGAAAAACTCATTTCGACAAGTTTTCTAAAGGGTCTGTCCTTATTTTCGAAATCTGGAAAATTCGACATTAAGTAAAAATTTTTGGCCTAGATATTTAGAAAATACACTTTAAAAGCAGCGTGGCAGCTTGAGGCGGATTAAAAGCGGAGCTATAACGAATAAGTTATGAATTTTTCAAGTTAGGCGACGAAAACTATAATTTTCTGAAAATTCAGCATGTTACGTCTATTTTGTACGAGTCAAAAATGAAGCTTAGGCGTTATAAATTGTGTCGACTTATCAAAAATATATTAGTATACCTTGATACAAAGCTAAGGACATATAAAACGTAGAAAACGGACTTGTAACGATTAAATTATACACGTTTACACAAAGTTGT
Source organism: Chrysanthemum makinoi (assembly GCA_910596185.1). Classification (NCBI taxonomy): domain Eukaryota; kingdom Viridiplantae; phylum Streptophyta; class Magnoliopsida; order Asterales; family Asteraceae; genus Chrysanthemum; species Chrysanthemum makinoi. The sequence goes on from OU343216.1 coordinate 184,882,546, forward strand.
CGTAACTTTATTATATAAGAAAAACTATTAAATTTCTAATAGACAAGTATTACGGCAACAAGTGACCATGTTGAAGGTCGTTTTTAACATTGATGTAGAACTTTTATAAAGTCTTTGTCTTCTAGTAAAAGTAAGTTAAGCCAAACATATTTTCCAAAATGTCCGACCGTTTGTCAAGCGGAGTCGTAATGAATTAAATCGATTACTTAAGCTTTCTTGCGAAAACCACCCTTAAACTATATTTTTGGACACAAGTACCATACTTAACCTATATTTTTCTTTGTAATCGAGACCTCTAGGATGAAATCTTAAATAATAACACTTTGAGATAAAGATACAAGCTTCCCAAAACCGTTGAGTTCGTTTCCTAACGCTCGACGTGCACCATTTTACGACTAGCTTTTAGAGGCCGTTTAGTCACTTTCATGAAAATTTCAACGACATTATTTTACGACGAAAAGTTATAATTTCATAATAAATCACTAAATGATTATCGTCGGATATCATTTCAACGTAAAAACATGTGAAGTAATTTAAAAATGGTCAAGACGTTAAGAGATTATTTCTCGACGAGAAATATTATTTTTTCGACGAAAAGTATTATTTTCAAAAATTCATAAGTGGTATAGATATCATCCGAATTGCATGCATAACATTACATCATAACTTATTACGTATCATATCATTCATAATAGGTCAAGGTTAGAGATTCACACTACATTTCAGTGTATCCACTTTTGCTATCACATCATTGTCCATGTGAGTTTCATAGCCCCTACTCTTTTAATTGTTTTGAATTACTTTTGGGGGAGATACATGCTCAACTATTTTTATGACAATCATAATTATTTGCAAACTATATGTTTATCTGAACTGAATGTTTAGTCATATTCTATATCATAAATCATGGAGCTAAATGTCTTGGTATTATCATGGAGCTAAATGTCTTGGTATTATCATTGAGCTAAATGTCTTGGTATTATCATTGAGCTAAATATCTTGGTATAATCCTGAACTAATGGTCTTGGAATTATTTGAAACAACACTCATATGTGTTCTATCAATTGAATATTGTTAGATTAAGTAATGTACTGAACATAAACTATACACATTTTGCCAGTGGGTTGTAAACACACAGGTTGCAAGTTTTGTATGGGCGAACTTGGGCGAGTGGATTCACAATGCCTTTCTTTGCATAAGCGATTTTGAAAGGTTATTCATTTCAACGCAAACTCTATGAACTCACTCAACCTTTGTGTTGACACTTTTTAGCATGTTTTATCTCGGTATCTAGGGCATTCACTTCTTGGCATGCATATGGACATATCATAGAGTCGTGGTGACGACGCGTCATACATAGGATTTATGCACTTTAAAACATCGTTTGGCTTGTAACAAACTTATTTCCGCACAAATTGATTTTCATTTGGGACCTATATTTTGTAAACTCTGAATGTTTTATTAAATCAAACGATGTGTTTTCCAAACGACACTTTAGGTCGTTCAATATATCTGTAACTGTGATGCTATGACAGTCAATCCCTAGGAATTCCATTCCGCTGCAAAACAGGTAATTTGGGGGTGTGACAAAACTGCATGATAAAGTTGAACAGAATGATCATGATAACCTTGTAAAACAGTTTTCTAAATTGGAAGTTGAGCATCTTGCTTTGCAATTAAAATATCAACATCTGAAAGAAAATGTTAAAACCTCAAATATCAAGACATCCTTGGATGTTCCGAATTTGATGATTTTTGAAATTAGCAAACGTGATGAACAGATTCGAGTTCAGTGTAACACGATCAGAAAGTTGAAAGCCCAAATCTCTCAATTAAAAGGTGAAAAGAACAATGTGACTAGCTCACAAATGCCTCCTCCTTTAGATTCTCAGTATTCTCAAACTTTTCATCTTCAAAACTTAGTTAATGCTTTACAAAAAGAAAATGAGAGTTTTCTGGAAGAAAATGAAAAAGTTAAACGACACTTTAAAGAGTTATATGATTCAATGAAAGTCACTCGTGACAAAAACAACGAAAAAATAACGTCTTTACAAAAGGAAATTGAGAATCTAGGAGTCAGAAAAAGGGAAACGCCACTTATCTTTAATGAGAATGTTGCATCAAAGTCATCCTCAATTGCAAATATCTTGTGTTAAATACATTCCTCCTCACCTTAGGAACAATGAACTTCTGTTTCATAACTATTATGCTCACCTTAAGGATAGTCTAGAATGTCTCCGTGAGATTGTAGAAGAGGACTTCATCAATAAGCCTCTTGATAGAGAAATTAGGTTTGCTTGCATTCAGCCCAAACGATCTCAGGAGCTGCTAGAATGTTTAATTGCAACATGCCCTAAATCCTTAGGTGCGAAAGGTAAATCTGTGATGCCTTGTTCTATGCCTAGTGCCAAGCATACAAATCACTCTGTGCCAAGTAATGTGAAAGTGAATTCAAAAGTGCCTTCAAGTAGTTCAGATCCTTGCACGTCTAGTTCAGGAATGCAAAAAGTAGATCAACCAACTAATGTTCCCTTAATTCCATCTACAGGAGTAATCAGTGACATTAAAGCAAGCGGGTCAAAGCCTCCAGGCAATACCAAGAAAGATAGGACCTCGCAAGCTAAGAATGTGCATTGGAAGAGAGTAGAAGACCAACCTAGGAACTTTAAGTTTGAGTTGAATAAAACGAATCGTGTTGATTCTAGTATTAGCCATAGGCGTCTTGTAATTAATTCAAATTCTGATACTATCTGCAAACCATATAATGATGTCTGCTTGAATTCTGTTGCTAATCATGAATGTGGTGTGAATGTTTTACCTAATGTTGTCAAATGCCCAGTTAAAATTTTTAATGCAAAAAATCATGCTAAGAAGGCTAAAAGGCAAAGACGAATGAAAGTTAGAAAAAAGTGGAAACCCACAGGAAGAACATTTAGGAAGATAGGTTATCAATGGATAACTTTTGGCCATAAGGATAATCTGTTTTGCACTCAATCTGCTAAGACAATGCCCACTAGAAAATGGATGCCTACTGGTAGAACTATTCCTTTAAGAAGTGAACATACTTTGAATAGGTCAAATACGGACACCAGCACTACATCTATTTCTAATGATTCCATTGCTTCTATTTCTGATGTGGGTGTTCCAATCACTGTTACTAACCAAGTGGAACCCATTCTTGCATGGGGATCCCAATTATCCGGTTATCCATTCTTGTCTGTGTTCAACTGCAGATCGTTCAAATCGTCTGTGGTACCTAGACTCAGGTTGTTCCAAGCATATGACTGGAGACCGGTCGCGGCTCATGAACTTCGTGAGTAAATTCATTGGAACTGTTAGATTTGGGAATGATCATTTTGGTGCTATTATGGGGTATGGAGATTATGTTGTCGGTGATAGTGTTATCTCCAGGGTATATTACGTAGAAGGTCTTGGTCATAACTTATTTTCTGTCGGTCAATTCTGTGATTACGATCTAGAAGTGGCCTTCAGAAAACATACTTGTTTCGTTAGAGAACTTGATGGTAAAGAACTTTTAAGAGGAACTCGTGGTTCAAATCTATACACCATCTCTATCGAAGATATGATGAAGTCTTCTCCAATTTGCTTGTTGTCAAAGGCTTCGAAAACAAAGTCATGGTTATGGCATCGTCGTCTCAATCACTTGAACTTCGGCACCATCAATGATCTCTCCAGAAAGGACTTAGTTGTAGGTTTACCTAGACTAAAGTATGAAAAAGATCATCTTTGTTCAGCATGCCAATTGGGAAAAAGCAAGAAGTATCCCCACAAACCCAAACCTACAAACTCCATTACAGAAGTTCTTCATACAATTCACATGGATTTATGTGGACCCATGAGAGTGCAGAATATCTTTGGGAAGAAATATATGTTAGTTGTGGTTGATGATTACTCTCGATTCACCTGGGTTAAGTTCCTAAGGACAAAGGATGAAACTCTAGATATCATCATCAAACTTATCAAACAGCTGCAGGTTCGACTTAACAAAACTTTCAGAATCATCCGAACAGACAATGGGCCGAGTTTGTTAATAAACAACTTAGTGAGTTTTATGAATGTGTTGGAATCAGTCATCAAAGAAGTGTTCCACGAATTCCTCAACGAGCGGTGTAGTTGAAAGGCGAAATCGAACTCTTGTGGAAGCCACAAGAACAATGTTGATTTACTCAAAGGTTCCAATGTTTCTCTGGGCTGAAGCCATTGCCACTACATGCTACACTCAAAATCAATCCCTAATTCACACTGCTCATGGAAAAACTCCATATAAACTTGTCCACAATAGAAAACCTAATCTCTCATTCCTTCGTGTGTTTGGTGCATTGTGTTATCCAACTAATGAGGGCCAAGACTTAGGCAAACTTAAAGCTAAAGCAGACATTGGAGTATTTGTAGGTTATGCACCAAACAAAAAGAGATACCGAATCTACAACAAAAGAACCCGAAATATCATGGAAACAATTCACGTTACGTTCGATGAGCTGACCGGTCAAATGGCTCCAGGACAAACCAGTTCTGGACCCGCAGCATCATGTAGTCCCGTCAGTTCTACTATTGTTTTTGACTCCTCGCCAACAACTCCTTATGTACCTCCTTCAGAAGATGATTTAAAGAAATTGTTTGATCCAATGTTTGATGAACACTATGAACCAAATACTGATGAAATGTCAACTCCATCAACAGAGGCTGCTCCTATCCTTGAATGAAGTCAACCCTTCGGTTTCAATATCATTAAGTCAAGAAGCACTGCTGGCGATCACTCAGTCTCATCAACAAATCATCAATCATCGAATGTACATCATGGAATTGTTTCGGGCACCCATGATGAAGTTAATCCCTTTGCTACTCCCGAAGATGCTCCATTCGAAAACATATTTGCTCTGAATCATCATCGAACCATCTTCATCGGGGAGATATAGACTACGCTACTTAGGTCCCTCAACAACTACCACATGAACACCTTAGAAAATGGACACACGATCATCCATTGGACAACATCATTGGAAACCCCTCTCGTCCAGTATCCACACATAAACAACTTGCAACCGATGCCTTATGGTGCTTCTTCAACTCCGTACTCTCTAAGGTCGAACCAAAGATATTAAACGCCATGAATGAAGATAACTGGTTCAATGCCATGCAAGAAGAAATTCATGAGTTTGATCGACTTGATGTATGGGAATTAGTACCTGCTCCAAATTGTGCTATGATCATTGCTCTAAAGTGGACCTTCAAAGTGAAACTTGATGAGCATGGTGATGTTTTAAAGAACAAGGCTCGATTAGTTGCAAAAGGATATCGTCAAGAGGATGGTATTGACTTTGAAGAGTCATTTGCTCCAGTTGCTCGTATTGAGGCAATCAGAATCTTCTTGGCTAATGTTGCAAGTAAGAACATGGTGGTTTATCAGATGGATGTAAAAACGGCATTTCTTAACGGAGATCTTAAAGAAGTCGTATACGTCAGCCAACTTGAAGGCTTTGTGAATCCAGAACATCCTACTCACGTCTATCGTTTGAAGAAGGCTCTCTATGGTTTAAAGCAAGCTCCAAGGTCATGGTATGATACGCTATCAAAGTTTCTTCTATCCACTGGATTCACCAAAGGAGTAGTTGATCCGATATTGTTCACCAGAAAGTCAGGCAAACATTTAATTCACTTTCAAATATATGTTGATGATATTATTTTTTCCTCGACTGACCCCAATGAATGTGATCGTTTTTCTAATGAAATGGGTTCGAAATTTCAAATGTCAATAATGGGACAAATGTCATTTTTCTTGGGATTACAAATTTCACAAAGTCCCGGAAGCATTTTTATTAATCAATCTAAATATGCAAATGAGATTTTAAAGAAATTTGGATTTGATTCTTGTGACCCCTGTTGACACTCCCATGATTGAGCGTACTAAATTGGATGAGGACCACACAGGGATCATGGTTGACCAAATGAAATATCGTAGCATGATCGGATCCCTGATGTATCTCACAGCCAGTAGACCAGATATTTTATTCGTTGTATGCATGTGTGCTAGATATCAGGCCAAGCCTACTAAAAAGCACCTTGAAGCGGTTAAAAGGGTCTTTCGATATCTCCAAGGAACCATTAACACGGGTCTTTGGTATCCGAAGGACACTGGTATGTCACTAACGGCCTATCGAGATCGCGATCATGCAGGGATGTCAAGATACATGTCGAAGTACGTCTGGAGGTGCTCAGTTTTTGGGTGATAAGATTGTGAGGTGGTCTTCAAAGAAGCAAATGAGTACTTCTATTTCCTCTACAGAGGCTGAATACATAGCCATGTCATCGTGTTGTGCTCAAATCCTATGGATGACATCTCAATTAACTGACTATGGCTTTGAATTCAACAAAATCCCTCTGTACTGTGATAATAAAAGTGCTATTGCTCTCATGCAACAACGTACAATACTCAAGAGCAAAGCATATCGACATTCGACATCATTTCATCAGGGAACAAGTGGAAAAAGGTGTGTTGGAACTCTATTTTGTGAGGACTGAATTCCAATTAGCACACATCTTCACCAAAGCTCTTCCTAGAGAACGTTTTGAGTTTATCCTTTCACGTCTTGGTCTAAAGAGTCTACAACCAGAAACACTCAAGCGTCTTCAAGAGGAAGACGAGGAGTAAAGGTCTTTATTCATCTATCTCTTTGTATATATTTATTCAAAAATCCATAAAAATTAGAAAATCTTGAAAAAAATATTCCAAAAATATTGTTAATTTTGTCATGTTTTTCCTTATTCAATATCATCTACGGACTTTGTGTTGACATTCAAAGAATGTCACGGGTCTTTAGATGTTCTTCAAATGTACATAGTCTTTGGGAAAAAAAATGAGGCATTGAAAAATAGTGGTTTATTGTCATTTCAGGCAGTAACCCGGTTTTAAAAGTAAAGAACAGAGCCATGCTTTATCTTATTTTACAAATCTCATGCTCTGATTCTTAAAAATGTTTGTCATAAAAAAGACAAATATTTCTCTTTCCAAATATTTTTCCGTCTAATGATTCTTCTGAAAAATATTTGCCATCTAATGAAAACTAAATTGCTTTGAAAATACCTTGTACTCTATTATTCGTGTAAATCACTTGTGCTTATCATCTGTCAAAATCTCTATCTGTCAATCAACAACTTGTGTCATTGATTGAGGGGGAGAATGATTTTATTCGAATTAAAAAGGTTATTTTGAAAGGTAATTTTTCAAACAATTGGCATGTAAGTGAGCAAGGTTTATTGTTGAACAATCAAAAAGAATAATGTTTTATTCAGTTGATTCAAAAGCTTTGCTAATGTTATGTTTTCAAAAGACAATTATGCATGTTAAATCAATGGAGTTTAAAGTCTGAAAATCTGATCCTTATCACTTAAAAAGTTTTTTCTAAAGCAAGTCACTATTCTCCTCAAAAGCTCTCAAAATTTAATTTAAATCAATAAGAGATCACATCTCTCAAAGGATTTGGAAAGTGTGATCGGGGGAGAATTTATGATTTAAATTGGATTTAAACTGATAAATTAATGATTGGTTTTATAAGTGTTTAGCAAGCTTTCCTCCCCACGTGTGCCAAACAATTTCAAATTTTCCATGCACATGTTGAGGGGGAGCATCTATTTTAAACCACAAAGATTTGAAACGTGATCAATTTATTTCAATGTGTAGTCTTTCCCTAATATGTGCAAAACATTTTCAAATTTCTATGCACATATGAAGGGGGAGCAACTATTTTGAAAACCACAGTCTTTATATGTAACACCCCCAAATTTGGTTTAGCGGAAGCATACATGTTATTTGGGAGCGTTACGGGATCGGTGAATCATAACACAAGTAATAAAGAACGGAATACACACTCCGTTTAATTTCATAAAATATTTTAAAACGTTATCTTACAACATTGTTTATATAAATGGGCACATCCCATTAGTTTTAGTGGTCCCAAAGTAAAAACATCATTTTTGTGTAAAAACACTTCTTTAATACTACTACGACCATTTGTCCGCTTCTTGCCTTGCCCTCATGATCATAACTTAAGCACCTGAGAAAATATGCTAAAAAGGTCAGCTAAAAGCTGGTGAGTTCATAGGTTTAAGTTAAAATAGTAAGCTTGGACCATAAGCAAAGTCATATAATCATTACAACGAATATAATGATATATGAATGAAAGTCTATTACGTTAGCTCTAAGTTCATGCAACCGATACTACGACGGTTCCTGTATGCTAACAGATATCATACAATATAGGGGCCCATAGCGAGTGTTTTGTCCCTCAACACTCGGTTCCGACATGGTATACGTTTCGCCTTGACCTAAGCATGGCCAACCGAACGGAGGAGTCACCCTCAATAGATCTATTTATAACATTCGCGTTTCCCAATGCGGAATTGACGGTTCATGAAAAGGGCATTCTCTAGGGACATAAGGGCTTAGGCTAAACCACGTAATAGTAATCATGTAATAGTTTTGGTCCTTAAAAAGGTTTTGCATATTTCTCACCCCAAAGTGTTTAAAACAGTTTATCAAGTAAAAGAGGGGCTATGAAAACTCACCTTAGCAAATGTGCAATCCGAAATGTGGGATTAGTGATTGTTGTGGAGCGGCACCGACACGCGACCTAGATAAGGAGGGCAATGTTTTAGTCCATTTCTTTAAGTATCACTTACTTAAGTAGTTCAATTGTTTTTATAATTGTATCAAAGCTAAACTTTTGTTTGTAAAATTCATTAAAATGATTTTACTAACAAGTATATGAAGTATATATACTTTTCTTGTTGACAATTAATATGGTTTTAATTTTCAAAGTTTGATACGAAAATAATTGTAACATTCCACTAGTAAGTATATAATGCATACATACTCATTTAAGTTGACACAAAATGATATTGTCAAAACTAATATTAGTTTGTTTATTTTCTAATTGTACTTAGAAAATATATTTGAGTTGAATTTGAAGACTTATCAAATTTATTAAGTGATAAAATAAAGTTGCGGTCTTCGATTGTTTATCAAGAAATTGGTTCTCACTATTTATAACTCCGACTAGTGAATTACTTGACACAAGTAGGTTTATCCGAGTTCCCTTGACGTACATTTGTTTACACATTGTCGTTACATTTTGTCGTAGACACATTCAAGTGAATCATGTTTTTAAATCATTTGATTTTTGTATTAATACTTTTACACTCGTTCATTTGTCGATATAAGTATGTTTATATCTTAGTTAAAGGATTTTGAATATGCGGAAAAGAGTATAATTATTATTGGACAACCGGTTTATGTTTGAGTTCGACTTTGGTACGATGTAATATTAGTTACTTTGATGCCACAGTGGGCTGTGGCCCGGTCTTGTTTGCAACAGGGGACACGGGTTGGACCAGGGCCCAAACTAACTTGTCACCCCTTTCAATAAGACCAAGTATTGTGACTTGGGTTGTGGCCCACTTTGTGATATACACGAAGGGAAGGAATAAAAAGAAAGAACAAAACTGATCCAGCATGTAATACAGCAACATTCCCTATCTCACTAAATGTCTACCAATTTCATTTCATGTTTTGTTACTAGCTTATTGATTTTTAACGAGAAGGAGAGTAACCAAGCGCTATTTCGGTTGATCAAACGGACCTAAATCAAGTTCTAAATGAGCACATTTCAGCAAGTATATAGAATGTTAGTGTGGTTGTTTTTGACTTCAAGGTATTATTTGGCCCTAGTATAACTTAGACTCGAAATGCCGAGATCACTTGACAATAGTTTAGACTCTACCAAAACACATTGTCTCGCTAGAGAGCACCTACGGGTTTACTGAGGGATGTTTACGTGTCTCGAAGTGGGTTCATATCCAAACTATACGTGAAGCATTAAGGAAGTAGATGAGGTCGGGTAAGGGTCGAGTACTACTCGACTCGGCTTCACCACATTATACAAGTTTTTGAGCACCCAACACGACATCACAATCGACGTGCACGCTCAGATTCGATAGTGTTTAACACTAATAGTCTTACAAACCTAACTCTCCCTAATCTATCCTTCTCAACAGAAATCAGACCGACCCATTTTGCAAATGACAACTCAAGTTCATGGTTACCTAAATTGTCTATCCAACACCAAAGTCATTCATCAAAACCACTAGTTCTTAGTTTAACTTTTATAAAACTCAACTCTGTTTTCTTTGATTCATAACTCGACAAGACTACAACAAAGAACCCAACAACACACCAAGTTTTTACACGAGAGATTATTATTCACCAATAAACATAAACATCAAAACACTAAGTTTCATAATCAAATGACCATTTTCATTCAACTCGAATGGTAAATTTTAACAAGATAAAGTTTAGAAATTTTCTTACAACAACTCGATGACTATGAATCCGAAGGCCAACCCAAGAGTTTATCACCTCCACAAAAACCCAATCGATCTAGAGCAAAACCCAATTGATGTTCTTCACTCCTTGAAGTTTCTTTATCTTTTTGTGGTGGGATATGAAGTGTGATACTCTTGAGGGTCTCGGCCAAAATAAAAAGGGAACACAAGAGGAGTTTTTGACTAAGCTTTTTCATCTTGCAACTTTGTTTGAAGCCAAATATAGTTAACTTCCAAAAGCTAAACGAATCTTGGACATAGGCTCAAGATGGATTGGTGGAAAGATTTGTTTCTCTCATGTGGTTTATCTTGATTTTCCTTGGATTCCATCGAGGGGTAGCGGCGCATCAAGAGGGACTTGGGAAGCAAATCTTTCATGAATTTGGTATGAAAGAGGAAGGGTAGGATGGATGAATATGTTGGGTTATCTCCTGTCGGGAAGATTCGGCCTAGGTGGAATCGCAGGGCTAGGGGAGGAAGAAGAAGATATGATATCTTATCTCTGCTTTTGCTTGTGGGTTTTGTCGTGTGTGGAGGAGAAGGACAAAGAGATATCATCTCATTTCTTTTTAATAGAAAGGGTTTTTATTTAAAAGAAAGGTATAAGTAAACATTTGTATGTATAGGTAATTTATACTTAGGATTTATTTGTATTTGAGTTTTATAAAAGTTATTGTTTAAGTGATAGTGTGTTAAATATTTTGTGTCCCGCGATATTAAATTGTGACCAAAGTATCATTGTTTGATAACTTTTACAACTTAGTGTCTTATTGTTACATGTCTGAAATATTTTTATTTGGTAATATTCCATATCACAGACATTTGTCATTTGTTTTATCAAGCCCTTATCATAGTGTCGGACGCGTGCAGATTGTCGGTCACTGGGGAAAACGAGATAACCTCTCGTGTTACAATTTAAATCATAAGACAAAATGAAATATTCATAAAATGATATGAATGCAAGAGTGGTGAAATTTTTACTGTATGCGAGTTATCTACTCAAATGATCAGGCAAAGCTTATGCATGCTTAGTGGATTAGGCTTAGTAATAATAAATTACTAATTATCAGTTAAATTTTAGTGAAAATTTACCGTGTGTCACATCCTCCCCACCTTGGAAGAGAAAACCGTCCTCGGTTTTCAGTTAGAATTACTTGTTGAAGTAGAGAAAAGATGTGGGTATTTGCGTTTGAATTGGTCTTCACGCTCCCACGTGTATTCTGGACCTCTTTGAGAGTTCCAACAGACTTTGATGATCGGGATGCGGCTTTGCTTAAGCCGTTTGATCTCTCTATCCATAATTTCGATAGGTTCCTCGACAAAATTCAATCTTTCGTCAACTTGGATTTCTTCCAAAGGAATAGCAAGAGTTTCGTCAGAAAGACATTTCTTCAAGTTGCATACGTGAAACACGTTGTGTACAGAGCTGAGTTCTTGTGGTAATTCGAGTCGGTATGCTACCGGTCCGATTCTTGCGAGAATTTTGAAAGGTCCAATGTAACGAGGATTGAGCTTTCCACGTTTTCCGAAACGGATCACGCCCTTCCACGGCGCAACTTTGAGCATAACTTTATCCCCCACTTGAAACTCAAGTGGTTTCCTCCTTTTATCCGCGTAGCTCTTTTGACGGTCACGAGCTGCTTGCAGTCGGTTTTTGATTTGTACAATCTTCTCGGTAGTTTCTTGAATTAGCTCTAGACCAGTAAGTTGACTTTCTCCAACTTCGGCCCAACACACAGGTGATCTACACTTCCGACCATAGAGTGCTTCATATGGTGCGGCTTTGATACTTGTGTGATAGTTGTTATTGTAAGAAAATTCAGCTAATGGCAAGTGCTTATCCCAGCCATTTCCAAAGTCTATCACACATGCTCTTAGCATGTCCTCCAGTGTTTGAATGGTTCTCTCGCTTTGTCCATCGATCTGAGGGTGATAAGCGGTGCTCATGTCGAGGTTAGACCCTAAAGCATCTTGAAGTGATTTCCAGAAATTCGAGGTGAAACGGCTATCTCTGTCTGAGATGATGGAGATTGGCACACCATGACGTGCAATGATCTCTTTCAGGTATATTTGTGCAAGCTTTTCCTTTCCATCGTTTTCTTTCATTGGTAGAAAATGTGCTGACTTGGTGAGACGGTCAACTATTACCCAAATAGTGTCGTAACCTTTAGAGGTTTTAGGCAACTTAGTGATAAAGTCCATTGTTATACGTTCCCATTTCCAATCAGGAATTTCGGGTTGTACTAGTAGACCTGAGGGTCTCTGATGTTCAGCTTTAACCTTTGAACATGTTAAACATCTGCTGACATATGTTGCAATGTCGGCTTTCATGTTTGGCCACCAGTACAATTTCTTCAGATCAAGGTACATCTTGTCGGATCCTGGGTGCATAATAATGTCGCGAATTCCTCCGTAGAGTGGTATCCAACTTCGCTCTTTGAAACAAAAAATTCCATCCGACCTTTTTACGAATCCATTTTCACTCTCTGGCATTCCGTAAAAGTTCTCATTCGGACGATTCTCTTCTTTGAGTGCTTCTGATTGTGCCTCCAAAATCTTGGATGGAAGAGGTGAACTAATTGTCATACCCAAGGATCTGACTCTAAGAGGTTTTGGTCGCTCTTTTCTACTCAGAGCATCAGCAACTACATTCGCTTTACCCGGATGGTAACGAATCTCGCAGTCGTAATCACTGAGTAATTCCAACCATCGGCGTTGTCTCATGTTCAGTTCTTTTTGATCCAAAATGTGTTGTAGACTTTTGTGATCGGTGTATACGACACACTTCGTGCCATACAAGTAGTGTCTCCAAATTATGAGTGCGAACACAACTGATCCTAACTCCAAGTCGTGCGTTGTGTAGTTTTTCTCATGAGTCTTCAACTGGCGAGAGGCGTATGCTATCACTTTCTCTCTTTGCGTTAACACCGCTCCTAGCCCCTTGTGTGAAGCGTCGCAATAAACAACAAAATCTTCACAACCTTCCGGTAAGGCCAAGATAGGTGCACTACACAACTTTTCTTTAAGGAGTTGAAAAGCTTCTTCTTCTTTTTCTCCCCATTCAAACTTGGTGTTTTTCTGGGTTAGCTTGGTTAAAGATTTGGCAATATTTGAGAAACCTTCAATGAATCTTCTGTAGTATCCAGCGAGTCCTAAGAATTGGCGTATTTCAGTTGGAGTTGTGGGTGTCGCCCAATCATTTATCGAATCGATCTTAGCGGGATCTACATGAATACCCTGACTGTCGATTACATGACCTAGGAATTGCACAGTTGATATCCAAAATTCACACTTCGAGAACTTCGCATACAGTTCTTCCTTCTTCAACAATTCCAAGATCAATCTAAGGTGCTCTTCGTATTCTTTCACACTCTTGGAATAAATTAGGATATCGTCAATGAATACGATCACAAATTTATCTAAGTAGGGTTTACACACTCGGTTCATGAGGTCCATGAACACAGCTGGTGCATTGGTTAACCCAAAAGGCATGACTTGGAACTCGTAGTGTCCATAACGAGTTGTGAAGGAGGTTTTGGGAATGTCTTCTTCCCGAACTCTTAGTTGATGGTATCCGGACCTTAAGTCGATTTTTGAATAAACACTTGAACCTTGAAGTTGATCGAATAAATCATCGATCCTCGGAAGTGGGTAACGGTTCTTAATGGTTAGTTTATTCAATTCACGATAGTCAATGCACATTCTGAAAGTTCCGTCTTTCTTCTTGACGAATAAGACTGGTGCTCCCCATGGTGATGAGCTCGGTCTAATGAACCCTTTTTCCGCAAGTTCGACAACCGGTTTGATAACTCCGGAGTTCTGTTGGAGCTAATCGATAAGGTGCTCTTGCCATTGGTGCGGCACCGGGCACTAAATCGATTTGGAATTCAACTTTGTCGGTCGGCGGGAGTCCTGGCAAATCTTCGGGAAAGACTTCGGAAATTCCTTACTATTGGCACGTCTTCCGGACGTTTTTCTTCCTTTTCTCTTTCGTTCTTTCCGGTGACTTGTGCTAGGAAGATGTGACATCCTTCCTCGATACACCTTAACACCTTGGTACAGGTAATGACATGTAGTCTTGAAGCATTTCTTCGTCACTACGTCCCTTCTATTGTTAGGACTTCATTTCCATAGGGTAATTGGACGAGCTTCTCGTCACAAATGATGGCAGCATGATATTTTGCTAACCAATCCATTCCGACAATGACATCGAAACTACCCAATGCTACTGGTATCAAGTCGATATTAAATGGGTGGTTTAACAGGTTAAGGGTGCAACCTCTTATAATGGTATCTACCCTTTCTACGTTGTCGTTAGCTAGTTCCACGTTGTATGCATTTCCTAATGCATTTGGGGCAATATCGAGTAGTGGACTAAATGCATTAGAAACAAAACTCCTATCGGCTCCCGTATCAAACAATATGGATGCATAACGGTTATTTATAAGGAACGCATACCGTGTCATCATTCGGTCTTCCGAGCTTCCACTTTGGTTACAGCATAGACTCTTCCACGAGCTCCTTCGCCATTTCCCGATTACTCGCTGTCCAACATTTCCCGAATCCGCCATTCCCATGGCCTCCTGGATTTCCTCGGTTTCCTTGATTCTTGGTCTTTCGGCATTCGTTCTTATAATGCCCTTTCTCACCACAACCAAAGCATGTTATAGCAGCTTTTGGGTCTGGCTGGAGCTGTTTGAACCGTCACCAATGATTTGGACCTGCAGTTCCTGGTTAAGTGTCCGATTTTCTGACAGTTACGGCACTTGACTGTACAATGCCCCTTGTGATCCAGTGTGCATCGATTACACAATGGTGCAGTCCCTGAGTACGGTTTCCTTTCCCCAATACCCGCTGCATAAGCTCTAGCAACATTTTGCCTCTTGCTATGATTGTTGCTGTTGTTCCTACTGTTGTTGCCACGGTATTCGTTGTTGTTGTAGCCCTGAGAATGGTCGTCCCATTTCCTCTTATTGTCAACCACTTTGTCGATGGAATCCTCAATCACTTGGTCCATGAGTTTGTTGGCTACTTCGATAGTTTCATGAAGATCAGCAGCCTTAGAAGTGGTGACATTGCCCTTGATAGGTTGGGGCAGTCCTCCTATGTATCTTTCTAACAATCGGGTCTCTATGGGAACCATTTCAGGACACAATAAGGCTAGTTCTTGAAATCGAAGATTATAAGCAGCCATATTGGTGCCTTGAACCTTGAGGTTCCAAAACTCATGCTCGAGCTTCTTAATCTCATTACGAGGAAAGTACTTTCGAACTACCATTTCCTTGAAATTCTCCCATGGCATGGCATAGGCAACATCGAAACTAGCAGATTTCAGAAAATTGTTCCACCAGGTCAAGGCAGCATCTGTGAAAGTGAATGATGCATACTTAACCTTAGACTCTTCTTCACAATTGCGATTCGAACATAGTCTCGAGCCTTTCGATCCATCTAGTCAGACCGACAGCTCCTTCGGTTCCACTAAAGCCTCCAGTCATGGTTTTACGAAAGTCCAGATAAGTACAAGTGCGGCTGTGGGTGGGTGGTCTCGAAGTTCCAGCATTAGTAGACGAGTGATTTGCTGCAGCTAAAGCGGCGTTCACTCGCTCATTGACTAGTTGGTCAATCATGGCTTGATTCATGATAGGTTGGATTGGAGTAGCCCTAGCAGGTGGTAGTGGCTTCACAGATCGTCGTGTGACTCTGTTTGGAATAGCAGCGTTTGCAGCTTGGTTGCGAGTAACCCTCGCTGGAATAGGAGCATTGGAAGCTCCACCAGGGTTGGTACGTTTCGATCTTCGTTTTGGCGGCATTTCTGCAGTAAGAAAGGTAGTGAGATACATAACCTTTTAAACAAGGTAAGTGCTAAGTAACAGTGTGATTGTCGCAGATAGATCATATGAGTAATCTATAAAAGGAAAGACAATGGGATGGGAAAATAAGTTTGACATAGATAGAATTTCGGTTACAAGGTTTCTAAAGTACATGATGAGATACTAGATGGAATACAACCGAAATACAACGGAAATACAATGGAAATACAAATTGAAGTACAAGAGTGATAACTAACACTAACTGTTATAAATCCAGTTTAGTGTGATACATCATGAAATCATATCTAATGATATCCACGCTCGGTGCGGAATTCGCTCAATGGTAGCACTCAACTCTCGCTGCGTATCCTCCAAACTCGCGATACGTCTCATCTGAGATGCTAACATAGACTCTAAACCAGTAGTCCTCTGCCACTCCTCTCTGGCAGTATCTCTAGCCATCCACGGGGCGCTCTAGCTCCTCTAGTCGTCCGTGCATCTGAGCTTGACATCTGCCCAAAGCTCGTGTCCTGCTATCCAACTCTCTAACATCCTCGACCTGAGCCTCAACCCTAAAACCCAGTCGAATCCGCTCGTGTCTCTCGAGCTCCACGCTTTCAAACAATACATCAGTAACTCGGTCTAAACCCTCAACACGCTGCTCGCAGGCTTGCAAGCGTATTGGATCGATTCTCTCTAGCTGATCAGTATGGACTCCTAGCAGAGTCTCATGAGAGTCCAGCTGAATAAATATCCTCTCAGTGAGGGTCAGATCGCCATCTGGAGATCCTGATAGGTCTGGTACTGACTGTGCCTCAACCGGTGCAGCTTCCTCGATGGTCTCAAGCTGTCTAGTGGCGTGCAAGGCTCCCATGTCTGCTGCAGATGGTATGAATGAAGGTGATGATGGACTATAGCTCGGATGGCGATGTGTGGTGCGAACGATCACACAATCAATATCTCTCCAAGTAATCTCATTACTTTCCTCCGGCTACGGAGGAAAGCGACTCTCTGTCCCAATCCAAATGGTGCATCAATGTCCATGCCATCGCTCAATCTCTGAGCCATCCTGGAGCTTTGTCCTAGCTCCTGAATACTATGGACAATCTCCAGACCTAGTATATCCATATCTGCTGTTGTGCTAACATGTCCAGGGACACTCTCAGTAGGCATAGGCTCTGGTAGTTCCTCCTCAGGATCCTCTTCCGGGTCTTCATCGAGTAGGAATCGTAGATCTCCGGAGTCTCTGATGAGGTGGGGACTCAGTAGATGATGGTGTCAGTGACTCTAAAGTAGTAGAAGGACCCATGTAAGCAGCACGGGTCATCTGAGAAGCTAGTGCAGGCACAAATGAATACCGCTCTCGATATCCAGGTACTCTCACAATCATGCGGGGTTTTTGCCTGCGCGTCAACAAAGCTGATGGAGTGGTGGTAAGGGTAGGTATAGATGGAGTAGGTGTAATAACTGGCTGAGCTGCTAATGTGGCCTGAATATACGGATCAGTGGCTAAGTGTGCAAGCTGACGGGTGGTAGGTGAGTGAGCTAGTAGGATATCCTCCTGAACATCGTGAGTGAAGGCTGGTGAAGGCATAGTCTGTGACAAGACGGTGCATATGTGTAAGTATGTGGAAAAATATGCTCATAATGAATATGAAATAATGCATAAATAAATAGAAAATAAAACATGTAATCCTATTTAAATAATTCTAAGTGAAATGGCAAGTAAGGCAAGCGGCAGTCGGCGGTCGTAGTATGATGTTTTTAGTGAGAAGTAGTTATGGTTTAGGGTTTATATGTACCTAGTTCTCTATAACCTTGGCTCTGATGCCAATCTGTAACACCCCCAAATTTGGTTTAGCGGAAGCATACGTGTTATTTGGGAGCGTTACGGGATCGGTGAATCATAACACAAGTAATAAGAACGGAATACACACTCCGTTTAATTTCATAAAATATTTTAAAACGTTATCTTACAACATTGTTTATATAAATGGGCACATCCCATTAGTTTTAGTGGTCCCAAAGTAAAAACATCATTTTTGTGTAAAAACACTTCTTTAATACTACTACGACCATTTGTCCGCTTCTTGCCTTGCCCTCATGATCATAACTTAAGCACCTGAGAAAATATGCTAAAAAGGTCAGCTAAAAGCTGGTGAGTTCATAGGTTTAAGTTAAAATAGTAAGCTTGGACCATAAGCAAAGTCATATAATCATTACAACGAATATAATGATATATGAATGAAAGTCTATTACGTTAGCTCTAAGTTCATGCAACCGATACTACGACAGTTTTTGTATGCTAAAAGATGTCATACAATATAGGGGCCCATAGCGAGTGTTTTGTCCCTCAACACTCGGTTCCGACATGGTATACGTTTCGCCTTGACCTAAGCATGGCCAACCGAACGGAGGAGTCGCCCTCAATAGATCTATTTATAACATTCGCGTTTCCCAATGGGGAATTGACGGTTCATGAAAAGGGCATTCTCTAGGGACATAAGGGCTTAGGCTAAACCACGTAATAGTAATCATGTAATAGTTTTGGTCCTTAAAAAGGTTTTGCATATTTCTCACCCCAAAGTGTTTAAAACAGTTTATCAAGTAAAAGAGGGGCTATGAAAACTCACCTTAGCAAATGTGCAATCCGAAATGTTGGATTAGTGATTGTTGTGGAGCGGCACTGACACGCGACCTAGATAAGGAGGGCAATGTTTTAGTCCATTGTTTTAAGTATCACTTACTTAAGTAGTTCAATTGTTTTTATAATTGTATCAAAACTAAACTTTTGTTTGTAAAATTCATTAAAATGATTTTACTAACAAGTATACGAAGTATATATACTTTTCTTGTTGACAATTAATATGGTTTTAATTTTCAAAGTTTGATACGAAAATAATTGTAACATTCCACTAGTAAGTATATAATGCATACATACTCATTTAAGTTGACACAAAATGATATTGTCAAAACTAATATTAGTTTGTTTATTTTCTAATTGTACTTAGAAAATATATTTGAGTTGAATTTGAAGACTTATCAAATTTATTAAGTGATAAAATAAAGTTGCGGTATTCGATTGTTTATCAAGAAGTTGGTTCTCACTATTTATAACTCCGACTAGTGAATTACTTGACACAAGTAGGTTTATCCGAGTTCCCTTGGCGTACATTTGTTTACACATTGTCGTTACATTTTGACGTAGACACATTCAAGTGAATCATGTTTTTAAAGCATTTGATTTTTGTATTAATACCTTTACACTCGTTCATTTGTCGATATAAGTATATTTATATCTTAGTTAAAGGATTTTGAATATGCGGAAAAGAGTATACTTATTATTGGGCAACCGGTTTATGTTTCGAGTTCCTGACTTTGGTACGATGTAATATTAGTTACTTTGATGCCACAGTGGGCTGTGGCCCGGTCTTGTTTGCAGCAGGGGACACGGGTTGGACCAGGGCCCAAACTAACTTGTCACCCCTTTCAATAAGACCAAGTATTGTGACTTGGGTTGTGGCCCACTTTGTGATATACACGAAGGGAAGGAATAAAAAGAAAGAACAAAACTGATCCAGCATGTAATACAGCAACATTCCCTATCTCACTAAATGTCTACCAATTTCATTTCATGTTTTGTTACTAGCTTATTGATTTTTAACGAGAAGGAGAGTAACCAAGCGCTATTTCGGTTGATCAAACGGACCTAAATCAAGTTCTAAATGAGCACATTTCAGCAAGTATATAGAATGTTAGTGTGGTTGTTTTTTACTTCAAGGTATTATTTGGCCCTAGTATAACTTAGACTCGAAATGCCGAGATCACTTGACCATAGTTTAGACTCTATCAAAACACATTGTCTCGCTAGAGAGCACCTACGGGTTTATTGAGGAATGTTACGTGTCTCGAAGTGGGTTCATATCCAAACTATACGTGAAGCATTAAGGAAGTAGATGAGGTCGGGTAAGGGTCGAGTACTACTCGACTCGGCTTCACCACATTATGCAAGTTTTCGAGCACCCAACACGACATCACAATTGACGTGCACGCTCAGACTCGATAGTGTTTAACACTAATAGTCTTACAAACCTAACTCTCCCTAATCTATCCTTCTCGACAGAAACTAAACCGACCCATTTTGCAAATGACAACTTAAGTTCATGGTTATCTAAATTGTCATCCAACACCAAAGTCATTCATCAAAACCACTAGTTCTTAGTTTAACTTTTATAAAACTCAACTCGGTTTTCTTTGATTCATAACTCGACAAGACTACAACAAGGAAATCAACACACCAAGTTTTTACATGATAGATTATTATTCACCAACAAACATAAACATCAAAACACTAAGTTTCAAAATCAAATGACCATTTTCATTCAACTCGAATGGTAAATTTTAACAAGATAAAGTTTAGAAATTTTCTTACAACAACTCGATGACTATGAATCCGAAGGCCAACCCAAGAGTTTATCACCTCCACAAAACCCAATCGATCTAGAGCAAAACCCAATTGATGTTCTTCACTCCTTGAAGTTTCTTTATCTTTTTGTGGTGGGATATGAAGTGTGATACTCTTGAGGGTCTCGGCCAAAATAAAAAGGGAACACAAGAGGAGTTTTTGACTAAGCTTTTTCATCTTGCAACTTTGTTTGAAGCCAAATATAGTTAACTTCCAAAAGCTAAACGAATCTTGGACATAGGCTCAAGATGGATTGGTGGAAAGATTTGTTTCTCTCATGTGGTTTATCTTGATTTTCCTTGGATTCCATCGAGGGGTAGCGGCGCATCAAGAGGGACTTGGGAAGCAAATCTTTCATGAATTTGGTATGAAAGAGGAAGGGTAGGATGGATGAATATGTTGGGTTATCTCCTGTCGGGAAGATTCGGCCTAGGTGGAATCGCAGGGCTAGGGGAGGAAGAAGAAG
Organism: Chrysanthemum makinoi; assembly: GCA_910596185.1. NCBI lineage: Eukaryota > Viridiplantae > Streptophyta > Magnoliopsida > Asterales > Asteraceae > Chrysanthemum > Chrysanthemum makinoi. The sequence continues at coordinate 184,903,685 of OU343216.1, forward strand.
ATATGATATCTTATCTCTGCTTTTGCTTGTGGGTTTTGTCGTGTGTGGAGGAGAAGGACAAAGAGATATCATCTCATTTCTTTTTAATAGAAAGGGTTTTTATTTAAAAGAAAGGTATAAGTAAACATTTGTATGTATAGGTAATTTATACTTAGGATTTATTTGTATTTGAGTTTTATAAAAGTTATTGTTTAAGTGATAGTGTGTTAAATATTTTGTGTCCCGCGATATTAAATTGTGACCAAAGTATCATTGTTTGATAACTTTTACAACGTAGTGTCTTATTGTTACGTGTCTGAAATATTTTTATTTGGTAATATTCCATATCACAGACATTTGTCATTTGTTTTATCAAGCCCTTATCATAGTGTCGATGCGCGTGCGGTTAATGGTCCTGGAAAACGAGATAACTTCTCGTCTTACAATTTAAATCATAAGACAAAATGAAATATTCATAAAATGATATGAATGCAAGAGTGGTGAAATTTTTACTGTATGCGAGTTATCTACTCAAATGATCAGGCAAAGCTTATGCATGCTTAGTGGATTAGGCTTGGTAATAATAAATTACTAATTATCAGTTAAATTTTAGTGAAAATTTACCGTGTGTCACATTATATAACTACTCTTAGATGCAAGCCAACCCCTCAAAGATGAAATTTATTTCAATTATAAAATGATGCTTGATGCACATGTTGAGGGGGAGCTCTTGTTCTAAAAATATCAAAAACAATTCAGGTACAAAATTCTTTGATAATACATTACAAGTATCTGGATTGATTTTAAAATGGTTTTCAATTGGTTCCAATGGCAGATGAACAATACCAAATAGACCGACCAACTTTACTTTATGTATGGTGATATAAGGATGATAAGGTTAGGTATTTGTTCCCATGATCCGCCAGAACCGGAGGGATCTACCCAGGGACAATCCACTAGATAGTGTAGAGTCCTTAGGAATAATGAAAAGGAGAAAAATGAGAAATGGGAAGAGTGCGGACTGAGACAGAGCTGGTACTGGAATAAACCCAACAAGGTTCTAATTATGAAGTCTCAGTAAGCACTGAAGGGGTTGAAGAATGAAAAAGAATTGAATGTGAAAAGGGTGAAAATAAATAGCCCTCCAATAATTCAACCTTAGGACAGATATCGGGTTCAATTCATATGCTACTGGTGGTTACTAAGGTAACACTGGTATTGAAGACAAGACGTCATGGACCCAGTGACGCACTGCACTACAACTTCCCAAACCACTCAAGTTCCTCTTAAAAGGGCTTGTTTCATTCTCAAGGGGAACCTACATAATCTATCTACTTTTTCTTAGAGATTGTTGATATTGAAGAAGGAGACCCTCTCCCTAGTCTCCGGCATAGGAACCAAATGTGCACAATTGAGTCTAGAGCCACGAGATCATCAATAAATCTCATTAGGACACTATCAATGAAGACTCTCTGTTTCACACAATGTGGAAAGAGAGATTATATCTTATGAGTCCTACGCATTATCCTTGTGGTATTGCTAGAACATCTGAGTGATATGCCAACATATTCACAATGAAGATGGAAAGCCTTCTGGAGCCAACATCAAACAAGCTCTTGGTGGGTGGCATGTGAGATCTATCCAATAGATCAACCATGTGACAACTGAACAGAAACAATGGAGCGATTCAATCTTTTGAATCAATCCTGGTTCAGGTTATGGATTGACGGATTCCTTTGAAAAACCAGTCTTTGTGCTTAAAAACTCTTTTCATTAGCACGTCGACCGTGTACTAATTTTTCAAAATAAAAGGTGTTTATGATTGATAATTGATTTTCATTAAAAAATTCGTTGTATTGCAAAAACAATTTCTATTGAGCGATACACGATTGTTTTCAAATCTCTTTTCATCAATCGGTGAATCTTAATTATTTGATTCACTCACTCCGTGTTCTCTTCTTTGAGACGTTCGGTTTGAGAACGACTAGAGCATTTCGAAACCCTGTCAAGGAAATTCTTCGAATTATACGATCACGAGGCGGTACTTATGTACTTGATCAGCGGAACCGTGGGCCGTGTACCTCAATTCAACGAAAGTGATCAAAGACACTTTCATGCACTTTCGCTAACGTATTATGCAGTATGCGCCCGACGTTTGCAATGTCGAGAATGAAGCGGTCAATCCATAGCTGCATGCTCACACTACTCATTCATCTCTAAAGAAATCATGATAAGTGCTTCAACGACTCTGATACTTTCACTCCATGCTTCGCTATCTTTGCTGCAAATATCATGATCGATAAAAGCTTCGCTACTCTGATGAGAAGATATCATGATCCAGAATGTGAGCATGTCGGTCCAAATATCACAACATCACATAATACCAACACCACAATGGAAGAGTCTGAGATTTATGTTAGCTGATGATCTCAATGCTGGCTCAAAACTCTTCATCACGTGGATCAGTTAAAGACCTCCACTTGAATCTATCCAAAACATGCAGATCATGAAGAATCAATGACTACGGTCTGTTGAGCAAAGAACTAAATCAAGAATCCTAGAACAATCTAATGTAATATCTGTTTGTATTCTTTGTAAATTGAGGTGACCTCCCTTAGGGGGAGATTGTTAGGAATTAGAAAATTCAGTCGTTAAAGAGTCGGTCACCTCAAGTATATGTATTCGATAGAAAGCTCATAGTCGTAGTCATGTTATGTTATAAGGTAGTTTGTTAAGTAACACCGTGGAGGACGGACAGGTCTTTACCCACTGTATGCCTGATCCACCGCCCGTAGGTGGCGTTTATTTATAAGACACTATAAATACCCTCTACCTCCCAAGGTAGAGGGTTGGAGCTTCAATACCATTTTTCTTTGTTTCACATAGTTCCCAACTCTCTTCTCTTTCTCTCTCTAGAACTTTCTCTCTCTAGAACTTTCTCTCTCTAAACTAACTTGAACGCCCCATAGTGATTATGGTTTAGTGTGTTTGTAAAATCCTATATCTTACAGGTACATTCATTTAAGCAACAATGAATTAGGAGAACTTGGGTTATCTCACATAATAGTATGTTTTTTCAATTCTAGCCTATTTTTCTTTTCTTTTTAGGAGTCGAGATAACCGCAACTCCAAATGGTTTGCATATAGGCACACACTAGGCACAAATGTTTCCAAAAGGAAAATTTTAAGCTGCCTGAGTCACCAGTGCCACGGATCCCAGCGTTAACGCTGGACGGTTCCCTCAAGGGAAGGATCCGTGGGATCCGTGAGACAGAAGCTGAAATTCTCTTCTATTTTTCTCACTTTGGCTAAAAATCTCTATATTTTCATCATCTTTTCTTTTTACTAATGAGTATGTTACTTAATGCTTGTGTTCTCATGATCACATGCCTTAAATTCATATCTAATCATTAGATTTTAGTCCACATTTTGGGTCAAGCATTCATTACAATGCATTATTTTTTCTATAAATAAGATTCCCAAAATCTTTGGTATCTTCATCACTTTCAACCTCACAAACAACCATCATCATATCATCCAAAAGATCTTCCACCATAGATGAATCACCTAGTGCAAACAATCCTTTTCAAGAAATCCAAAATTTTGTCCTACCACCTTCCGTAGCACCACCACCCAAATCTAGAAAAACCAGACGAATTTGCATCCGGCCTTGTTGTTCAGCCAAATCACTATCAAATAGTTCATCACCAACTGCTCATTCACCACAAAATGCTTCAATAATAGCACCTCAGTCATATCCAACAAGTACACCAACATCATCACCCATCAAGTCTCCACCTAAAGTCACTCTATTGGAAATCCTTAAGACTCCAACAAGATCCCAACAAACCAACCCAAAAGAACTAGTCTTTTTAACACCTCCCACATCTCCAAACATAATTTTCAAAGACCTTGAAACCTCACCACCTTTAGCTCCCATTGTCTTACAAGAACATCTAGGTTCTTTTCCACCACCACTTCCAAACATTCCGGACTTTGATCCATATTTTCCAACTTTTCCACCACAACTTCTGCATCTCACAAATCAAACTAACCCGGAAAACTTCCGCACACATTACCCTCATCATTTAAATTGTGAACATTGCCAATCCACTAGGGATCTTGCAATAGAAATTAGGGAAGAGATGCGACTCATACTTAACCTCATCCTTGATCGCATCAACATCATCACTCACCAAAACTTCCATCCATAACCTTATGCAAGCATGGAAGAAATCATCTTACTATTTTCTTTAGTATTTTCTTTTTGAGTCATTTTTAGAACAAGTCTTGTTCTTAGTTTTACATGCTTGTATGTGGCATAATGACCACTACTTTTTGCTATTTTATTACAATGCTTTGTTTACATACCTTGGATCCCAATCTTGTTTCTCGTCAATCACAAGATTATTTATGCATGTTACTACTAATCTTTTCTTTGTAGGTTTTTATATTTTCTCACTTGACGCCCCATTCTAGGGGGAGCTACCGTCAAGGGGGAGTTCGATATACGTGGACTATTTTTCCACACTTTATTTCTTCATTATGGTCACTTTTTGTTTCGACAAAAAGGGGGAGAATAAGTAAACCTTATGCTTTCAAAACATACATCTAATCTTAAGTTTTACTCATCATAACATTATGTTTTGTCATCAACAAAAAGGGGGAGATTGTTAATACAAAGAAACCGTAAAAACGTTTATTAAAATTTAGCGATCTCTTTGTATTTTGTTGATAACAAATATAATGTTATCATAAGTAAAATTATAATGATACATGTTATTTTTGTAAAGCATCTACACATAGTCATTTAATACAAATTGTTGTAATAATTCATTTGTTGTAATAGTTTATTAGGATGGGTAAAAACCACAATGCATGACCCATACCCATGGATCATATCCATAACCCATGGTGTTAACCCATACCCATTGTCTAGATGCATTGCATCTATTAGATACATTGTATCTGTTTAGATACCCATGGTTCATAATCTAGGACCCATGACCCATAACCCAAAACCCATGGGCAAACAGGAGCGTCTCACGGATCCCTGGAGTTACACTAGACGGATCCCTCAAGCAAGGGATCCGTGGGATCCATGCAACAGTGGCAAGAATTTGCCTATAAATAGAGAGCCATTTCTTCATTTTTACTCACCCCTCTTCTTACAAAATCTCTCATATATTCTTACACTCTTCTAACAAAAGATCACTTGATCTAGAGAGTAGTTCTTCTTTCTTTTATTGTGATTCTCAAATAGGTCCTTCTCTAAGGCGAGATCACGAGCATTCTACAAGTCATCCAAGCAAGGGGTCCTTGATTGATTTGTTCCTCCACAAGATTTTTGTAGCGAAGATCTTGTATTTCATATTTCACATATTTGTTGTGTTATAGTAGTGTTGGTTTGGTCCTCCGTGTTACGGACTCGGTATTTTTCTTTCTACCGGAAAAAGTGTAAGCGATGTTGTGAAGGCTTCTCCGCTAAGTTGAAGGAGTTTGTTGACATAGTGCTTGAGCTCTCGAGTAGGTGACTTGGGGAGTGGAGTAGGGCAAGGAAGGTTTCCTTGTAGCCGAACCACTATAAATCGGTTGTGTCATTTCTATCCTTTACTTTACTTGCTTTCTTTATTTTCATTACTCGTAGATCTATACTTTCTCTTCATCCATACGATTTCACATAACATCGAATCTAAAGTTTTTGAAACTAACTTAAAATCGGCAAAACTATTCAACCCCCCCCCCCTTCTAGTTTTCCACACGACTAAATTTCATGAAGATAACGACCATGTGATTGTCACCAACTGGCTAAAGGAGATAGAGGACATCTTTGAAATTCGTAAATGCTCACGTGGACAAAGGGTGAAGTATGTATCTCATTTGCTTTAAGGAGAAGCGCGACATTGGTGGAATATGATCAAGATCGCTCATGGTAATGAAGCTGTGAGTGCTATGACATGGGAACAATTTGAAGAGTTGGTCACGGAAAATTATTGTCCCCAAGGATTGATGGATAAACTTGAGGTGGAATTCTTGAAACTACAACAGAATGATATGACGAAATACACGACAAAGTTTAATGAAAAGGCAAGATTTGCAAAATACCAGGTAGCCACTGAGGAAAGAAGAATCAAACGATACATATGGGGTTTATGAGCCGGGATTAGGGGTCCAGTTCAACAAGCAAGACCCTCAACTTTTCAAGAATCCGCAGAACTTGCCTTGATGGTTGAGAAAGAGAATAGTCTTCAACTAGAAGAAGGAGGAGACAACAAAAGAACGAGAGAGAATCGGGATGATGACATGAAAAGATCAAAATAACTGGTGAGAAAATGGAGAATGCAAGTAAGTAAAAACCATGTACGATATGCAAAAAGACACACAGGGGGAAATGTTGGCATGAGGATTGTCGTAATTGTGGGAAACCGGGACATGCAACAAAGGACTGTAAAGCTGATTGGGTTTGTTTTAGATATAAGAAACTGGGACACAAGATTGCAGATTGTCCTGAATGGAAGCCTCTTGATTCCCAAGATAAAATGGGATATAGCGGCAAGCGAGTGGAGTACAAAGATACTCAACCACTGAAGACAAAGGGAAGAGTATTTCAACTGACTGTTGAGAATGCTCGGTACACTCCGCATAAGAAATAACATAATGAAGAAGCATGTGACGTCTAGTAGTACCTTTTCAATTATTTTAGGATTATGCATTTTGATGTGTTCGAATTATAAAGTTTAGTTTATTTTTGACGAAACCTTCACTTCTATGCTTGTTGCAAACATTTTTTATAATATTTGAACTTTTAGTTACATAGTAAAACTTAGAATATTGAATAAAGATGATGTTATGACAAAGTACCCATAATAAAGCTTAGAATATTTGACCTTTAGGTAAATTTTGAGGAAAATTTTTTTTTAGTAGGGAAGAGTTGTAAAACCCGCAATTTTATTATAATGAAAATTTGTGGTTTTTATTTTTATTTTTTTTTTATTTTTTTTCTTTTTCTTTTAGGACTAAATGTAAATTAGATGAGTCCTTAAGGGTGGTTTATTTTGTATACCCATAATAAAGTGAATATAGATAACTATGTTATATATGTCTTCAAATTAGAATACGTATTACTTTGATTATTTAAATGTAGATATACATAAATTGGTTAATTGACTTATAGATATAGACGGGATTTTTACGGGATTCTAGGCCCAAGTCAATCTTAAATACCTCTGCATGTTCCCTACGTATAACCGATAACATAATATACACACATAAACCCTATTAACTGAAGGAAACAGCAAAGCAAGATTCAAGTTGTTAGTTTTTTTTTAAAGGTTCAGGTCTGAGTTTCATGGCCAAGTAAGGAGACCTTGTGTTAACACAAAGTGAACTTTCATTCCGAGCATTTATCAGGTGAGTTTTCATGTGCTTTTAAATTGGGTTGCACTTTTATTCGAAGTACTATCGTGGGACTTGTTTAAATGATCGTTATTTGCTACGTGTTTTGAGTGTTTTGATAATATGTGAAACTTGAGTAAATTGTTATATGTAAAATGTTGAGATATATAAATGATGAATTATAAATTGTGAATCGTGAAATATGAAATGTTGGAACCGTTGAACCGTACGGGTATAAATATGAATTGTTGGAACCGTTGAACCGAACGGGTATGAATATGAAATGTTGGAACCGTTGAACCGAGCGGGTATATGTGGAATCGTTGGAACCGTTGAATCGAACGAAAATATAAATAGTTGGTATATGTTATAACGTGATATAAATTGAATTGTTGGTTTATATTAAGTTGTTGATAGTTGAATTAATTAAGAAAATGCTATAACTAAATAGCATTTATATGAGATTTGAACAAATTGCATGATTATTTTATAAATTTGATTTTATGTGAATTGTTTTGTATGTGAAAACCATGAATTCTCACTAGGCCTTGGGCTGACCAAAAACTCTTTTAAAATTTTCAACCCAGATGAGCTGCTTTTAGGAATCAAGGGATTATTTGAGACCGAGTAAGAGTAGACGCTTCCGCTAAAATAAGGTAGATAAGAGGATTTAACGCACCAAAAAGGCGGGGTGTTACATATCATAAGTAGTTTTAGAACCATAACCTTTACTAAGGAATTGTGGATTATTATTCTATAGATAACGCTTCAAGAAGCGACAGCAGGAAGGCAACGTGTTATCTTATAAAATAAAATGCAATTTTCCTTTAAGCAATGGTTGTTCATATTCGGAAAGTGATGAATTATTTCAAAGCAAGTTTGAAACGACATGGGTGACTCACAGGGAAATAAATCCCGTAGCTCCCACTGAAATTGACAACATTACAAGAATGTTATTTTAGTTAATAAAATGCAATTGCTCCCACTGGATTTGTCAACATTGTAAGTGTTACATTTCCAGTATAAAACTTACTGCAATTTTATATACTTTCTTATTCTCTTCGAATGCCTACGAGTAGCAATGTACTTAGGTAATGAACAGAGTATATGAAGTTCTACTTATGTAGATAATGGACCAGCCATTCTTACATTCAATTAACTTGAATCTTTAGCATGCAATTCCTCCTTTATCGTCTACATAGCCCCAAGGGTATTTAGCACTTTAGGAATAATAAGAGTCCAAGAAGATTACCTAGCGAATATTCTAGTAATTTATTCACTCTTTGCGGTTTAAACTCATATATCGTGACAAGTGCACGATGTCATTTATTTTGGTAGCTATAAATATAATGTTTTCTAGTTATACAAAATATTCTATCTTTCAATAATTTCTAGACCACAAAAGGGTAATGAAAGATCATAAGTGAGTTTAATAATTTGTAATCCTATCTTATTTTATCAACTAAGGAGAAAAAATAGGAATAAGTCTCACTCTTCTTACCAGGAAAAGAGACTAAGTTTGTCTTTCAAAGAGAAACAACTTTGTTTACGAATTATGTTGAAATAACACAATTAATCAGAACATAGAAAGTTCAATTATAGTATTTTCGATAATTACATTCTTAAAAGAATTAACTACCCAATTAATTACTAATAATACTAAGATCCATCTTGCACTCCCACTTAATTACCAAAGGTCGACGAGTAAAAAAAGGACAAGACGTAGCGTGGCGTTAATTGCAAAATGCAACTCTTAGATTTATGAGACTGTTTAAGGCATTTGTATCAAGTAATAATGTCAAAAGCATGTTTAGTTCTCATCTTATGCCTCGGGTTCAAGTCGACCAAGCCCAACTCGAAATAAGTCGACCAAGTATGAACGTGTAAAATAACCAGAGGTCGACCAAAGCGAAATAATTACCATTGGTTGGAAAGGCCCTTAGTTCGACCAGAGAAGTCAATCCAAATGCACATGTTCATATTTGGGTGGCATAGACTTAAAATTAACAAATAGGTATGCACATAAATGTGGTAAAGGTCGTGTACAAAGAAGCATGCAAAACAACTTTGTAACACTAATTTTAAAAACTTTTGGTAATAACATTGTAGTGATCATCATGATTCACGGTAGCTCCAATCGAACTCACAGGGAGGCAGAGGACCAGGTAAGTGATGAAGCAATAACCTAGACATTCTTTCGGTGTGACTATGCGCACCTCTTTAAACCCCCTTTTTAGTTTGTTCTAATGGGTGAGCCGTACATTGTAACACCCGGAAAATACGGTCTAGCGAAAGCATACGAGCCTTCGGGTGCTACTATCTTGGTATCACAACATAAGGTACAAAGAAGGGTTTTTATCCCATTTATTTATAATAAGATTCATTAATTGAAAACCATAAGTTTACATTAATGAAAGTAGTGCGGAAATAGATAATTAAAGCGGTCCCGTTTATTCATCAGAGTCGCCTATGACCATGCCCCTTATAGCGTCTTCCAATAGTGAGCTATCGCCTAAACACGAGAACACATGCTAAAAGGTCAGCTTACGCTGGTGAGTTCATAGAGTTTAGTTACAAAATTTAGTAGTGGACCTGATAGAGTTTAATTGCTATGTGCGACTAAGGCAGACATATAATACACATTCCATTCAACAATCAATCCAATCCATAATCCATAACACAGTCGAGATCTCAACGGGGGCCCCTAGCGACTCTAGCCAGCATGGTCATAGCAAGGCCTAGAACACAAGCTACACCGGACTAGGTCGGTCAATGTCGCATGTCAAATCTTTCCCAGTCAACGCATTAGCAATTAAAGATAGTAGTAGCAGGTCCAATAAATAGTTTGCATTCACATAAACACATAAAACGTTCAATCACCAAAACAAATATACCAACAACAGTCATTCCAAAATAATATTCACATATCCAGTTTTAGTTTGTTAAAAGCAGCATGTATTCTCCCCCAAAATAGTTATGAAAACTTTTGAAAAGAGGGGCTATGAAACTCACCTTAGCCACAACAATGCACTATTCACTATTGACACGGCTGGCATCTAAAGCTAATCTTCACGGCATCCAAAAGAAGTATACGGCAAAACAATAGAATAGAAGTGACGCAACCTAATGCGTATACGATATTCTTAGAATATGGCTCATACAATAAAGAAGTAATTAAAAGTAATGTGTCGTAGTTTTCGTGGATTATTCATGTCGTTACTTTCAAAAGTCTATTATCGTTCCCAAAAGTTTATAATTAATATCTCAAAAGTTAAGTTTTAATGTTTTGGTGTGGTGGTAAGAAGCGTGAAGCCATGACGATACAACTCCGCGCGAAAAGAAGAGAAGGTGATAGACATAGTAGAGATATACTAACTAGAGCATACGCCAAAAAGGAAGAGACATTGACAAAGTCAAGAAATAAAACGACTCCATTAGTCAAAGAGTAGGTAATGACGACAACTATTCATTTAAATATAAATAGGTTAACTGATAAGTTTCGGCAATTTACCCAATAATCTCCAAACGTACATGTTTATAATAAAAAACAAGTTTCCATTTATCGTTCAATTAATAGAGGTTTCTCAATTATTACAAGTTTATAATAAAGTGTGTTATATAAGAATATACCATTGTAGTTTTTATAACAACATATTCGTTATTCAATGTTTTCAAAACATCACGACTTTATCATACCGGCTTTCCAAAATAAACATTTCCCAACAAGTTTATAAAAGTTAACTTGTTTCTATACAACACAAGTTATTCTCGTAGTTTATAAAGGTTTTTAATTAAATAAACCATATTTGTGACTTATATAAAAGTAATCCGCGTACTTTTAGAAAACATGAATTATTATCCTAAATCAATAAGTTTATATAATCGTATCCGATAATAAA